>JAPVLO010000133.1:7697500-8297500 GCA_027257055.1 Cephalopachus bancanus
TCTCTTCACTAACTGAAAGGTGGATATCCGCAGCACAGAGAACTGTTTGAGGACGTTGGGAGCGATAACACTAGGATGCCTAGTGAATGCTGGCCCCATTCGGACTCTGATAGTCTGAAGGCATTGTGTCACTTCACAGCTGGGAGGGCCAGGCAGCCAGCCATGAATACGAAGAGAACTTCAAAGTGATTTTCTAAAAAGTGAAATGTGAACAATAAATTTATCTATTCCATTCAATCACTTTTTATTGACAGAGAAGTTCCTATCTGAATATCTGAAATGAAACTTATTAATAGACCTTTTAAAGTACTGTCTATTGCCTTTACTTTTATTTTATTTTATTTTTTGAGTCAGAATCTCACTATGTCACCCAGGCTGGAGTGCAGTGGCATGGTTACGGCCACTGTAGCCTCGACCTGCTGGGCTCAGTTGATCCTTCTGCCTCAGTCTTCCAAGTAACTGGAACTACAAATGAATGCCAACATGCCCAGCTAATTTTTTTATTTATTGTACCCCGAGCTCTTGCCTTCGCCTCCCAAAGTGCTGGAATTACAGCCATGTGCCACCACACCTGGCTATTTTTTTGATTTATTGTAGAGACAAGGTCTCATGTTTCCTAGGCTGGTGTTGAGCCTGTGGTCTCAGGCAATCCTCTTGCCTCAGCCTCCCAAAGTGCTGGGATTACAGGCATGAATCTGGTCACCTTTACTTTTACAGAGTTTTTTATTAAACAAAATTTCCTTCTTCCCTGTCTCCCCTGCAAAGCATCTATAGTAGGTGATGTAAGACCCAGCACTTGGTAGTGTATGTCTTTGCCCTCTAGATATCAAATAAGAAAATGCAGTGAAAGCACTTTAAAAAGTTAAAGCATGATGATCCTGTAAGTGATCATGGAGCATGTGTGGCTATGCGGTTTCTCAAGGGTCTTCTTTGATGTTACCGGCACAGGCAATCTGAAGGCACTTGTTGACTTGATGGCATACGGTCACCATCTGTAAGTCTACATTTACTATTCACAGTCCTCGCTCACGAATGTCTCATAAAATCAGTTCCTACAAGTGGCATACATAGTTCAAACACATGTGATCACGACCATAAGAAAACTGGGTGCTCCAAGATCAGGAACATGTGACATCTGGCCTTTTTTCTTTTTTCTTTTTCCCCTCGAAGAAATTACCTTTGACCTTGGGTGCTGGTTTCTGGTAAGCCTGTGACTCCCAAATCCTTCTGAACACGCACTCCAGGCATCTCCGCCTGTCAGCCCAGGTTCCCCAGCAGTCATTCAAGACTCATAGTGACAATTTATCATCCTTCTCCTAGGTACCAATTTCAGATTAGAGGTCCATGTGGACTTCTGAGAAAGAAAAGTGACATGGCCACATAAAACCTTGGTTCTTGGTCCTGACACCACCATCAACAAGCTCTTTTACCCTCAGAAGTAACGGAATTGATTGGGACCCTGTTTTGTTATCCACAACATAAGTGATTTGAGCCAGATGTCCTCTGTGGCCCTCCAAGTTGTGAGGATGTGTGCTTTGGTGAACAGAAGCTGGCCAGTCACAGCCTGATTGGGCTCATGGTGGCCGTGAGACTCCATGAGAAAACAGGCTTCTCGTCCATTCTTCTACCAGAAATGGAACATTGCATCTGACATAACTGCTGGACATCGACCATGAGCTTGTGTCCACAGATTCTTGATGATTCTTGAATGTATGGTCCTCTGTGAGGAGCACAAGTTTTCTTATGGTCATGATCACATGTGTTTGAACTATGGATGCCACTTGTAGGAACTGATTTTATGAGACTGATTTTATGATGCAATGTAGATAACGAAGCATTGGCTGCATAGGATAGTTGGGAGGGTCTATAGGATGACTCAATTCTACCTTGCCCATCTCTTTGTCCCTCTAGAACAGCACTTGGAGGTAGTAATGTGTCTACCCCCAATTCTATGACAGTAGGCTGCCCTAGCACTCATGCAAACTCTATGTCACACCCCTCTCTGAGAGGCCCTGGACGACATCACACATCTGAACCTACGGGTTTCTGGGCACAGTACCATCAGCCAAGGACACTGGCTCACCAGAGCCCAGGATAGCTGGCTGCCCCTCCATGTCCTGATCCAGCTCTGAGCTCCGGGGTAGATCGAACTCCAAAGCCACCTGTGGCTCCATCACCAGCCAAGCAGAGCTGCTGTGTCTGTGAGAATAGTGCAGTGGGGATAGGAAAATGCTACGTCAACTGCAGAGAAAGAATGGGGTTCCCACAGATACAGAGCAGTGGGCAGACATGATGGGAAATGGGCATTGTCAGGAAGATGCAACCTGAGCAGTCAGAGAGAAAGTCATGCACACAGTGTTTTGTGACCTCCTGACTCAAGTGCACATAAGTAAAGACACATGATGTGCATCATCTGTGGTTGGTGTCCCTGCAGGCACCCAGGGTCCAGGGTGCCAGACTCATCTGAAAGTGTGTCACTGAGGGCACGTGCGCAGCTTCTGCTGCTACCGCTCTTCTTCCCCCATTCCTCTTCCTCCTCCTCCTGCCTCACTCCCTTCCTCTCTCTCTCTCCCTCTCTCCTCTCTCTCCCTTCTCTCCTCTCCTCCCTCCACCCCCCACACACCCCTGCATAAAACCTAAATATTTTAAGTACATGATCTCATCTGATGTCTTGAGATTGGGTCCAGTCATTTTCTGTACCTTTCTAAAATGTTTCTTTTCCTGGTATTTCTTCAGTCTTAGAATAAGAACACCTCTGACTTGCTGTGAGGTCAACAGACACTCCCTGTGTGGGTTACACCAAGTCGTGCTTGCAACTGTGCTGTTTGTGGATAAAAAGCACATGCAGTTTGAGTTTTACTGGAGATTGATTCAGCCATGTATGAAGCAGGTGTGAACTTATATAAACCTTATCAGAGCCTCCACACACACTCGGGATTTATGTGGCATCTGAGAACTCACAGATTGTCCCCAAGATGTGACAGTGTCAAAGTTTTGCAGAAATGTAACACTGTGAAAAAATTAGAGGGACATATGGGGACAGAAACTTTTCTACATTTTTCCTGTAAATGGGTTTTAAGATCCCTGTTTCTTTCCATTCTAGATTATACGCAAATTTTAAACTACCTCAACTTTTCAAAAAGCAACTTCACATAAAGTGTGATTCCAGGGCTGAGGGAAGTCGACACCCACAGAAGCTGCCCTCTGACCTCACTTGTCAGTGAACGCAGCTTGTTGTTTGGCAGGCAGGGGCACAACCATGAGAAAATGGTGAGTTGTCAGGTATCTCGGACCCTCGTGCTCTCTGGTAGGTATCTGGCCAGCACCGGGTCTCACTCCTGCCCGGCTGATGTGCTGAACTTTGCGCTCACATGGTGTGGGTGCCCTCCAGTCCCTCTGCAAGGCCACCTTGTGTGTCTAGACAGCACTGGAGTCAGAAGGCTGGACAGGAGCCTGCAGAGGTATGGGCAAGCATTGGACCTTCAGCGGGCTCGGGGGGGGACATCGAGGCTTCGCACTGCCACAGGGCTGTGGCTGACATGCTTTCCTGCCACATTGCTTTCATGCACAGCAGGGTAGAGGTCTTTTCACCTGATGGAGTCCACAGTACTGACACATTGTGGCACAGCACAGAGCCCTCCGACAGCAACTCAGGGTGATTGTGACAGCACCTGGCCATCTTGTCTGACCATGTGGCTGGAGAGGAGACCACTGATCCCTTGACCCCAGCAGCCACTGTGAGCAGACATGACAAGTACCACAGTTCTCCGAGATTGAAAAATGCAATCTTCTGGAGTCTTCTTCCCATTTCTCCTTCAGCTGCACAGCATTTTGATGACTTCAGAGCACTGATCTCGACAGGTAGCCAAACACGTAGGAGAAAACATAAGTCAATGACAGACTGTGGGGAAAATTATGAGACACTTTTAAGAATGTGGGAAAAATGAAATCTAATGAAAGTATCTGAAAAGCAGAGTCTAGTCATTATGTGCAAAATAAATGAGGTAAAATTTTAAAAGTCTTGGCATCATGGTCTCTGGCTCAAGAATTGATAGCTAGTCACCCACCAGTAGAAGGCTAAATATTACTGCCCCACCCCCCAAATAGCCACATCCTAAAACTTGGAGCCCATGAAGATCACCTTATTGGAAAAAATGGACTTTGAAGATGTGGCTGAGGTCTTGAAATGGGGAGATTCTCCTGTGTCATCTGGCAGTCCCTGCTGCAGTCATGTATGTCTTTACAGAAGACAGCTAAGTGCCAGAGGAGAGGAGAAGGCACTTGGCCCACAGAGGGAGGGATGGAGTGATAAGGCTACAAGCCCACAAGCTGGTATCCCAACCCACCAGAAGCCATAGGAGATAGAGTCTTCTCTCACAGGGTGTTGCCAACACCTTGCTTCAGGCCCCAAAAACACTGATCTCTACTCTCTGGACTCCAGAACTATGAAAGAATAAAGTTCTGCTGCTTCAAGCCGCCAAAACCGTGCTAATTTGTGACAGCAACCACAGGAAATGGATGCCCTGTCCAGGGTTCAGCCAAGTGGGCACCACAGAGCCATTGTTTTCAGACTGATGGGATTCTTCAAAAAGGAACCTCTGGGCCCTGCTCAGGACATCCCAGATGGCCTTCACACTTTGTGTCTCCCTGCTCCTTCAAATTCTCTATTTTTTAAAATATCAACTTCACTTAGCAGATATGGCTACTGACCTGGGAGTCTGAGAGCAGCGGGTCCAGCCTCTGCAAGGATGCCATGGCTCACAGATGCCTCCACTGTGAAGAAGGACAGCACCTTCTCCATGTTGCACTAAAGACCGGGAAAGCTGACATCTCATGTTGATTTCCAGTAACTGTCTATGTCTTCCTGGGCACACGCTTAGCTTCTCAAGGTCTTAGTATCATCAGCTGTGAAATGAATCCATCAGATATTCTTGGAAATACTTTGTACCCTGAACATTCTGTGGATTTTCCAGCCCTGACCTGAAATGAAAATGTATAACAAGCTCAGTTTTATGAACAGTGTGTGGTCACCCATGTCGGTATCAGACATGTCACCACTCTAATCACAGATGCCAGGAGTTTCACCCATAGGAGTGTGTGTGAGTGTGAAATATTACTCTGCCTGTTTAAAAACTACTAGAATGATATGACACATTAGAGTGTATTAACTTATCAATCTTCATTACAGATGTTTTTATTCTATCATTGTCTTCAACACTCACACTCTATACTACAATTATTAGTTTACGTATCTGTCTATCCCACCAAACAACAATCTTCCTGAGAGAAAGGACTAAATCTTATCCATCACTGAATCCTCATGACCAAGCACGTCAATGCTGATACAAAATAGGTGTCCAAGAAATACCTGCTGGATGGCTGCTTGACTAGCTGGTTTCTCACCACGATAAGGAAGTGTACAGATGAGGAGTATGCAGCAGAATGGCCAGGAAGCTTCCAGACAGGGAGCACAAAAAACAAAACAAAACAAAATTATCTACCTCTCCTACCTATGGTGGGCAGTACAGTCACAAATCCTCTATCCCTGTCTTTTCTCATTGCTCAAAGTCTGTGTCGTGTTTTCTTTGAAGAGAAAACTGGATGCTCTTTTTCAGAGGTCTGATTTCTTTTTTAAAACATGCTTTATCACTCTAAAGCACCATTAGACTGTTAATGGAAACAAAAGAGAACTTGTAACTGGGGCTCGATGAAGTGGTAATTAGAAACAAATGCCATATTGCATCAGGATGCCTTCCTCAGTATCAGCATGACTGTTGGTTCTCAGAAAATCACTCCGTTCAGTTGAATTCAGTAGATAAATTTCAAGTATTTTTTCATTGAAGATGATAGTGAAGAAAATTACCAAGCAATGAGACCTGAAGCAAAGAAACTAATATTTGGCTGGTTACTTTTCATTACCTTTGCTATTTTTAAAAAGAATTAATTCAACTAGGGAGGAAGAAACCTCTGCCTACAAAAATTAGTCTATAAACACAGTGATATTAAGGACGGGCTGAGCTGAGACTGTAACGGGCTGTTATTTAATGCCTGTTAATACAATCAGAGGGTCCTCTGCGTACATCATCTTCAGGAGCAGGTGCTGATACTAAGTTCGCATCGTACACTCAGGTAGGAGACTCTGTGTAGCATCTCTTCCTTACTAGGGACCAACAGGCTGACAATGTGTTGTGTCTTGCTGGACCTGGAGACTGCTGCTGAGAGAAATGGTCCCTTTTCCACCTCCATCTCTAGCAAGCCATGTAGATCACAATCATAGTCCGTAGTGTAGATCTTTTTTACTACACTCTGGTGTATTGTTATCTATAGAATATAACCCTGATAAATAAGTCACATATGCTCATTTCAGTTGCATGATGAAGCTGGACATACGTTAAGTAATACACCAGATTTTTCTTTCAAGCCAAGCTTCCGTCTCTATTAACTCTGGTCCTGGGGGGAGGGGGTGTTGGGTCCTCTGGAGCTGGTCTGTGGGTGTACATGAGGCCAAATCTGCACTGTCCCTCCCACTCAGCCCTGGAGCCTGTCCTTGTCACTAGGGGTCGTTGGACACCATCCAGAGTCCCTGCGTGCCTGGGACTCTGCATGGTTCTGTGCTCCTAGGCACCCTTTTGTCTGATCTTCAGGAAGGGACGTGTCTTTGCTTCCCGTTCTACTCTGGAGAGGGTCCACTGTTGGTGGGCTCTGGCTCACTGTGAAATGCAGTGGGATGTGATTATCCCCAGTATCTGTATGTCCATCCATCTCACCAGTAGTGAAAATAACACAACATCAAGGTCGCTCTCATGGGGCTGGGCTTCTCGGAGCGCCCACCAATGTTAGCAGATAGGAATGGAGCTGCACCCAGAATTCGAAGCAGGGCAGTGTGCAGCTCTTAAGTTCTCTTGCCCAAGTCATTGTCTCTGGTTGATGGCTCAAAGAACCAGAAGATGCAGGACAAACTCCCCGGGGAATTCAGGTCCCCAGTTGAGAGTCACTGGCATTAGTTACAACCACAGGAACATTCACAGCATCAACATCCAACTCACCCCAGACTTCAAAGCAAAACAAAAAACAATAAATAACCCCTGGGCATAGTCTCTGCAAACCAAACATTGTCACAAAATCCATCCTGTCTCCCAGAGGAAAGTGTCATGTACACGCTTCCCTGGAGGGGCCAGGAAGAGATGGCAAACACAGTGGTGTGGCTCTGGAGACTCAGGATTCTCCAAGGTGGCTCCCTTGCCTTCCTGTCATGCTGGGATGTGCCCTGTTTCTGTCTGGAGAGCGGAGGAGAGTCTGCGGCTGCATCCCTGCTGACCCTGACTTCCGGATCAGGGAATGAGACCCCAAAGCTCCAGACCTGGAGCACTCAACAGTTTACATCACTTGGGGTGGTCTCGGGATATTAGAACAGAACTAGAGGAAATGTCACTTATTCAACAGCACAAGACACAAGGGAATAAAGGAGACACTCGGGAGGGTGAGGGAGGAGCTGGGGAGAAGCCGGCTAACAGGGACAGATCTTGGAGGCCTTGAGTGCTGGGCTCCACGGAGGGTCCCGGAGGACAGGAGGCCTCCCCCTCTAGACAGAACAGAGCACAGTGATGGCCCAGAAGCCCTTCGGCCCTCTATGACCTGCACAAGTCAGAATTGCTCACTGGCCTTGCTCCTTGAGGAGCCGGGGCATCCCAGATTCACGGGCAACTTCCTGTCTGGTCATGATCAGCGCTGTCTTCTTTTATGCAGTTCAACAGTCCAAAATTCAGGAGCTTGATTTAAATAATAAAGGTCGGTCAGCACAGGCACGACTAAATGAGACAATGAGACAATGAGGCCTGAGTCGAATTCAGCCGACAAAAGAAACAATAATTTACTTTGTCGCACCCAATTACCTCCAAACAGATTTTGATTGTGTTGATCACTGAGAATGTATGACAAAGAAAAATAGTCCAGACTTGCAGTCACAAATCTTAGGCTCTTATTCTAGGTTTTCAACTAACAAGCTTTGTGACCACAGGCAAATCACTTAACCTCTCTGTGCCTTTCCTACCTGTAAAGCATGAGTAGCAGTGGCTTGTCCTTTCCTGACTCGTACCCACAGCTTGTGTTACTGAAGACGTGAACTAAATGAAAGTGCACTGGGTGAAGACCTGCGTACAGGCAGGGCTGGTTGCTCTCTTTCTCTGTACCCCCTCCTTCTCTCTCTCCCTCTCCCTCTCCCTCTTCTCTCCTCTCTCTCTCTCTCTCTCTTTCTCTCTCTCCCTCTCTCTCTCCACCATGTGTATGTGTGTAAAATGCATGCACCCTGTTGGTTCAGCTTTTCTGGAGAGCCCCAACTAATACAACAGGCTCTACGATGTGGATGCCTTTGGGGCCCCTATTCAACCAACCACAGATGCTCAATAGATTTATTTGTGCAGTATTTCTAAGAACTGGATATTCATCTTCATGCTCAGTGGGCAAACTAAAAGCACAGAATATCAAACATGTTTTACTTCAGTATAACAGTCTGATGAAACTAAACACAATCATAGCTGGATTTTGTAAGAGCCATTTTCTTTCTTTAGTGCCATTCCAAAAAACTTTTAAAAACAACAGTGTGGCCAAAATTTTCCTTTTTCAACCAAATTTTGGGATCACTGAGGTCGTTATGAAACTTACAAATCCCTACTAAAACAGTCTCTTGCCATTGTGCTCAGTCTTAGACAGTGGAGATTTCAGAACGAGTCCATGGACTGAGTAGCATTCCTCTCAGAAAGAGGCAAACGTTTTTCCTTTTCCTCTGCTTAAACGTGGGTGAACACTTGTGATGACTTCAACAAGAGAATATGTGATGTGATGCTGAGTGAGTATACCTTAGGTTAGAAAAGGCCATGAACAGCTTGCAGTTTCCTCCTGGACCATTCATTCTCGAGTCTACAGCTGCCATGTTACATGTGCGATGCATACAGCCACCGTGCACGAGTGTGGAAAGCTCACGTTAGAACAGGACGATGTCTGGGGAGCTGCAGTGTCCCAGCCTCAGCTGCTGTGTCTCCCATCTCACGTCTTCCAGGTGAGTCCTCAGACATCCCAGGGTAGGCATTCACAAGCCACAGCCAGCAGGTCAACAGCCCACTGCTTGCTTTTGTAGACAGTTTCATTGGAACACAGCCACAATTTCTTCTTATACATCTTGTCGATGGCAGGCTATGTGGTACAACAACAGCATCAACTCCCTGGGACCATAACCACTGGGCCTACAAAGCCAAGAACATCTGCCACCTGCCAGGCCCGAGAGGTTGCCAACACCCTGTGGGGTATAATACACTCTCCTCCCTGCGCCCTCTCCAAGCCTCCAAAAGTCTCTGGGTGTGATAAATGGCTGTTTTATACCTGTAGTCTGTGGAGTAATCTTTTAGGCAGCACTGGGTAACTGGCACAGAGTGTAATGGCAGTGGTTCATATCTAAGGGTCTTTTCATTTTAAAATTATGTACAAGCTCACTGAATGCTACTCATTGTGAAAAAAACAAACTTCCCTTTGGTTCCCAGCTCCCTCAGCTGCCCCTATTTCTCTGCTTCCTTTCTTGCAGACTCCTTGAAAGGGTGTGTCTGCCTCTGCTCAGCCTGCTCCACCCACGCTTCTGATTTTCATCCTCACCACTCCCCTGAAATGGCTGTTGTCAAGGTCATCAAGGACCCTTGCCAAAGCTGAGGTGTTCAGCTTGCTCAAGATCTCAGAGTTTGGGTTTTTAAAAAAATTTTAATTATTTATTAATATATTGGTTGATGACTCTTTCCTGCTTGGTCTTCTCTGCCAACCCCTCTTTTCTTTCTTCTCTGATTCCTAAGCTCCTACATGCAAGTGGGTATTCCCTGACACGACTCGTCATGTTTCACCATCTTCCTGTGACTTCCTCTTCTGTTAAGTTCTTGGATGTTGAACTCCTCCGGGGCTTGTTCTGGGCCCTCGTCTCCTGTTTATCTGCTTTTATTATCTCCTTAGTCTCTGAGAGATTTCACACAGCTCTGTGGCTGCCAATGGCATCACCATTAGCTGTTCTCTGAAGCTCTGGACTTGCATTTCCATCAAGGTATCTGACAAGCACGAAACATAGCGTGGCTACCATGGAATGACTTAGTCATGTTATGCCATCTGCCTGTCAGTGTCTCCTCATCTTGTTGTCACCATCTCCTCAATTGCTCCGGTCAAAAGCTGAATCATCCTGGACTTCTCTCTTTCCTATATATCTCATGGTTAACCCATCCTAAGTCCCTTGGCACTAGCTAAAAACTAGATGCCAAATCTTACCCTTTTATCACCAAACGACCATCATTTCCCACCTGCAACCAGGATTACATCTGTGGGTTCTGAGACTGTGTATGTTATTGATATTCACAAGAGCAGAAGCTCCTGGACAACCAGTGACGGTGCTTTGGGATACCAGACATCCCCTGGGCAAGGTGACTAAAACATTAAGGAATTCTGCTAAAAGAGCAATTTCCCGAAGAGATGAAAACAAATGGATGAAGGGCAATGTTCAAGGGTGCCATTAATTCTGAAAGTTGCATCTGGGGTGGCATAGAGCTACTCACAGTTCACATCCCTTCTTTGAATTCAATGGTGGGTATTACGGTGTTCAATTCTGACTTATCATCAGAACTTACACGTGTGTCTTATAGTGTTTGTGTTTATAATATTTTATTCAATACAATGATGTGTTACAGGAGGAGGCAAACAAAGACCATGAGCCCGATGCAGCCTGCAGAATATTTTTAGACACTCCCTTAGCTAAGAATAGATACGCATTCTTAAAAAAAATTGTTTAAGGAAACAAGAAGATAAGGAAGAATTGACAGAGACAGCCTGTGGCCTGCAAGTCTGAAATATTGGCTATCTGCTTCTTTTTTTTTTTTTTTTTTTTTTTTTTAGTTGGAGTCTCACTCTGTCGCCCAGACTGGAGTGCAGTGGCCGCTCCCGGCCACCGCAGCCTCCACCTGCTGGGCTCCAGTGATCCTTCTGCCTCAGCCTTCCAAGTAGCCGGAATTACAGGCATGCGCTGCCATGCCCGGCTGATTTTTTGATTTATTGTAGAGACGAGGTCTTGCTGCCCAGGCGGGTCTCAAACCCGCGGGCCCAGGCAATCCACTCACCTCAGCCTCCCAAAGGCGTGGGATTACAGGTTGAGCCACCGAACCAGGGCCCTCCTGGGCGCGCAGGCTAAGGATCCGCCTGGGACTTGGAGGCTATCTGCCTCTTTACAAAAATGTTTGCCACCTACATTCGAATATAGGGTTTCAATGGATTTTTAAATTAGGGACTTTATTTCTTAGAGCAGTTTTAGTTCACAAGCAAAATCGTAAGGCAAGTAGAGAGAGTTCCCACGTACCTCTGCCCCCCACGTAACCTCCCCCATCATCAGCATCCCCTAAGAATAGATGCTTTGTTACATTAAAAATCATTTTAGAAGTCCCTATATTTTAAAATGGAAATTTGACAAAGAAGGCCATGAACAAGCAGCTGAAGCTCTAAGGCCCTGACGAAGACAACTCATATAAAATCCATAAATAATACAAATGCTTCTAATTGACAGAACCAGGGTCAATTAAATTTAATGCCACAGGATATTAAGGGGACACATAATTGCTGAACATTAAAAATCTGAAAAAAGAAACATCTGTGATTCAGTGTTCATTTAATATAAAATTTATGGCATACATTTTAGAATAATTTTCCATATCCTGAGGGACTTACCTATTTTTACATTTTTCTGCAGCTTATAGGGAGAATTTTATGTCTAAAGCCTAAATTCCTATTCCATCGCTCCAAATTGAAGGTCAATTAAAATATTAAGCATTAAAATATTAAATTGATTACATGAAAGGAAAGCTATTAGGTAAAATATTAATGGAAAGAATATTAAAATGTTTGGAGCTGTGTTAAATATTTACTAGCCATGGCCTTCAATAAATCAGTAGTATTGCCAAAGTTTTTACTGTTGCTATTGCTATTAAAAGTGGACACCAAAGTAGCCATTGCACTGGGTATGAATAAATTAACCTTTCAAATGAATGTTATTCCATTTAATGAGTTTTACCCTGCCATTTATTTACATTAAATATTAACTTTTAGCTAATTCCATGTGCGTAACACGGTGGCCTATGAATCTCATTAAGTTGAGGACTGGAGTTCTATTTTTAAGATGCACTTTGCTGTAATTCTAGAAAAATGGCAATTTTACTTCCTAGTTAAATGAACAAACTTAGTCCATGTATGCGCAGAGGCTGTCTGCAGAGGAGATGGACCACCTTTCTGTGGGCATCCACTCTCTCTCTCTGTGGCCACAGTAGACTTTTTCTCTGTGGGGATTTTGAGAAGCCATCCTGCCCACCCTCTGACTACCAGAAGTTGTAGTCAGTGGCCTACGAGCAGTCGAAGCTTCCTGGCCTCCCTAACAGAAGGTGAGCCCTTGATGTACATCAGGTGTGTGGGTCCTTCCCTCTTCAGCAGAGCAACTCACCGATGGGAACGAATTGGGTTGCCTGAGCCCCACTGCTTCCTGTCCCCGCCTGTACAGGCCACCTGCCACCTTACGGTGGTGAGCTACCCCATACCCTGTGGATTTTTTTTTTTTTTTGCCTCTCCCAACACACTGGTTTTGTCCTCAGTAAGCCAGGGTGATGTTCTGTAGTTCTCTACACCCATCTGCACAAATTCATTCAGCCTCATGTGACTGGGGAACTAAAACCTGAGGAGACCTTAAGGACTGCACTTTAGAGATAAAGCAGATGATGCTGGCGTAAACGAATTTTAATACAGTGAATATGTACACTGTGTGTGTGTGTGTGTGTGTGTGTGTGTGTGTGTGTGTGTGTGTGTGTGTGAATCCATGTACATAAACAGGTGTATACTCTCCAGGCTGCTTCACCTAAGCTGCAAATGCCTGTATAGCAGAGATAGTGCCTTCCTTTTGGGTTGCTGCAGTTATCTGACTTAGAAGATACGCCTGATAAGAAGCATTATAAATAGATGCACCACTGTTTCTTAAAGAGGGTCCTTCTTCCAGACCTTCTAGCCTTCTCTTTAACCCCCCTTCATTTTGTAGTTAAACGTTCTGTGAAAAATGAAAGAACATTCCAAGTTTGCATGTACTCAGTACTCGGGAAACGTGCTGTTATCCAGCCAAAGGGACAGCACCTGTATAGCACTCTTGTTAGCAGCAAGAGTTGGCACCCATGTGGCTTTGTGTGTCTGTCAAACCAGCTTGCCAGCATGGCACCCTGGGCTGCAGAAGGGGCCTCCAGCCCACAGACACTAACCTGAACCATGTGAATCCCGCCTGTTAAGGTTGACTCAGACAACATCTTAAGTAAGGGTGCACAGGAAGCAGCCACATGTGCTTTACCCTGACAGTGAAAAAGCACGTGGCTGGATAACAGCAAGTTCCCCTAGTTTGGAGTACATGCAAACTTAGAATGAGCTTTCATTTTCCACAGAACTCTTAAATATAAAATGAAGGGGTTGAAGAAAAGGCTTAAAGGTCTGGAAAAAGGATCCTCTTAAAGAAACAATGGTGCATCTATTTATAATGCTACTGATCACGTGTGTCTTCTAAATCAGATAATAGCAGTGTCCCAAAAGGAAGGCACTATCTCTGTTTTGCAGGCGAAAAACTCAGACTCACAGGGAAAGATCAACCTGTCTGAAGCCAGCCTTGACTTATGAGGGAGCAGGGCAGCAATTTGAACACAGGGGTCTCTGTTTTTAACCACCACACAATTTAATTTCTATAACTGATTTTACATTGTGTTTATCAGCCCGTGAAAGAATACCTAGAGGGCAGAAGAGAAAAATTGGATACAATTTGTCACATGATATAGTTTTTAAAAATCAACTCAGATAGGAAGCTTGGGTAGGTTGTATTTGAAGAAATTAAAATGTTGAAATATGTGCCTCATGAATTCCAGTCTCTGCTTTCTCTTCCTGCTCAGTAGCCCAGAACTCTTAAAATGTGAGGTGCAAAACTTAAGGAGACAAGCTCAGAGTTCCCTTCAGCAGTGAACATTGGCAAACACAAGCAAACGTGTAAAAATACTTCAAGCAGCAAAGAGTGAAAGAACAGTGCCATCCTTGTACCTAGTGATGTCACAAGCCCTGATGAGGACATTGGACATGAAAAACATATTTCCTCAAGCCCATGTGTACATGTAGGCTTAGAGGAGCATGTGGAGGGAGTGGATACAGGGCCCAGGGTTCCGGAGAATGTAAATCTACGCCACAGCAGTGGGGAACTTTTAATACAGAGTAGAGGGAACAAAATTCAAACCTAGCCTCTGCGACACTGTCTCCTGTGGCTGCGGGTCCCCACGTGGATGGCTAGACCTGCACCTGTGTCCCCAGAAACTGCTAGAGATGCCCAGGCAGCAATAGATTCACTGGGTCAGGAAGCCTGGTGAGAAGTCCAGGAGTGTGTATTTTAACACATCTGAGAGCCCCGTGCTGGAGGAACCAAGGAGCTTCGTGGTCTGGATTTGAGGTGGAAGAACACGCCTGCTGTCAGGGGAGGCCAAGGTGGACTTTCTGACAGTGGAGGAAACCCCACGTTTGCAGCTTTTGACTAATCTCCCTCTGACTTCAGCAAAGATTTCCAATAACTGTCCGGTTATCAGATGCAGCACGTGTGAGTCCTGCCGAGGCCTTGCCAGCACCCTGAGGAGTCCCAAGACACTGAGGGTGGGTTCCAGGAGAATTGGGGCCATAACTCTAATCTTCTCTGGTTCTGAAGGACTTTCTTACTCTCCATGGGTACCCAGAGAAACTCTCCACAAGGCCCTCCTGGAAATTGCCAGCGAGCTCACACTTTAAAAGAAACCGAGACAGGTTTGCTCTGTCCCCAGATCCTGCTTTGTACTTTCCAAGAGCCTGGGCACTTAACATTCACTGGAAAAAGAGTAAAGACCGCAGTCTCTCACCCGTTGCTTCTAGCCATCACTCACGCTCAGTGGCCAGCCAGAGTCCACCCCTGGTGGTCTCTCTGTGCTCACTGCCTGGTCCTAGGGTAGACTAGTTATCCCAGCTAGGGGACTGCAACATTATTATTGGCAGCTGTTCTCAACAGCAACACACATTACACATGTCACTTTTATTTACTGGGTATCTTCCGTGGACAAACAGTGTTCTGGAAGCTCACTGTTGGTTCTCTCGCTTTCTTTCTCAAAACACCCTTGTGAAGTTTTTCTGGTTTAAGTTCTTGGAGTCATTTTCCCAGGACCCCATGACTCTTAGGGGAAGAGAGAGAGACCAGGACTTAGCTGCAGCTCTGTCCCTCTTTCCAGTCCTGACAGAGATGCCACTTGCCTCTCACGCACAGAAGTGACCCTTGGACCCATGGCCCAAAGCTCACCGAGACCAACCACAGCACCTGCTCAGTGTCCTCTGGAAGGAAACCAAATGACCTATGAGTCCAGCTTTCAGATAAGACCTCTTCTGGGTTGTGGAGCTTTCTGGACCTGCCAAGGTCATGAGTCAGGATCATACTCTGAGGAGATGGAGAGTATTGTCTTCTGGGACTGACTTGACAAGCTCAGTACCTTCTTCTGAAGTGTGAGGGCGGGTTCTGAGGAAGCATTCAGACAACAACTCTTGATTAATGAGCTGGCCTGGGGGCCCAGACCAGAGTCTGTGAATTTTGGAATAACTGTTGGAAAGGGCTTAAAAAGGAAAAACAAGGTGCATCTAATAAATTCATATAATAGTCATCTTAATTTAGCACTTATAAGTACCAGGCTCTGTTTCAAGCTTTCCAAATACGAGCCTCGGTGATGCAGTCACAACATCTGTGCAGGCGATCTCTGCTTCCAGCTTCATCGCCTGTAGAATGGGCACAGTGCCATTGCCAGTGCTGTGGGATTGGGAAGACTTGATGGGTTAAAACACACCGGATGCTCAGGAGGGGGCCTGGCATGTGACAGGCCCCCAGTAAGTTAGTCATTGACATTTCCTCCCTTTAAGAAAGGGCTGAGGCTTAGCTAGCTGAGTCAGTTGGCCAAGGCGTGTGGTGAAAGGAGAGCTGGATTTTTCCTGTTCTATCTGGGCATGTGCTCAGCCCCAGTGACCTGGGGTCCTGGGAGGAAGGGAGGGCTGGATTCCTCTCCTCCCCCTACCCCTGTACCATCTGGGCATGTGCTCAGCCCACCCACCCTGCTTTCCACAACCAGGAGATGGGCTTCTGGGCCTCTCCCACCCCAGCCCCAAAATGACGTGTGCTTGGGCTTGATTACCTCCAGCTAGTCAAGCATTAGAAGGCCTGTCTGTGGAGAGCAGATGGGCCGTTTATCACCAGGAGAGTCAGGAGGAATCAGATACACCTTTCCATAAGAGCTGTGACACCTTCATTGATTACCGACCTGACCCTGAAAAGCCCTGCATTGATGAATGTCTCCGCAACCCCTGCAGAAACTGCCACTTACCTGCCTGCCAAGTCGGGTAACCTTTGTCTGGGACAAGCCCAGGCTGGTGAATGTTGACATGCAAACAAAGGAAATGGCTTTTTGATGGACACAGCTGTTGTGTGGATTGGTCTCACAGATAAAATCAGTAAAAACAAATCTGTTTATGCCACAACACATGCTCAGGAAACACTGCGTTTGGAAATTTTGTGACTGATGCGATCTTCTCTGTTCTTCTTTTAAAGTCCTTGGTGTTTTCCATCTTGCGATAAGGAAGGATGTGAAAACAGAGAAAGTCAGTAATAGTCCTCAATTTCTAATTCCCTCAGATCACACAGAGAGTCTTCTAGAAATGCAGGTTACTGAGTCACAGGAACAGACATTCTGATTCTGCGGGTTTAGAACTGAGCCAAATATTATACATACCCCCACACACATATGCATATGTAGTTACACATACTTACCACACACATGTGTACTTATACATATTCACATATATTTATATATGTGTCCATACATATATGTATATATATGTTTGTGTGTGTATATTATATATGTTTGTATAGAATAATTACTGTTTTTTAAATAGTGCCAGAAGTGTCCTTGGGCCTTTGGGAAATCAAGAGATGAAAATAGTGGCTGAGAGGCTTTTGTGTTAGTGTGAGTGAACACTGAGAGCGCAAATTTCACACCCACTCTCCAGAGTTAGTGACACCTTGGCATGTCTATTTCCAGTGCAAGCACAGGGCTATTCCCTTGCAGCTCCCAGGCCTGTGGCGGGGCCAGTGTTGCTGAGAGAATGAGGACTGGACAGCACTCATCTTAGCCCTGTCTTGTGTTGGCGTGCTTACCCTGCTTGGTCCTGAGTGCACACTCACTAATGGAGGACTTTCATAGTTACGTGAAGAGTTTCCATACAGGCATCGTCGACAAACTGCTCTTCAAATAGTCCCTAATGACAAGCTCCCTGCTTCCACCCAGCCCTCATCTATGGGAGGAAGACAACTTCCCTACTCCATGCTTGGGTCATCTTCCTGTCACCACCGCTCAGTCCTATTTCACGTCCTCACTCCAGCTTCCCTCAGACACAGCCAGCCCCGGCCACAGAGGTAACTAGGACCCTGCCCAGCCTCTGCAGCATCTCCAGAGGTCCTTCTGCAACCACGCTGTGTGTCCTCTCACCCCTTACTCCACCAGGTCTTGTGGGAGCCCCGATGGCCCCCCGTGTGCCTCTCTGACGCTATCCCGAAAGTTACTCAAGGTGGCACTTTGTGATGGCCTTTTATTTAATATTGTGTTTCTCAGCTTAACCCAGCTGAGAAAACAGAAGCAGCCAGAGGCTGTCCAGGCCCTGACCAGGAAGGACTCATGTGTGACACGCCCATGCTCCTAGCAGACCCCTGCCAGCCTCGGTAACATGGCTGTGAAAGAACCAGCGCAAAGCACTGATCTTGTGAGTGGCAGACATGAAGAGCTCACCGGGATCCCGGACCCCCTCCTCTTTACCTTTTACTGAAATGATGTGACAGGATTTCTAGGGTAGGAGTAGAGAGGGGAGGGGACCAGCTGGCTAGGCCCGGGTCAGCTTTTCCTGCCATGGTTTTTATGGAATGCCTGAGGTGAACGTTAGTGCCCTTCTCAATACAAGTACATCTCAGAGAGTTTAGGTCACCTTCCCAAGGTGACACTGTTTGTGAGAGGCCGAGTTGAGTCTGAATCCCGGCCCGATGTGATAGCACATGCTCTCCTCACACACTTTCCCCCATTCCCAGGGGCGGAGGAGGCCTAACACAGCCCTGTGGAATGTCAGAATCAGGGCTCCAAGGGGCTCCCTTTCTTGAGTCTCCTGTTTCATCTTCAACTTCATGTCTATTTCTGCTTTTTTACATGTGTCTGTGAGGGGCTGAAGATAAGAAGAAGGATTATTTCCTGAAAGCGGCAAGCAAGATGGCATTCCAGAGATGGGTCGTGGCCACACTGGTAGTGGTCCCCTCCAGCACGGTGGAGGAATGTGTCTGCTGACCGGCTCCTACTGTCCTGACCCAAAAGTGGTCTCAGGTTAGAGCTGAAACTTGGAGCCAATGAATGATCAGAGTGTACCTTCTTTGCGACAACCTGAAACCTTCACTTTGTAGATACACTTGGCGTCCCAGTCAATCATCCTTGGAGTTGCTTGACCTGCGGTTACTCCCAGATGTTGTCCCTTCCATGAAT
The DNA here is from genome assembly GCA_027257055.1 of Cephalopachus bancanus. Taxonomy (NCBI): domain Eukaryota; kingdom Metazoa; phylum Chordata; class Mammalia; order Primates; family Tarsiidae; genus Cephalopachus; species Cephalopachus bancanus. The sequence continues at coordinate 7,716,145 of JAPVLO010000133.1, forward strand.
CCCTGATTCCAGGGTCCATGCAATAAATTCTTCTTAGACACTGGAATTAAGAAAGTTTGATTTTATTAGGTCATGTAAGGTACAAACTACAATGCTTCTATCTGGCAATTAGCTCTAGAATTGATTCCCAAAATCAAGGTAAAAAAGTGAAAGAGGAAAAGATTTTGTTCATGAATTGCTCGGTGAGATACTTTACCAGCCTAGGAAAAGTAAATGTTTTGGTTGCTGGTAAGTTGCCAGGACTCAATTTTCAAGTAGAGCTTGGCTTTTTAATGAAAGGCATGTCTCTTTATGAACCATCTTTAAAACTTACAGGAAGTATTTGGCACTTTTTGCACTACTCCTAGTCTAGGCTCCGTTTCCCTGCACCACAGCATGGAGCTTGTGGGCCCACTCAGTGGCCCCTCACTCCTCAGGACTACAGCTCCTCCTGGATTCCTGGCTCATGGATGCACATAGCCATCTTATGTGTCCTCTGCAGGCTTCATAGTTGCCTAAGATGGGAGAGAAAGGACAAGCATAGCTATTCGTCATGTCTGAGACCATAAATTGTACATGTGATCTTTGAGCCACACAAGTACAATTTTGAGAGTTATTTTTAAATTTCCATTATTGCCAGATCTTTGAAAGAGAAAAGCTCAGGGACAACTTTATAAGAATTTAATCGATTTTCCTAAGGATTTATCCACTTAAATTAAAATCTTATTTGAGAACAATCAACTGACTTTATTTCTAATTTTAAATAAAGACACAAAGAAAAGCACACTATGATGGGATGTACCAATGGTGGGGACACCAATGGGGGAGAAGGATGAGAGGAAAACAAGGTGGGGGTGTGTTGTCAGAACTCTGCTGTGGTGTGAGGCATCTGGCCAGGTCAGTGGAGAGATCCAGCCTTCATCTTCATGGCAGTAAATTGGAGCAGCCTAGGTTCTGGATGAGCCTGCACATTGGGGCAGCTCTGTGTGGGGATTGATTCACTGTGCTCAGAAGCTATGTTCTAACATTTTGCCCTATCAGCTGCCTGCAGCTCCACCACCCACAAACTTATCTTAACAAAGGTGCTCATAGAGTCTCTGAGCCACAGCCATGGCAAGAGCAGTCCCTAGAAAGACTCACTTCCCAAGCATCATCCTCTTGGTTAGTGTTTCAAGAGTCGGCTTCCAGTCGGAGCCCTCCTGGGGCTTGGGTGTCTTTTGTACAAGGAACAGGCATCTGGGTGAGGGCTGAAAGGTGTTCTCTGCTGCTCGTTGTGTAGCCAAGCCCTTTGCTCTTCTAGGGACTGAGATACCGCATTTCAGACTCTGTTCCTGTAACATGACAAGTGAGCAACACAATAGTTGGTTGTGAAAGGAGATCAGTCCTGGTAGCATGACTCTGCACCTAGAGAAGGGACAATGTGCTCCTAAGAAGAAAAGCAAAGTCAGGCTCTTCTCATTATGGTTCCTTCTGCTGGAACCCCTTGAAACCTCTTCCATTGCATCCAGACCTTAGCTTCTGGGGCCTGACTGAGTCACTCTAATGGGGTATTGGCAGTTCATCTTATTTTTCATTAGAAAAACAAACTCATCAGCACTGTGGCCTCAGGGGTCTGCACAGAACATGTTTATAGAGAAGAAGTTTTTGTGTTTATTAGCATCAAACAAAGCCTGTTACACAAATGCCTCAGAAACCTGCCCTTGCCTCAGCAAGCTGTGGTTCCCCAAGCAAGCTCTGTCAGCAGTCATATATCATTGGGGCGACAGGCCCGCAGGGCCCCAAGAGGGCTGTCCTTGCACCCAACTCAGTAACTTGTGTCAGGGGAGCTATAAGAAGACACCCTGCCACAAAATTGCAGCCATTCGTTTTGGGTTGAGGCTGCAGGAAAGACATTCCCTTCAAAGCAGGACTGTTTGGCGCACCCGCTAACTCACTGCATGCAGGTCCAGCAGATGAGGGTGGCATATATGTACATGTGTGTGCAGAGTCTCTCGGTACCCACACTCGTGTCTGCAGTCAAGGGAGCTTTTTGTTGTACAGGTGCAGTCACTGAGGTACGGAGCGATCCAATGATGTGACCAGTTCACACCATTAGGAGGTGGAGTCAAAACGTGAATCAGGGGTGTCCACACCTGCAGCCTCTCCTGTTTCCACCACAAGCAGAAGGGGTGTGAGAGAATGCAAAGGGCCAGCCCGCCTGGGCTTGGGTTCAGTATCACTTGCTGGGACATCCTGGAGACCTGCTGGGCTATTTTCTTCGTGGGGTGTAGGCTGACTGCCCTGCTAAGGGAAGACGTTAAGAATGAACTATGCATCAAGCAAGCAACCTGTCAAGGACTAAGAAGAAGAATGTTCCATGAGGGTAGCACCAGCAGACAGAGAATCAGAGAGAAAAATTGTCTTAGTGATCGATCCCAAACAAGCACAAGAGAGACATATGAAACAAGCACAATAGAGACGGCCCAAGTCAAACCTGAGCAGGTTGAACAGGAGAAACCATCAGTACAGGCCTGTTGACTGCAGCTGCCTGAAAGGCACTGGAACCTTCCTGAGGAAGACTCAGTTCTACCAAGCAGAGCATTTCACAGCATCCAGAAAGGAAGAACAGAGCCTATAACTATGTTGAATAAGTATACCCACCATTTAAATCCCTGCACTTAAAGGGAGGTGACTTGCCTCTGCCTCCTAGCCTTCTCCTCCAACTCATCCGCACAGAGCCGGTAAGAGATGAATGCTGAGGCAAGGAAGGAGTGAATGATGGTAGGGGAAGACAGTGCAGAAGGTTCCTCTCGCTACCCTTCCAGCAGGTTCCTCTCACTACCCTTCTGACAGGTTCCTCTCACTTCACTTGGGGCAGGTTCCTTTAAGGATGCTTCTTGAGCCAAACGTAGACCATTTCACCAAGACAGTTGGCATGACTTTCAGCACAAAGGCAAGAAATGAAACATTTACCAAAAATGTTGCAAGGTAGAAATGCATTTTTCAAATATTTCCTCCCAAATTGTAGTTTGCTTGTCACCCTGTTTCTAGGTGAATGTAATATAATGGCGATTTTGAGTTACTCATCTGCCTGTATTTGAAATGATGGCTGCAGAATTACTTATGTCCTGAGCCAGATTAAATCCCTCCCTCACGTTCTGTGTGTGTATATGTGTTGGGAGGTCTGCAAATATCTGATCTATGTCTCATTCTGGGACAAAAACCCCTCAAGGCAGCCCATGCCAAGCAGTGCAGCCAGGTCTAATGAGCATGGGTGTGCATGAGCTTGATCTGTGCAATTTTGTCCCAAATTAGAATTTGCTTTAGAAACAACCTAGAAAGCTTTGTGACTTGAAGCCAATTTGGCAGAAGATGAACCAAGGGTGGGTCACAGAGAGCTTCATTCATCTGTTCATACAAATAAAGTTTTATTGGGACCATCCACACCTTGTTGTTCGTGTAGTGTCTATATCTGTTTTCAAGCTACAAGGGTAGAGTTCAGTAGTATGGACAGAGACCTGGCAATGCTGAAAGTACTTACGATCTACTTTTTTACAGAAAATGTTTGTTCACCTCTACCCCAAATCATGCCCTACTGTCCTCCAGATCTATCACATAAACCCAATCACATCAATAATGAGCATTAAGACTCTACTATGGGGTAATGGGCTCACACACTTCTCACTGAGTGATCCCAAATAGAACCTCCTGGGAACATTTGACAGGGTAGAGATGATGGCACTCACTGTCTCACAGTCCAGGGTTGCAAGATAATAGCTAACACGTCTATCTTTCAGCAAATACTCACTCAAAGCCCTGCCCCATGCCTGTCTTCTCAGTGTTCTGACAAGTACAGGATGCACGGGGCTGTTTTAGTTCTGTCCGTGTCACTGTAATAGACTACCTGAGACTGCATAATTTATAGGAAAAAAATGTGTCCTCTCACAGTTCTGGAGGATGGGTGCAGGCATCTTGTGTGGTCCTTCTAGAATGCTGTGTCCTCACATAGCAGAAAAGTAGAAGAGAGAGAACCCACTCCAGAAAGCCCCTTGTATAGCAGTCCTAATAAGGGCAGTGCTCTTATGATCTAAACACCTCCCACATTGTTGCATTGGGGATTAAGTTTTCAACACATGGACTTTGGGGGATACATTCAGAACATAGCAGACTCCCAGATCATGCTATATCATGGCTAAAATTCTGCCTGAATAAAACAGTCTTGCAAGTTACTAATGCTCACAAAAGCTAACTAAGGATTAGCCTTGACACCTATTCAAACTTGCAAAACCATTAGGTTTAAAAAAAAAAAGAAAACCACATTAATTTTCTGACTAGGCAAGAATTTGGTTAAAGTTCCATGAAAACATTTCTAATTCTTTTGATAATGTAGATTATTAATAAACACATAAAAATACATGAACAGCTAACTACATGTAATGTCAAGAGGGCATGCAAACATGTTTGGAATAGTCTACCAGCGAGTGTCCTAGAACACAGACAGGAAGGTGACAAAAAACCCAGGCTATGGAGATTTAAATTGTGGTGAGACTGTGGCATGTTGAGATCAGTAGGGTAATCATCGGTTGCACATCTGCCCGAGTCTACTCACAGGTCGGTGTGTGGAGCCCGGGTGATTGCTTCCTGAATGATGCCTTCATTACTCGGAAGTTGCTTACACCGCTGCAGGATATGACCCATACTTTACTGGACATTGGCCACTGTGCCATGGATGCATTTTTCTGTAATATACTGATTGCACATTTACGAGTAGATAAAGGATCTTGTTAGTTCTTTCAGGAAAGAAACATTAGACATTTAAAACCTGGCCAGTTTTCTGGCAGATTTCTACGTGGACTCATGACATATCCATGAAGCTATCTGTATCACGTCACCTATCAACCCATTTGGCACTGTCTACGCCAAAACATCCCAAACACAATCAGATGTGAAGGCTCTGGTGTCTAATTAACCTGAATGAATGAAGTTTGCAAATTCACTCCAGCTATAAAATTCTAGGAAATTTCATATGTTCATTAATTCAATGAATATTTATCAAGTTTAAGACAATGTTCAGGATATAAAAAATGAGTACAAGTACTTGACTCCAAGCACCCTGAAAATGTATCTGTGCCATAAGAAAGTGCAAGTTAGAACTGTAAGTGAGCTAAAAAAATTCCTAACAAAAATTATTCAGATTGTATGTAATAACTCAAATCTAGCCCATCTGAAAATTATTTCCTAGGTAAAAAGTATTCTGCTAGAAGGAAGGAGATTTTATGCTGTCTGGCAATGGTTGTAAGTTTTTAACCAATCTTCCTGATGCACACACTTAAAATTTCACACAGTAAATATCTTATTGATTTAAAGTAACCAGCTGAGTTAATGCAAATTTTAACACTATTTTAAAAAAGACCACAAAGTTATTAATAGCTTTTGATAATTTTGAATGATCAAAGCACTTAAAAATAGTAATGTTATGTCCAATGTAGTACTTGAAGAGGAAAAGGGCAAAAATATAAAATGCATGGCACCTGAAAGCCATCAGATCCTGAACAGAAAAAGAGCATCAGTGAAAGTTCTTGGGAAACCTGAATGAAGTCTGCTGTGTAACTAGTAGTATTGTAGCAATGTTGATGTCTTAGTTTTGGTAACTATACTTTGAGTATGAAAATATTAACATTAGGGGAGCCAGATGAAGGTATATAAGAACTCTCTGTTTCATTTTTGTAATTTATCTGTAGATGTAACATTATTTCCAAACAAAACTACTGAAGAATAATACCATTAGGAGTTGTTGTTGAAAGGCATGTAGCTTTTTTTTTTTTTTTTTGCATATTAGCATACACGTGAGAGATCTCAAATAAGAACATCTGAAACTGGCCAGATAGATAAGGTATGATGAGGTCTTATTTCTCCCTAAATACGGGTACACAGGGATAAGTTTCTAGTAGTTCTTTCAAACATTAAGTGTTCCACCTGCTATGGGAACTAAAGACAAAAGCACATAATTATCTATTAGAGTAGAGTTGGGGGGTGTAGGTATCTTTTTCCAGAGCTCTCCATGTCTCCATCAAAACATCTCTTATGGTCAGAGCCTTAAGGGCACTCCAAGGTTTTGTGTGGACGGCCATCAGAAGTGTCACCTGCAAAGGGAACCCTCCTCCCAGTCTCGTGACTGAAACTTACACATTCACACAACACATTATGTTTCATGAGGGAGGACCCACAAACACAGAATTATCTTTTTTGGAGGGCAGGCCCCTTTTAGTACACTTGAAATTTGTTCTTCAACTAAAGTTTTAATATAGTAGCTTTGAGAAGGTTATGTCACAATTTGCAGAAGAGTTGTGGCAAAGAGGTGACTGGTTCTTCCACCATGACATTGCACCTACCCACACCACACTGAGTGTTCAACAGTTTTTGACTAAAGATGGCATAACCCCATGCCCTATCCTTCCTATTCACCCACTGCCACCCAGAGCAACATTTTTTGTTAACCTGTATGAAAAAAGCCCTCAAAGGGAAATGTTTGGCCAGTATGAAAGAAGGTGAAACAAAAAAAGGCAGAAGCACTAAAAGGCATCAAACTTGATGAGTTCAAAAACTGTTTTGAATGGTAGAAAAAAGCGTCTCGATAGGTGTATTGCATTAGACGGAGAGTACTCTGAAGATGACTGAAGTTTGAACATGTAAGAGCAAATACACAACTTTTTTATTAATAAATTCCAGGTTTTTTTGAGGTCCCTCCTGCTTGTTGTAAACCTACTTAACTTTTCCCAGAGTGCTCTTGTAAAACAAGGGATGGTCTTAATAATTGCTTGAAAAAATATTAGCTGACTACACCAAGAGCATTGAAGAGTGCTGTGTCAACTTTGCATGGCACTGCAGGTTTTGGTGGAGGGACAGGAGATGAAGGGGTGGGAGTCCCTGGCCTGCCAGAACAAAGACTGTGTCCTCAAGCCCTCCAGCAGTGGGGTGAAGACCAGTCCCAGTACGCAGGGTCTCGGGCATGTGGACGTCCTTTTCGTTCTCCAGCCATAGGTCCTTGAGCCAGGGAAGCCTACGGCCCACTTAGTTCCTGAGGGACTTTCCTTTCCATGTTTTCTTGGTCACCCTCTGTCTTTCCCCACATGAAAAAGGAAGATACTTTTCAAACCAAGGTCAGTTGATTTAGCAACCCCAGGGCTGGGCAGTATCTTAAGGTGGCATTTCTTGCAGCCACCATCAGGCTCCTTAGACTCCTTAGACTCCCAGGGCTGTTGCCATAGAGTCTGAAACACGAGAGGGGGTCTGTGCCCTCCAAGCCCCCTTCCACTAGGCCCCAGAGCATGTGAGCATGTGAGCATGTGAACTCAATCCCATGACGCTGGGCAGAACAGAGCCAAGAGCAATTTTGATTTGAAAAGTTCTAATGCCAAATTCCATTTATTTTTGTTAAGGGATGTCCAGTTTGAATTATTTAGATAATTCCCCCATGGCTGAATTTGTTTGGCTTCATCAAGCCTGACCTGACATTTATGACTCAGATACCATTTTCTGTACTCATTCAGGAAGTTCAAGGTTTTCTTGCATTTGTTTTTCTCTGCAGTTCTAATTGATGACCAAAGTTAGGATGATAAAAGCTGTCCTACCTGGCATTCTGTCAAATTAGTTAGAACTGCAATATAACATGTACTGATGTAAATTGTAATTAGTCTAATGAGCTAAAAATCACAAATATCACCTACACAGCCATGCTCTAAAAATTGGAAGCGATCTAACACCCTAATGTTTTGAGATGTGGCTAATTTTGTTTCCATAGCTCCAAAAAGCATGCTTTCTTGTCCATAGGAAAATCATTTAAAAAAAAAATCAAGTCAGCCTAAGTGAAAAACAAAATAAAACAAAACAAAATGTGAGTATGCTCAGCCAGCTCCTGTTTAGGAACGGCATGGCGTCTCAGCCTCAGATTCCAAGAAACTTGCTATAGATGAGTTCAGTGCGGCATGCTAATAAAAGTCGTACAAGAGATTTGTGCCTTGTGACACTTTAGAACTGTCATTTATATTTTATTTGTCACAAGGGTTCCCTGAGTTTTTCCACTGATGCCCTTTTGAGTTTATTACAAATTTATTTTTTAAGAATTGGAAAATGTAGTTTGCCACACTTATAATTTACTCATTTTTCTTGGCTTATAGGTAAAAAGCAGAATTGTTTTTTCTACATGATACTATCCAATCCTAGCATACAGTTGAAAGGAAACTGTTAGATGTATTCATTCCCATATTCATGGAATATTAATGCATTGTATTTTTCTACTCTGAGTTGCTCATGAACTGTTAGAAAAAGAAATGTGAATTTTAATCAGACCACATTATAGAGCAGGTGTGAACATTTTTCAAGATATTTTGTTATTTGGTGGAGTTTATTCTTTTGCCCAGAATAATATCTAAAATTACATTTGGAAGGCATACATTTGCCAAACAAAAATATCTCTTAGATCTTTAATAGTCATTCCACGAAAGGAAATTGTGTGCCTTCTGGAATCTGGAGGTTGGGAAAATATTCCAGTGACAGAAAACTGAATTGAAGACATCAACCTTACTTTATGGCACAGGTATCTCTGCCATCCAAATATCCTTAATCAAATCATTATAAGATGGGGGTTGTCAGATAGCCTATGGGTTCTTAATATTTGTCTTAGTCCACTTGGGCTGCCGTGACAAAATAGGCTGGGTGGATTACAAATAACAGAAATGTATTTCTCATGGTTCTGGAGGCTGTTAAGTCTAAGATTAAGATGCCAGTTGATTCAGTGTCTAGAGAGGAACTGCTTCCTTCACAAGCAAATACCTTTCCGTTATAACTTCACACGGCAAAAGGAGCTGGTTGGCTCTCAGGGTCTCTTTTACCAGGGCGTGAATCTCCTTCATAAGTCTCATGACCCATCACTTCCCCAAAATCTCACCTCCTAAAACCATGGGACTAGGAATGAGGTTTCCTCCTGTGAGCCTTGGGAGGACACAATCAATTAGATCACAGCGGTGTTCAACCCCAGAAGAAGTACCAATGGGAGAGATTTGCACATCATACGGGAACATCTGGGATTTCCACGTGCAGCACACCTTCCCTCTCCCATTCTCTGATTTTTTTTAAAGTACTTCCCCCATTCTATATGCTCCTGATGGGTGTCAGTTTTGCCTCTTTGTCTCTATAACAGGGTGGGCAGATGGCCCGGGCCTGGGCATCACAGCTCTCCATCTCCTGCACACCCCAGTAGAACAGACAAGCACACAATGCAGACTAGTGGAGGAACTCCTGGTCAGGGACCATATGCAGCTGCAGAAAAGGGTGCTGCTTGTGTTCCGCTGGCCATCAGGCTGAGGTGCTGTAGAGTGTGGTTAGGAGTGGCTGTATTCTCTGGCCACATGGAAAGAGCTGACTGCAAGAAGCAAATAGACTCCATGAAGAGAGAAGAGATAGACATAAACACAATCCATAGGGAAAGACTGTGGAAGAGGCGACATGAGCCCAGGCAGGCCTGAAAGCACCATTTCTGGACTTCCTGGACAAGTGAGTCAATACACAACTCTTTGCCTAAATTGTTTGAGTCATAAGCAAGGGAGCCCTGACTCTCAGACTACGTGTCCATGTAAAGTAACGTATTGGGGGTCCTACTTGCATGCTGAAGGGTGTCTGTCACGGGTATGGGTTGTCCTTGTTAGTCAAATGCACAGCTGTGGGGAGGGTCACACGAAGCCATGGGGAGGAGAGGAGAACTTCTGCTGCACCAGGCCTGGAGAAGGGTGGGCTGGCAACATGACAGACAGACGGACCTCCTGAGAGTCAACAGGACTGCAGAAAGGCTAAGTCTATGACAAACTCATCCTGCACAGCAGACTTCTAAAAGCCGCAAGTCAAGGAAAGCATCATTCACTCTACAAAGAGGAGTAACAGAGTCGTTTGTTTCAAGCTGTGGTTCCAGGACACAGAATCCTGCCTAGACTCCCAGTTCAGCCCCTTCCTACAAGCACAGCACCTCTGCAAAGTGTAGTGAAAGATCAAATGCAAAATAGCATCTGGAGCAACCACCCCCCAAGGACTGTTAGGCCCCCTGTGACTATAGACCCCAGTCAGCCCCTGGTCTCACCAGATAGGGCTGGGCTGCGTGTTTAGTAGGAAAAGCTGTTGTGATGATTCTTCTGTAGACTAAGAAAGAAAACAGTGGTTCCAAGAGACACAGAACAACATCTGGGTTCTGGGATGAGTCACCTCTCCTGCCCTGGGCCCTATACACCCTCCCCCAATCGGCCTTCCACAGCAGCACGGCTTCCCCAAGGTCCTACTGCATCATCATGCGTCACACAGTTCTGCAGATGGGAGTGGGTTGGGCTGTACTTGTCAGAAGTGTAAAAGAATTTTTAAAAAGGTGACGACAGAAAATAACAGCACAAGCTGAAGAAAGAGCTACATTTTATTTTGCCATACTACAAAGACACTGAAAAATACTATCAGGGTAGACATTAAAAATAAGGAGCCTTGCCTCCCAGAGTAACCACCACTAATTACAGATTGTCCCTCTCTCATCCTTGTCAAGTTATTCATGTCTCTCCTCAGAAAGTCCCTGGGCAGTCCTGCAAAGGAAGTCAAAGCTCTTCTATCCTCTAGTCCAGCTGTCCCTTTTTGGCATCAGGGACCACTTTCAGGAAAGATAGTTTTTCATGGATCAGGGCGGAGGATAGTGGTGGGTGGGGCTGGGAGGAGAAGGCATGGTTTGGGGATGGTTCAATGCATTACATTTATTGTGCACTTTGTTTCTATTATTATTACATTGTAATATATAATGAAATAATTATACAACTCACCATCATGAAGAATCAGTGTGAGCCCTGGGCTTGTTTTCCTGTAAACAGATAGTCCCATCTGGGGGTGATGGGAGACAGTGACACCTGAAGTGTGTTGCTTATGCCCAGTCTGCTCCATAATCTTGTTTTGGTGGCTGTTACTGCGGAAAACGCTGCTTCACAAAGATAGGATGTTGGACATGGAAGCAGGCTTCTTGGTGCTGATCTGCAAGGAGGTAGAGCTCAAGCGGTCATGCAAACGATGGGGAAAGGCAGTCAATACAGATGAAACTTGGCTCACCTGCCCACTGCTCATCTCCTGCTGTACAACCTGTTCCTAATAGGCTGGCCCAGGGGCTGAGGACCCCTGCTCTGGCCAAACCCGTTCGTATAACATACTGACAAGAGGAGAGACAGCATTAAAAATCAGATTTTAGCCAAAACACTTTTTCTGTGACTAACATATTTTCTTGAAGTCTCTATATCCACAGAATGACTAACTAAGGCTTTGAGTCTCTTAGTGATGTCTTTCAAATGGGCAAGTGAGCAGTGCTCACCCACCCTGTGGGACCGTGACAGTTCAAACTTCTCTGAACGAATGCCATGCTGCAGCTTTGCCTTGGACCAGAGTCCTTCTTAGGACAGGGTGAAGGCAGTCGATTACTTCAGTGAAGTCTCCCAGAAAACCACAGGCCTGAACCGACCTGTGCAACCTACCAAATGATGACTTGGAAAGAGTGCTTCACCACCTGTGATTTGAGTTGCTTCTCCTGAAATCTCACTGTGCTAGGCCCAGTGGCTCACGCCTGTATTCTCAGCACTTTGGGAGGCTGAGGTGGGAGGATTGCTTGAGCTAAGAGGTTTGAAACCAGCCTGGACAACATAGCGAGACCTCATCTCTACAAAAAATTAAAAAAAGAATTAACACGATGCAGTGGCTTGTGCCTTTGGTCCCAGCTATTCGGGAGGCTGAGGCAGAAGAACTGTTTGAGCCCAATAGGTCAAGTCTGCAGTGAGCTATGATCATGCCACTGTCCTCCAGTCTGGGTGACAGAGTGAGACTCTGATTCAAAAACCAACAAAAACAAACAAAAAACCTGAAATTCTTAATTTTCACTAATAGGATGGGTTAGAAAAGCCTTGGTCTTGGTTCTTCCAAACCTTCCCAGGGTTTTTGGTAAGAACAGCCCACATAGGCTTCGTTCTCTCAGCAGTTCCTTGTGTGTGGCTTTCCTCCAAGCATCCACACACGGTCCCCACATCCTGCTTCCCTGGAAGAGCGAAATACTCCGGCTGTGCTCAGCATGAGGCATCCAGGAAGAACTGCTTCACAGCCCACAACTCCTCCTTTCTGCCAGCCGAGCTCTGCCCTCCTTGGCGCTGTGGGGTGCAACTGCCTGAGGTACATCAGCGCCCGAGGCTCTCCCTCACACCATCCCACGTGGCTGGCATCCACCCCGGCCCCATCCACGTGGCTCCTTTCTCCTCCAGCACTTTCCAGTGGGCCCATAGGTTGCGAATTCTAACCGTTTGCCAATTCATCAATGTTGGATTCTAATTCCTGCAGAGTGAAACTAATGAACGCATTCTGTCTTTGATCACAGATCGTTTTTACCTTGACATCAAACATCTTAAATCAATTACTATTTCAGAAACCCAGAGGGATGGAGGGAAAAACATAAGCAAAAAACAAAAACAGGACACAAACAGCATGGGTCAAAATGCCTTCCCTCTCTCCAACATCCCATGTTTCTCTCTGTCTCCCATAGGTGTGACTCTCATTAGTTTTCCCACAAAAGGTGGTGGAGTTTGTACACTTAAGGGAATTTGTTTCTAAGGTATCAAAGTCAATATCCCCAGACATTGTAAATCTTGCTTTATTGTATTTTCTTTAAAGTTATTATGAGATTTTATTTGACTTTCATAACAACTTAAATAGACCTCCAGAAAGTACCCATTTATTTTTTAAAAATGCATTGAAAACTTGCAACACGTCAGAAGCAGGGTGGTAACGAAGGCCCCCATCTTGGATGCTCTGAGGCCAGTGGATTGCAGGAGGCAGGAGGGGTGGGTTAGAATGATCGAAAGGCAGTAGTGCTGTGAGTGTGGACTGGACTGGTGTGTCCTGGTGGAGGAAGCACAGAGAGGTCAACCTGAGAGATTCTCAGCATGTAAAACCCATAGTCTACATCAATGGACTGGATTTTGGGTGTGGGCAAAGTTTAATTTCCAAATGGGGTGTCAAGGAACACCTAGGTTTTTGGATGTGGCCACAGGACAGATGAAGGTGCTGGTCATGAAACTAGGACACAGCGGAAGAGAACAGCCGGGTAGGGAGACCCTGAGTTTGGGTTGAGATAGGTTGAGGTGTTACCTGAATTATCTCCAGAAAGAAAGTCAGATAGGCAGTCAGGTAGTTCTGAGAGTCAGGGGAATGGTCTGTGCTGGAAGTATACATGTAGAAGCCATTTGCCTGCTTGAAAATAATCGTAGTCACCTGGTGTGAGGCTGTAGTGTGATTGGAATCCCCAGGAACAACCTTCAAAGACCCTGTCAGAGGACTAGGAAGTATCCCCGGAGACTGATAGAATGTGCTCCACAGTCACAGTCTTCATAGTCTTCTTTGATTCTCACAGACAAGGAAATGGACGACCATGGAAGAAAGCTGAGGGACTTCCACAGCCCATGCCACCCTGCTAGGCGGCAGACCTGGAACTTGGTCCTCGATGTTCCAGAGGTCTGTGTGTGTCTTCATGCTGATGACATGGGTATGTTTTCCATTACAGATGAAATGCTTTCTAAAAATGAAAATGGAATAAATTTGCACATCACAGGTAATGCTTTCAAAGGGAAAAGAATTGCTCTAGTCTATTTTTAGGTGGTGCCTGTTTCATCTGTCAGTAACACATGAACAGGTCTGTAAAGGGTCATCTTAAAGAGCTCCTCTACCTTGCCCTGTCCCCACGCTGCTTCTGCTTCAGACAGAAGTCACTTTGAACTCTTCTAGCCATGTGATTGCTCTGGGCTGTATGGTTGTATTTATTCTCATGTTTCTTGTGTGTGTGTGTGTGTGTGTGTGTGTGTGTGTGTGTGTGTGTGTATGCAATTTCTGCATGTCTGATTTGGAAGACTAAGTGGGCACTTCCCATCCCAGCAGACACAGCTTAGCCACACATGCCTCTTCTTCCCCAGTCCTACTGCATTGTGATTTCCGTGATAGAAAATCCATTGCAAACCGGGCTTGGTGGCTCAGCCTGTAATTTCATGCTTTGGGAGGCCAAGGTGAGTAGATTGCTTGAGCCCGCGGGTTCGAGACCCGCCTGGGCAACTTGGCGAGGCCTCATCTCTACAATAAATCAAAAAATCAGCCAGGCGTGGTAGCGCGCGCCTGTAATTCCAGCCACTTGGAAGGCTGAGGCGGAAGGATCGTCAGAGCCCAGCAAGTCGAGACAGCGGTGGCCGGGAGCTGCCACTGCACTCCAGTCTGGGCAACAGAGTGAGACTCCAACTCAAAAAAAAAAAAAAAAACAAAGAAAATCCCTTGCATATTCATGTAGCCTGGGAAATACTGCTCATTAGAGACAGGTGTGGTATTGGGATTGCTTTTTTCGAGTTAATAATGGCCTCATGTTAACTTATACACTTTTTAATAAATCCATCCTTAACTTCCCCCAATCACCCCACTAGAGTCACTGTAAATCAAGTGCTATTTTTTCCCAAATGCTCACACTTATCACTGGATCCTCCATTGCTGGTGTTCTGTGCCTCGATATGCCTTTATCCTCCCCACCTCTGCCTCTGTTCTGCTCCCGGTTTTCCCCAGAAGAGCATTCTCCTCTCTGGTCTCTTTCTTGTCCTCTTTTAAAAATAGAGCCTATTATCAGAGACTGGAAGGCAATGTGACACTCCCTGGGTCCCTGATGCTCGAGTGTGGGACCCCTCATATGTGCGATATGAGGCTTCACTCCTGCAGGAATAGGCAGATAAAGGAGAGAGAGCTCCTTGGCATCTTGGAATCTCTTGAGAGGCCACCACGGGCCACGGTGGGTGTTGAAGTGCTGCATGATGACCTAAGACAGTGGTTCAACTTTCCACAGGACCCTCGCTCTGAGATAGTAGGGCCATGGTCATTCTCCGTTACAGAAAAGTTCAGGTGAGGCTGCTTCCGAAACCACCTGAACATAATCAATCAGTCCCGCACATAATCAATCTTGTATTAGACCAAACCAGTTCTCAAAATGCAGTTTATGTTCAGTGAGTAGTTTTTCCTAGCTTTTCAAGCACATCATTAAATATTTTATGAGAAATTGCTGCCACTATGTCAAAAACATAACATCAGAGAATTTCACATTCGTTCTTAGGGAAATAATCAGGCAGCAGGAAACAATCACAGAGCAAAGCAAGCGTTTACAGTCACTGGTCATCTATTTTCGTGAGGACTATGGCTGTTTTAGACAATCATGCAGTCCTAAATACATACGATTGAAAACTTGATACTTGTAAATATATTAATTGGATTGACCAACCTAACTGTCACTTGCTGTAATACAAGTCAAAGCTGGATTTTACAAAGGGCCATGTCATTCTGTGCTGAAAACAAATATAGACTTCTGGTGAAGGATGGCACACAAGCCACAGTGGTGAGAAACAAAGACCCTGTGAGCTGTGCCATCTTTGCTGGCCACACTGCCTTGGAGGCCCCACGGCCAGCCCATCTCTTAAGTCAGTCATTCTCAAGGTGAGGTCCCAGGACTGGCACCATCAGAATCCCTCAAGGACGCTTGAGAAATGCAAACTCTTAGCTCCACCCCAGGCCTGCTAAATTGGAAATTCTGGGAGTGGGGCCCAGCAACCTGGACTCAAGCTGTTATTCTCTGACTTGAGTGTGCATCAGGATCACCTGGACAGCTTGTTAAAACCTGTGACCAGGTCGCCCCCAGCTCATTATTCCCAACTGGGGTTGACACGGGTGTTTAGGCAATTGCACCATGAGAACTGATGGCCTGAGAAGGGCCAACTCCACGTGAAGTCAGGGGGCTGCTCCAAGGAGTCTGTCTTTGCCCTGTGATGGCTTTGTGGAAGGTTCCAGAGTCCTCAGTGGACCCACAGCCATACTCACATTCCTCAGGACACTCTGCTGCCCAAAGTCGGTTCCCACATATAGCGTTAGATGACAGAATGCATGAGGGAGCAAGAGAGGGGTCAGAGGGGAAGCTGAATCTTGAACACACGTCCTTGGAAGAAGCAGTCACTCTTGCCGGGTGTTTTCTCAACCAAAATCCATCTCTGCATTTGGAAGAATCAACCCTTGGCTATTCTTTTTTTCCATACGTAAAAAATGCTAAGACAGACCTCTTACATGTTTTTAAAAAATTGGTTCAAGGAGGTATAAACATGATAGCAGAAATACCATCATTACCCACCATCATTGTTCTAGATCCTGTCTCTATCTCTCCATCTGTCTTTCTCTACACACACACACACACACACACACACACACACACACACACACACACACACACATTGCATGTATTTATAAGTTAAATGCATGCATTTACATATGAATGAACAACCTTCATATGTAAAGATGTTTTGCTTGTCTTGTCATAAGTTAAGTAGTTTCTGCAGGATATTACAAAAATGTTAATCTTTTTTAAAAAAAATTTTGTGAAACATGGAAATCCTACAATTCTGGGATAGTTGGTGGTTTGTGTTTGACCTGACTTTGGTTATAAATTGGAATTTTTACCAATGAAGAATTTATAAATGCCACTGAAAAACAAGTTCAAGATAGAAGAAGCATACTTCTTCTTTGAGTACTTAACATAAAATTATAGTTCCATTCTTCTATTTTAATGTGACTGTAAAACTGGGGACAAAAATACATTCTGCTTCTTTACTACCCATGTGCCAGACTTTCTCTCTGTCATTAATTAACTAAATGTGCTAACTTTCTTGGTTTTAAATCACATTTCTAATTTTAAAATTTATTTTGTTTGTTTCTGGAAATACCTTCCATTTTTATTAAAAAAAAAAATCTAGAGAGGAAATGCCATAGAAGCTAAAAATTTTCATGTTTCTAATAAGAAGAGAATAAATCTGTCTCTAGAAGGTATTGTTTAGATAAAAAATTAATTTCAACTTACATCTTTGTAAGGATATTTTATTACTTGAGCAAAATGTGTTTTTAAGAAATATAATGTGAGATTTTGAATAGAAGAGCATAGCCCTTTCTACCATTGTTGGGGGAGAGTGTGGGTGCTCAGAAAAGAAGATTCCAGTCCAAGTTTAGGCCTATTAGCTGCAACCAAGCAGGTTCTCTGGTCTAACATGACATCCTGACCCACCTCCTCACCCCCAAATCACAGAGAAATTAGAGCATCTGTGTGCATCAGCTATAGATAAGAATAACGAGGTATTTATATGAATATAAAATATTTTGTGTAGAATTAGACTCAATCCCATGGGACATTTGGGAAGAAAGTAACTACTTTTGTTCTATACTTTTGATTTAAGGCTATTTATGAAAGCGCTTTCTTATTTGGTAGTTATTTGAAACATTTCATAAGAAGTTGCCAACCATAGTTGTACTAATCATAGAGAAAATAAATACTTCTTTTAGTTCTGGATTTTTGTCATGTTTCAATTTTAAAAATGTATGCATAGTTTGCTAGTCCACTCTATTCTTTTTTTTTTTTTTTTAATTGGAGTCTCACTCTGTCGCCCAGACTTGAGTGCAGTGGCCGCTCTCAGCCACCGCAGCCTCGACCTGCTGGGCTCCAGCGATCCTTCCACCTCAGCCTTCCAAGTAGCCGGAATTACAGGCATGCGCTATCATGCCCGGCTGATTTTTTGATTTATTGTGGAGTTGAGGTCTCGCTGCCCAGGTAGGTCTCGAACCCGTGGGCTCAGGCAATCCACTCACCTCAGCCTCCCAAAGGCGTGGGATTACAGGCTGAGCCACCGAGCCCGGCTGTCCACTCTATTCTTGTTGTAACAGTATCAGTTTAGAAATTTGCGGTGAATTAGTTTTTACGTAGTTTGATTTTACCTTCACAGACTACAATTTTATGACTATTTTACTTTTCAAATATACAATAGATATGCTCTGTCTTGTACTAATTCTTTCTGGATGAAATGGGGTGAATAGGGAGGTTGGGGCATGGGGAGTCATGTCATTTTTTGTCAAAAACTGTTGAACACTCAGTAAGGTGTGGACAGGTTGTTTGTGTAAATCATCCATCTTGAAATGGGCAAATGTGTTGAAAGAATCTCAAAAAAAAATTTCACTGAAGCTGAACGCAGCCTCCCATAACAACACTAGCTGATACACTGATGCCGATGGGTTCCTAGAACACTTACCTAGCAGGTGTACTACAAGGAGCCCGCCCTCCAAAAGATAATTCCAGTTTTTTGTAATTATTAAGAACATACCATTGAGCAAAAACATCAGTCAAGAATATAAATCATGCTAATGAATTAAAAATTCATGATAAATTACATCTACAAGGATCAAGTAAAGGTTGTGATGTGAGAGCATCAAGGGGTGCTGACACTACTCTGTCTGAATACCTAGAGTTTTGCTTTATAAGAACTTGTTGTGCCATGTATCTGGGTTACGTGCACTTTCTCTGTGTGTGTAGTCTCTTACAAAAACAGGTTTATCCAAACAGATTTATCAACATATGACAAGGGGATGGGATTCCTCCCTTCACCACTAAATCCCTACCACTTTTTTATTTTGCTTGAGACTGTTATTTAAGTCATCTATGCACTTTCTAAAAGTCATACTAATCTATGCAAAGTAATCTCTAGAGGAACATGTGTAATAAATTGTCATTTTTTCCTAGTAAAAACTTTTATCAGTTAGCTTTTTCTGTATAGCAAATTGTCCCACAGTTGTGACTTTAGTTGACAACCTAATTGCCCAGACTGTCGTTGGGCAGTCCAGAAGCCTGTGCACAAGTAAGTGTTACTGTGGACTTGGGTGGGCTTCCTCACGTGTCCTGTTGGCTGTAGGTTTTCTGGACCAGTCTATTCCTGCGCTGTTAGCTGGCACAGGATAAGGGATGCAACATATGTCTTTCACAATCAAGCTTGCTCCATAATGGCTAGAAAAGTTCCCAAAAGGAGAACAGGCCAACTAAGGACGAGACTCAGAACTAACAGGGTATTTTACAGTCCAGAGCAAGCAACAAGGCTAACCCAGATCCAAGGGGTGGAGAAATACAACTTGTCCCTTGATGGCAGGACCATGGGTATAAGAAAAGGAAGCTTTGCAACACATCTGCAGTTTGCAACAATTTGCTAAGGCATGACTCCTTTCCTTTTTATTTCTTCCCCTTCCCATGTCTCACAGTCCTCTCCTTCCTTCTGTTCCTTAGGAAAAGCTCAACATCTTCTGTGCATCTTTCCAGAACTCCTCCAATTTATAGTACTAGGAGGAGGAACTTGTTATTTTTCATTTTATAAAACTATGATGACATTAAATTTCTGCATCATTCTTTTCTTAAAAATACATTGTGGAAATCCCTTCAAATCAACTCATATAGACACATACCATTTTATTGAATGGGTTTGTAATATTCAGCAATATAGGTATGATATAATTTACTCAGCTGCTTCATTAACATTGCACATTTGATTTATTTCCATTTGCACTACAAGCTTCAATAAACTGTTGATTTTTCATGTTATTTTTTCTGAAAGTGTTTCAGGTATATTTCAATAGATATAATTTGCATGATCCAACTATTTCCTTGTTTTGCAATTCATTGTTACACATGAATTAATAAACAAAACTCAGAGTTTTGGACATATGGTGTAAGACTTTACATCATGTTAACTATTCCCTTGGAACTTGGACATTATTAACTGCTTTACAATGCTTCACTGATTAGTCTCCTGCATTGTATTTAACTTCCTCTATGTGGATTCCTAATCTCACTAATAGGTTTGTAAAATCTTTAACAGTAGAAACCATGGCTTTTCTTTCTTTCTTTTTTTTTCCTCTTAATTTTTATTTAAAAGTGTGTGGTACAATTCAGGGCTAGGTATACAAATATTCACCATGCAGGTACCCTTATCAATGAGGTGTGCTCCCCTCTTCCCCAGGTAGATATCAACTACTGTCAATCTCACCTCTCCACCCCCCACCACCCTCCCTGCAGTTTCCCACCACTTTCAATCTTTTTCTTATAGTAATACAGTAGTCATTCAAGGTCCACTTATGAGTGAGAACATGTGATACTCAGCTTTTTGTTTCTGTGAGAGATCACTCAGTATTATAAACTCTAATTCCATCCAGGTTGCTTCGAAGTTCATGATTTTGTTCTTCTTTATGGTTGCGTAGTATTCCATTGTGTATATATACCACATTTTTTTTTTATCCAGTCCTCTTTCAATGGGCAGTACGGTTGGTTCCATGTTCTTGCTATTGTGAACAATGCTGCAATAAGCATATGTATGCAAGTATCTCTTTCATAGAGTGACCTGAGTTCTTCAGGGTATATTCCTAGTAGGAATAATCCCCCAGTAGGGGAATTGCACGGTCATATGGAAGGTCGATTTTTAGAACTTTTAGGAATCACCACACTGATTTCCACAGAGGCTGAACAAGTTTTCACTCCCACCAACAGTGTGAGAGATCACACTTGATATTAGGACTTTGTCAGACAAAGACTTGGCAAATATATTTTTTCCCAGTCTGTGGGCTGTCTTCCTCTCTCTTGATTTTTCTTTCTTTACATTCACCAGAATGGTAGACTTGTAAGAGAAATTTAGCAAATGCATATTGAATATCATTGAATATGATTAGAAGTTTGGAGAAGTAATTGATTATTTGTATTTGAGTGGTTAAGATAAATTCCATGGGATAAAGAGAACTTTACCAGAGAACTTATAGGACAATTATTGCTCATTTTAAGACTGCAGGAAGAAGTTCTAATTTTAAGATAAATATGTATACTTATTAGTCATTTCTGGTCGGAGAATATTATTGTGATCAACTAGTGTATTGTAGACAAATATTAGGGAACAAATTATTCTATGCAGTCAGTACAGAAATAAACACAAGCCCAAATTACATTGATTGCTTATATTACATGTTTAATAAGGTTTGGGGCATGGAACTTTTTTCTTTATGTATAATTCCTTCTGAAATAGACCATGATAAAGAACCCTAGTACATAATTTTCTGTAAAAAAAAAAAAAAAGATGGATTGAACACAGAAAGCACTGTTTTTTCTAATATATTTTATTCTTTGTCTTTAAGACTTATTTCAGATGCAAAACTTTCTTCACATTAAAGAATACATTGCACTACTTAATAATGTTTGTTTCAGATGTCAGAATTAATGGAAGTAACCTTTTACTCCTAAAAAATAGACTTGAATTTTCAGTCTATTACATAATTCCCATAAATTATAAAACTATTCATGACCTTTTATCCATTCATATGCATGTTTATTTTATCCATGAGTTATGAAAAAATGAAATTTTGTCAACAATCAAGGAATTACACTTGACTTAGACAGGGTGTATAAATCCCAAGAGACAGAAACGATCAGCAAAATTTCCTCAATCTGATTGAATATTGAGCATTCTTTTGGTTTTAAATGTTAAAAACCCTGTTTAATCCAGCAGGAGCAAAACCAAAACAAACAAAACTACAGGACTTTACTGACACATGACTTAGCACAAGCCTGGGGTTGGGCGTGGTTGGATTCAGAGTCAAATAGCATTATCACAACCCTTGTCTCATCTCTCTATTTCTATTTCCATCTCCATCTCCTTCTCCATTTTATCTCCATAATAACCTCACCATCTTTCAGTTAGGAGAGATGTCTGCCAGTGGTCCTCAGATTTCACTTTTGCAACCTGTAAGATAAAAGGAATAGACGAAGTTTCCCAGTGTCCATAAAGCAACTCTTATGGATAGACTCTGGACTTGCTTGGGTTATGTGCCTTAGATGCTTTACAGCAAGCACTACATTCATTGTGTAAGAATCCTTTGGTGTGGGGGTCCAGCCTCTGCTGAGCAGGGCCTGAGATGGGGGGAGGGAATGAGAAAAGAAAGATACAGAGAAACAACAGGATTGGGAAGGTCCTCTTCCAGGTAGCTGGGAGCCAGAAAGAACAACTTTATTTTCACTGCATGCCTCTTATATAAAATCTCACAAAGGAGGGTGAAACCATACAAGCAGGATATGTTAATATCTGAGTTAAATCACACAAGCAGGGTAAGTATCAATGACTAAACTATGCATATCTTAACATCTATGCTAAGCAAGGCAATCACTTAGGATGAGCAGGTTCCGGGCCAGACTTGGTGCCGCTTGGCTATCCATAGAAATGCAACCAAAAGGTCAGGGGAGACAAAGGAAATGTAGGCTCGGTTCCCTGAACACATACCAAAGAACACAAGGACCTTGTCAACTTACGTTCTGGTTTCCTTCACTCTGGATACAGGAGATAGGAGACAGGTGGGCATCTTGATTGATGGGCAGCTCTGAAATTGAAAAGGTGCTAGATGTCTACTATATGGCTCCTTGGAAGTATGAACAGTAAAGATCATTCTCATGTTTCCAAACCCAAAGAGAAAATTTCCAATGATCTCTCCGACACAATCAAAGAAGGTTGGCATTAGAGCAGCATTATCATCAGGCAGATGTGTGGATAGACCACATTTGATCTATTCATTCATGGATGGATATTTGGTTTTGAAGTCACCAAAAAAGATGGCGGGCCAATTTGGAAATTAGCAGGTGAGTAAAAGTTTTTGGATCATAGTTATTAGAACAATGACAGCTAGACCATGGCCTCCTAGGGCATTTCAGAACAGAGCGATTTGCACCAACATGAGCTGGTATGAACAACAGGAATGGCTGTGTGGGTTGATCACTTACGGCTTGGAGATCAGTGTTATCACCACAGGAGGAACAGGGTTGGCACAACCATCACAACTCCTTTTACTTTTCCCACAGCTGGGCTCCAAGGACTTTCTCAAACCCTGGCAGATGTGGAGAGCACTCAGATCCATCTTGTACCATCACCAGTAGAACAGCCAAACCCAAGGGACTCACTATAGGAAACGAAATATTCTGGTCTATTTCACAAGGCTTCCACCACCAACGGTTTGTGTCTCCTCGTGCCCTCTCCCTTTTTTCTCGGGGGAGCCTTCCTGCAGTCATGCTCTCCTTCTTTCTATTTCTCTTGCCCTCATTCTTATGTTCATCCTCTTTTCTTAATCCTTAAGCGCCTTTACATGCTTTCCAATTCTATATCCCCCTTTTTCTTACAAATCCCTCTCCCTCTAACTTCTAGCTCACGGATCCTGGGTTTGTCTCCATAAGCCTAGGAAAACTCTGTGAATTTACCAACACTAAGAATATATTAAAAGACAATGTGTGTTGAGTGCCCTGTACTCGGGGAGGAGGACAGTATCCGCAGCAAGCAAGGAGAAGACCTGGCTTGTGATTGACCAATGGGTGGACATGTACCACAAACTTTCTGTGTGTTTTAGAAGCCAAAAGAGGGGAGAGGCCCCAGATTCTTCCTTCAATGACTGTAACTGGAAGAATGAGAAAGATTTAGAAGTAAGGTCGGATAAATCATTCATGACATACTAACAGTTTCCAGGTCATTGCTGTGGACCACATCTATGGTGAAGTTTGAAGAAGTGAGGAACACTGGAGTGGCTTGGTACATTTGAATGGAAATGATCACCTGGGAACAACTTAGGCTTCTAGTAGCTTATGAGAGATGGAGGGATGAGAGAAGACGAGAGGGAAGAAAAAAGGAAGAAATGAAGTGAGGGAAAGAGTGGTGAGATTTGGGGGAAGAAATAGAGGAAAGAAACTTGCGTGCCCTTTCACACTGCTGACCTGCAGTTCTCTGAAACCCTTGAGGAACAACATGTAGATCAATGTGGATAAAGCCAAGCATACAGGAAAATAACAAGCTAGAAGGCAGGGGGAACTTATGGAAGAAGAAGGTGCTTGACTGTTCCCTGTTGACCAGGAGCCCATCAGAAGGTCCTGCTACAGGGAAAGCACAGACACATTCTCAACCACTGGCTGCTGCCCTGCCTGCCTCCTTGGCCTCTCAAGGACTCCCGACAGGAGCCTGCCGGACCTCCACAGTAGATGCTCATACCCAGCTTCTAGTACAACCCCCACCTCCCCACTCTCTTCAGCACAATCCCCACCTTTGTGATAACTTCAAGGAACCTGAAACACAGCTCTTCATTTAAGGTGCTTGGCAATTGTATTAGTATAGTTACTTTGGGAATGGAAAGAAGCAGGTCAAAAAGATATTCCAAACAGAGCCTCATGGGGCCTGGCAGGCAGCTGTCACAGCAGGCAAGAAGAGACCATCAGAGCTGCCAGAGGCTTCAGCCTCAGTGATGAACAGAGACTTAAAAATCTAGAAGGCAAGCTGATGTGGGCAAGAAGGCGACTGAGTTTGAGATGACAGTGACACACATCCAGGTAGGCATGCCCCGAAGAACAGCAGGAATAAGTTTTTGGACGGAAAGAAAAGGGCCAGGCCTGGAGTGACAAACAGGATGACAGTGTCATCTGCAGATTAATGACATGTGGCCACTCACTGTCTGTCCCCTCTCTCTCACTGCCATCCGTTGTCTTACAATTGGTGTGTCACCCACATAGCAGGTCATTGGGCTAGTCTTGGAATGAAAGCAAAGGGACCAGGGCTGACATGGATAGGGGCCGACAGCTTCTGCCTGTGAGCTGCTCTTTAGTCACACAGAGATAGAGCAAAATTGAACTAACCTTGTCTTGAGGCCTTCTGGGTAAAGAGACTGCTCGATATGCCCTGACAAACTACTCCATTATTCCACTAGCACTGGAGTTCGGTGGGCACTTGCTTTCAGTAGGAAAGTTAACCTTGTCCATTAGAATGCTCATGTGCTGTGATAGAACACTTGGGGATAGATATATTTAACTCCTTCACTTGGCCAAAGGGCAGATGCCCACAGTCTGGTAGGGAAGAAATATGTCTTCATGAGTCTTTTTTTCCCTGTTCTTTCTGGCACAAATAAAAGGCACTAGATAAATATTCAAGGTCATATGCAATGAATGCCATTGGTCACTGTCCCCTCTAATGATGGCACCGGGAAGAAAAAATAAACATCTGGATTTCATAGGAGTATAGAAGCATGAATATTTATGTAACATATTATCATGCAAAACTTTTTTTTCTCATTGCAAAGTTTTCAGATTCATGCTAGTGTAGAAAGAGGCAACCAAACTAAGTGCCCAGAAGCACCTTATTCATACAGTTTGGGAAGCTGAGCCAGTAGTGACAAATTCTCTCTCCCCTGCTTTCATGAAATCAGTTTTCTAATTCTCTCTGAAACAATTCTTATGTCTATGTAACTCCTGGCTAATAGTGTTTAAGCTACCCATTTGATCGGGGACTTTGGTCCTGTTCACAGAGACTTTTGGGAGGACCAAAGTACTTTGGCAAGAGAAGAAATCAAATTCACAGTGTCTCCTATCTGGCAACAAATAGCTTTTATAGGAGAGTAAGTGGTAACATAAGGATGAAAGATGAATGTATTTTATAACTGCAAATAGTATACATTATGACTGCATTTTTATGACAGAAATGGTTTTCCTATTCATTGGAATGTGAAGATGACAGCTGATTTCAGAATTTCTGCCCGAAAGGAATGGGCCACCACAGAGATACAAGGGAGTACAAACTGTCTGTGACCTGGTCCTGGAAATTGTGAGGGACCACAACTTGAGACTCTTTCTCCGCTCCAGGGAGGTCAGAGAACTCTGTGGGCTGCAAACAAGTTTCAGCCTGTATCCTCACCTCCAGAGAAAAGATGGGCTGATCTTCTCATCCCAGAAGAGAAAATTCAACAAAATACACAGCAGCGAAGGTATATGTTCATGCTCATCTGGGTTAAGAATACAAGTCATTGCCCTTACTAACAAACCAAAACATTCACAGCCAGTTATGATCGCAATAATTCAGGGATGTGAGTGAGCATGTAGACTTTATTTTTCTAAGCCACCCCATAAAGTCAGTTGATTGCTCCAGAAAGGAGACCAAGAGTCTTTATGCCAGTGCTCCAGGCCTCACACACCCCTCATGTGCTAGTGGACAGCAATCTTTCTCTCATCCTTGCAAGCTTAAACAGTCTGCTCTGCCCACACACTCACCCACCATAGTGTCAGCAAACTGGACTGACCAGGGATGGTCAATTTAACTACTTTTGGCCAATGAGATTATGTCTTCCAAGAAATCAGGACTGGAAAACCGTAACTGAGAAACAGGACCAAAGCCCTCACTGGAGAACAGCTCTGAGAATCCTGTCATTAGAGAGAAGAGCTGAGTAGATGAGAGGTGTGGATCGGGATGCCGAGCAGCTCCACAGATGGGAAGACTTATTGCAAGAGGACTTTCCACATAGCCTGGCTTTACCCTGTGCAGTTGAATTTCATAATAATGTCCACCTTGCAATTCTATGTCCATCTCTCTCTCTCTCTCTCTCTCTCTCTCTCGCTATCACCTATCTATCTAATTTCTATATCTATCAACCTATCTATATATCTGTTCCAAATCCTTTGGAAGTGATTTGTAGGCTCAATGTGCCAAATTCCAAAGTGTTTCAGAGCATGAATGATTGTCAGTTCATTGCAATCAATGACATGGGTTACTCTTAGCCTGCGTAACTCATGTTAAAATAATTATGAAAACCCTTTACAAGTGATAGACACAAAGCAGTATTTACTGTGAAATGTCAGACAGTCTTAAGACTTCCCTGACGGCTTCCTGGCCTGCTGGCTGCTGTGATGTCACATGTAGAGCTGGCCCAAGAGGACATCTGGACGCACCTGGTTGCCAGCGCACGTTAGCCATGTGACTTAGTAGCCATCTGCCCCAGGCATGGGTTCTTTCATCATCCATGCTGGAGGGGTAGGCATGTTGATATTGAAAGTCTCTCCCAGGCCTCCAAATACTGGGTTCAACATGTTTCCAATAAATCATTCACCAACTTGAGGACATTTTGCTAATTTTTGAGTTGTTCAACTTGGAGCAGTGTGTCCTAGACGCCGCTTGCCACCTAACTACTCTCTCTGAGAGGAGAATGTTCTCTTTCCAAGAGGAAGAGTTGAGATAAATAAAAAGTAGCCTGTTTCAGTAGGTAGGATACAGATGACTGAGCTTTGACACTGGCCACAGACCTAGATACACACATAAGCTCATTTTATTGTGTATACCTTCATCTTATACACACACACACACACACACACACACACACACACACACTCACACACACATACACACACACACACATACCCCTCCCTTCTTTCACCCACTTCCCTTGGGGAGTCTTTTAGTCACTCACATCCTCAGGGCAAACACTGTGACCCCAAGCACATTCCAGCTATGGAACCCTTAGTCTTCTTTCTTCATTAAGACAAAGAATACCTTTGCATCAAGGTGGGGAAAATACCCTTTTATTTAATTAATTGTATTGTCTTCTTCAGGGATAATTATTCCATTTTGGTTCTTCAGGTTGAATTATGGTGTTTCCAAAAAACAAACAAACAAACACACTCGGGTGGGAACAAGCACAGGGCTTTTTGTCCTGGGTTGAGCCCGGCCAGAAGACTATGGTGACCTACGCTGCTTCATGCCTCACAGCTGCTTGGAGTGTGGCCTGTCTGCAACCCTCTTCTGTCCACCCCTTGGGAAAGTCCTTGTGCAGCAGAGGGTGGCCTCAACTAAGGTCACACCAGCTTCCTGAGCCAGATCACATCCATTGCTGGACAAGAAAGGATATAAAGTTGCCGTAATTTGGAACACCCAAATTTGGCTACCAAAGTTCAGAGGTTGCTATGTCCCCAGGGAAGCTGTGTCCCAGTGTAACCTTCTCTCTCCCCCAGCTCTCATCCTGAGAACACTCCTCAGTGACTGTCCTGCCTGCCACACTCCCTTCAGAGTTGGCTTCCCAGGGGCCCCAGTGAGAAGTGCTGCACACCAGAGTGTCATTTGATGCCTGTTGTGGGCAAACTGGGAAAAGCTGGACATAACATGGTCGTAATGATGGGAGGAAGGACAGCAGTCTGTGGGTTACAACATTGACACTGACACTGTACAGTGAAGAGCGCAATACAGTCACAGCTGGCACATCACAGGGCATAATCCTGCCAAGGTCTCCTCAAGACAGGCATGCACTGTGTTGTCCCTAGGTTCATTTAAGTGGTCTGGGGTAAGGCCAGGGCATCACACATTTTCCTTCTGATCTTTTTGCTTGAACTTCTGCATTGTTTATCATGTAAAGCCCATTGACACAAGAAGAAACTTAATTCTGAGTTTCTTTGGGTTAAATTTGTATTGTAGTATTAATACATACAAAATGTACAGCATAAGGTTAATGCTCCATGCAGCTTACTCCAAATGAACTATATGATACATTACCAGTGTCCCAGAAGCCCCCCTGAACCCCCCCAGTCACTCTTAAATCAACCTATTTCACAATTTCTAACACCTTAAGGCAGTTCTGTCTGTTTTTGAACTTCATGTCAATGAAATAATACATTCAAAGTTCACTCATTTCCATCTATTTCTTTCATTGAATATGTTTGTGAGTTTCATCTATGCTGTATGATTTCATTTTCATTGTATACATTGTAAACATATGCATCGGCCACAATTTATTTATCCATTTTTTCTGTTGGTGGACAACTGCATTGCTTCTGGTTTTTAGCTATGATGAATAGTGAAACTATGACCATTCTTTTGATTATCATGTACACCTTCTTGTTGGTACCTGCCTAGGGCAATAGTGGCGATTCGCAGGAGCACATATGTGTATATTTCAACATCAGGAGACACTGTCCGTCATCTGAGTTAGCTATGCTAGCTTACACATCCACCAGCACCTTACAGCTTCAGTTTTGCCACAGCTCTGTTAACGCCTGGTGTCTCTCATGTAGATATAAGCACACATTTTGGAGGGCTGGAGTGTTATCCCATTGTGATTTTCATTTTCGTTTTTCTGATATATAGTTAGGTTGAGGAACATTTCAAGTGTGTATTGGCTAATTATATATCCTTGTTTGTGAAGAGACTTTCAAGTTTTTACCTGTTTTTCTATTGACCGTCTTTCCTTTTTCATTGCAGGAATTATTTATATGTGCTCCAAATAAATGCTTTGTCAGATATATGTATTCCAAATATCATGACTAGTCTTATCACTCTTTTGATGGTTGTGTTTAATGAACAAGATTTCTTAGTTTTAACACACTACAATTATTCAAAAATTGGTTAATAATTTTTGAATACTATTTAAGAAATCATTCCTATCCCAAATATATCGATCTTTTCTTCGAGTTTTGTTCTACCTTTTACTTTAAGTGATGAGTCATCTCAAAATAATTTTGTACGAGAAAGAGGTAGGGTTCATCATATGAACCTACAATCTAACCAAATCTAACCTGTTGAAAAGGTTACCTCTCCTCTACTTTAGCAGTCTCACCTTTGCATAAGTCAAGAGACATATGCAATGTGCAAAACAGTGCAGCACATACCTGCTGATACACATACACCATCAAGCAAACTAAGAAGAGGACATCAATGCAAATTGGTCACAGAAAAATATATTAAGAGCACGAATGCATTTTAAAGGTAATACCAGACTTAGTCTTCCTGGTATGTGGGTGTCATATAATCATTATTCTTAGTACAGGGATTAAATCAGTTTAATGCCATTCAATGTTCTAAAGCAGTTAAATTCATTCTATAAGAATAAAAACTCAAATGTTAAAGATATAAGAATTTGACCATCTCAGTTGACTGAGGGATCATGGTTAATACAAAAAAGGTAATAACACTGGATCTTTTGGGCCCTGGCCAGAGAGCACTTCTATGCCAATAAACTATGGCCAATTAGAATGAGATGACTTGAGTAGGTCTGTGACACAGTCTTGGCCTAATTCTAGAAGTCAAGAGTCGTGACACCATTATCTTTAGTAAAACAGAAAAATTCAGTGGCTGTCTACTACAAAAAAGATGACAGTTTAGTTCAATTTTTGAACAATGTACTGAAATGTTTTATCTGTCATATATACATAACTAATCTGTATCATTGACAAAAACAAGTCAGTAGTGGAGTAATAAAATAATATGTCTGTCAAGGTGTCTAACAGGGCTATAGGAATAAAATTAAGTTGTATACTTCGTTTTTCCTTTTGTAGTTTGACTGTATCATATGATACTTTAACATGCTTCTTTAATAATAATGCTATTAAATAAAATGGCTGTCAACTTGACTAAATTAGTCCCAAATGATAGCCAATGGAGAGCCTTTTAAAACATAAAACACTGACATTGTCTAGGCAATGGAAATTAAACCTATCTTCTTTAATCTAAAATTATGTTTTAGAAATGCCAAAGATGTCTTTAAAATTGGAATTAAAAGGGCAGCCTATGCAAAGTGCCCATTTTGAAATTTAGTTTTATAATACTGCTCTGCTGTGAGGTCAGACAGTCAGGAAAAAAAATCACAGCTACTGATTAACCAACGTTAAGAAAGAAACAGTTTCTGGAATGAGGACTTAGCAATGCATCAGAATTGCTGGAGAATGATAAGTCTCGGAGTGAAACACAAGGAAAAGCTTCCTCCCTGCACTCATGCCCCTGGGCTCATCTTGAGCTCTCTGGCCACGTTGCCCACCAGTCCCAGACAGAGGCCAGGCGTAGGATGGTTGGGAGAAAGCACTCAGCAGGTCTTCCTGAGTGCTTCCTTTCCCTTTAGGCCTTCACACACACATGCCACTTTCCTGCTTCCCTGAAAATTTCACTGCTCAGTTTAAACATTGCACCGTAATCCCTCTATGGGTGTACATGTCTTTAATACTCATTAACCCCTCCTTTCCTCCACCAACGAAGGCCCTGTTATCCTGGAAAAATCCCCCCTCAGGCCCACCAGACCCAGGAGGTCAACAAACCTGGCAGTGAGGACGAGGCAAGCGTGTCGGGTCTGCACTGAGCAGTGTGGACACTGTGTGCCCCTTGTGCCCTCCTGCCCTGCATAAGGAAGAACCCAGCAAGGAAGTCCAGGCATCCCGGTCCTGCCTGACACCTGTGTTTGCCAGTTGTCCTGGAAGCGGTGACCTAGGGAAAGGAGGCAGCCGACATCCCCTCTCCCTCGGCCCTCGGGAGGCATCACCAGCTGCAGGTGGTCTGGGCAGGGCAGGGACTTGTCAAGATGAGGGCAGCAGTTTGGTAGTTCTGGGCAGGCTTCCTCCACTCTCTGTGGCAAGGCGAAACATGCACTCATCAGGAGCTGCCAAACACAAGCAGTGGCATCTGATGGGTTTCACATGAGTGAACGCCCTTGTGTGTGCATTTAAAACTATCACTGTGCACAGGCAGGGTGGTGGGTCCACTGAGAGCCTGGACTTCTCCACTCACTGCTATGCAGTACATCTGTGTAACCAGACACCGTTTGAACCCCCAAAGCTATTGAAATAAATAAAATACAAAATAAAAATAAATTAATTAAATTAAAAGGTAAATATAAATAAATTAAAAATAAAATTTAAAAGCTATTGAAATAAGTAAAATAAAAATAAACAAAAATAAAAAATAAAACTGTCATTGTCCAATATAGAGGGTAAAATTCATGCCAATAATTTAGAATTTTGTTTTTTCTTTTCTTAGGACATGAAATAGTAAATAAAACACCATGACAAGTTGTAGGAGTTGAGAGGTCAGGCAGGATGGAAGAGACCACAGAAGAAAGAAAAAAGCTTTACATTTCAGTATCTTTAAGGGCAGTTTTTTTCCTGTCCTTTGGGCAAGGGCATTGCATTTTCACTTTGCACTGGGCCCTGCTGACTCTGCTGAAGGCTTTGAGGCTGGAACTATGCTATGGTTTACCGTGGCCGAACAGCCTGACATTCATGTTTGTGATATTCCTGAATTACAGGAAAGAAAGATCAAACTGGTGGTTCTCTGTAAACTTGACATTTTTCTTTGCATTCTTGAGAACACTTAAGTAAAATTCATTCTTTTGCAAATGTGAATAACCACAATAATTTTTAATATTCTATTTATTTCTTTACTGATATTGCTTTGTTTTCTCACAAGGATTGCAACCTTATTTCCTTTTCTTGGTCCTCCCTGAAAGGACACTGTCTTTCTGCTGTTCTATGGAGTATGTTGGCAAACACAGAAACCACAATTGCTGTGTGTTTTCTGGGCTGGGGTGGGAACCTGCACACCATCTTCGTCCCCAAGAGAAATGTGTTTTAAGTGCCAAACAACTGACTTACAAACTTACAAGTTCTCTGATTTTAGTTTATATTTTCTTTGGTTGAAATACAGTGCTCCAGACACTGAGTTTGCTCAAGATTGAAACGTTTCATGTTCGTTCATGTTATTTAGTCAGCTTTGAGAGCTTGGTGTACTGGCTTGCCTCCGGTGGGTCCTGAAATGTGGTTGAGAAAAAGCCAGACAGATGGGCAGGAAGCAGGCAGATGGGAGAAGGAAGGATTCAGGTTAGGCATCCAGATTCAGATGTGTCCTGCTCATGTCCTTGCTTCCCCTGTGACTTCAGGGAATACCTGCTAGTCATTCACCTCCTAGAAACCCCCAGTGCTGAAACATTTTCTCTGCGATTCCCTTATGAGAAAAGAGAAGTTCCAAATACTACCCATCTCTAAGAATCTTATTTGCCTTCAGTCACTAGGAGGAGTTAGGGATTTTAATTTTAAAAGAAAAAAGACAGAAAAATGAAAAGAATTCCTCTGGTTGCTGCGTCAGCTGTGGTCACATTTAATAATCATTCTTTTTTTTTTGAGTTGGAGTCTCACTTGGTCACCCAGACTGGAGTTCAGTAGCCGCTCCCGGCCACCGCAGCCTCGACCTGCTGGGCTCCGGCAATCCTTCCACCTCAGTCTTCCGAGTACCCGGAATTACAGGCGAGTGCTACCACGCCCAGCTAATTTTTTGATTTATTGTAGAGATGAGGTCTCGCTGCCCAGGCGGGTCTCAAACCCGTGGGCTCAGGCAATCCACTCACCTCAGCCTCCCAAAGGTGCGGGATTACAGACTAAGCCACCGAGCCCGGCTTAATAATCATTCTTTTGTGTGTGATAGTCATCTTTCCTGCCTCATCTTCTGAGGACATTTGAGAAATGAACTTCACAGGCTTGGAGAATGGTGGCTGACTAACTATGAAGACTGTTGTGAGAACTCTGTTGGACTAAGCTGCTCCCATCCTGAGTGACCAGCACCACCCACCCCAACCAGCTCTAGACCACTGTGGGCACCGTGTATCCCTGTCCCCCATGCAGGCTGATGAGGCACGTAGGGGTCACAGCCTCGGTCCCACCCACAAATCTCTGCTCTTTCTAGAAGTGCAGTGTGTGTCCATGGGGCTCCCACTCAGACCCACGCCAACCGGGCTGCTTGGGTCTCATCGGGGTCCTGTCCTCCCATATGTTCCTTATCCTCCAGTGTGTCCTCTCCTGGGTGTCACTTGTCCTTTATGGGGTCCCCTCCTGGGTGTTCCCCATTCCTCTGGGGTGTCTCCTGTCCTCTAGGATGTCTCCTGTCCTCTAGGGTGTCATTTTCCAGGTTTCTCGTCCTCAAAGGAACCCCCTGCCCTCTAGTGTGTCCCCCTCTCAGGTGTCTCTTGTCCTCTAGGGTGTCCCTTGCCTTCTAGGATGTCATCTCCCATGTGTCTTCTGACCCACCAGGTGCCCCCTTGTCACCTAGGGTGTCCCCTCATGGGTGTCCTCTGCCCTTCTGGATGTCCTCTGTCCTCTAGGATGTCCCCTGTCCTCTAGGGTGTCCCTTGTCCTCCATAGTGTCATCTCCCAAGTGTCCCCTGTCTGCTAGGGTGTCATCTCCCAGGTGTCCTCTGACCTTCCTGGTGTCCCTTGTCATCCAGGGTGTCTCCTTTTGGGTGTTCCCTGTCCTCTAGGGTGTCCCCTGTCCTTTAGGATATCATCTCCCATGCGTTTTGTGTCCTCCCAGGTGTTTCTTGTCATCTAGGGTGTCCCCTCCCAGGTGTCCCTGTCCTCTAGGGTGTCACTTGTCCTCTAGGGTGTCATCTCCCAGTTGTCCCTTGTCTGCTAGGGCGTCATCTCCCAGGTGTCCTCTGACCTCCCTGGTGTCCCCTGTCATCTAGGGTGTCTCCTTTTGGGTGTTCCCTGTCCTCTAGGGTGTCCCCTGTCCTTTAGGATACCACCTCTCATGCGTTTTGTGTCCTCCCAGGTGTTTCTTGTCATCTAGGGTGTCCCCTCCCAGGTGTCCCTGTCCTCTAGGGTGTCACTTGTCCTCTAGGGTGTCATCTCCCAGGTGTCCCTTGTCTGCTAGGGTGTCATCTCCCAGGTGTCCTCTGACCTCCCTGGTGTCCCTTGATGTCTAGGGTGTGCCCTCCTGGATGTCCCCTGCCCTTCCGGGTGTCCCCTGTCATCTCCCATGTGTCCTCTGTCCTCCTGGGTGTTCCTTGTCATCTAGATGGCCTCTCCCGGATGTCCACTGTCCTCCTTGGTGTCCCTTGTTGTTTCAGGTGTCCCCTCTCGGGTGCCCCCTGACCTCTAGGATGTCATCTCCCTTGTGTTCTCTGCCCTCCTGGGTGTTCCTTTTCATCTAGGGTGTACCCTCCCAGGTGTCCCGTGCCCTCCCTGGTGTCCCTTGCCGTCTAGGGTGTCCCCTCCCGGGTGTTCCCTGCCCTCCCAGGTGTTCCTTGTCCTCTAGGGTGTCCTCTTCCAGGGGCCCCTGCCCTCCCCGCGTGACAGGGACGAGTCGTTACTTCCGTAGGCTCGGACGACGAATCTATAAAGTGAGACATCGCACACAGCTTCTTCCGATTTCCCCTGGGCCATCTCGGGGTGAGAGGGAGCACGAAGCTCAAGGTCCGGGAGTGGCAGAGCTCCTGGGTGACACCTGGCACCCGCACACTGAGGGCGGGGTCGGGACCCGCGAGGTTCGAGGTAGAAGCCCGCGCGCTCCAGCACCACGTTGTCCTCTCCCGGAGCCCCGCCCTCTCCCGGAGCCTCGGCCCCACAGCGCTGTGCCACGGCGAGGAACTACATTTCTCAGATTGCAGTTCGGTCTCTGAGAACGCACACCAGACGGCAAACTACATTTCCCAGAATGCCGTTCGGCCTCCGCGCGACGCCGGCAAGCGCGGGATGACGCCATCAGCCCGCGCGGAGTTCAGACTCCACTGATGTCGTGGCGCTTAGGGGAAAGAAGTTGGGGATCCACGGCGCCCCGGGACTGAAGACGGGGTCCGGTGGCCCTCGCCCTTGCCCAGATCCCCGCCTTTCAGCCTTTCCTCTCTCCCCGCAGGATGAGGCGTGCAGGCCTGGGTGAGAGGAGGCCGGGGCTCCAGGATCGGGCGCGGGAGGGAATGGGTCTTGGGGGCTCTCCGGGGACCGTGCCCACGGGTGTCTGGAGCCCTCGGGGGGGGGGTTCGTGCCAGGTGGGAACGCACCCTTCGTCCCCATCCCGGGGTGTCCTCAAGTCTGACTTGGATGAAGCCGGCGCAGACTGGAGCGGGGGCGGAGGCCTGGGGTGCGTCCGGGGGTCGCTCGGGGTCGCGCCTCGAAACCGGGGACCTTCGGGCGAGGTGGGCGGCGCGGGGTCTGATGACTGCGCTGCTGTGGGCGCAGAGGTCCTGGCGGGACGACGGGTCGAGGCGGCCTCCCCGAGCGCCTCCCGTCCCACCCGGCAGTGTCGGGGCAGCGCTGGGATCCCGGGGGCCGGGCGGGTCGCCAGGAGGCTGGGTGGGCTGGGCTCGAGGAACTTAGTGGCCCCTGAAGTGACGCCCGGCGTTAGGACTACTACCTTGGCCCTGAGGCACTCCAGGGGACGCGAAGTTACGAAGGGAAGACGCTGCTGAGGCAGCTGACAGGAGACTTGAGGACAAGCGAAAGCAGATAAAGTCGTTCTAAAGTCAGTCGTTCTGATACGATTGAAAAAGGGAAGAAACGTTTTCCAAACTGTCCGAGATTTAAAGTCCCTGAAAGTTGCCAGTGCCTATAGACTTTTATAAAGATTCCTACATTGTGGTTTGAGAGAATTTTTTTTTAATGAATACTTGAATCATAGAAAGAGGCCTAGACAAATTGAAGAGAAAAAATAATTTTGAGTAAGTGTGATGTGCCTAAATGCTTTTCTGTTTCATCATCACTCACAGCATTTACTGTGCACTTGGGTAAGCTGGGCATTCTCGGTGTGTCGCCCTGTGTGTGCCTTCAGTCTAGCTAGGGAGGAGCGACATGTGCAGAGGTGATAGGAGTGGCCCCTCCACACATTCAGTTGCCAGACAAGCTGTACAGAGACGACCCACGGTGTGCCTGTGGAGACCCGGGAACTTGGGCTAGACTTGAATAATGGCAGGCAGGAGAGGGGAGTTTCAGAAGGGAGGATAGCCAAAAAATAAAAAAAACAAACAAAAAAAAAAACAAACCAGTGTAGGATTAGAACTGTGAATAGTGTCGTTAGGGGATCAGGGTTAAGCCAGTCTGGTTGATGTAGGGACATGGGCCACACTCTGGATTTTTTCAGTAGCCCTGGAGTTCTTTTGAATATTTTTCTGTTGCAGAGTCCCTTGTTAAGATGCAGGAAAGAGATGTGCGAATGGCTCTCAGCCAAGACTGTCCATTAGAATCACTGGGGAAGTATTAAAAGTACTGTTACCTGGACCCCAGGCTCTCGGACCCGGGCTCTCAGAGGCAAGGTTAGCAGCGTAGACCACTCCTTCCACCCCCAGCCTTTTTCAAACTTCCCTGTGGTGAGAGGAGAGGTGATGACTTGGGTAACTTGCAACTTTCAGTAGTTTACAATAGCCTTTTCCTAAATCTTACCTTTTTTTTTTAAAGCATGTGTTGACCTGGACTCTTAAATTTGGGGTAATGGTGAATCTGATCGATTTTCGTGTTTGCAGAAGCTGTCACGCTCCACGTGGATCTTAAAGTGATGGTGCTGGGCTATTGATAGAAACCATCCAAAAGAAGTGTTCGGCTAATTGAACAGAGGCAGAGGGGGTCTTGGTACTCATTGGCTTTTCTACACATTTCCATAGTGGTAATTTACCCAAAAGAGGTGACTGTGTCTGGAATATCAGCTCTTGCATTTTATTTGACTGGTAGTCTAAGGGCAGATCAGCTCTTTAGTAGAAGCAATGTTCATTGAAAGATTTCTAATAAATGAAATGAGAATTTCACTTTGGATAAATGGAAGGGTGTGGAAGAACTCTAAAAATTAAAACACACGAAAGAAGCTAAACAAAGGAAAGAAAGCAGATAGTTATTAACTTAGAATGACTTCCTTGGTGAAATTGTCAAGTTATGAAATTCAGCCAGTCAGTACTTATTTATTGGGTAAAGTGTTCTGTACTCAGAACCTGAGTCACATAGGATAAGAAGATGTTCTTTTCTTTGTGGATCTTGGCCCTTATTTAAGGAGAGTTTGCACAAGGTATGGTTGATTCATGGAATGAGGATGCATTGTATCATGGGTATGTTGTCAAGTGGGGGAAGTGTCACGCCAGGTCTGGAGTCCTGAACTTTATGGAGGGCTTTGTGAAGTGTGTCAGCAGTAGAGAAAGAGTAGACAGCACACTCTCTTCTGTTGGGAACTTACTTTCCTAGTTGTTGTGTGGTGGTGGGGGGGGCTGTGTGGGTGTCTGCTGATATAAAGTGCTCATTAGTGGGGGAGGTAGAAGCAGCATGAGAGGCAGCCTCTGGCTGCCAGCGGCACATGGCTCCCTTCCTGTGCTGTGACTGCCCTCGGCTCTGTTTAGCAGGGGGTTTGTGCTCAGATGCTCCCGCTGTGCCTTGCCATGTGGGCGTTTATGGGGGTGTGCAGTGATGGGTGACCCAGACATGTTTGCCTGGAGGGCAGCATCAGTGTCACATGCAGTCAGCTTTCAGGACTCCATAGGTGGTGCTGCTTGGAGAGCAGGAAGTATGTGCTGTGCCCTCCAAGGATTTCTCAGTCACACCTCCATCACCCTGGACCCGCGGTCGTGGCCTCCTGTCCTGTTCCTCCCCACTGCCACATCTGCCCTGGGAGCACAGAGTCCCTCCCCCACATTCTTGGCTCCTGTGGAATCCGTTTCAGCCTTTGCAGTTGAGTCCCCCATCCAGACTGCCAGCCACTCTGTAGCTGGGGGCCTCATTTGTCTGATGTCCCAAGCTCCAGCTCTAGATTGGTGCAGCATCCGCCTCTGGGGCGAGCTCAGCCTTGAGCCTTTCTGCAGGAAGATCCCTGTCGAGAGGATGGGCCACTGCAGCATTGCCTCTGCAGTGCGTCTCATCTTCCTGGTGATTTTTGCGGTTCTGTCACTTGTCTCCATCATTCTCTTACTCTTGATTCCAGGCTGGCACCCATTCTTCAGCAGATGGCCCTTTTTTCCCCTTACTGAGAAAATTGATGGCAACAATTATGTAAAAAAATACATTAAAAAGTGCAGTTAACTGGCACCCTCAACTGTGTTCCGCCCCTGAGTCTTCGCATGTGCATACAGGTGGTTCCCTGTTGCGGGCTTTCCCCACCTTTCTGTACGTCTGATGGGTGTTTGTGCCCTGCTGGGCAGGGTGGTGGCCTGCATTCTCAATGTCACCCTAGAGGCCCATAAGAGTAGTGCCTAGGCAGGTCAGCAGCTGTAAAATGAGGATGTGCTGAAGAGTGAATGGGTCCCCCAACTCCATCTGGGTTCCCATGAATTATGCCCTGAAGCGCTCCTTACCCTCCTCAGTCTCTAAGAGGAAGAGGTGCCAGCCAGGGACCCTCCCTCGGTGGGAACTCCTTCTGCTGTGTCCTCCGCTGGCTCCCTTTCCCTCCTGGCCACGCTTCTTCCATGGGTACTTTCTGAGCTTTTTATTACCACGAGCGTTTCTCGGGAGCTGGGGTGTGTCCTGAACACCCAAGTCAGTTCCTGTGTCTTGCTTTCTGAGCAGTCTGCAGGCCACTACGATATTGGAGATGAGCGGCCTGGTCTCTGCCCAAGACAGGCAGTGGGAAGGTTTGGCATGGGCACTGAGTGTTTATCAGCCTTTAAGATTCACCTGGGGTAGGTGATACTGACTCACGTGCTGTGCGCCACCCTCGGGGCCTCTCCTGACTGCGGAGGCCCTGGCAGTGCTGCTGCTGCTGCCAGTGTCCATGTGCCTCTGGCCCTGCAGGTGAAGGGGCCCCTCCCAGCGCCTACGGCAGCCATGGCTACACGGGCAGCGGGTACAGCGCCTGCGAGGAGGAGAACGAGAGACTCACGGAGAGCCTGCGTAGCAAGGTCACTGCCATCAAGTCTGTGAGTACCGGGGTCGCATGCCTTTAGCCTACATGCTCAAACACACATGTGCACACTCGGAAGCTAGATTCTTATGGCATCTGACTTGGAAATGGAGTGCCCAGGTTCTGGTTTTGTGGTTGAAGTGCACTCAAGATGTAGGCCATGCTGTGGGAGTGGGAGAAAATGTGGCAAATCAGAAGATACTGTATGTTTCTTTAATTTGTTAGAACTCCAGTTGGCTTTTTTAGTGGTAAAATGTAGACCATCAGCTGTCGGCTGCAGTGTCTGGAGCACGGCCACCCACCCACCCCAAGTAGCTCTTCTGACTTTCTTTCCTCTTGGCTCCTTAGGCTTGTCCTTCCTCTCAGTCACCCAGTCCTACGCTTTTTTCTAATGTTTCTATCTTTGCTTTTCTATCTGTAACACTGTTCCCTAGTTTTCTTAGTTGAATTGTTGAACTGTGTCACACGTTAGAGTAAGCATGCTATACCCTTAGAAAGCATTCAGGAGATGCCCATGCTGCTGAAACTTAGTTGGTATTTTTTTATAGTCTTTGGAATCAAATTATATTCAGCCTGGAGACTACTGTGTTCTGAAACAGAATTGTTTTCAAAGTCAGATTAAGCCAAAAAAGTTGATTTCCAAACTAAGTGATATTGTAGAATGTTAATTTTTAAAATGTGACATTTTCAAGGACTTCAGAATTAAATACTTTAGAAAAACTTCAATATTGATAACTTAGATTCCTTATTAGAAGAAAGCTGCAAGGTTCTGGACAATTTTTCCTTGGCATGAATGGCAGGTGTAGAGAGTAGCTGGGCGATTCAGGCTCTCTAGCTTTATAGTTACTTTACCATCTCTGCATTGTTTAATTTGAGGAAAATGCTCATAATCTGAGCTATAGAAGTCTAGTATTATTTTGGGTCTATATTATCCCGTAAGCTTTCATGCACATGAAGTTAAGAGCAATATTTGCAGTGTTTTGCTAGGGTTTTCAGTAGTTGATTATATTCAAATATCGTGGATGTGAAGCTTTTAATGAATTTGTCCTATGTAGTATTAGATAGTTTGGGTTTGAATAGCCTTCATATTGTCTCCTGTCAGCTCCAATGCTTCTGCATAGCTTCAAAATGTAGGTAGCACTAATTGGTACATTTTTTCCCCATTTATTATTGTGGTTTAAAGAAAAATAGTCTTTAAAATCTAAAGAAATAATCAATTTAGACATATAGTTAAAGTAATGTCACGTTTAATTAGGAAAATGTTAAATACGTCTGGATTTGAATTGTGATACTGGTACTTTTAAAATGTCAGAAGGAAATATACAGATAAATGATTTTGTAGGAATAAAATAAAGACAAAAAGCATGCAAGGATAATAGACTCAGAAGCTGTCTATACCAAACTAAGAAAGATAAAATTAAAATAGAAGGAAAAAATGTCCACAGTTGGCAGGAGTAGAAATTCTAAGTTTACTTTTTATTAATTTTAGTGGGAAAAATATCAGAAGAGGAGAGAATATTTTATATTTCTACAAGACAGTTTCATTTGAGAAAATGTGTATGCTTAGAATGGCATTATTCTTTTTACTTTGTAACACTTGAATACCTTTCCATGCGTAATAATATGTGTGCTTTTTTCTTTATAGCTTTCCATTGAAATAGGCCATGAAGTTAAAAGTCAGAATAAATTATTAACTGAAATGGTAAGTGGTTATGATTTTAACTTTAAGAAATATGATCAAATATTCTCAAATCTAGTCAGTTAATTAGGACTAGTACTATTTCAACTTTTATCCATTTTGACGTCATAAGTCCTGGGTTCCATCTTTTTGTAACTACTCTGTTTGGAGCAACTGTGAGATTTATTTTTGCCATACTTTTGCATTGTCCATCTAGCCTACACAGGTGAGTGGGAGAATAGGGGAAGCCAATGTATCCTTAATCCTGTGTTTAGAAATACTGTTAATGACTCCATGGCCATTTTGAGTGGTCTTAGACATTTCAGTGGGTAAAGACTACTAGTAAGTTATTAACCACATAATCAAAAAACACTTTATATCCACCAACCAGGTGTCTTTCACTTGACAGAAACTTACTGCTTTGCTTGATTTCCTAAGGATTCTGAGCAAAGCATGCCTAGATGTGAGCAGCCCAAGCCTTACCTCTAACAATATGCACCTTTTCTTGTTAGAGCCTCCTCCCATCCGTTAATGTTGATTTTGTATGTCACACTTCTCTGGATCTTCCAGGTTTCACCACATGCTCTTAAATCTGTACTGTTCAGAAATGAACTTGGCATTGAAAGAAATATTCTGGTGGAGCTTGTGTGCTGTAGTCCCCTAGACACCTTTGAAAAGACATGTGTCTGGTTCTTGCTTTAAGTACACTGATTCCAAACTTCACGGAAAGGGATCTAGGCATAAATATTTAGACAGAGGCGTCCTGGGCGGCCTAGGGACACAGTCGTGATGAGGGCCCGTGAGTCTGAAGTGTGTGAGCCACTTGGAGACTGAGCCATGCAGAGGCGGTTCTCACGTGGGCCTGTGCGTCTCAGGGTGTGGAGATTCCCATGGAAGAGTGTGTGATGTTTCCAGTCCATGCCAAGCCCACTTGTCTTCAGGACTTTTCCAGCCATGTTTTCATGTGTTACTTTTCCCATCTCTATTTATAGTCCTTACATCTCACTACCTCTGTGTGATAGTCTCTGAACTTTCAGTAGACCCCACTGTATTCAGAGTCAGCTGTCTAAACAAAAGGCTCCTAAAAGCAAAGGTACATTTAAGTACTAACCACATTAAATTTGTGGTGAATTCCTCTCCTTGGGTAGAGTCCACCATTTGACCTTGCGAGCAATGTCACATGGAAGGGGGGAGAGCAGCCTGTGTGACAGTGCACACACTGCCCACCTTCACTTTTGTGGTGCTTGATTTCAGGAACACCTGAATCACCTGAATTGCTCTGTGGGGCTGAAAGAGGTGTTTATTGGGTAATGAAAGAGCTTTTGGTTTGCTGAGAGAATTGCTTTATTTTGCATGAAGTAACCAGGCTGATTTCTCAGGGTTATAAACAGACTCCTGAACTGATTAAACACCAGAATTGTCATTAACCATGTATCCATGGCAGCTGCTCTTGACTTGGATATGCATGTGTAGAATGTTTGAGCCTGTTACATTTTGTGTTCCTTGACCTCCTCCAGGATTCACAGTTCGATTCTACAACTGGATTTCTAGGGAAAACCATGGGAAGACTGAAGGTTTTGTCCCGAGGAAGCCAGACAAAGCTGCTCTGCTACATGATGCTCTTCTCGCTGTTTGTCTTCTTTGTCATTTACTGGATTATTAAACTGAGGTGATGCTCACAATTGTGGGTTTGGGATTTGTTCCAGCTTCCTGGCTTGGAGTGCCACTTGGATTAAAATCAGCATTGAGACATTCCTAGTTTTCAGTACTGTGGCCTTTTTCATTGAAGATGACTGAATTTTTGTTTTATAAATCACATTAGATAACACAGTGCTCTTTGAATACTGTTTCTTGGTGACTCATTGTGGCCCCTATTTTCAGGGGTATGAGATGGTGGGGCTCTATCAGTGTTTTTTCCTGTTGTTTGCCAACTGTCAGACTAAACTGTTCTGCTGTCCCCATAAGTGTAGGTTCCTGCCCCATGTAAAGAAAGTTAGTGGGAAAGTGACGGGAGGCCCAGAGAGCCTGTGGAGTGGCTGTGGGGAATGGCCACTGGTTCTCAGTTGCTGTTGGCTATGTTGGTGTGCCCCGTCTCCTTCATCTGATTAAAATTGTAGGACAATTTGTCTTTACCTACAGTCTTCCCAGTAATGCTTGATAATATGACCCCCTACCATCTCTGCCCAGAGATCTCGTCCTTTAAACAAAGCTTATTATTTCTAGTGGGGTCCAGTATACATGTGTATTAGTACAATGTTTGTTTTACATTCACTTTATAAATTCCAATGACTTGGCTTGTAATAGTTTTATGATTTTTGCTACTTAGGTAGGCCATTTAATTGTCATTTGTGACAGAATAATGTGAAGTAATTGCTAAACTCTGAATGGAAATAGTGGTCACGAAACTCAGGCATTGGACTTGGAGTTATGAGTATTGTTGCTTTAATCCGGTTTATTTGTTTATGGAAAGCAAAACACAAAGGTGGACTGTTGAGTAAAAAGAAATATTAAAATATTGTTAAATACTCTGTACTGCTACTATTTTGGAAGTTATTCGTTTGTAGGCTCCAAAAATAATTTTTTAAATAAAATATACTAATTGACTTGCTTCAGTTTTATTTTATATTCTTGATGTAGAATCTGAGAAATGGTCCCCAAAACTGAGTTTTCACCCAAATCAAGCAAAGTTAACTTGTATTATGTGTCGGAACTTGCTTCAAACAATTCAGCAAATCTTGATTACAGTCTCAAAAAGCTCTTTAGTTCTCTATGTTTTTAGTTATGATTCTGTCCTCTATGATTTTGCTGCACTTTCAGTTCTTTTTGCTCGGCCCTGGTTACCTGTCAATTCAGGTTATCTTTTTTGGTTGCATTTGTTGTCCTTTGGGCCTCTGTTTGAGAGTTTAGAAACACTAAAGCCGAGAGGATTACATGATCTGGAAAGGCCTGAGGGAAATGCCCTGTTTTGAGCTGGGTGACGTGAATTCATGTCTCTGCTCCTCCACTTGCTCGGTGTTTTTGACCTTGTTGTCTTCACTAGTTCACCTATTTCAGAGGACTGTTGTGAGAAGGAGACAATATACTGCAAAGTGCCTGACACATGACAGTTACTCAACAAATGCTAGTTTTTATGATCATTGACAGAAATTAAGTGTCAGAAAACGGACAAGATAATAGGTTGGTTTGAGGCTTGGAGGTGGGGATGTAACCTCCAAGCAGGTATTCTCGTCAGGTGGTTGGGGAGTGACTCAGTCATTCAGGAAACTTTTAACTGTGTGATCTATGCCAAATGTGTGACACCAGAACTCAGGGGAGATGCAGAAATCATGGTCAACAATTACAACCTGACAAAGGGAAGAGCGGAAGGCCAGAGAAATTGAAAAGTGAAAACAGGAGTGGGAATGGGAGATACCTGCCTCAGGAATGGAAATAGAAGTTATCCAGCCAGTGTTGGCCAGGAAAGGGGACTTTCAGAACTGCTTGGCTATTTTATGACAGTTCTTTGTATAGTATCAAAACACTTTAAATAAAGTTAGTATCGTCAGAGAAGTAGAGACCGTGGGAACAGGGTATTGGGTGATGGAAGCGATTCTCATCTCTGCACGGTTCAACATTTCCTACTTGGTGGTGGTTTTTCCAAGAACTGTGGGAAGTGGATCCCTACCTGGCGTTTTGTCTCACTCTTCCTTGTCAATGTGTCTGCTGCGATCCCGACGGCAGGGAATGCCTGTGGGCGCAGGGCCTGTGCCTGTCCCACCAAGACCCTTCTGCCTGCATCTTCTTTTTCCCTCTGAAACTAGTA
Organism: Cephalopachus bancanus; assembly: GCA_027257055.1. NCBI lineage: Eukaryota > Metazoa > Chordata > Mammalia > Primates > Tarsiidae > Cephalopachus > Cephalopachus bancanus. The sequence goes on from JAPVLO010000133.1 coordinate 7,760,711, forward strand.
TGAACATTGCCAGCATCAGAATTCTGGCAAAGAACCCTAGCACCTGCATGCATAAAGAACTTCTGATCTGTAAAATAAACGAATTTTCCTAATTTTTCAGTGCTTTTAAATTTCAAATTATGTATTGAATTCACTTCTTTGAGAGAAAGTGCTTGATAATTTGGACTTATTCTGTCAGTAAATAGGTTATAAGGTTATACTGCTGAATAACCTTGACTGAGTATTTACAGGGACACAGAATAGCATTGTGGTAAGTCTGAGAGCTATGAAGTCACTGGTGAGCATAATTCCTAGCTCCACTGCTCACATTATGACAGACTGGGCATCTCTCTATCTCAGTTACTCTATGAGACCAGAAGAAAAATTGTATCAAGATACATGCATAGGCCAATAGTGATAATTAAATGAAATATTACCTTGTAATGAACTTAGTGAATTTCTGGTACTCAGTGGAAGTTGTTAAACATTTTGTTCTCTTTTACTTTTTCTGTACTTCTATTATTATTTTTTTTTTTGAGTTAGAGTCTCACTCTGTCGCCCAGACTGGAGTGCAGTGGCCACTCCCAGCCACCGCAGCCTCCACCTGCTGGCCTCCGGCGAGCCTTCCGCCTCAGCCTTCCAAGTAGCCGTAATTACAGGCGTGCGCTACCATGCCCGGCTAATTTTTTGATTTATTGTAGACATGAGGTCTCACCTGCCCAGGCGGGTCTCGAATCCGCGGGCTCAGGCAATCCACTCACCTCAGCCTCCCAAAGGCGTGGGATTACAGGCTGAGCCACCGAGCCCGGCTACTTCTATTATTTTTAACTTGATTCTGGTTTAGAACTCATTGCCTTCAGTGGGAGGTAAGGGGCTCATTTGATTTTCTTAATTTCCAAAGTGGCAACCAATTACTGTGCAACCAATTACTGTCAGAGTAAATACTGAATCGTACTTGATGCTCTTAATTTATATTGTTGTGGCATCTGATAGGGTCTTTTTCTGGTATATGTGTTTTGTTCATCCAGTTTTTTTTTTTACCTTTGCACCAATACCATGGTATGTGACTTCCTGGCGTTTCAGAGTGTTTTAATAGCCAACAGATACTCTTATCTATTCGTTCTTTCTGATGAACGTCAGCAAACTTTGATAATATTTTAATAAATCACAGTGGACTGTCAGAAATTGCATTACTCTTCTGTAATCTGCTCTGAGAAAAATTCTCTCAAATGTTTCCATAATTGGAATGCTGGAATTTGGCTCCAAGCTAATCTCTCTTTTTCTCATCTTCTGTGTTTATATGTAATGGCACAGGGTGAACCAGTGCTTGATCCCAGGGCGGGGCTGAAGTGAAGCCCTAGGCTGTAGGAACTTTTTATTTCTGGGTGGATATACTCTCAGACTCCTGATTTCAGACACCGTCATGAAGTCGCTGGGACACAAGAGTTGAGAAGACACGCACTGTCAGCTCTCTACCCCTGCTGTGCTGATGGTAAGAGTTCTTGATCAGTTGCAGAGGATTCACTGCACAAAATCCCATGAGCAATTACCAGCCAATAGAAACCTTTGGGGAAAATCATTATCTGTGTTAATATGATTATTTTAGCCTAATTGCTTGAGAGATTTTAAAAGGAAAAGAAATCTTGACTACAATTCTTAGAATGTGTACTCTTGAGATGTGTCATCAGTGCTAAGACATCCAAGTAAAAATGAGTCTGTCATTTGCATTTCTACAATGGAATTAGTAGGTTAATTGTCTGTATCAACTTTTCACAGAAATAATGTAACAATATACTCCTTTTAGTCAAAATAATAGACTGGTTCAGTTCCTTGATGTCGGAGTGGTGGCCACAGCTGCTACATTAAGCTCAGCTGAACACATTTCTTGCTTGTCAAAGTTTGCAGCCTGATGCCCCCGGGGGTGTTATATATTAACATGCCTCCTTAAGGTTATGGAAAGCTTGCTCTGAGGACAACAGGTGACCATAGGCCATCCAAATACAATGGTCTCTTAAAAACGCAGTAACAAAACTCCACCCAAGTTCATCTCTGTGTGTTTTGCCACAGACTTTCCATGATCAGTAGTCACAAGGTCTTTATGGCGTAAAGCTTGGAATGCACGTAAAGCATTTTCTTCTCCGAGTTCTTCATGTGACAATTCTAATAATTAATACTGAAAATCTATTAATGAAAACCCTTTTCCAGAGTGTTTCCCCGGAGCTAACTTCCGGTGTGACAGGAGTCCCATGCAGGTTGGAATTCAGAAAGTGCAGGGAACCGGCACTCCTGACCTCCTGGACATAGTAAAGCTGGGAGCCATAACTAGTCATTAGGTAGCCCTTGGGGGCTGCTCGGGAACACAATGCAAGAACCGTTCACCTTGCTTAGCATCTTTGGGGCCCCCTAACATGCCAGGGCTCAGGACAGTAGGGAGGCTATAGGGCTTTTACGGGCTCTGAACTCTTGTTCCATGCAGTGGACAGTCTTTCCTCATGGCAATTATGATGGAGCTCAGCCCAGGGCTTTCTGAACAACTGTGAACTCTACAACTGAACAACTGTGAACTCTACTTTCTGAACAACTTTCTGAACAACTGTGAACTCTACAGCAAATACAACCAAATGACTCACAGGTGCTTGAGATCTAAATGCAAAGGATCTCATATTCTGCTTTGGATTCCTGATACTCCTTCATTTGGAGCCAAATTTCCAGTGTTACAGTTGAAAAGACTAAAGAATTTAGCAGTTTGCAGCTTTTCAAAATAAATGAAAGAGAGAAGCTCAGTCTGTCCAGAGGCAGCTTGCTCACAGAGAGTCTTCTCACTGGATGTACAGTTTCCTTGATCCGCTTAAGGGTGGCAGTAGAAGATAAAGAAGGTGGGGTGATGTCATCTGCTCTCTTGTTTTCCGAGGGAAAGTGTTGAAGTTGTTTAAAAAGTAATAGGAATATTTTATTTTATTTCGATGTAGGGAGACTTACTTTACACCAATAGGAAATGGCTTTCCACCCTTGGAAATGCCCTCTTTGTTTAGATATCAAGGCCAGGACTGGAGACTCAGGCAGCTATGGAGAGCAGAGCTCACATGTGAGTAGGTCAGCCATGTTGGAACAACTTTTCGCCAATGGCCAGCTGAGTGGCTCTCAGAAAGTCACTTGATCTCTCTATTTCTCCACCTGGAAAGTAATGCACACCTCACAGGTTGTTATCAGGAACAAATAAGAATTCTGGTCCATAGCAGGTTTTCTATAAATGTTAATTGAATCAGAAAACAGACCTGGCTCGACATACTGAGCCTTGAAGCCAACACCAGCGACAGCATCTGGTCGCCTGACTTTGGCTTCATTGTGGACATTACAGCACTGAAGAAGCACATACTGTCTAACGGATGGCAGCTCACATGCCAGAGCTAACCCTTCACATGTGCCCACACATGACCAGATTGACGCCCAAAGACTACAACAGAATTCTGCCCAAATGTTTGGTGTAGAGTGTCATTCTCCAGGTAGGGAGAGGAAATGAAAATCTCCTGACGGAATTTTCTCAAGAATTCTTCCTTTTTTATATTCCAGTGGCTTTTTTTTTTTTTTTAATTGCAGCTTCTGGAAAGAACTACAAAATATCAAAAGACGTTTTATTTAGTAAAACATTTACCCCTTTAAAATCAAGATTACTTCATGGAAAGTTACTGTATAATTAAAACTTTATTAGTTAATCTCATTAACAGTATATTCATATTATTAATAAAATTTCGATATTTGTTTCCTTAACTTACAATATGACAACTAACAATTTAACATCCAGACTGAGACACTTTGGAGAGTGAAGTGGGGTTTATTCATAATTATCCTGAGATTATGATGGAACCATACTTGGAAGCATTTGGGGACAGTCTCAGGCCAGAGAGGTTGCCTGGTCTGACGACTGACATCTGAGGGGACTGGTCACAGGGTACTGGGAAAGGAAATGAGGCTGTTTAGATTCGGCAGAAGCAGAGAAAATTGTGATTATTTTCTCTCATGGATTGGGGGATTTGCATGCAATTCTCATTTTAGTATTAACAGTTATTCCAAGAAAAACTCTGTACACCCAAATTGTCCTCAAATTTTAAAGCAGAAACAGAATTTCTGCATTCACGGACTGGACCTTGATTTATTGTTTGCTCATGCATTGCGGCAGCAAGTTAATTTGTGACTTATTATTTACAGTGCAGACAGCATATATCTGAGTCATTTAGATTTATCAGTGAGGTGCAGTGGGAGTTGTCTTAATATTGTGCATATTTTCAGCCAGGCAATTTGCTTAATAACATATTCTCATCAGGAATTGTTATTGTGAATTATTTACAGTTACATAAAATGCTTTGATAATGGCATGTCCCTTTTACAGGGACCAGGCAAGGTCTGTTTACTCCATCTGTGTCTAGTCTTTTCCAAGCTTTCTATGTTCATTCTGACAATTCACCACCTAGCTACATCTTCCAGCTAGTAGATTGTTGGAAACTCTAAAAACTGTCTTCCTCTGTTTTCTTCCAGGCGTTTTAGGTTGATATTTAGGTCTCTAATTGATTTTGAGTTATTTTTGGTATATGGTATAAGTGTTGTCAGCTTTATTTTTTGCATATGGATATCCAATTTTCCCATCACCATCTATTGGAGAGACTGGACTGTTCTTTCCCCACTGAGTGGTCATAGCATGATTGTGAAAAATGCTTTGGCCATGCAGGTGAGGGTCTGTTTCTGTGCTCTCTCTTCTATTCCATTAGTCTACTTGTCTTCTAGTAGAATGACTTCTTATGATAAAGAATCATTCTTGTTCCAAATTAAACTGTACATTCAATGCCATCCTAATGAAAATTCACACTATTTTTTTCCTTGAGGGACTCAAAAAGCAATGGCTCAGAGTTAGCTAAGTCAACTTTAAAATGGAAGAGTAGGTTGGGGGGTGAGGTGGCCATCCAGATGTTATGGCCCACTACAAAGCCATAGGAACACCATGGTGGTACTTGTGCAAGAACAGCTGGAAAGACAAATGGTACAGAATAAAAAGCTCAGAATAGCACCTGGATGTATGTGCAAACGAAACATAGGACACCACAGATTTACGAGGAAAACACAATCCTTCAGTAGATGCTATGGAAAAATGGTCACACCATATAGAGAAAAATTAAAACTGGATCCCCCATAACACCACATACAAAGTTGGAGTCCCAATTGATTCAACTTGGAAAACACAATGGTAAAACTAGAAAGTTAATAGAATAAAATGGTGATTTTTTTTTTAAGAAATGAGAAAAAAAATCTTCAAAAAATTCAAATCTTTTGATTCAAAAATGATAAAAATAATTAAAGATTTCAGCTCAAAGAAAGACAGCATAGCCAGGTAAGAGTCAAATGGAAGAATAAAGGGAGATTTTGGTATTATCCAACTCCCTCTACCTCCCCGCAGCAGTCCTCCAGAGTTTCACCCATGCAATTTGCTTCTTCCCTATTAACAGTGACCCCTTCCTTTATAATTAGTCATTGTGGGCATTTTGAATACTGCCTTAGAAAAACTATACCCAGTTTTGCAATAACACTTTTTAAAAATTTTAGTAAAGAAATGCCAACAGGTCTGGGAGGGTTAGCTGAACTTGAGGAGGGAGGAGGGAGCAAGGGCCAAGGTGGCCCTGGGGGTTGCCCTTGAGCAAGTGACCCTCATAGGGGTACTGGTGGAGTCAGGGGTGACGAGCGTTACGTGTAGCATGCTGCGTGCCAGACACCTGTTCGCAGACTCTCAGGAGAGACAGGAGCTCACCGTGAGTGGAGCCAGGGCCCTTCACATTGGCCTGTCCTCCCTGAGAGCCTTCAGAGTGGGGGAGGCAAGGAGAGAGCCTGCAAACCCACATTGAGAATCACACAAAGGAGAGATTCCGGCTTCCTGCTTAGATAAAGCTCATATGGTGGATAACATCAAGTGCTTTGAAATATTTGACACCATGATGACAGATTGCAACTTTCATAATGTTTATCTTGAGAACAACATGGGGCTCTGTGTCTTACAAGGAAATTAACCCAATGGCAGGAGATGCGTTCTTCCTGCATACCTTCCAGTCCCCCAGCACCTCCTGCCCCTGAACCTTGGCCTTGAGCTCTGCCAGTGACATCTGACATTTTCTACTTCCTCCTCCAGAAGATGGTATTCCCAGATATTTGGTCCTGTCCTGTGGGCCCTTCAAGTGCCAGGAGCATGACGTGCCTGTTGAGAGTGGTGACAGGTTTACTAGGGAACTTCTGCAAGCAGCTATACACTCGAAGGCAACATCTTGGGATCACATCAATGAACAAGCCCCTGTCAGCTTTAGATTTAAATACTATACAGGACACGTACACTGTTTCTAATGACGCACAGCTTTGATTAACTTTTTTGCTTGCCTGGCTCACTCCGCGTCTCACTCCAGTCACACAGCAGGGCTGCCACGAAACCTCTAACTGCATGTTTCACAGGCAGCATTTACTGAAGTCTCTGTCTTCTTTCTAGCGTATGAACAACTTGATACAGCATCAGTGACCTCCCAATCACTAATTATAATTTGAAGTATGTTTTAGTACTTAATGTTTTAGTAAATAGTAAGTCTGACCATCTGATCATTTGCAACAGCCCGAAGATGAAGTCAAGCGCTTTGCAACCTTGATTCCAGGAAAGCTGAGTGTTCAATATCCAACACTCTTCCTCCATACGAAGAACTGCTGCACATATCACCCAAGACACAGCTCCTCTTCCTGCTTTTACAATGGTCTGTTCTACATACCCTGAAACAGTAGTTAATTGGTTTAATCCACACAATACCATTCACCACTAAGGTTAGGCGGTATAGGGATGAAATTTAGTATCTCTTAGACACATGCTACATGGCAGAGATGGGTCAGATGCTATGTATAAAGTGTAGTTATCATTGGCAACTGCGGTAGATACTATTACATCGGATGCCATGGAGAAAGATACTACTGCCCCAAGGAGGGAAGCAGGTGTGCAGGTGGCACAGGAAATGGGGGTTCACCTTCAAGTGTGCCTAATCTCAGATTCCATAACTGCTTGGATGCATCGTTGCATTTATGTCACCACAGAACAGTTACATGACGTGGGCAAAATAGTTTTAAGGGTGAAGGGAGTCAAGTTTTGCATAACCTGCTTGTCTGTGTCATATGCATGTATGAGCACAAGCATGTTTCTGCAGATTCTCTACCTGCAGCTCGTCTTGCTGTAACATGGGACAGAAAATACTGGGAGATTCTCACAAATAAGTATCCGCCACTTTCTGTGATGGCCCACGTCTTGCCAGGACGCCATCCCCTCCTCTGTTCCACCAGTGTAGATGACTTTGTCCTCTGCAGAGGCTGTCATAGTCGCCACAAGATCCCCAGCCCTACATCACCGGTGGTGACATCTCATGGTTCCCTCTGTCCTCAACGTCCTGTTGAGTCATGGGGAGACAACCCTCGGCTCCGGCTGTGTGTGTGCACGTGGATGTGAGGGGAGCATTCGAGCGCAGTACAGGCCCGCACTTTCCCATGTCTTCACGCTCTCAACAGCATGGCTGCTAAACTTTCACTGTTTCTCTCTTAGCAAGAGGATGGAGTGTGTTTTCCTTTCCCCTATAGAAGCTCTAATCAAGGGACTCCATGGAGACCAGACCTGAATATTAGGCATGTCTGCTATAGCCCTTCTCCAATATGCACGTCCTATGAGCAACTGCATCACAAAGCAGACTGGGGAAGGGGCAAGTTCCAGCTCTGAGGAGGAGGCTACCTTGTGCTCCCAGGCGCTTAATTCAGCGCCTCTGGCAGGGACAATTACAAGGTAATTTCTTACCAGAGAACACACGAGATACGGAATACATAATTACCTTATCAGCAAACAGAGGGCAGTGGCAAAACTCATTTGAATTAAGAACCAAAAATGCAAGTCTCAAGGAAATGATCAGCTGTCAAGCTATCCATAAAATTGAGGTGAGTGCTAAAAGCCTTTCAAAATGTACACTTAATTATTTCTGAGACTTCAACCTGTAACTACACAGAGTTAAACACATGCTGCAAGTTTAGGGGTAAGAATGACTCTTTAGGGTGTCAAGATGTAGTCACGCCTGAGCGTTTCTACTCTTTTGTTCTCTGCTTTTAGAGAGCTGTATATTTTGGTATCACACTAAAAGTAAGATTATTCCTATTTGCTCAGAGGCTAAAGTATATCATTCAGGACCTAAACTTCATTCAACACACAGATTTTCTCTTCTGTGGTTCCAATTTTAGCTTGGTTTGTAAGAGAATCTATGTTGTATGTAAACCATTATGTTGTTCTTTCCACAGCCACCTGCAATAAGAAGGTAGCATCTTAAATTGTACTTTATCCTTTCCGGCTGTTTCCACCTGGGCTTTCGTCAGATAATCACCATGGGGAATTAAGGACAGAGCAGTGTCCTTCATGTCACTGTTTTCCAGGGAGTTCCTCTTTCTAAGTGCTGGCACCCACAAGGCTTCCTCAGCTGTCTTGGACCGTGGCCCTGAGTGCCAGGCAAGCCCCTGCAGGAGCAGCATGAACAAGTCTCCTCCCTTTCCTTCTGGTCAGCACAGACAAGTCAGGATCTAACTTGCAAAAGGAATTATTCTAAGATAAAAAATAAGCAAAGGAAATGCAAAAGCATAAAAATAAAACCTATTATAGAGTGGGAATGTCCTATGTCTGGGAACCACGGAGGAGTAGGAACAGCCAAGGAGAAAAACATGAAACTTGGATTAGTCTTATCTTCATTTTACCTTTTCATGGACAGTGTGCTTTAGCACAGCATGCGGCTTTTGGCACTCCATCTTTTGTTTTGCTCATTTTCATGTGTAAATACGATGAGTAACTCCCATTCTACAAGGCTGATATGAGGCTTACGGTGATGGTGCTCACGTAAGGCAAACTCCCGGGTGGAACCACATGTAAGGTGTTTTTGCCCTGTTGAGGCAGAGTGGTGAGAAGCACCATGTGCCGCACTGCTACCCTTTCCCCACTCCTCCAAGATGTGGACAAGGTTCCCTGTTACAGGTTCAAGATCACCGCATAGGCACCCCTGAGGACCGCTCCAGGGAGCGCTGTTTTGCATCTGAGAGCCTGGCATGGCCCACATGTGAATGGAAACCCAGGTTTACCTGGTCTAGTAGCCCAGTACCCTCAAAAGGGCACACTCTCCCCAAGACTTCACTCCTCCCTGCTGTAGTTTTCAAGTCCTCTCCTAGTTGGTTCTTTAGTGTTTATTTCAACCGAGTCACACAGACGTCAGGCTCACACATATGCCATGAAGCCAGTTTCTTCTGGTCTAAACGTCTTCCTTATATCTGCAACTGGAAAGTTCTTTTTCTTCCCTCACACGTGCTTCCTGCTGGGGGAGTGCTCTTGTCAAATGAGCACAGGTTCTCAAAACTGTCACTCCCCCAGTCTTTAAACACAGGCCTCATGAGCTCATATGTAACAATTTAACAATATATAAGATAATTTACTCTAACAATGTTGAAAAATATATAATGATACATCATGACCAAGTGAGGTTTATCCCAGAAATGCCAAGTTAAGTTGACAATATAAAACCAATTAACCTGCAATTCATGATATTAATATATTAAGTAGAAATATTATACAATCCACTTATAGGTGCAAATAATCTGACAAAATTCAGCACCTATTAATGTTAAAAATCTCCTGCCAAATAAGGAGAGGAGAAAATACTAAACTGGTCAAAGGAGTCTATAAAAAAATCAATTAACTTCATACTTAATTGTGGAACACTATATGAGGAGAGGCCCCCGCAAAATGGAATTATCTTTTGGAGCGTGGGCCCATTGTAGTCCAGGTTTCCCCCACTAGATGAGCTAGGAACCCATCGGCATCCGTGCACCAGCTTGTATTGTTGTCAGAGGCTGCATTCGGCTTCAGTAAATTTTTTTGGAGATTCTTTCAATGCATTTGCCCATTTTATGATGGGTGATTAACGAGTGCACCTGCCTACACCTCGCTGAGTGTTCAGCAGTTTTTGACCAAAATGGCATGACCCTTGTGCCCCACCCTCCCTATTCACCTGATCTCACCCTGAGCAATTTTTTTGTTTGTTTGTTTCCCTGGATGAAAAAAGTCCTCAAAGGGAAATGTTTTTGCTGACGTAGAAGAGGTGAAACAAAAAATGGCAGAAGCACTAAAGGGTATCAAAATTAACAAGTTAAAAAACTGTTTTGAGCAGTGACAAAAGCATCTTGCTAGGTGTATTGCATCAAATGAAGAGTACTTTGAAGATGACTGATGTTTAAACATGTAAGAATAAATCACACTTTAAAAAAATAAATTATGGATTTTGGGGGTTCCCCCTTGTATATATAACTCTTAGAACAGTGCTGAGTACAAAGTAAGTACCACAAAAAAGTTTGCAAAGAAGGAATTACACACATTTTCCATTGGTCTTGTTATAAAAGCTACAATTAACTACATGTCTTAAAAATTTATGACATGATATAATGGAACTGACTTTTATCCCAGCAAAAACTAGGTGTTCAATAACTTTTTTGCTCCCTGTTTTTTTTTTAAGAAGTTTTCTTGAATGTCAGTTTTGAAATGCAATGGCATTCTGCATATTTAAATCTGGAAAAGTGAGATTTTGAGTCACAAAATATTTTAAAACAGTTGTTTGCCTGCTATCTAAAGAAAGAACGTTTTCCTCTTTTCATAGAGTGCAATCTTTGCAGCAGCGACACCAGCGTCTGACGGTGCGACCATGTGTCTGTGAGAGAGAATATGTGTGCCTGTGTCTAGGCTGTTTCCATGTCAGACTCCTTTTGCTCTCCTGCTTTGTTTCTGCCTGAACCCAGCTTGGTCTTTCTGTTCAGTGTCAGATGTCACTAAAACATACTTTTCATGGTGGCTCAGGGGTGCCAGGTGAACTTTAGTGTTCTAGTCATGTCTCTAACACAGACCTTTACGTTCAAACCCCACTGAGAGACCTGCCGTGTTTCTCCCTTGTCTTCAGGACTCTGAAGGATGAGGATGTTTTTTCCTTAAAAAGCTACCTTAGGAGTTATGAGCTGCCCCTAATTCTTTATTTTAAGCTCTCCAAATTTTAGTTCTCCCATCAGAAGAGGAAAAAAAAAATCCACCTATATTTGTAAAAATTTACTTAGTCCTCACTATCTCCCTGTAATATAATATTAACATTATTGCCATTTTATGGAGGAGACAGTCCAAGTGTCATTAGGCAATTCATGATGCTGCCACTCACAAGTAACAGAGCTGAGATTTGAACACAGGGAGACGGCCCAGACAGTCAGCTCTAAATACCATGCATCCTGCCACTCAGATTCGGAGCATCTACTCGATGGCTTCTGTGGGTTTCCCAAAGTCGCCAACTATATCCCTTGCTCACAGGACCTAGAATGTGGGTTTCCCAGAAAGGGATGTGGAAAAACTGAATACTGTCAGGTAGCCATTATCCCTGATTTCCAGATGAAGAAACTGAAATGGAAAGGGCCAAAATAATCTTCAGAATCAGACAGAGACCACCTAGGAGTTGCGTCCGCACCACTCTGAATTCGTAGCTTTTCTCATTCTTTCTTACAGCATACCACAGTCACTCTTCTTTAGAAATAGGAAGAAAGCAGAGAAGAAGTCCCCTTGAAGGATGCAATTCTGCAAGGAGTCCTCAGCCTCACCTGCCGGGGACAGCAGCAGCCTTGGGATACCTGGTGTGACGATGTTGATGATGGTGGTGGTGGTAGTGATGGCAGCAATTCCCATGATGAAGAATTAGTCTCAGGACCAGAAAAGAAAGACAGATGTCCTGCTCATCAGACAACATATTGCTCACCTCAACCAGATATCTGGGCATCATGCGTTCAGTGACAGAGATCTGCTTCTGTGATGTTCAAACAGAATCTGAGCAAGTGAGAAATTCACTCAATTCAGTCATAAAGCAGAAGGCCTTAACTCTGCACAGTCATTAGAACAGTGCTTCACAATCTAGTACAAATTAAACTTGTTACTTTTTACTGTGTCTTCAACACTGCATGAAATATCCTTAAAAAGGAAAGGGATAAAATAAGTTTAAGTGAAGGAAGGCAGACTGGATGGCAAGGCCTCGACGCAACTGTAATACAAAATGCAAAGGCAGTGAATAAAATGGGTTTATATTCTTTGCAGATTCAAAGCTAAAAGTGGAAAAAGGCACATTTTAGCAGATGGCTCGTTATTGGGATAACAGGAACAGTACTTATGTCACTAGCAACAGACTCAGTAAGCCATACTCTTAACGCTGACGTTCAGGGTGGTTCTGTCCTGCTGTGTTCAATTGTTTTCGTCTTGAAAAAGGAAGTTGGAGAGGGATGAGGAAGGCAGACGTGACTGCCGGGGGCCAGACAGTTTGGAGCACATCACATAGATAGTGGCCTCTTGCGTCAGGACAGGCGCCAACTCATGGCCCAGACTGCCTCTCGAGACCAAATCAAGATTACTAGAACAACGTTCTGCCTCATGTTGTAAATAAAAAAAGCCAGATGCATTTTTAATGTACGAATAAAACATTTGTTTTGCTGGTTTGAGTGACCTGATCTAATGTTTCCATCTTTTGATCAATAAAAGACTAACACACCTTCTTCTAACTCTTAAAAGTAGCAAGAAGCTGGGCTCGGTGGCTCAGCCTGTAGTCCCGCGCTTTGGGAGGCTGAGGTGAGTGGATTGCCTGAGCCCATGGGTTCGAGACCCGCCCGGGCAACTTAGCGAGACCTCATCTCTACAAGAAATCAAAAATTAGCCAGGCGTGGTAGCGCACCCCTGTAGTTCCAGCTGCTTGGAAGGTTGAGGCGGAAGGATCGCCGGAGCCCAGCAGGTCGAGGCTGCGGTGGCCAGGAGCGGCCACTGTACTCCAGTCTGGGCCACAGAGTGAGACTCCAACTCAAAAAAAAAAAAAAAAAATAGCAAGAAAAAGGAAATGGAATCAGCAAGAAATGTGTTGACACACCTGTGAGCAAAGACCCAGGAATGTTGTCCTTCCTGTTATCCCTCCTGAGCATCCTCCTTTCCCATATCCATTCACTCAGCCCTTGAGCACCTACCAGGAGCAAGGCTGTGAGTGTGCTCACGTGCACTGTGCTACTGGACCACGTGCATGAGCTGGGACACCGATGGGGAATAGGGCAGAACACGGGAAGAACCAGAGTGCTCAGGGTCAGAGGACTGCAGCAGGAAGGCTCAGAAGAGGAAACTTCCAGCTGGGTGTCAGAAGAGGCATCCGGACCCCTTGAATCACAGCAGTACCACCAGTCCATTGATAATGCCTGTCCTTTCCTTTCCCTCCCTACCTCCCTTTCTTTCTCTCTTTCTTTTTAAAATTTTTTTGTTAAACACACTGACCTTCTTTTTTCTTCACTGTCCTTTTCACTGTGGATATTCCACTACCCAGCATTAAAATGACACTCTTAGCCACATTCAAAATGTACTATGGCCTCATTCTTGGATCACGTGGGTCTTGTCAACAAGCCCACTTGCTGTCTCCTCTGCCTGCATTCTTTGCATTCTTTGTGGCCCTCCAACTATTTTTTCACATTACTTTGTAGTCATGTTACTCCCCAGGGACGGTTCTAGAAGTTGGCATCCTCCTGAATGCCCGCCCTGCCGCTTTCTATTTCTCCCCTGGCGTGAGGGGCTGACACTGCCCACTACCCTTCCAGGAAGATAGATTCCATCAGTGGACATGTGCTTCCTTGGTGACACAGGAGCTCTAGGTCACCAAGCCCTCCTCCCCCTCACCCAGCTCTCATCTCTCCTCTCTCTTTGCAAGATAGCAGGTGGCCTCTTCACACTCACCTTCTCAGGAACTTATGCAAATATATTTTTCCCTGCAATATTTTCTAACTTTCCCTTAAACCTGAGTATTTTCAGTGGTGTTTAAGCTACCTCAAGTCACTCCCAAGAGAGGTTTGTCCCTCACTCTCCCTCCACCCCAGCAAGCTCATCATCAGAACACTGTGCACTTGCCATCACCATCTCTTTATGGCCTGGTCACCAGCCGGCTCTAATCTGACATGACCTGTCACCATTCCACCAAAATACTCCTGCCAAGTCCCCAGGGGCCCATGTCTCTAACCCTGTTGCCTTCTTTTGGTTTTCACCTTGTTTTATTTCTTGGGTGCATTTGATAACCACAGACACTAACTCCCTTTTGAAATCCTTTCTTCCTTTGAAGTGTGTCCTGTCACTTCCTCCTGGCTTTCCACTCACATGTGGCCACAGCTTGCGGTGTTCTTTGTGTCCTCATTCTCTCTGACTCACACGTCATCACCTGCCTTCTGCCAGGGCTGGTCACTTCTCTTGGCTCACTTTTACTTCTCTGCCCAAGAGTCCCATGGAGCTAGTAGCAATCACAGCTCTGCCAGGCAAACATTCCACGCAACTTCTTGAATTTCCCTCAGCCGCCTCCCTAGAGTCCTTTCTTGGTCAGGATCCCAGTGGGGTGGGCCTGGTCACACCGCTGCCTCCAGTTGAACGCTGGAGTTGTGGTTTGATTTGAATCCTAAAGACTGAGTAGGATTTTAAACAATGGAAAACAGAAATAGAGGAAATTATTCCAGAAGCTGAACATGACAAAACAGAGGTACAAACTCAGAAAGAAGATCAAGACAGTGTGGGCATCTGCAAGGAACCTGCTGACTTGAGCACAGGTCTTGACAATGGACAGAGCCTGAACCACGGAAGAATCGGGCCGGGCCCCGTGTAATAGAGAGCATCAGTCGCGTGATGGCTGTCAACAAGGGATCTATGGCTTTAAAACACCAGTTTAGGACGACAGTCTGTGCGAGGTGGCCTCAGGGAAAGCGACTGCAGAGACTGGAGTAGAGTTGGAACAGAACTATTTTAAGCCCTCTGTTTTGGGGTGATAAACCCTTTAATCAAGAAGACTGTGAGAACTGGGAGGAAGAATTGACCCCAGGGAACATACCAGAAGACAGCAGCTCGATTTGGTGTATGAGATATGCAGCAGATGTGCATACAGGTCAAAGGCTCTTTAAGGTTGAGAGTAACTGGAGGCAGAAAGTCTCCACTTAACCTCTGGAGGGAGCTGATGTGTGACGCCAACACGTACGAGTGGAGCCTGGTACCCATGCGGACCTGAACATCATGGAGAGAGACAGCTGGCATCCCCTGAGGGAGAAGCGTGGAAAAAGGAAGAAGAGAGTTAAGAAGATGACCTTTGTATTTATAAAAAGTGTTAAACCTTTGTCAGACCTGGTGTTGGCAAATCTTTTTCCCAGTCTGTAGGCTGTCTCCCTGCTCTCTTGATGGTTTCTGTGGCTTTGCAGAAGCTTGTCAGTTTAATAAGGTCCCACTTGTCTATCTTCTCTCTTATGACCTGTGGGTTTCCGGTTTTGTTCAGGAATTGGATGCCAGTTTCGATTTCCATGAGGGTATTTCCTTCCTTTTCTAAGGTTCTTATGGTTTGAGGTTTTACATTTAGGTCTCTGATCCATTTGGAGTTAACCTTTGTGCATGGGGATAGATAGGGGTCCTGTTTCAATCTTCTCCATGTGGTCAGCCAGTTTTCCCAGCACCATTTACACTGGTAGGGGTCGGAGGGGACATGTGATAACACAATGGGTACCTGGTTCTATATCAAGGGGAGAGAGGGCTACCTGGAAGCCCAAACTTCACCTGTTTGCAACCCACTTAGGTAGTAAATCCCCACTTGTACCCCTCAGCTCTAAAATTAAAAAATTAAAAAAAAATTTAAAAAAAGAAATATATATTTAATCTTCATCTCCAGTTCTTGGCACGGGGCTCCTAAAACCTTTGTAATTTTCTGAGTAGTAGAGGTGATAGGAGCATCTTATGTTATTAATAAACTTATTTTGACCATACCTGAAAAAAAAAAAGTGTTAAGGAAGAAAACAAAACATAACAAGCAAAGAAGAAATGTAGTGTGTGCCGGGCCAGGCCAGGCCGTGAGACGGAGGATACTGAGAATGCTGAGTGGCCAAGGAGAGAGAATGCACTTGGAAAATTCTGACGGCTTCCAATCCTCGTGAGGTATAAGAGGAGGCTGATGGAACAGTCTGGTCTTTCAAGACACATTGTGGCTAAAGGGAAGAGTTCTACCATGCTGAACTAGGGAGTAAAATTGGCAAAAGATTTCACCTGCTTGCTAAGGAAAAACTGACAGCACACTTGCGAGTGAGGAGGGACAGGAGAGAGGAGGCACACATGGTAAAGAATTGACTAAGAGCCGGCACAGTGGCTCATGCCTATGATCCCAGCACTCTGGGAGGCCGCAGCTGGAGAATTGCCTGAGCCCAGGGGTTTGAGACCAGTCTGGGCAACATGGAGAGACCCGTCTCTACAATAAATCAAAAAATTCAGCCAGGTGTGGTGGCGTATGCCTGTAGTTTCAGCTCCTTGGGAGGCTGAGGCAGAAGGTTCACCTGAGACCAGGCGGTCGAGGCTGCAACAGCTGTGAACTTATCACTGTACTCCAGTCTAGGTGATAGAAAAAAAAAAAAGAACTGACCAAGGGATACACACTTCAGAGGATGGAATACATAAAGAATTAAAGGCACAGGGAAAGACGGGACAGAAGAGGGAAGGCCGCCTTGTCCTGTGGGCAGAGGGTTATGTAGTGGGTGAAGATAGGTCAGCGGTGAAGACCTGAGGATGCTTGCTCAGAAGTCTAGTCAAGCAGGGTGAGATGAGATCTGCAGGCTCTGTTGGAAGAGAAGAATGGGGGAGGAATCGGCTGGCAAGCAGTTACCTGTCACCTGAGATGGCCGTGCATCAGACGGAAAGGAGGCACGGCCTGGACAGTGCTCCAGCGCTTCCTGTAGGAACAAAGTTAGGTTTTGCCCAAATAATTGTTGTTTTTGTTATCATGAGGGACGTCTCCACCTGGGGTGCAATAGTGGGGCATCTCATGTCAATTTCAGACACTCAGTGGCCCCGCGGTGCTGTTGGAAGGGTCAGGCCTGCTCGCACTAGGCAGGAGCACGCCGGGGGACTGGCAGTGTCTGCCTCAGTCACACACAGAGGACTGAAATCTGACTAATTCTGGGACTAGAGCCAGAGTGGGGGTGTTCAGTGCCCTCACAGATCAGAAGTCAGACAGCATGGGGAGACCCGCCATGGGTTCCCACAAGGGTAGGAAAGGCGGGCAGAGTCACCTGCATCAGCCTTCCTCAGCTGAAAGGATCCACCTTGGGGGCTTGGGGTTTAAAATCTACAGACTATGAATAGGGAAATCCAACTCTGCTGTTTCTTGATCTGTTTTCAGATTTCTTGTTTGCTCCTTGCTTCCAAGTTCATCTGGGACTGGCTTGTAAATACACGTGAACTTAACATGCTGAGAAGCCTAAACCAAAATATGCACCGCTGCCCAGACTGGTTTTCCGATATTCTTTTTAGCAGAAAGAAACACCACTCTGGATTAAAATGCTTTCCAATGTTTGCTCTTGAGTGGGATAAGTCGGAAGAAGGTGATGGCGGGGGGGGGGCGGGCAGCAGCCTCTTCACATGCACAGGAGTCATTCAGAGGAGATGGATCAGGCACGTGCAGAGCCCTGCTCCGGAGGCCAGCTCACCCACAGGCCGCACGCCAACCATGGGCCCAGGATGGAGGCAGAGCTCTCGGGCAGCAACCCGCCGCATGCGTTCCAGTGCCTCAGTTTACACGGGACATAAAATTGAGCCACAGAAAAAAATCAGAACGTCCATTGTTTTGTTAAACATGTCTTTTGAAGACTGTAAACATTGCTGTATTTCTAGAGTATAATTAGCTTTTTTATTAACATTGTCAAGACTAATCTCTATATTTAATGATTCCATTCTTGTTTTCTATGCGTGTGTTCTAAAATTCCTCTGCTGTTAGGTAGTGCATTGTTCATGTGAAGCTGTTTTTAAAGGAAACACGCTCTGTCTTGATAAATATCAAGGACCCACCAGATGTTTCCTATTGTCTAAGCCAAACCCGTCAACAGCGTGATCGAGCTTTCACTGACAGCCCTAAGCTCTTCACCATCCCATCCCTGGTCAGAAAACAAAACAAAAATACAAGGAGCATCATTTAATACTGTTTTACCTTTCCCACTGAAAAATTAAATAGGTGGGAGTCATTTTAAAATTCTTAATCCATAAATAGATTGGACATGCTTTCTAATATCATGAGACATTTTCACAAATGGAATAGAATTTACCTTTTCTCTTCTGAAAAATACAAATGAGATTAAAAGATTAAAGAGGAAAAATGAAGTTGTTTAAGAGTAACACATCAAGAAAGGCTAGTTATCAAGCAAGTTTCGTACCTGAAGAGCCACAGGTGACTGTGATGCCCTTGAACATCTACCTTCTAGCTTAGGGATTGCCCTTGGCCAGGGGTGAGGTGGGGAGAGACAGGTTTCCAGGCAGAGTAAGTCATGTCTCAGCGACTGGGAGACAGAGAAGTTTAAGGTGTGTTTGGCTGTAACCCAGGAGTCCCTAGAAGCACAGAGTAGAGAAGCCTGATGTGGTAGATGCAAAACGTGTGCCGTGGAAGCATGAAGCCAAATAAATGTGAACACTCACATCAGGAGGCAAAATGAGTCCCCTGAGGGGTTCTGACATGAACAGGGCATTATGGCTAGTGGTGGTGACCCCACAGGGGAGGACAGAGAAGGGCAGGAGGCAAGAACAGGGCATGTGTGCATGTGAGAGCCTGAGGGTGCTGCCGCTGAGGGCACCGGGAAGCTTGTGTGGCAGGGCAGATGGGGAGCGGGCTGCTGCAGTCCTGGCATCCAGGGGACGGGTATTGCATGGAGACCAGCATCCAGCGTCACAGAAGGTCCCGGGGAGTGAGGCCTAGAGTAGGTGAAAGTCACAAGGGAGAAGCGGTAGTGAGGATGGAGATGAGACTTCAAGACTTTCAAGAAAGCTTAGTCGGTGAGGACCAGAAGTGTCAGGTGTTTTGAGCCTTGCTCCAAACAGCATGAAGTTAACAAACCTGCAGTGTGTGGCCATCACAGGAAGCAGGGGCCAGGGAGAATGTCCCCTTCTGTTATATTGTCATTGTTATTGATTTGGGTCGGTGGTGCAAATCACACTTGTAGGCAGAAAAAGGAAACTGATTACAAACTGGGGGCGAGAGGTAGAAAATCTAAGAGAGAAGATGTAACTTAGATCTCAGGAGATCTGGGGATACAAGGCTTCGGGAGACAAGCTTAGCAAAGCAAAAACAAGCAAACAAAAACCAGAAGATGCTTGCCTTTCCATCGCCAAGAGAGGAAGGTAAGCGTTTGACACATTCTCATGCAAGAAGAAGATAAAGCAGAAGCAGTTGTGTGTGAACCTGAGCATCTTACGTTTCTTCTGAGTAGAAGCCAGCAAGATCCTGGCTGAAGCAGAGCTGAACACGTGAAAGAGAGAACACGCATTAACAATGCCATCGAGGATTTGAGTGAGGATTAAGAGCATCCTGGTGAGCAGCTGAGGCTTGCCAGGGTCCTCCATACCTAGTCAATACCTGAGAGCACACAGAACTTGGGGCTGTGATGAGACAGGAATGGTCGCCCTCCTGGGGGAGGCCATGGGGTTGTCCAAAGTCCTCATCACTCTCCTCCCAGTTATTTTACGTGTAACTGGTGACTCTCACCAAGGCACATGCTTGCTGCACCTGAGTAGACAGTAGACACAGCCACAGAGTCACTGTGTTCCGGAGAGTTCCATCTCAGACGTCCGTAGGCCATTACTTGCCTCGAGACCACTGGTGTGACCAAGGAGGCTGCCCCGCCGCCCCCTGCCCATGGCCAAGGCCATCGTGGAAAGTGACCCATTCATGCAAGAGGCTCAGGGCTTCAGGTAGGGAACGAACCCGGCCCCCTGAAACGTGAGAAAGAGGTACCTATGGGGCTGGGTCAGATTGAGACAACATTGGCCAGCGAGAAGAGACACTAGGGGTCACAGAGAGAAGCGCACTGGAAGGGCAGATCCACTGTGTGCTGGTGACTCGGGTCATCACTGGCAACTGGTCAGAGATTGTCTCGGAGCATCTGGATCTGGGGTGCTTTGGCAAGTTGCTTTTCAATCCATATGTGAATCAAGCAAGGGGTCTTGCATCCTGGGCCTTGGCTTGAAGTGAATGGGATCCGGCCCAGCCAGCCTGTTCCTGCGGTGGGGGCTCTGGAGATGGCCCGTGTCCCACCACATCACCCTCTCCACATCACTCTCTCTCAGCAGGTACAAGGTCCTAGGAATCTAGGAATCTGGGGGGAACAATGAGGTTCCGATATGTAATCCTTATTGATAATATGGAAAACTGGACAATTTAATGAGGATGAAAGAGAAAATGTCATCATGTTGACACTCGGGATCTGTGACGACCTCATGCCCCATTGTGTGGAGCTGCCCAGTGAACCATCCTTCCCATGGATGGCAAGCCCCGAGAAGCCAATGCTGGCTGACGTGTCCTCCTGTGTCTGACCAGTCCACATGGCAGGGAGGAAGAGGAGGGATGAGGAGGAACCACAGTGGCCATGTTGCTCAGGTGAGAAGCCGGTGCCGTGGGTGATGCTGAAGTTCTTCATTTAGCCTGAAGCGAGTGATGGTGCCATGACTGTCCACAACCTGCCCGAGGCATAGCTGCCCTACCAGGGTCGGGGTACAGGCCTGGGGTGCCTTGGACCTTGGGCTCAGACAATTGACGGAATTAAGTCCTAGTTTAAACAAGTCACCCAGGAGCACCTGAGCCAGGCTTCCGGCAAATCATCAGGCTCAGAAGAAGAAACAAGTGAAATACATCTTTAGACAGCTGACCGTGTGATGAGGGGTCAGATGAGGCCGTGACCTCTCTTCCTGCCTCCCATTCACTCAAAGGGCCTGATATAAGTGAAGGCTGTGACCTCCCATCCTCCCTCCCATCCACTCATAGTGCCTGAAACTAGAGGAGGCTGTGACCTCCCTGTCCTCTCTCCTGTGCTTGCCCATGGTTACCGACACACGACACACGGTCCCTTTTCTCCTGAGGTTCCTGCCCCAGGGTTCTTCAGAAGCTTCTGTCCTGAGCCTCAGGAAGTGCAGGCCAGGCTGGCTTTGGAGGGATAACAATGGCTAAGACTGAAGAAAGGACACTTGACTCATTCTCAACCTGGGAAGTCAGATTTAAAACAAAAATAGTTTCCAGATAGTGAAAAGGGAAGGCATGGGGTCTGAGGATGTTCAGAGCAACAGTGGAGATAACACAAGGAAATGCAGCCCAGGGAACTTTCACAAAGTGGGCAGACTAAGCTGCTAGGGCCCCCCTTAGCACCATGCATGAGCAGGACCCCAGCACCACCCCCTTCCAGTTGCACCACACACCCGGCAGCAGGAGCAACCTTCATTTCCAACCACACAGTGTTGCGTTAAAAAAAAAGTTGGCATTTTGTTCAAATTTCTAGTACTCTCTGGGCTCAAGATACAAGTTATTAATATTCCAATTGGTAACATGGCAGTGAAAACCCTCGCCTTTCACATCCAACGAGCACTGTGAAATGGAACCATGGGGCAAGTGAACTAGTATTGTCATTGCTCAGGTCAGGAGATTGATGAATTTTAAGGTTGACATGGTTAGAGTCATCCTTAGACCTTGGAGTTGGCAGGGGGCATGGCAGAGGGTGGAGCTGAGGCCCCTGAGCCGTGTGTTGATGCCATTAAGGAAGAAGCCAGGGAGAAAGGACGGCACGAGCTTCCAACGTCAGTAAGTGCAGGTGACACGCAATGGTCAGGACACAGCTGTAGGGAGCCACCTGGTCCTTTTAAAAATCTGGTGGAAGAGGGAGTAGTCTCTGAACCCACAACCAATGGTGATGACAGAGAAAGCTGATGGGAGGACATGACTGGGAGGGTGGTGGTTTGGATGCTGGGAGGGACCGGTGGACAGGGCACAGAGGTGGGTGCTCCTCGGCTTCCGCAAGTCCCTAACATGGGAAACAGCCGTGGGGGCTAAGCTTCAGGCCCAAGTAATGCAACATTCAACCAAGGTGAAGGACCAAGGTGAAGGAGGGTCTCCAGGAGGGGGCGGGGCACACACCCACAACACTTCACATTGTATTTCAGAAGATCAACGGACTCTGACACTTCTACACTCATATGTTTTACACAATAAGAGGGTGAAGAAAAGTGTATATTTTTAAAATGACCTCCCAGTTTGAACCAAGTAGTTTGAACCTGGTGGGGTGAGCACCAGATTTTTAGGTGGAAGTCCTGGACAGACACATGACCGAAGAAGTTAACAAACCCTGGGCTCCCTTGTTGCGTCTCCGGGATGAAAGTAGATCAGGAGATGTAGTATTTATTCTGCCTCCTTCTCAAGGTCAGACGTGTATGACTGTGTACAGGAGGCGTCAAGGTCACACCAGTAGAAGTCATGATCAGTGCTCTGCCTGCTTGCTACTTGCTGGTTGATTTGTACCAAGCATCCAGCTTTTCCTGCAATCCTAAACAAGGGAGAAGCAGGGAAAGGTGCTACCTCTTTCCACTGGTGACTACATGGCGAATGTCCTTATCTATCTAGCCCCTGTAATCAAGATCAAAACAGAAGGAAATCAGCATTTGTCAGAAGAGAGCTTTCCTGTAGAGACTTTGGTGGTGTGAATTATGACTTATGTCATCAGAACAGGCCTTTCATTTCAGATTTCAGTGCATTGCAGATGTGCCAACAGTCATCACACTGTGCCTATCTTTCCACTTCTTCCTGATTCCAGATATCATCATCTGGGTATCCTGGCCCTAAGTGTCTAAAGAAAAAAAGGAAATTTTGTGTTGCATTTTGTATTAAAAGAGCAGTGAGACACTCAGGGAAGTATTACAGCAAAAATCTAATTTAAAAAGTCCATCCAAGTACCCCATTTGGCAGAGATTTGAGTTTAACTCAGTTTTTAGGAAAAATAGGAGGCTGGGTCTAATCAGGCTTTGGTGATGATGATGATGATGATGATGATGATGATGATGATGATGATGGAGATAAAGGGTGAGGACCCAAGAGCAAGTGAGAGAGGAACTGGGGAGATAAAGGGAAAAAGGAGGAGGAGGAAGAGATAGAGGGAAGATGAAGGAAAGGAAGCCACAGTGTCAGCAAGAAGGCAGAAGACCAAGAGGACTTCTGGGGCCCATGCCTCTGGCTTTCAACCTCAGACTCCCTTCACAAGGCTTAACTGTGCCATGTCCCGAGGGGGCACCCAAGGCGCCCAGGATTCAGTTCTTTATTACCTACATATACGCCAGGTTACCTGGTAGTTTCAAGTGAAAGAAACTATATTAAACTTCTTTAGAGAATGAAATGTACAACATTCAGCCAAACGATGCTGAGCAGTGAAAAAATAAGAATTCAAGTTGACTTTGACTCCCTTGGTTTGAATCTTTGTTCCATCATTGAAAAACCTGTGTGAGCGGCCACTGCACTCCAGTCTGGGTGACAGAGTGAGATGCCAACTCGAAAGAAAGAAAGAAAGAAAGAAAGAAAGAAAGAAAGAAAGAAAGAAAGAAAGAAAGAAAGAAAGAAAGAGAAAGAAAGAAGAGGAGGGAGGGAGGGAGGGAGAGGGAGGGAGGGAGGGAGGGAGGGAGGGAAGAGAAAGAAAGAAAGAAAGAAAGAAAGAAAGAAAGAAAGAAAGAAAGAAAGAAAGAAAGAAAGAAGGGAAGGAAGGAAGGAAGGAAGGAAGGAAGGAAGGAAGGAAGGAAGGAAGGAAGGAAGGAAGGAAGAAAGGAAGGAAGAAAGGAAGGAAGAAAGACCTGTGTGACCCAGGAAAATGACCTGAGCTCCTCCTTTTTAGTGTCATCACTGTAAAAAGGAAGTAAGCCAGACTTTGTGGGGACCTTGTGGGAACAAGAAGGCAATATGTACAGAGACGTGGCCTAGTCTGATGCACCAGGTGCTGGTAGTGGGAGAGGCCTCAAGACACAGAGACCTGGCAAGTGTTTTAGCAAGCTCTTTCCTGTCAGATAAACTGTACTTTCACTGTAACAAAACATGAGGGGTTACATGGAAAGTTTTTGGCTTAGTAAAAGGAATCAAAAGCCTGAGAGAGACTGATGCTCACAGTGGCTGTGCCGCCCATTGACTGTGCAATCTTTACAAAGGCCACTGGCTTACGACATCTTCATTCACCCTGGAGGTTAGACGCAGGAATCCACAAGACTGACTTAACTTCTGATGCCAATTTAAGCTCAGCATTTCCCTGGCCCACCATTAGAGTCACTAACGCACTAGAAGGACTCACCAAACTCTCTAAAGGCCATCATACTCCCAGTGACAGTTCATTAAAGCTAAGAAATGCAGACTGCAGCCAGCTAAGAGCAGACAGGCATGGGCAGAGTCCAAGGAAGTTACAGGTGCGGAGCTTCTCACTGTCCTTTCCCGGTGGTGCCACGGAGAGTGCTATGCTCTTGGAAACTGCTTGCGGTGATACATGGGGACCTTGGACACCTAGGGAAGCTCACCACCCGAGCCTTAGTGTCCTGAGTCCTTGTTGGGCTCCATGGCCAACTGGCCTCAGCCTGCAGCCTCCCTGGAGATGAAACTGATACCACCAGACTCTGGAGGTCGAGCTGTTCCTGAACCTTAGACATTCCAGCAAGACCCAGAGCCCCCTGATAAACAGACACTTTGATCAGGCAGGACATTCAAAGAGGTGCACAATGACCTCCCAAGGCCAGGAGCAAAGGCCAGGGTGGTCTTGGGTGAAGTTACATTTGTTACCACACATTCCCAAAAGCTGGACTCTCAGCTCCATGTTCTTGACCAGCAATCTCCAAACTTCTATGACTAGAGCCTCCAGAAAGAAAACTTACATATTGACTTGAACACTTGTATTTTTCATATAACAAATACTGACCCTTTGATTCTACAGACCATATACTGATATTTTAGTTTATTTGATTTAATTTTATTCAAAATATTTTGTCACATTCTACTGAAACGACCACTAATAGTGGGCCCTAACATGCAGTTTTAAGAGAGTAGCCACAGAGATGGAGACCTGCGAAGGCTAAAATGCTTACTATCTGGTGCTTTGTAGGAACGAGTTGGCAGTCCCTGAGCTAATGAGACATTCTGACATATAACTCAGGACAATGTAGCTATAATATACCTGACAACCTTCCTGATATTTTACAAGTGCATCACTCTATATCGGCTTTTAGTTTATGCAAATATATGATAACATTACAAATTGAGATTCCAGGCATCCGATAAAATTTTTCAAAAGGAGCTCTGTAATACTGTGTTGGGAAGTGCCCTTCTAAGAAAGGTAGAAAACGTCGAAATTCTAGTGTCGGCTACCAAGTCAATGGATGCAGCAAGGCTGTGCGATGTATTAAGCCCATGATCTGTGAGTCCTCAGATCATTACTCATTAACCAAAATGTATTAGCAAACACCTTCCCTTTCAGATAAACTATACCTTTCACTGTAACAGAAACATGAGGAATTACATGAAAAGCTTTTGGCATAGTAAAACGAATCAAAAGCTTGAGAAATGCTCATCATGATTTCAGAGAAAGGGTTCAGCCTCAACAAGAGAAATGTCTTGTACCAAGGGGAAGGCTTGACCTCCCAACACAGACAACCACCGGCTGGAGTCTATCTAACGTCCAAAAGCAGAGTGGTCAGAAGACCGCCAACAGGGAAGAGAGGAATAGATTAATAGCAAACCCAAGTTCTCTGGGCATCTTTCTCAGCTCTGAGAAAGCTTTCTCAGTCATCTGAGATTGAGTATTGGGAAAAGACTAGAAAGAATGTTGGCTGTTCCAAGGCTAAGCTAAGGAGAGTGGGAGGCAGAGGGGCACCATGCTGCCCTTGTGAAATACTAGCAGAACTGGCTGATTGTCACACTCGCCTTCAATGGCTGCCTCACCAGAACTGGGAGTAAAAACAAGAGAGGGAGGCACTGCTGAGTTTGACTTGAGTGAAAATGAGTCTTTCTGTGTGAAGAGATCATTGAGTTGCAGGAATTCTTTTCGTTCCATAACAGAAGACATGAAAGTGGCAAAATCAGATCCTACAGTCTTCTGCTTTCCAGAAATTGATGTGTCTACAAGTAAAATTAATTGTTGATGGCTGCTCGTTTTCTCCTAGACTTTGCCACACTGGCTGAGAGGGTTTTCCAAGTGACCAAAACCCTGACTCATGCGGTTGCTTCTCACACAAGAGATTCCAAGTCTTCCTCGTCCTGCTGTCAGGGTGTACCTCATGTGGCCCCATTCTTGGCCTGTAACATCAGTACCTTCTGGGTTATCCTAAAGGAGTGCCCTCCCCACCCCCAGCTCCACATATTTCTAGATCATTCTAATTGGTTTCTACTGCCCAGGGTGAGACCAAGAACTTTACCCTATGAGATGGGTCCGTGGCAAAATAACCCCAACTTTGTGCCCCTCCTGGTAATCATTCCTCTTGCCACATGACTGTCCAGCTTCCCTACTCAACATGGGCATCTACTTTCCTTCTCTGGGAACCTGGGATGGATCTGTGTCTCACTGTGGGCCGTTGGGTACAGGGAGAGTAGCCATGCACCAGTCTGTCCCTGGGACTTCAGGTGCTTCTTACTTTTCTAATTTCTTTTGCTTAGAAGCCTGCCATGACATGAGAAAAAGCCAGGGAAAGCCTGTGGAAGGATGAAAGATGCTGACTTAGTCACCCATTTTGCCTCGGCCTTCTGGCCAACACCCAGTTGACCCCTCCTGACCAGTGGAGCACAGTTGAATGGGCAACAACAGCCAAGACCAGCAGAGCCAGGCCTGCATGAGCTGCGGGTGGGCTCGTAAGCCATAGTGGAGTCATTGTGTTCAGTCAGTGAATCGGGCAGTGTCTTGCCCACAGTGGTTGAAAAAATATTTCAAAGGCTTTTTACCAAAGATGGTGTACCCAACTGACTGGCAGTTTCTTTCGTTTATTGTACATGAATTTGATAAACATCTTTTTGGTCTACCAAGTTACACCTGTAAGTTAAATTTTTCCTCTTAAATACTTTACAAATTCTTCTTTACTTGAGCTATCATCTCTCCTCCCATGAAATGTTACTGGTAGAAAGGGTAGAATATGGCCTAGTCTTACTACAATCACTTCTTACCTGTCCTTTCCTCAGTTAATTCACTTACACTTTGTACATAAAATTAGTTCAATTCATTAAACTCAATAATTGTCACTACCATTTTTTTTCAACTGCCAATTCTTAGAATGCAGGGAAAATACTGGCTGAACTTGTCTGTAATATGTCACATTTATAGGTCTTTAATCTATTTGTTAAATCAGATTGACATGGTTTCTAAATCTCTAAGTTACTCTATATCCCAAGGTGAAAAATAAAAATATTAATAATATTCATTTGTTCTATCTCATATCTTCTACAGTCAAATAACATACATAAGCAGCAATCAACTGAAAGCTCACTTGCATACCAAGATTCATGAAAAAGAGAAAAGGCAAGTCGGCATGTTGACCATCGAAGGGCATGCTCCCATGTTGTGATCCGCATCGGCACGTACCTTTAGTTATGAAGAGGGACACTGCACAACAGTGGACTTTGTCTCCAATAAGCAGTAAACTGTAGAAATGTCAGAGTTTTGGGATTTTGTCCTCAAATATTTCTTATAAGTTCAAATGTTTCCCTCCTCCCCTAATTTTTCTCTCTTAGATCAGGACTGTGTAGGTTTCAATGCCATTTCAAAACACTCCATAAAGCAAGACCAACTACCTTTTCTCCACTGTATTAAACAGAACCTTGAAAGTTTAAGTGAATAGTCCTATTCTGTGAAATAGATGTATTATTATATTTTTGTTTTGCTCTGATTACTTCCTGATGAAGATATTTGAAGCTACTTGCTGATAAACTGTGATGAGTGCGAAGACATGGGCATTTGTTATGGATGTAAAGATCTCTACTCACAGCCCAGGGAATTAAGCCCATTAATTCTCAATTAATTTGGCTTGCTCTGAGCAAAGACTACAGGGCAAGCTAACACTTATGGGGTCTTTATTAAAGAAAACGTACATGTTTTTGCAGAGAATGAATTCAATCACCTCTTAGAGAAGACATTTTGGTCCCTGTAAGCAGTTCTCTAGGGCTGGCTGATCATCACTTAGTGATTTGGGCATTTTTGAGAAAGTCCTTACCAGAGTCTGATTGATTTCTTCTGGGAGTTCTACTACAATTCCTGTAACTTCTATCAGATAGCTTCTGGTACTAAATCGAGAGATTATATTATTCAATAAATGAGTAAAAACTATTTGAAATATAATTGAGTTTATCACTGCCATAATAATTTAGAGTTGCAATGTGATTTTTATTAAAAAAGCAAAATCCATCCACTTGGTATAGGTTAAAACTGTTAATATATTAGGCTTTGAATATAGAACAACCAACCAACAAAAACAACTAAAACAAGCTACTATAGAACACATGTCATACACCAAGGCTAGATTTCTCTGAGACTACAGTGTCGGGCTGTG
The DNA here is from genome assembly GCA_027257055.1 of Cephalopachus bancanus. Classification (NCBI taxonomy): domain Eukaryota; kingdom Metazoa; phylum Chordata; class Mammalia; order Primates; family Tarsiidae; genus Cephalopachus; species Cephalopachus bancanus. The sequence continues at coordinate 7,789,170 of JAPVLO010000133.1, forward strand.
ACTGTGCCAAAAGCCACTTCAGAAAATCCTAGAGTTAATGGCTCTGTTCACTCCTTATGTGCGTTGGCTTTTGCAGGGGGATGTAATTCTGAAGGCACAGTTCTGCCATTCACACTAGCAATACAATGATGTGAAAATTATTTACCTTATTACAGAAGGGACTTGTGAGAATTAAATGATGTAATTATTGTAGAAAGCTTACTCCTATGCCAGGAGAACACTAAGCGCTTCATAGAGTATAAGCTATCACCATCATCATTAAAACATTTTTAAAACTACCTTCCTATCACATATTATACAACCTACTACACTCTGTAAATTCTATTTATACTTGGTTAATTACAATTCGTGTAAATTTCATAACATTGAGGACTTTGACTAATTCACCACTGAACTACCTTTAAGCTGAGGCCAGTGCTGAGTAAGTAGTAGGAGCTTCACAGATTTTTGTTGCTGAATAAATAACTGCATATATACACAAGGCCAATACAAATTACTTTTCAAGACGGTTTAATTTTACAAGGATGTGTTTTCTTTGCTTTAAGTGTAACTTTTGCACAATTACTTCTGGGCCAGTTTCTCACATTTATAATTCACCTATTTTATTTCCTCTTTCCCTTTTGCATGTTCAGTGAAATTAGACACTCTTTAGTATCAGGAAATTTTTCAAAAAGGAAAAGTATTTCACGTGCGTGCACACTAAAAGAAAGAGGAAAACTGACAATGAGTCTCCGTGTTTTCCCCACACCAGGAACAGTTCTCAACGGTCTGTGGGTGGATTCCCTCAGACCGGATGTAGCTCCATGGCAAAGGTGTCTGTGGCTCTTCCTGGACTTCTCTGCTTAGGACATCCCAAGGCACAGAGTAGAGCATCGGGGCCATCCTTATAGAAAAGCTTCCTGGCAGCTTCCTTCTGGGGCCTTCCCAGGCCTCTCCATCAAATCAGAAATATATTTTCTCTTGTTCCTACTCCAAGTCTGTTACATTAGCAATTGGGGTTACTTCCCACTGGTTATCATCCTCAGAGGAGGTTAAAGGGAATTAACATGGGATGTAATTCTTACCGACACAATATTGTTGTCTTACTTGGGAGAATTAACTTAATGGATCCAAATATACTACTTATCAGGTAATGGTGTCTAGACAAACTTGGTTCTGATTTATGGGACACTAATACCATAATCACTTACACTCCAAAGTCTAAATATGGCAATATACATTTTGCTTCTATTTTTTTATTTTTAACATATTTAATTTTTAAAACTAGACAGCATATTTATATGGTCCCCAATTCAAAACTTTTTAGAAAAATGTGCAATGAAAACTCTTGATCTCATCCTTTCCCACCTGGTTATACCCAACATTGGCCCTAATAAGTAATAATTTTTATTAATTTTCTTTGTAAACTGCAAATATTTCTTTAAGTAAATAAAAACAGATAGTAATATACCTTCTTTTTTCTCTCATTTCTTTTTTTTCTTTTTTTTTTTTTTGAGTTGGAGTCTCACTGTCGCCCAGACTGGAGTGCAGTGGCCGCTCCTGGCCACCGCAGCCTCGCCTGCTGGACTCCGGCGATCCTTCCGCTCAGCCTTCCAAGTTGCTGGAATGACAGGCGCGCTACCACGCCCGGCTGATTTTTTGATTTACTGTAGAGATGAGATCTTGCCTGCCCAGGCGGGTCTCGAACCCACAGGCTCTGGCAATCCACTCACCTCAGCCTCCCAAAGGCACGGGACTACAGGCTGAGCCACCGAGCCCGGCTCTTCTCTCATTTCTTACACAAGATGTAACATAGACTGCACACTCTAGAGTTCTCTCTCCATGTTAATAGAGAAACAGCTTCTTCCTTTTTATAGCAGTGTAGTATTTGATTGCATAGTTTTATCACAGCTATTTGTCAAATCCACTTGGGTTATTTTCAATATTTTGCTATCATAGATTATGCTGCAATGAATAATCGTATACATTTATATTTCATATAAAACAAGTATAAATGGTAAAATGATATCACTGGGCGTAAAAGGGTAAATAGATTTATAATTTATGTAGATAATAACAAATGATTTTTTTTATTAAAGAGCTTCCATTTTAAAGATGAGGAAAAGAAAATTACATTCTGCAGAAGTAGAGATCCCAATTCAAACATTGATTCTGCATTTCCACTTCTCATTCTTACCAAGAACAGATAATCATAATTGTAACAGTCATTGCTATTATTATAAAATATTTTATTATTTCTTTTTCAATACAAAACATATATAACAAAGAAAATTTCTATTAATTTCACCTAAATCTAATTGAATATATGTACTCTGTTGCTGGATTTAAAAAATATATTTTTCTTTTTAACTATCACTGATGAATGTGTGCTTATGTGTGCACAGTCTCTAAGGCAGAGAACATCTATGTATTCATGTATATAACAGAAGTCTTCAAATAGAATCTTGTGTTATATATGGAATCACTGTAAATAGACAAACTTTTTTCCATAAATATCAAGACCTGTATTTACATTATATGACAACACAGACTCATGTGTAAAATAACACAGTGCTTTGGCTCCTTGTATAAAATAGTATTTTTAAATATTCATTTAAAAGTGATATGATAGTTTATACTAGGCCCACTTATGTATAACTTTGAAAAACATGTGTTCCTCTTCTAGGTTTTAATTTCTTTTCCTAAGAAGGAACCCTTGTGCTCGCAAGTGTCTGGATCCTAACACAAAAATGGCAACCCTGTCAAAAGGCTTCAGCTCAGTCAGGCCAGCATTCCGCTCTGTGAGCAATTCATTTTTGTCTATGTACAGTTGTGTTATCCTATCACTTCTTCCCAGGCCCAAGTTTCCAACTACCTGAGACTTAATGGCTCAACTATGACACTGGCCTCTCAGCTTGTCACGTCCTATCCAGAACTCTCTTTCCTGCATCAATATCTTGGGCTGAGCCTGTCTGCAGGAGAGATTTTTATCTTGGTCTGCACTCAACAGATAACACAACTTCCCTTCAAATTTCTCAGTGTTATCTGCACCAGAAGTCCTATTCCTAAACCTCAGATTTCCATCTGGGTACCAGAGCCCATAAGCTGAGACCAGTCACTCTTCTCCTGAGTAGTTACCTTGATGAATCAAGTATCTGTCCCAAGACTGGACCTCCCATAGCTTAACAAACCAGTTTTCTTTCCTGGGCAGAAAAATAGATTTGCTATATATGATTCTTTTTTCTAATACTTTTTATCAGAACTAGAGTTGTTCTGTTTAAGTCCTTATTTTGTCTTCTTAAGTCCATTTAGTTCTTAAGTCCAGCAACAAAGTATATATAATCAATTAGGTTTAGGTGAAATTAATAGAAATCTCTTTGTTATGTAATTTATACATAGAAAAAAGAAATAAGAGAATATTTTGTAATGATAACAATGACTGTTGTATTGTTTTCTTATGTATTTCTTCTATATATCTATTGAACAGTTATTATAGCTTTTGCTTCAATCACAAACATGATTAAGTTGAAGGACAGTCTATCGTACCAGCTTTAATTTTTGCCCTTTATTTGTTGTTACTTCCCCCCCTGGAGGTCATATTATTTTGCTGTTGATATTTTCTTTTGTTTCTGAGCGTTTCCTTTGACCATTCTTCAAGAGATCTGCTAGCAACCCGTTCCGTCAGTTTTCCTTCATCTGAGAATGTTTATTTCCTCTTTATTCCTGAAGGACAGTTTCACTGGTATGAGAGTCAATGTTTACAGCTCTTTTCTTTCAGCATTTAAAAATGTCATGCCTCTTCTTTCTGGCCTCATGGCTTCTGATGAGACATTCACATAATGGGTTCATTATCTCCAGGCTTTTGCTAGTTCTTTCCCTGATCTTTGGCTTCAAGATGTTTCATTGTGCTCAGAAGTGAGTTTCTTCAGGTTTGTCATGCTCATGGTTTTCTCACCTTCTTGGATATGTAGATGTCTCTGTTTCACCGAGTTCTGTTTTTATTCATTATTTTTCTGTTGCCTCTTTTTCAATCCCACATTTTCCTCCGTTTCTTCTGGGACTCTCATTATGCCAACATTAGATCTTTCGTTTTTGTTCCTGCTTATTCCTCTGAATCTGTTTTTAAAAATCTATTTTCTCTCTGTTGTTCCTATTGAGTAAATACCATAGATTGGTGTTCAAGTCCACTGATTCTATCCTCTGAATCTCCACTCTTTGGCTGAGATCATCTGTTTACTTTGTAGACATAGACACGTTTATTCTAAAATTAACATGAAGAGAGAAATGCCACAGAATAGTCACAACCATTTTGCAAAAGAAGAATAAAGAATGAAGAATCTTCTTCCTGATGTTACTGCTTCCTATATAGATGTGAAACTCAAGATAATGTGGAACTAGCAAAGGAACAGACACAAATAGAATTTTAAAAAGAATAGAACAAAAAAAACAAATAGAAAAAAGCAAATAGAACACAAAAAAAAGAATACTCAGAAACAGATATGCACGAACAGGCCCAACTGATTTTTGGCAATGGAGTAAAAGCAATTCAGTGGAGGAGGGTTGGTCTTTTCAATAAATAGTGCTGGAGCAATCTAGACCTTATACTACTTATAAAAATTAGCTCAAAATGAGTCATAGATTAAAATATAACACATAAAATATAAAACTATAACACTTTTCGAAGAAACACAGTAGAAATTATTTGGGGTTAGGAGTGTGCAAATAGTTCTTAAACTTTACACAAAAAACATGATTCATAAGAGAAAAAATTGATATATTGGACTTTATCAAATTAAAACCATTTTCTTGTGAGGGAAAAACAATTAAGAAGTTAAAAAAGAACAAATTACAGACTGAAAGACAATATTCAAAAATATCTAACCAAGGCTTTGTATCTAACATATAGTAAAAAAACCCGTCAAAACTCAACATTAAATAAACAATCAAATTAGAAAATAAGCAAGAGACATGCATAAACATTCCATCAAAAAGGATATACAGATGGCAAATAAGCACATGAAAAAAGCCCAATATCATTAGCTATTAGAGATGCACAGATTAAAACCATACGGAGATATTACTACACTTAACAGAATGGCTAAAATAAAAATAGTGATAATAATAAATGCTGATGAGGATGTGGCGAAACTGAGTCACTCACACACTGCTCGTGGGACTATATAATGGTACAACTACTCTGGAAAACAGTGTGGCTGTTTCTTTAAAAACTGCACATGAATCTACCATGGAGCCCAGTATATGTATTCCTGAAAATTTATTTCACACAAATGAAGACTTCTTTTCATACAGAAATCTGTAGTGTACATAAATGTTCAGAGCACCTGTATTTGCAATGGCTCAAAACTGAACATAGTCCAGATGTTCTTCAAAGGGTAAATTTTTAAACAGACTGTGGCACATCTGTAGCAGGAAATACCACTCAGCAATAAAATGAATAAAATATTAGTGCACACAACTTGGATGAACCTCGAGGAAATTGCATTGAATCATCAAAGTCAACCTTGAAAGAACATCTATGGCACGATTCAATCCATGCATCATTCTTGATTTAATTACAGGAATGGAGAACCGATTAGTGGTTGCCGAGGTTAGGGATGTGGGCAAGGGCATGAGTGTGACTACTAGAGAAAAAAGGATAGACTCTTACGGTGATGGCACAGTTGAGTATCTCGATTTTGGTGGTGAATGCGTAGGCCACACGTGATCAAATTGCATAGAGCCACACACACACACACACACACACACACACACACACACACACAAACGAGCACGTGCATAACTGTAGAGATCTGAACACGCACTATGGATCTGCAAGGCTAAATTCTTGGTTTTAGTATTGCTCCGTCATCCTATAAAACCTTAATTTGGAGGAAGCTGGAGCAAGAGTGCAATAGTTTTTTCTGTACATTTTGTTGCAACCTCCTATGAATTAATAATACATTTCAAAATTAAAAGTTTAGCAGAATTAAAAATTGTCTGTTTATCGAGAGACACAACAAAGTAAAAAGTTGAGCCTTGGAACAGGGAAGGTATTTCCAGCATATGTCACCAACAAAGGATGAGTGACTGGAATATATAAAGAAATCCTATGACTCAGCAAAAAAAAGATAAACTGATTTTTTAAATGAGCAAAGGATGAAAACAGGCAACTTCAAAACAGAAAATGGACACGTGGAAAACTGACTCAGCATCACTGGAAATCAAGGAAATGTAAATTTAGATATAGTAAAATGCTAATTTACATCCAATATGCAAAAATAGGTTGTCTTACAATACCAAGTGTGGGTGAACTTGGAAGGTAGATTCTGCCTAGAAATAGAAAACTCCATTTTTTTCTAATGTAGAATGATTTTATAGAGCCTAAGTCTCCATACACAAAGTGTGGCAACTATTTTTAATCAAATAGTAAGTGATCACACAACTATAAACTTGGAATAAATTGGACACATAATTTAAATTTTACTTAACAAGTTCTCATTTACAAAAGTTACAGTTATAATATATCCAAATACCCATAGTAGCTGCATTTTTCTTTTTGTTCCTAATGCCAGCTAATAAATTTTTAGCAGCTGAACACTTGAAAAACAAAGTGGTTTTACTGTACTTCTATGTGTTGGCTGAGTTCCAGTGATGAAACATTAAGAAAAAAAATAACAGAGTTAGATTGAGTAGAAACTCCTACAAGACTGGATATTTACTAAGGACAAACCAGCAGTTGACTGACTGATTTGTCACATGGTTGAAAGGGACAGGACTGGCGCACGGGATACATGAACGGGTGGCTGAATGCTAGGCTTGTGGAAATTCAGGATACAGCCTGGGCATCACAACCCTTCAGGAGTCAAGAAGTAAATGCGTGCCTGGCCCTCCTTGGAGAAGCAGGTGACTGGATCTGCCTGGCCAGGAACCAGAAGAGGAGGAGTTTGCTTTCAGATGCAACAAAGGACAATTTTATGACTGGAAAGAAATGAAACAGCTCATGAAAGTGGAACTTTACAAGCCCCGAGGGAATAACATCCCACACCCTGTTGGGTGCTAGGGCACTGATGGTGGCAAAACACCCCAAAGACTAGCCATTCTGCAGTGCTTGGGAGAAATACGCCCATGCTGTTCTTGAACCTTCCCTGGAGTCAATCATGCCTTGAGCTAAAATTATCCCTGGGCTCCCAGCAATCCCAATTGACGTCACCACTTGGAACATGATGGGAGTGGAAGGAAATTGCGTCTGCTCTTGGCTTGGTGAAACTAACTTTTTCAAAAGCCCTGGTATCCTGTCCCTCTTCAGAGAGGGAAGGGAAAGGGGTTTGAGAGCAAGGACGCAGATGCGGGCACACGTTAGGAGGTCGCATAGGTCACAGGAAATCCTGGCTGGGGGGAGGGCACACCCACACCAGGGATTGAGGGGGGAGAGAGGACCCCATCCAGGGAAACATGGCTCCTGGTGCCACCGTAAGATCGTTGGGCAAGACAGTGATGTCTTGGGGCAATTTGCATCCAAAAGACAAATGGGAAAGGGAAAACTGCCCAGAGAGAGGGAAACAGGCACCTCTCTCTGCAGTCCGGGCCAGGGAGTCGTGGTGGAGAAGTGAGCAGGTGTCCTATGACTACCTGTCATACCTGCTGCTGAGTCACTGCACCAAAGTCACCATGGAAAGCAAAGCCGCGGCCTGGGAGAGGCGTTGGCAGCACACAGCACACAGGGCATGGCAGGAACACATGCAGAGTGGCTGCAAACTAGTGAGAAAAAGGCAAACATTTTTAAAGTGGGCAGAGTCCCTGGTCCCTTTGGTGGAGAAGAAGAGGCGTCCTGGTCCAAGCATGCATGGCCTGAGTGCACTGGAAGGAGCAGTGCCAGGATCCGGGTGTCTGTCCGGGATCCAGGAGCCTCTTCTTCTCCACCAAAGGCACCAAGGCCACCGAATGAGCAGTGCAGCCCCAGGCCTGGAGCCTGGACAGGAGGGGCTGTGCAGGCAAACGTGTCCCACAGCCAGAGCCGACCTGGCCGCTGCCCTGCAGGGAGGCAGGCCCTCTTCCTGGTCCCCAGCCCTGGCCCTCCCCAAGGCCACACCTGCAGGAACACCGTGAAGAGGGTCTAGAGGATGGCAAGGTCTAGCTGGGGAAATACTGTGTAGACGAGGCTTGGCCCTGTTCCTGATTCGGAGAATCAGCCTTCTGTCAACACTGTTAGGAATTCCACCTGCTGGGTTCCCTGACAGTGAGGGTCAGACCCCACACACCCGGGGAGTCAGAGTTCTGCACCACCAGCCTCCGACGCGGAAAGCCGGTGGAAGCCCTGGCCCATCAGCCACCAGATCATCTCAAACCCTCAAAATGTTGTGGGGAGAAATAGGACAGTCAGTGCGTGAGAAGTTCCCTCTTAATCACCAACACTCATTTTCCCAAGATACAATTTTATTTGAGGCATCAAGCAGTATACTGAGAGGAGTGGGTCATGCACAAGTCACATTCTTCCCTCCGCAACCCCACATCTGACACTCTGCTCTCTCAGAACAGCCAAGTGTGTAGGGGGGCGCGGCTGCGACCCGGCAACAGAATGCACCAGGAGGCTTCTCCATGTGTCATGGCCCCTTCCTTCAAAGGCATGCGGGTTTCATTTGAGAAAAGAAAACAAACTAGCCTGCTGCTGAGGCTGCGGCTTCTCCCCAGAGTTCTTTATGAAATAACACAGCCCCCTTTTTCCTTAAAGGGATTCTTGTCTTCTGGAATTCCCTTCACCAGAGGATCCTCTCCAGAGCGCTCCTCAATGTAGTTCTTTATTTCTTCAGAACATTTTGACACCTTAAGTATAGAAAAAGAGAGTAGACTAGGTCACGGTTGCTTAGACTTTATCACCACCCTTTAGTGAAATTAATACAATCAAGCACAACCAGCTTTAATTTGTTTCTGTTTGTTTGTTTTGAGTTGGAGTCTCACTCCATCGCCCAGGCTGGAGAGCAGTGGCATGCTCGACCTGCCGGGCTCCAGCGATCCTTCCACCTCAGCCTTCCAAGTAGCTGGAACTACAGGCATGCGCTACCACGCCTGGCTAATTTTTTGATTTAGTGTAGAGGCGAGGTCTCACTATGTTGCCCAGGCTGGTCTCGAACGTGCGGGCTCAGGCAATCCTCTCGCTTCAGTCCCCCAAAGTGCTAGGATTACATGCTTGAGTCACCGAGTCTGGCCTTAATTTGTTTTAAATTTACGTATCTGTATGTACTGGGGGTGTCAAAAAAAAGTAGGCACATTTTAAGAGATGTTCGCTGTCATGAGACGTGTCTGGATGCTGATGGTCACCACTTTGAGCACCTCTTGCAATTGCAGAATTCAAGTGTAACTTGTATTCATCTTACTGAGGATTATAATTTAAATACAGTTTTTTTTCCTTTCTAAGATGTGTCTACATTTTTTTGGCACCCCCTGTGCTTCTCCATCTCTGTTCTGCATGCTAACAGTCTCAGTCTTTTCTGTTCTACGTGTATGTGACACAATCTACATAAAACATATTTCTTACTATTGGCCAGACTCAAATACGTGTGACATTCACTGTGTTAAACACATTGTCCCCAGCAATTTTCATCCACTGTGCTTTCCATGATTTCCTTCCTCTGTGATACACAATCATGATATGTCTACGAGATTCTGGGAGCCAACATGCACTCCACTCTCACTCTTCTGTGCAAATGAGCACAGGTGCACTGGCAAACAAGCCTCCAAGTTCTGGTCTGCTCACTGCGCTCTGAAGTTTCACCAGGTGACAGCAGGTGGGCACACCCTGCCCCTGGGAACATAGGGCTGCCAAGGGTCCCACTGCTGGTTCTGCTGAGAATGCCTGCCTGCTGAAGATGACCCTCACAATAGGAGACTTGCAGGGGCTGCTGGGCGTACCTGGGACTACACTTTTTCTAACATGGAGAAGGAACTGAATTGTGTCTTCAAAAATTCTATCCCTAAGAAACAGGTTACCAGAGTGAATTAAAAATAAATAAATACAAAGGAAAGAAAAGAGAGTTAGTTCCTGTGTTACCAGTAAGACATTAGAAGTAAGCATTACAGACGCTCCAGCAAATTGCAATGGCAACTGACTGAAATCGGGCAGTGTTCCCCTTGAACATGTCAGATAGGTAAGTTACCCCAAACCGGTTTCACGGCTATCACTCTAGTTCATTTGCATATGTATCCCACAATGCATGCAATTGTTTAGGTATAAATAAGTGAAGATATTACTTTCTAATACATCACCCATAATTAGAAAACATAAGCTGGACGTTAAAGAGGAAGCGATTTAAAACCAAACAGAAAAAGGAGTGTGAATATTTTATCCCCATGGCCCAAAGGGTTGTTCTCTGCATACCAGTGTGGAAGCCTCTGGGCTAAAATCACGCGACTTAAAACATGCCACCGTAAAATCTTGCTGTCACTTGTTGTGATATTTGCAGTGTGTGTATGCTCAGTGTGTTCTCAGATGTGATGGTGCCAGTGTCCACAACCAGGGTGTGTAGCACTGCAGAGCATCCAGTGAGATTCATGTTTTCATACTGTGTTTGTCCTCACAGGGCCTTACTCAGGAGGTTCTGGAGGAGAGCCATAACCTCCAGAAATGAAAACAACCCTCCCATAATTGGGAGGGTGCGTGGGGCGCTAGGGCAGCCTTTGAAGCTCCTCTCAGGCCCAGGCAGGGCACACACACTGATGTTGTTGACCGGGCATCAGGAGGAGTAAGGTTAGAACTGCCCCACCCCACCTCTGTGGACTTAACTGAGGAGTGGGACTGACTCTCTGGGATGCAGGGTTTTTACCTTCACGGGAGGGCTCGGTGAGTTCTAAGGGTCCCAGTGCTTGCCCAGGATAAATGATCTATAACCCAAAGCGCATAACCACAGGTCTGAGCGCTATGATCAGGACTCAGATGCCCCTTCTTCTGCACCCTAGGATTTATACCCGAAAGCTCTTCCTCTCTCTGGCATACACTGGGGTTTCTGGGTGGAAAGGCAGTGCTGCAGGGTGTGTCCTGCAGAGTGGTCGGCAGAGAGATACTGCTCAGGAAAGATCTGGTCATACTCCACAAAGTCAGCTGCGTCCACGTTCCTGCCCAACAGCTAACTTGAAACTTGGAATAAATACGTCTGTCTCTCTTTCTCCCTACAAACTCTGTGCAGTGATGCCAAATATTAAGATAGTCCAAGTTGGCCCAGGCAGTGCTTGACTTCGGTAAATAATACACTCTGTTTAATATGCAATGCCCAAGGTTCATTGTGTGAAAAAGTCTAAGTAGCCAATGAGTGCTGTCTTGGGAACTCTGCCATCCATGAAATGGGTCCGTTAAGATTTCAAGAAACAAACAAACTTATTGAGTCTTGCAACTTTGTTTTTTATTTTTTCCTTTAAACACACTGGTATTTTTAAAGTCACAAAAACCTTCAACATGGATGGAAAGGCCATCCCACTACAAAACCTAGAAAAAGCAGGGCTTTGAAAGTGAAGGATTGAAGTTAAGAAAGGGAATATGTAAAAAGTAAAACCCCCAAAGGCCTGCCTCTTCCAATCACCACTCAAGATTCATCTTAACTAAAGCAGGAAGGCAAGTGTCCTATTTCAACACCTCATTTCTGTTGTTTTTCCAAGTTTTTTTGAGCATTAAACTGTAAATAAATAAGGTCAGTTCAAAGTTTATTGCTGTGGAGAATGGACTAGATAACTTAAAAAAAAAGTCTATTCCAAAGACTTTTCCTAGACTAGACTAGGCTGCCTGATTGATTTTAAAAAAGGAAGAAAGATTCGTATCTACATGAAGGCCCCTGTTACCAGCAAGAAATGCAAGCAGACCCCACAACCGCCCTACGGGTTTCAGTGGAGAATTCTACAGTGGGCATAGGCTCACTGCAACTGTAATCTGTATCCACAGTCCCTACCATGTTGAAACAGTGATCAGAAGCACTCTCACAGGTGCCTCAGTGTGTGTTTCGTTATGTCGGTGTACATATCAGTGCAGATTCTACTGGTTTAAGCCGCCATGCACGCGTATAAGGCACAAGGTGGAAGCCACTCCGGGGTGGGCTTTAAAATGGAATAAAAGTGAACGTTCTAAATCCCAGGCTGGGCGGCCGTCCCCCTCCACATCACTGGACGCCACGGGCGAAACTCACGACCCAGCCAGCAGGCGCGAGGCTTGACGACGCGCTGCCATGGGTCTTGCAGCCTGCAGCAGCCTCCCTCCCGGAGGCTTCTCGTGGCCTCCCCTACGCCTCCTCAGCGCTGGGCCTAGGCTGTGAGTGCCTCCCGGGTCCCGCTCTCCCCTACGGGTCTCCCAGGGCGGCCCGGCTGCTCCAGTCCCCGGCCCCACGGCCAGGGCAGGGAGGAGGCCGGCGACCGCCCCGCCAGCCCCGCTCCCCCGCTCCCCCACGCCCGTCGGGGCCCGCGGGGCAGCCTCACCCGCTGCCGCTGCAGCTTCACCTCCTTGCGGAGCTGCTCCACCTCCAGCCTGAGCTTCTCTGTCTCCGGCAGCTCCTCCACGTGCAGGGCCGGCATCTCCGGCTGGGCCGTCGGCGTGCGGTGGGCGCCCGCGCCGCGCTCTTCCCCGCGCCTGCCCGGGAGCTCAGCAGGGTCGCCGTGCCCGGGCCGCCCCGCCCCGCCCCGCGGCCCCGCGTCCGAGTCACATCCGGGCTTTGTCTGCGCCGCGGGGGACACGGCCGGCAGGAAGCGCCTGGGCCCCGCGCGGGGCTGTCCCTGGAGGGCGCAGAGTCCACTGTGGGAAAGGCCGGAAAGGGCAAAGCGCTGCCCAGGCTCCCCCACCCCGTCCCCCTGCCTCCCCCTCCACCACCCTTCTGCGGTCCCGCCGGCTGGAGGCCGCGAGGGGGGAGGCGCTTTTGGGCCAGGGGTCTGCCAGGGGAAATCAGCCTCCCACCCTCAATAGCAGTTTCTGTTTTATCCTCACGAACGTCTGGTGAGAGGATCCGTGCAGGACGTGAGAGGGAACCAAAGAGGAGCCCTAAGGTTTCCCCCAGGACCCCCACGCCCGCCAGGGTCAGGGGACACTGGACACCACAAGAGTTCCTGGCTAGCACCCTCCTGGCACGGGCAGCAGATTCATCTGGGGGGGGCTTCCCATGCAGGGTGGGCCTCCCCATCCAGCGTGGGCCTCCCTATCCAGGGTGGACCTCCCCATCTAGGGGTCCTCCCTATCGGGGAGCTTTCCTATCCAGGATGGGCCTCCCCATCCAGGAGGGGCCTCCCCATCCAAGGGGGCCTCTCCATCTGAAGGGATCTCTCCATGTACGGTGGGCCTCCCTATATATGGTGGGCCGCCTTATTCAGGGTGGGCCTTCCCATCCAGGGTGGCCCTTCTCATTCAGTGGGGGGTCTCTCCATCTAGGAAAGGGCCTATGTATGGTGGGCTCCCTTTCTAGGGGACCTCTCTGGGGTGAGCTCTCCTCATGTAGAGTGGGCCTCCTCATGCAGGGTGGGCTTCCTCATACAGGGTGGCCTCCCTATCAGGGGCCTCTCCATCCAGGCTGGGTCCCTCCATCCAGAGGGCCTCCCCACCCAGGAGCATCTCCCTATCAGGGGGCCTCCCCATCCAGGATGGGCTTCGCCATCTTCATCTAGGGGGTCTGCCCATGTAGGGTGAGCCTCCCCATGTAGGAGGGCCTCCCCATATATGGTGAGCATCTCCATGTCAGGTGGGCCTCCCCATTCAGGAGGGCCTCCCTATGGGGGGGTCTTCTCATCCAGCATTGGCCTCTCAATCCAGGGGGGCCTCTCCATCTGGGGGGCCTCCCCATGTAGGGTAGGCCTCCCTATGTGCACATTCACAATTCCTGCCAGGCCCCATGTTTTCAGTGTACGGATCAGAGTGAGAAGCCTGCAGGGCCACAGAGGCTCGAGGGGTGTCTCCGACTGTGGCCCTAGCCCTGCCCCTGGTCCTCCCTGGAAATGTCCTGGCGTTCTTCTGGGTTTGGGCTTTCTAATTTGTAAGATACATGAGGCAGGGGAGGGGCAAGTCAGCAGGGAGTTGGACTCTGGTATTTAAACGTCTATGCAGGATGCATCACTTGCAACAACGAGAGGAACTGCGTCTTCTGTGTTTGCAGCTCCAGGTTTCCCCAGGCCCTGGATGTGGGGTGGTTTGCCCAGCTGATTCGTTTACTGGTCAGTGTGAGCCAGCTCAAAAGCAGGGATCCAGTTCTGACATGTTCCGTTCCTTAAATAGCTTTAAAAAAATTAGTGAAAGTAATTAATGTGAATGTAGCCTAAATCAAATAAGTTCAGCACGTTAGCTAAATACATTGGTGAAACAAATGAAGGCATGCCTGTCCCACATCACCAAAATAGAATTATTTTGGCCTTTAAATTTCTTCCCTGTGAAATCATCTAGTTACATAAAGGGATAAATTGTTGGTTCTTTAACTTTTCCCACAGTATTCTAAGGCTTATATTAGAAGTGAAATACATATTTGTCTATTTATTTTTAGTAAACTAAAATCTAAAGCCTACTAAATAAGCATTACCAAATAATTCATATTCTAAAATCTAATTGACTAAACTAATATGAATCGTGGAATGCTGAAATGTGGTCAAATGGCATTCTGAAAAATGTTGTGTTGTTATTGTTTGGTTTTCAATGGTGAAATGATAACACTTCCTTTTCATTTTTAAACAAAAACACGTGTGGTCTCCCATCCCAAGCCATGGAGTTTACCTCTCAGAGAAGCTGTTAAGCAATTTCTCATGTGTTCTTGACAAAATCGTCTATCAGCAATGTTAAACAGTTTTGAATGAACACATTTTTGTATAAAATTTTGAATAGACAGGTTTTAAAATGTATATTAGTTGTGCCCAAATGTAGTGTTAACTTTTTACTTACAGTGTACATATTATCCCTACCAAAACTTGTTATAAAATACTATGAATGGAAACCATTCTTTAGTAAACCATGACAGGTATAACCAAATGAACTTTAATTAATGAGCCACTGTCTTTTGACAAATGTTTTAGAGAAATTTGTTAATAAACTTGAAAGTAGCCATTTGTACTTTTAAACTATAAAAGAGCAGTGATCCTGAAACTTTTACTTTGGCATGCATAAATAGGAAAAACAGCTGTTTGACTATATTTCTGATTTATTAAGTATGCTGTTAAAAATTCATATGAAGGAAACAATATAAGAAAATATTGAAGGCAGAAATTGATTCAATAATAACTTGAACTCAAAAAAGATCAGGATTCTGGTCTGTTTTACCCTATGACTTTTACAAGACACACATTAGCTCTTCCTGTCCTTGGCTGGTATAAATAAACTAGGCTGTCTTTCAAGATCTGCTCTTCTAAAGTTTATAGAGAATGGTGACTGTTAGGCCATAAGATGATGGTTTCCTTAAGAAAGCCATTTGATGCACCCTTGGCCTGTTTGATATTGGCTTCACTGGTAAAATAGTCGAGTGCAGGTTTTTAGGGCATCCTTTGTTCCATGTGACTGTGCATAAGATCCCTTTTTCAAATGAAGAGAACAAGGAGTCACAGGACAACCTGCCTGTGTCTGATGTGCTGATTCCTGTAACAACCACTGCAGTTCATGATAGTAAAGTGACTTCTTTATTAGTTTTGTTCCTACAAGACTTTAATTTCCTTCACATATAATCGGTCATTCTCATTACTCAGTTTACTATATCCCCCATGTTAATACATTCCTTTAGCAGTTTAGAAAGTTTGATATTAGCTTTGTTTTGAAATCTGAGTAAGAACAACTCAGCCCAACTTAAAATAATAGGTGTTTTGATTCTGTTTTTTCTTGCTAAAGCTTGAACACATCCATGTACGCAAAACACTTTTAAAGTGCAAGTAGCTCAGATGATATACTGCGGCATCTATAAAAACTCATTCTCACTGATGACATCAGAAAGCTTTGCAGGAGGACAGCTGTTCAGGCGGTGCTGGAATACTTTCTGTTTTCCTTAGTCTTGCTTCATTCCCTTTATCCTAGTAACCCCTGGCGAAAACACTTCTGAATAGTCAAGGCACTGATAGTTACTGGAGCCTGTGGGACAGCTGTGATTTCACTTCCTTCTTCCTGGACCATTTCTCTATACTTCCTTCCTGTGATTTCTCTCTCATTCAAACTCTGCTGACAATCTGTAATTTTAAGCAACAGGAATTTTACCCTATTATTGATTTAATCATTAATTAAGCCAATAAGAATTCTAAATTATCCAATACAAACATTTCATAAGCACTGTTCTTGACTGCTTTTCAATGAATGAAACATTTATGAAGTCAGTGGCGTTGTAGAGATAATTTGTTGGTTGGTATGAAAGTTTCAAAGATTAACAGAGCTTCTGACTTGGGATATTTACAATATAGCATTAAAATTAAGATAAGCATACACATAATAAGAGAAAGTAAAGTAATGTTAAATGATGTAAGAGGTGTACAAAATACTCTTGAGGTAGAATGAAGGGCAGGTGGCTACAGATGAGAAGCAGGATTTCAGAAGGGCCGAAAGGGGTGGAATGGAGGGATGTGGTAGACATGGGATCAGGATGGCCAGATTCCAGAAGGTGCGACATTGTAGAGGACACTTATTAGGCTTCTTTCTAGATAACCATCCCTGATATAAGTATTCAGAGAAGCATCCACCCTAGTGACCCATTTTATACATTAGAAAGACAGGTTTGCTGGGCTTGGTGGCTCAGCCTGTAATCCCGTACCTTTGGGAGGCTGAGGTGAGTGGATTGCCTGAGCCCGCGGGTTCAAGACCCGCCTGGGCAGCGAGACCTCATCTCTACAATAAATCAAAAAATCAGTCGGGCGTGGTAGCGCATGCCTGTAATTCCGGCTACTTGGAAGGCTGAGGCGGAAGGATCCCCAGCAGGTGAGGCTGCGGTGGCCGGGAGCGCACTGCACTCCAGTCTGGGCGACTGAGTGAGACTCCAACTCGAAAAAAAAAAAAAAAAGAAAGACAGGTTCAAAGAGTTGTAGTTACTTGTCCCACGTTCTCAACCAGAGCGTGAAGAGCTCCAAAGTCCTGTCTGGCTCCAAAGTCCTTCTGCAGACTTAAAATGAAAGCTAGAGATGTTGTTCAGAATCATTCATAGTCTCCATGTCACTGAATATCATGGCAAAGACTCTGTGTTTATTTATTTTTAAACAGAAAAAAATATGATATATGAAACCTTTCACTAAATAAACACTAACTTATAGATGGAAAACTTCTAGAGACAGACCACAGTTAAAGACATAATGAAATGTGGTTAGCTGGATGGTGGTGGTATTTGAAGGAAACAAAGTGGGAAAGGGAAACAGGAAGTGTTGAGTTGGGGATGAAAGGACTTTGGTAATTTTAGATAAGAGGAAAAGAGATTCTCCTGGGGAGAGGAATGCATCCTGGAAGTCCTTGATACTCAAAGCACATTTGATGAAAGTGTCTGATGGGCTGTGTTGTTACTATTTAGCCAGAGACCCAGAGTCTTCACCTGGCATTTGCCAGCCCGCTTCCCTGCACCTTTATTTTCTCCATATTGAATGAAGAGGCTGGATGAGAGTCAACAGTTAGTTGTGGACCATTGACTGTGGTCAGACGGGGAGAGCACTGTGCCGGGAGCCAAATTTTGTAAACCTTCATACTCTGCCAGACAAACTGTGGATGATTTCTATCTTGTTTTTGAAAAGGGGGACAATCAATTAGCATTTATGCATATTCTGATCATTGGGGTCTGCAAAACAGCACTGTTAGTATGAGATAACGGCAAGAAAATACTGATGGCAAAAGTAATTTCTGATTTGGGAGTGATTCCACTTGCCACTTGCTAAGGAGGCAGAGGTAAGTAGTCTTAGTCACTAACACAAAGATAGTGAAATCTGACTTATGCAGACTCAGTGAGATGCTGAGAGGAAGACGACTTGTTGTGTGGTGCGGGGACAGAGCGATTTTCTATCACTCTCCCTCAGACTGCTATAGGGCAGACCATGCTGGAGAAAGCCTTCACTGGGATGGGAGGAAACGGCCTGTGTCCTAAAGGGGAGGGTATGTCTAGATCCTTCCTCAGTAGCAGTTTTAGTTAGCACTGAATCTTACCCAGTGCTGGGCGACATGCTAAGTGTGATAGTTGCATTAGTATACTATTTTACTTCCATTTTTCTTAAAAATAGGGGGTACCACCATTATTACTCTCCTCCTACACTGGAAGAAACAGATTTAGAAAGGATTAAGTAACTTATCCAAAGTCAGTTAGGCAGGAGAGTGTTGGAGCCAGGACTCTGTGGCTCCCAAGTCAGTGTTCATCAACTTAATTCCAGTGCTGGTTAAATTCACTGTGCTCTGTGACCACAGCCTGAACTCTTAATCCAGTGAGCATTGTGGGAAGAAGTCACAAGATAGGTGATATGTGTACCAGAAGAATAGGCTTTCTAATTCTGTAAGCAGGGGAAGAGTTGGGAGAGAAAATACAAGTCTAACCATAAAATTAAGTGTTGAAAAAAAGTGAAAAAAAACCCCCAAAATAAAACATTTACTATTTGCTGGCAACTCAGAATACTATAAAATCATTCATAAACATAGAAATTATTTTTAAAGACATTTCCATTTATATTTATTGACAATTATGTATTAAACCCTGTGCTAGGCCATTGTTTTTGTGAAGCACTGGCCAGACCATGTGACTCTTTGAGCAATGGCCACCATGTTTTCCTAAGCTTTGGCCCCCTCTCCTACCTTGGAGAGGTGAATTTTGTCTCTTTTTCTCTCTCAGGCTCTCTCTTTCTCTAATTTACTGTTGAAATAAACTGTGTTTTCCAAACTAAAAAAGAAAAACACCCCGCGCTAAATGCTTTAAGAGAAACATGAACTTGTGTGTTACCACATCCCAATTTTTATTAAAAGTTTATATTTACCAATTTAAAAAATCCAATACATGCTGATAGTATTATCATATATGAGAGAAATCCATGTCCTGCCATTAAAATCTGGCCCGTCCCAAGACTCTCCTCTCCTCTTATGAGATCACACAGCCGCCCTTGAGCTCCTTGAAGGGGTTTTTGTCCTCCGGGATCCCCTTCACCAGCGGGTCCTCCCCAGAGCGCTCCTCCACGTAGTCACGCACTTCCTCGCAGCACTTGGACACCTGGGGAGGGGGGAAGAGAAAGGGTTCAGTGGGTTTTGAACAGGACACTGAAGATTCTGAGGATGTGTGTAGATCACAACAGAGCATTGTGGTGTGTCTAGTCAATGTGGCTCTCTCTGCTTCCTGCCAACGTGCAGGAGCTCTGCAGGAGAAAGAAGAGCTGCCCCTGCCTCAGCCTCCCAGCTCACCGCAGGCAAAGGACAGACAGCTGGCCACGCTCCGGTGGAGCTTCCTAGCAGACACCGCCTCCAGCCTCCTCAAAGGAGGCAAGACCCAGGGGTCAGAACACAGCTGGGGACTCAAGGCCAGAATGGGAACACAGATCGAATCTCTTTCCTCATTCCAAAAATGTGCCTTGTCAAGTGAAAAGGGAATGAATAATTATTAAATTCCAGGCTTATCACCACGCCTGGGTTCTCAGAGGTTCACATGAGCGAGTTCACGCTAAACTAACCCACAGTGGTTGATCTTGGCAGGGCACCAACCAGGCTGCCATAGGTCGGGGACCTGGGCTGATGCGTCCAGTGCACCTAGAGCATGGCCTGCATTGCCGCACTCAGTCAGTGCCTATTTGCTGAGCAGAATCATTCATGTTGCCTGTGAGCTGGCTTCTCGCTCGTCTGTACCATCATAGCCATGTGGTCATGAAAGATCAGGTTTTGGCGTTTCAAAGGACTAAGAATCCGTGAGGGCACCACACAACACTCTTAGAGAGAGGCAGTGCTTTCTGCATATGTAAAATAAATATGTGTTTGTGTGTGCACACATACAACGCACACATGGAGTCAAGCCTTCCATGCTCTTTGAGCTTCAAGTTGTTTTGTTTTTGAGTAGTATAGCTCTCATGGAAGCAATGCAGAACTATTTTTCGTAATCCATAAATTGTTTAACTAATTTGTCGGGTTTTTTTCCCTAAATGAAATATTTATGCTATTTTTGTATGCAAATTTCAAGCAACTTTAGACATAAGACTTAACATTATTTTACAACTACTCAAGCTCATGAACAACATATTAGAACAGATTATTTTCCATGTGAGCAAAGAAGCGTTAGTCAGGCGCCTCCTCTGTGGGATGATCCTTATAGATTTACAAACACTCTTGAAACATGCAGTCATTTAGATCTACTTTTCCCTTCCTCCATGGTCCACGCCTTCCCCCAAAGGCCAACACTTTTGCCCATCTCCCCAGATGACAAGAACAGAAGTGTCAACCACTGTCCTTCACTCAGGGGTCGTGAGGGCTTGGTTTAGTAGTATTTGGCTAGGACTGAGGCTCTGAGGAGCAGGCTGTTGCCTGCAATGACATGTGTGCGCTCCACATTAGCTCAGTGGGGCTTATTATAAATATGTGTGGTTAAACACAGGGTTGCCCGCCATGGTAGAAGGAGCATGGACACTGGAGTCAGACCCTTCCAGGTGGACCTTAGGTTCTGCTCACGTACTAGCCATGTGGCCTTAGTTAAGGGAGCTCCTCCAAGGTCAGAGCCTCTGTCTACAGAAAGGAGAAGCTTCCCTGGTTGCCTTAAATGCCTAACAAGTGCCTGGCACAAATCACATCAACCACATGGTGACTGTTTTTAGCTATTACCACAAAGATGCCATTTGTCATTGTCCAATACAGTGACTTTCAGTCCTTCCAATCTGTCGGCTCCAGAAACTCAATGCAAAGAATTATCTTGCTCTGATGATCCTAGTGCCTTAACAAAATCGGCTGAGGCATGATATAAATGGGTCTGGTTCATAAATACAAAGAATGACTTTAAGAATAATGTAATGGTAGAGAGTACCCGGTGTAACTGGGCATGGCTTTCAGAGCTTTGTACACATAGTCTCCTGGTCTTCCCAATGCCCTCTGAATTAGATGCTGCCATTATCCTCATGCTGAGAAAACACAGCACTGGAAAGACAGTGAACTTGAGTGAGGGTTACACAGGCAGAGGGTTGGGGTGGAGCCAGGATCTGAACCAGAAATATGGTCCCAGCATATGTCCACCGAACCATGCTGCATGCTACTGTGTCACCTGTGTAGAGGAAGCGATTCAGGACCCGGCAGTTCCATCACACACACGTGTAGACACACACACACACACACACACACACATTAGCATTTATATTCCAATAAATTATATAATTCCTATCTATACTATGTATGTATATTAGACGAAATGCTTTTATCCCCTGAAAATTCATATGTTGAAATCCAGACCTCCAAGACCGGGCCTTTGGGAAGTAAACAGGTCATAAGGACAAAGCCCTCACAAATGGGATCAGTGTCCTTATAAAAGGACCCCAGAGAGCTCAGAAAGCCCCGTTCACCAGGAGAAGAGACAGTAAAAAACCGTTCATGAACAAGGGAGTAGGCCCTCACCAGACACCAGATCTGCTAGTGCTTTGATCTTGGATTATGCAACTTCCAGAACTGTGAGAGATGAATGTCTTTGGTTTATAAGCCACACGGCATGTGGCGTTCTGTCACAGCAGTCTAAACAGACTAAGGCAATATGTGTATAAGTGCATATGTAAGCATATATAAACATGTGTGTGTATATGTGTGTGCATATATAAGTATGTATGTCTGTGTATATAAGTGTGTATGTGTATATATAAGTGTGTGGGTGTATATAAATGCATGTTTGTAGCCGGGCTCGGTGGCTCAGCCCATAATCCCGTGCCTTTGGGAGGCTGAGGTGAGTGGATTGCCTGAGCCCGCGGGTTCAAGACCCGCCTGGGCAGCAAGACCTCATCTCTACAATAAATCAAAAATTCAGCCGGGCGTGGTAGCGCATGCCTGTAATTCCGGCTACTTGGAAGGCTGAGGCGGAAGGATCACCAGAGCCCAGCAGGTCAAGGTTGTGGTGTCTGGAAGCGGTCACTGCACTCCAGGCTGGGCGACGGAGTGGGACTCTAACTCAAAAAATAAATAAATAAATGCGTGTTTGTATCTGTAAATCTGAAGCTTCTGCAGCCAGCATCGAATTCATATTCACTGAACTCATTGAATTCTCCTGAGAGCAAGGAGACATTGAGCGATGGGGAAAAGAAACCCCAACGCTGATGGCTGTTTATGTACATGATGTTTACCCCAAATAAACATTCCAAGGCAAACAGCGCAAGTGAATAACAGACATGGAGACAACCAAATTGCCTGCAAACAATTCTGAGGGTATAAATAGTTAATCAGTTCATGGATATTTCAAATTAAGAAGGAAAAATAAGTCTTTGCATCCCCAAATATATTTTATTTACCCTGAATTATAAAGATAAGGACTTTAACTTATTTGGGGTGTGTTCTAAGTTTTGTGCCAATTAATGATTTAGTTTTATCTTTACAGTTTTACCTGAATGGAAGGGCAACAGGAAATGAAGCCAAAAACCTCAATTTTGATTGGGAGTAGGAGTTTCGAGCAAAGTATGAAGATGATATGAACTCCTCTTACTCAGTCTTGATAAAATGAGATGTTTTGGAAATACAAGCTGTGCTGCCATCCTTTTGTGGAGGAGTTTTGTTCCAATGACTTTTCTAAATTGGGGAAATCTGAAATATGTGTCTCCATCCTCCAAGATCCAGTCACTGTGGTTTGGTGGAGACTTTTATTTCTTTGCCATTTCTATTCCCCTGAATGACAGAGAACTCTTGGTAACCCTTTCCAAGATTTGCCAGATGTTTTTAGGAGGGACCAGTGAGTTCTGTGCTTGAACTCATCTTTATTTGCAAAAGAAGAAGATAATGTCCTCATTTATTACTGACCGTGACTGCTGGAGAGGAGGGAGGGAGCCAAAAGTACTGTGGAAGCGGCAAAATGTTGCATCATCAAGAGATGCTCATCAGTTCAGAAGGGGAAGCATGGATGCCTGGGTGCATGGCTTCATTGTATGCCTCAGCTAAAGTATGGTCTTTGTCTCACATTCTTTTTGGTCTTCTCCTTTCTTCCTTCTCTCTTTCTCCCTTTCTCCCTTTTCTCTTTCTTTCACCCTTCCTTCTCTCCTTCCTTTCTTCCTTTCATCCTTCCTAATTCCTTCCTCCTGCCCTCCCTCCCTCCTGTTTCTTCTTTCCTAATTCCTTTTTCCTGCCCTCCCTTCCTTCTCTCCCTCCCTTCCTTCCTCCTTCCTTCTTTCCTTCCTTCCTTCCTTCCTTCCATCTTTCCTTCCTCCCTTCCTCTTTCTTAACTCTTT
Organism: Cephalopachus bancanus; assembly: GCA_027257055.1. Classification (NCBI taxonomy): domain Eukaryota; kingdom Metazoa; phylum Chordata; class Mammalia; order Primates; family Tarsiidae; genus Cephalopachus; species Cephalopachus bancanus. The sequence goes on from JAPVLO010000133.1 coordinate 7,812,456, forward strand.
AAAAATGTAAACACATTTTTAGCTTAGTGGTCATACAAAGCTAGGCTAAGCGTTAAGCTTTACTAAGGAAAATAGTCAGCAAACCCCCTTGATTTAGAGTCCGAATCAAGAGATAATTGTGATTATTAATATTCTTAATCTTAATGATTTTCTACATGAACAATGTGTTCTTAACTCCATCTAGCCTTTCTCGTCCATGTTTTCTGACCTGGAATTCCACAGTATCTCAAGCTTAGAATAAAACTCAAAAGAAAGTGTCACTCACCACCATTCTTTCCAGTGTCACCTCTTTCTTGAGCTGGTCAACTTGCATCTTCAGCTTGTCCTTCTCCGTCAGGTCCTCAATGTTGATCACAGGCATCTTTCACCTGCTAAAGAGGTAGAAGTTTAGCACACATCCCTGCGTGGCTGGACTTGCTTCAAGTCCATCTCCCAGCACTGCCCTCAGCACTACCGACTTACGAAGTAAATTGTCTCTGGTTTTGTTTTAAATTCCCCACAATAACCAGTTTCTCGTGAGCTCTCTCTCTTAATGACTCTAACATGGCACACTAGCTTTGGGATTTTAAAGCTTCTGCATAATCTTCACTAATATGATTAAATCAAGTATCTGACCCTGAACACCTGTCAGTAGGTTTGTGGGGAGGGGTGAGTTTCGACAGTATGTGTTGTAAAATGCAGAAAGCTCCGCCTTTCCCCTGGTCTTTTGTGCAGTGTAAAATGTGGGGTTTCCTCCCCTCATCTTCAATTCCAAAGTCTGCCACCATATGATGTATGCCATTTAGCTCTGTTTAAGGTCATTTGGAGGACTGGCCCTTTAATGCCCTAAATTGCTAGAGCATTTAATCTGGTATTAAAGGGGAACCATTAAAAAGTATCATTATAAGTTCATTATAAATAATGGATTGAAATGTGAACCATAAGATGGAAATATAGTAAACAGTCTTCTCAACAGAAATAAACTAGTATATTACTTAGAAGTGTTTTTCCAAACAACATCTGGAATTTGTATGTACCTGCCACAGTGAATCTGATAATGATGAGTGAATGTTGCAGGTTGAAAGGGACGTGGAGTCTGATTTGCAACGAGCATCACCCCAGAAGGAGAGACTCTGCCTTCCGTGCCCTCAGCAACCCTCTTCTCCCAGTTAGATCAGTGGGTACTGGGAGAGACAGCTCGACAGTGGCAGTGCTCCTACGAAATCACCAGAAAATATTCCACAGGAACCAAGTGGTGTCAGGTTTACAGTCTCTCCCTTGACAGGCCCCTCTTTTCCTCCTCTGTCTCTCCAGTCCAGTTTTTACAACAGAGTATTTTATAAAAGCAAACATCTTCAGATCATATGCTGTTTCTGAGACAGAATACAATAGCGCATCTATGTGAAGATACTCTGCCCATAACATATCAGCAGTTACCTGATTTCCTTACCTAAATGGTGTTTTCCTTTCCAGCACCTTTGAGGAAATAATATTTCCCTTCCCAGTCTTAGAATATCCTGTTCTTCTTTGGAGAAGGCGGGGTTTAAGACAGCTTTAGGGATAAATGCCTGCCCAGGGCAGCACCACACTCAGCGATTCCTGTGCTCTTCATTTTTTGCTATTCTGGTCTTCATTTTAAGAAACACTGTGACAATAAAATTTATTTTTTCCTGCCTAATACAGTAAATCCCCTACAGACCAACCTCCCATCTGTGAACTGTCTTTTGTTTATTTGTTGTTTTGGGGGGGAGGGGAAGCAGGATTTATTGGAGGACAGAGAAGCTCCCAGAGAGGGAAAGGACCCAAGGGGGTTACCCAAGTTGTGAACTTTCAAATATGCGAATGTGCATTTGCATTATTTGGGGAGGAGCAGGAACAAAATGTAGACTGGTACATGAAGTTTGCTACCATGTCATTCATGATGAGGAAAAAAGATGTCATTGATAAAACTGTTTTATCAAGAAGGTAGATAAAATTGAATCCAGCAAGGAACCAGCACCTGTGCCATCAACATCAGGCATGAGTGACATGGCAGCTGGCCCCCATCTGCCTATGATCCTTCAGCTCTGCCATCTCCCACCTCCTCTCCCTCCTCCAGTCAGCAGCTTTTCTTGCCTGTTCACTCGATGCCATCTTGGAAGGGGACTTGTTCATATGTAGGGGATTTAATGTAATTGCTTGGATTGAAATTCCGTTCTCAATTCCTTCAGACAATATATAAAACTCCCTGAGTATTGTTTACCTGTTGACATTGTTCCTTGTATAACTTTTCTTCATTTTGGAAAACTTCTCTTTCTGCTAGATAATGGCTCTGACACTTCAGTGTGTGCAAGAATCACTTCAGGTAACGTGTGGAAACATGGAACTTCAGCTATTTTGATTTGGTAGGTCTGAGGTAAGGTTTAGAGTTTTATTTTCTCTGTTCCAGGAAGTCCTACCATATTCTTGCTGACACAATAACCATTCATTGGTACTTGCTAGCTGTGTGACCTCGACCAAGTTACTTAACATGTCTGTGCTTCAGTTTACTGGGAAATGGGAGCAATGATATTCCCCACCCTCTAGATTTGTTGAGAGAATTAAACGGGGCTGACATAGGTGAGAACTGTATAACCATGCATAGCTCAGCGCAGACACTGGGAACACACTGGCTCTGTGTCTCTAGACTTCTTGACTGTGCTTCCTTACACAGCACTTGCTGACAGGTGAGATCACTTCAAGGATGTCACATGACCACGACTTACCTCCTTTAATTTCCTGCAGAGCAGATGCACAGCAGATGCTTCTATTGACCTTTTGCAGGGTGGGATCCCCATTCTCCAGCAGCCACAGGTGTTGACGGTCAAGGACAAACATCATGCACAGCTTGGCCCTTGGTTGATGGGAGCCACTTCTCCTGGTGCTTCCTGGGAGGCAATTCCCCCATCTGGCCCCTGAAGTTGGCCTGTAGCAAAAGACTGACAGACATGGGATCCTGACAACCTAGCCTCCTGACCTCTAGGCTGAAAAACTTTGTCAAACTTGAGAACCTTCTAGAGCTCCTCATGGATTTAAAATGATACTGGACTTCTGAAATCACTTTTGACTAATTCCTGCGCCATTCTCTTTCCTCATCCCTTCAGAAGGTCCTCCTGAGTGCTTACCCTCGGTAATTCACTTAGACAAGAATCTCTGTCTTAGGCTCTGCTTCTAGGAAACACAACCTAGGACATAGCAGATTATGCAGGCCTTTGCAAGAGACCATTGCTTGCATAACTTTTACTTCCGCATTACTGCCTATTGTTCTGTATATTGTTTGGTGCATATGACATGAATATTTACCCAGGCATAGAAAAACTGCAAATCACCTAACTTCATTTCATTAATAAGTAGTTTCTCAACTTTAATATGCTGCGATTCACCATGTTCAATATTATTTAAATGAAAAGCACTTTATTTAGAGAAAATTTATTCCTTTTTTTTTTTTTTTGAGTTGGAGTCTCAGTCACCCAGACTGGAGCGCAGTGGCCACTCCCGGCCACTGCAGCCTTGCCTGCTAGGCTCCGGCGATCCTTCCGCCTCAGCCTTCCGAGTAGCCCGAATTACAGGCATGCGCTACCACGCCCGGCTGATTTTTTAATTTACTGTAGAGATGAGGTCTCACTGCCCAGGCAGGTCTCGAACCCGCGAGCTCAGGCAACCCACTCACCTCAGCCTCCCGAAGGCGCAGGATTACAGGCTGAGCCACCGAGCCTGGCTTGAGAAAATTTATTCTTAAAGGATTCAAGAAAGTTTGCCAAATTTAACGCCACAGGTGCAAGAAAAAAAAATTCAAGGATAGGGATCCAAATGGCGCTTCCCTCAGGTGCATGAAAAAAAAATTCAAGGGTAGGAATGCAAATGGCACTTCCCTCAAGGACTCAAAAAACGACAGTGTACATTGTCTGCATGGAGCTTCCAAATGTTCAGAGTTATATTGGAGCCAAGGGTTCAGAAAAATTCTGTGTATGTAAGAGTCATGAAAAATGGCAGCAGAGTGAAGCTTATGACACAGGCATGTGTGTTCTGGTCTGGGTGTACTCTGTGCTGGTATGTTTCTCTCTGCTACTCTTCTTCAAAGTAGTGTAAAGGGCTAGAGTTCTTATTTCTTCTTCTTTTTTTTTTTTTTGAGTTGGAGTGTCACTCCGTCACCCAGACTGGAGTACAGTGGCCACTCCCGGTCACTGCAGCCTCAACTTACTGGGCTCTGGCGATCCTTCTACCTCAGCCTTCCAAGTAGCTGGAACTACAGGCAAGCGCTACCAAGCCCGGCTAATTTTTGATTTATTGTAGAGAGGAGGTCTCACCAAGTTGCCTGGGCGGGTCTTGAACCCGTGGGCTCAGGCAATCCACACACCTCAGCCTCCCAAAGCACGGGATTACAGGCTGAGCCACCAAACCTGGCTGAGTTTTTATTTCAGACCCAGAATCACATAGAGGGTTCAGAGTTGATGATAATGGCCTGAAGTCTTCCCCCTGCCCCTTGTGTCCTAAGCTTTCAGGTTGACCCACCTCTCTTCAAAAAGTCCTAAGAGAGGTGATAAGATTACTGACCCTATCACCAGCCATCCCCACCCACAGTGAGGGGAGGCTGAAGACCCACAGTCAAGCCAACTGCGGAATGGTCCCAGATAAGAAGGAAGCATTTGCCCTTTGCTCTTCCTTTCCAGCCCTGCCATCAGAGGATCCAAGGTCCAAAACAGCAAAGACGAGAGGAGGAAGGGAAATACCTTAGAGCCATGTCCCAGCCACAGAGCCATGTTTCTCTGGGGTGGGGTGGGGTGAGGGTGGGGAAGGCGATACTGCCCCCTGGGGGAACTTTTGAAAACATGTCAGGTTGTTTATGCCACTTTTCCAGGGTTTCTGTGGGTATAGAAGAGGGATGCTAGACACCTTGCATTGCCCAGAGCCCCACTGCAGAAGAGAGATGTGCCACATTCAGCACGACTGCCATGTACTGTATAAGACGTTCACGCAGGTTAAAACCATATTTATGGTTATTTGAATCTTTGACCCTCCATTTTACATAGAAACATAACATGCTTTTCATGACTGTTATACACACTGAATTTTACAATAATGCATATATTTTATAAGTAAAAGGAAGATTATTCACCAATAACTTTTTTTTATTTTCAGAAAATCATGTTCCTCACTGCATCTGTGAGCATGTATCTGTGTCAGTCTGTATCCTCAGCTATGTCCCTGGTGATTCTCCACGTAAAAAAATCTGACCTGTGATGTGTTGTCATGACAAAGATTTTCGTCTTAAAAACCTGTCTTTATAATTAGCTGCTTTTTTGTATTCTATACAGAGAATTGATGAACCATTCTGAAATATTTCTTGTACAAATGGGCCTTGGGGTTCAATGGCACTCATGGTCACAGAACCCAGGAAGGTGGAGGGGGGGACATCACCTATTGTATTGGTCCTAAATTCCAGGATGAGTTTTTACCAGCCAAATATGGACAATGATGATGACAGCAGCTTAAATAACTGTTGAGGTAATAGCTACTCATTGGGATATGGGAGTTAAACACAACATAGGCAAGTTCCGTAAAAACAAGAAACATTTTTTAGTGCTTATGTCTCAATACATTGAGAATTCTCAAAAAAAAAGAGTGCATTGTCAAAGTGCAGAAGAGAAAGGCAGATATGCTTAGCGATGCCAGCAAGTCCTGGAGACTACAAAGAGAGGGACCAGAACTTCCATGACACACCACATTTCCTAGTCCAGTAAATGCTTTGGGAGAATAGAGCTTGACAGAGCAGCTTCAGAGTCTTATGCTGTCTTTCAGTTTCCGTTATGTTTCTCACTAATTTATTTTAGAATGAAAATGAGCTAATGAAAAGTTCAGCCTGTTTTCTGTTTGTTTTCACGCATTATACATAAGTGTGTTTGAAGTAGGAATACTTAATAAATAAAATAATTTGGGAAGGGCCAGACTAGAGAGAAATTATTCAAATTACTTTTAAAAGTCCTTTGTTTTATATGGAGAAGTAATTACAGATTCTTTGAAATAAAAATGTTTTCAGCACACTTGAAATATTATTTGATTTATAAGTGTGTAGTTTAACACATTTTTCTGCAATAAACTTACTATATAATGCATGATACACTTGTAAACACATGGCTATAAAATTAATTATTCTGAACGTTTCTTTTTTATTCTTTCATTTTTCTTGGGACTATAAAAGGATAACAGCTAACGTTCTTTGTTCATTTATTCACCAAATATTTACTGAAGGCCTATTGTATGCTAAACTAGATGCTTAAGGGAAGAGCAGAGAAAAAAAAGATTAAAAAAATTTGAGTTCAAAAAATTTATCTTCTAGTAATGGAGACAAATACAAGAAACTAAAATAAAATATACTATATTTTGGTTGATATAAGTGCTAGGGAGAAAAAAAAATGCAGGAAAGAAATAAGAAAAGAAAGTGTCACAAATCTTTCAATTGTAGTGAGGGTGGCCAGAGAAGCTCTCTCTGTGGTGATGCTACTTGAGTGAAGACCCAAGGGGGGAAACAAGAGCCTGAGTTGGGCAGAAGCCTACAGGAAGGTCATTCTGGGGGACCCAAGTGCTGGGGGAGTGGGCCTGCCTGAAGACCAGGAGCCCATTGAATGTGGGGGAAGAGTAGGGCATGAAATCTGTGACCCGGTAAGTGTTACCAGGCCAATGTGAGAACTCTCATACCCAGTGACTCAGGGAACACTGGAAGTTCATGAACACTAGAGTGACAGCTCCTGCCTTATGTTTTAGCAGGGTTACTCTGGCAGCTTTTTGGAGCCTAGACTGTAGGGGCATGAATGGAAGTGGGAAAGAGGCAATTGTTATCAAGGTGAGATTTGATGGTGGCTCAATCCCAGTGACAGGTGTGGAAATAGGGACAGGAGGTGAGATGCTCAATATCTTTCTAAAGTAGAGACAACGGGATGGGCTGATAGATCAGATGCAGAATGCAAAAGGAAGAAAAAAAATCAACATGACTCCAATGCGTTTGGCCTGAGAAACTGGAAAAAGGGATTTGCTGTTACCTGAGCTCAGGAAAACCGTGTGGGATCACAGAGTGAGATGCCTGTTGGTTACTCATCTGAACAGGCATTCTGGAGTCTGGTGAGATGCTACCATTTAGTGGAGAACCCTCAGAGCAGAGGAGAACATCCAGTGTACATAAGAAAGAGAAGAGAACAAGATACCAGCCCAGGGATCTCGAAAGTGAGGGAGACCAGATGAAATCAGTAAAGGGGAGTGGACGGCTATCCTGGGGACTAAGTGAGACGCTGTTAGCTTTCAGTGTTTTGGCATTTCTCATGCTCTAAACATCGACAAGTACTTGTGTGTGATGCCTTTAGTTGCATGTATCAACTTTTTTTCCTTTTCTCTACTTAGGCTGATAAAATGATAGCAGGTAACATTTATATATTTGGCAAGTATATACTGTGTAATGACCGTTAGCCAGCCACTCTTGATTGTTTGACATTGAAACAGAAACCAAGCCCGCTTCCTTATCTCTTATTATGTTGATAACATCACTGGGTAGATCTTTCTTTTCAGTTTAATTTTTTTAGTGAGATAAAAGGTAGTTTTTATTTGTTTTTGGTTTTTCCCCAACTAATTGGGTTGTCACAGATGTTATCAGATCTGACTTTTGAAAGCCAAAAGTCAAATCAGTTGCTATTTTATTACAAGAATGTCATTCTATCTCAACATGTTAGCTTATTTTTAAAGTACAGGTGACATATAGGCATCCAAATTATTTTGTGACAACTCACTTTCTTTCCCAGCACAACTCTGCTTTTCTGTGTACTTGAAAAGAAGGGATTGGGTAATAGCAAGTAGTTTGTTTATTCACAGGCATTCACTACCCAACTTTCCAGGTCTTATTCTTCTGAACGTTTTATGCTCTCACAGAACTTTCATAACAGAGAGAGGATCAGACATGTACAACAACACTAACAAACAGTCGTTTCAAATGGTAAGTGCTGTAAAGAGATTCTGTGCTGCCGTCATGTGATAAGGAGACACAGATGGATAAAGAAGACAAGCCTGTGGGATCAAGATCAGTTACTGGGAGGAGATGGAAGAGAAGACCTGGGAGTGGACATTTCATGTGGGAGGGGCTGGACAGAGGAAACAGCTTACAGCCAGGCCTCATGATGGGAACAAGCCCGTGGTGCTGGGCAAACTGAAGACACAGCGCAGCCAGAGTGTAACAAGGTCCAGAGAGAGTAGTGGGGGAGGCTGGGAAGGGAGCCAGGGATTGGACTCCACAGAGCCCTCTAACCCCAGGGAGGATTAAAGTGAGAAGCTAAGGGAGGGTTTTAACTCTATTTCGAAAGAGTGGGGTGTCATGACAGGATCTGGTGCATAAAAAATACTCTGATTTTTGTGCGGGTCTGAAGGAAAACAGAACTTTACCAGTGGAAGTAAGGACCAGTTGGAGGCCCAAACTTCACCTGCATGCAGCTTACTTGTATAGTTAAAATCCTTACTTATACCCCACATCTCTACAATATAATTTTTTTTTAAAAAAAGAAGAAAACTGGAAAAAAAGAGTGCAGACATGGATCTTGGGTAAAAACCTAGTGTGGTGGTCCCTTAAGAAAGGGCAGATGGGAACTACATTGATTGTGTGGCTATAAGGAAATATGAGCAGATGAAAAGTGTGATTTGGAGGCGAAATGGACAGGACCATTGATGGGTTGGATGAGGAAGTGACAGGCCGGGTCAAGGACACTCCAGAGTTTTTACCTTGAGGATCTAAGTGGCAGAGAAAGGAGGAAGATTGAGGATATCTCATCAAGGCTTCATTGTAGGACACACAGTGTTTGAGATGTCTATTAAACATCTGAGAGGAGATGCTGAGTAGATATAAGGGTGTGAGATTCAGAGGAGAGAGAGTAAGACTATACGTAAATATATGCATACATATATGCATGTTTCTTGACTTTTATACGCATATTTATTTGAAACTACATAAGAAAATGATATAGTTAGAGAAGAGTTCACAGGGTTGAGCTCGAGACATCCCAGCCTTTAATTGTTAGCCAGTGGAGGACAGATTCATTGAGAAGGAGCAGTCAACTCTGCAGGGGAAAACCAGAAGTATGTGGTATCCTAAAGACTGAGAAAAATGTTGCAAGAACGATAAAGGATGTGAAATTGGCAAATACTAAAAAGCAGTTACACAAAGTGTGAGTGGAAGTTGTGGCCTTGGCTGACCTCCGGGGCAGTTGCCTGGGGTGTTTCATGTCTGAATCCTGATGCCCTGTCACCTCAGAAGAGGTCTGGTAGGATGTGGCAACAACCGTTGCCCTTGACGACAGCACTTCCTGCTCTTCCTCTTCCCACGATGGAAGATGGAAGTGTAATTGGAGTAGAATGTGGGAAAGACAGAGATGAGGAGGTGGAGGCAGATAGTGGGGAGCACGTTTTGACAAATGTGGCTGGGAAAGGGAGCAGTGAAAAGGGGCACCAATAGGAGAGGGACACAGTCAGATGCGGACTTCAGGGTGGGTTGGAAAACAGTCAGCGGTAAAGATGTCCAGGTGGAATAAGCAAGACCCGGGTGTGTGCGGAAGAACAAGAGAGTGCAGAGCTGAGACTAGGGGAATGGGGGGAGGGAAGTCCTCCCAGAGGAAGAGAACAAAGGCCCTGCAGCAGCCCAGGGCCTGCCTTGGACTGGACTAGACGTCACCACCCCTGGGAGGAAGGAAGACCTAGGACAGTGAGACTCACAAGCAACACCCTGGCCCACGTGGTTCAGTGTGTGGTCTGGGCTGTGTGCTCAGTCCTCAAACAGGCTTCCTGGTCCACTCAGTCTTCCTCAGCTTATTGTCAGGAAGAGAAAACATAAAACAGTGCAAGTCCTAGCAGAGGTCCCACTCCAACCACAGCTACCGCCTCGCCCCGCCCCAAGCAGCAGCTTGTTCCCCTGTGTGACTTAAGACACAAAAGCGCTTCCACAGAGCTGGGACAAGTGCAACTTTGGAGGGCATACAGCGCTTTAGTAATTACCATCAGCAAACACGAGCTTTGAGCTGTCTTATACCAATACAATATATTTGAAACAAAAGGTATCTGTCTTCACATTTAAAAGGTCAAGGTCCATTACTTTCTGCTAAATATAACCCTGAAAATGAGGACTTTAGTGATTAACCCTCTCAATCCTCTAATCTGATTATCCATTTTGGCAGATGTTCTGCTTACAGCATTATGACAACATGTCTAAATGGTAGCTGCCTGTTTGCGCTAGGAATGAATTATGAACTTTATGTTTGCATAAAAAAGAAAGTGGAGATAGAGCTGTCCAGGTACTGCACCTGGGGCCCGAACCAGGGGGTGTTGCATATGATGAGCTTGACTTTGGCCTGTGTTAATGCATCCGTGAGACCAGGGGTCAGGGTTTGCCTGTGCTAATAGATAGCTTTGGGCAAGTCACATGTCCATCAAATGCTTCAGCTTTTGCCTTGCAGAGTGGGGAGTCTAAAGTATCTCACTTAAGTGGTTATTGTGGGGGTATGAAAAGCTAATACATTCAGAGCACAGTGCACACTCTCCAGCAGTGTAATAGCCATGAGCACTGTCATTGTTACGGCATTCCCACATGGCATCCAGGAGCTGGGGGACATTTCTCTTCCTTTCCCTGTACCTGACATGCCAGAAGCTTGGTAGCCCAGGCTGGAATTGAGGGCAGGTGGTGAGGCTGCTCTGTGCTGGGAGGTCTTGGATAAAACAGTCTAAAAGCTGCCCCAACCTTCTTATGCCATGCACAAAGATGCAGCAACCTGAGTGAGAGGAGAGATGGTCTGTGTCCTGAGAGGGCGTGATGGCACTTGAAGGAATGTAAACCCAGGAGGCAGAGAAAAGGGCTTTCTGAGATCTGACCCCTCTCAGAAGGCATGCTTTGGCTGAGCCACAGCACCTAAATGACTAACTAGCCAGAAAACACACGTGCCTCTCTGTCCCATGGGCATGGGGAGTGCAGTGCCAGGTGGGTTTGCACGGATTGGACTTGGCTTTGACTGAGCTCTGCTTACACTGCACTGCTTTCCCCCTCTATGATACCACAGAGCCTGGTGCATGTTTGAGATATGGTATTAAAGACACGATATTGTGGCTGGGCCGTAGTTCACCTGTCAGCCCTGCATACTGTGAGATCCCTAATGTGCTCCCTCAGTCTGTCACACTGAATCAGCTCATTGTTGACTAGGTGAGTGGAAGAATGACCACAGCAAGAAACACTGTACACACCACCACTACGTCTCTCTTTCTAAGTAGAAGGGAAATAGGAATGCTGGGCAGGGATCCTTTCACAGGACTGTCTCTCCTCACGACCGCTCTCAGGTATAGAGGGCGCATCCGCGCACACGCTGCCTTGTCCCACACAGCCAGGTCGGACGGAGCCTCTTGGTGGAGGAATTGCCCAAACTTGAGCAAAACCCTCATGCCAGTTACCTCTCAGGAGACATCAGCTGCCTTTTTTAGCAGGCATGTGTATTAGTTTGTGCCAGTTGGACCCATTTCAGGGTTTATGTTGGCAGGGCTTAAACCAACAGGCAGCAAGAACTCTCCGAGTTTATTAAGGCATTATTTGTGCAACTCCTTAAATGGCTATGTTATGTAACATGCATCCCCAGATCACAGGCTCAATCAAATGTCATTCACTCATGAGTCCGACATGCCACCTCTCCCTAAGGTGCCTGATGGTGAGGATAACCACCTGCCTCCCTGCCATCCTTTGACTCCCGGTCACCCTCCAAGCCTGTGGGACTCTCAGAGGATAGAGGAACTCCAGGCTTGGGAGGGGCTTACATGTTCCAGAGCAACTTCATGTCCATTCATGTGGGGCAAAGGTGAGGGTGAGAAGATCAGAAACCATGATCTGACACATGCAGAGCTGCCCCTGGGCTCACTGTGGCTACATGCTTTTTAATTCTGGTATTTCGTGTTCTACTCTAGGTCTTGGTGCAGTTGAAAGATCTTAGGCCTCAGTGCAGTGGAAAGAAGACAGGGCTAAGAGTCCAGAGCTGTGGGATTTGGTCTCAGCTCTGCCCACACCCATGGAAAGTAAACATGGCCAGACACTGTGTATTTCCAGGTGTCCACTCACACCGTAAAATGATTATCCTTGCAGTTCCATTCGTCATGCCAGTGATGGGACGTCTACACCTCATTTTTATGGACTCTGGGCTTTTTGAGCCTCTATCTGGAGCCACAGCCAGTGCCACTCACTTGGTGCAGCACCGGCGAGGCCACCTGGGTGGCTGCTTCCTGGTCACCTCCAGTCTTGCACTGCCTGCTGATTTTAGACCCAGGGACTCTTTTCCTCAGCCCCATGGTGACCTTTGGGCAGAGACATGGGCTTCAGCGGATGGAAGTGCTGTGACATCCATTTGGAGGCTGATTGTGGGAGTCACTTTGCTCCTTCCAGGATGCCCTAAGTATAAACTCAGCAAGGTCAAGGTCGTCCCTAGGAAGTTCTGATTCCTCTTAAGTTGGAAGATGTCTTTTTCAAGAATATAAAACACTCAAGTGTTCTGAATTTAAGAGGAGATTTTTTTTGTTGTTTATTTGTTTCCATTGTGACCTGGCTTTACAATCTGACAATCCCACTTGTTCAATACTCCTTCCCCCATCAGCGGTTGTGGAGGTTTTTTGTTTTTGCTTTTTAAAAATTTTCATTTTAGAGATGTGGGGTACAATTCAAGGTTAGGTATACAAATGGTCATTGTATAGGTAAAGTTTGGGCCTCACTTTGGTCCCCACTTAACCTGGCTTGAGATAAGGTACCCTTATTGATGAAGTGTGCTCCCCCACCCCCACCCTGGCAGTGTACCTATTACCAAGTCCTTTCTTACAGTATTATGATAAATGTTCAGGGTCTGCTTTTGAGTGACAGCATGTGGTACTCAGTTCTTTGTTTCTGTGATAGATCACTGAGTATGATGGACTCTAAGTCCATCCAAATTGTTGTGAAATTCATAATTTTGTCCTTCTTTATGACTGTAATATTCCATTGTGTATATGCCACGCTTTTTTATTATCAGTTGTGCAGGTTGTGCACCATTTGGCAGAGAAAAAGAGGACACTGGCATTTCTGGAGCACCTCTCTGTGCACGATTTCAACCTGAGTCTACAGACTCCACCACAGAAGGGGGAGGTCAGCTTGTCCTCTTCACCCTCACCATACCTCACACAGCAGCCCTGAATGGGCTGTCTTCTGCTCTGGCTGAGAGCCCCCGAAGCTCATTCCCCTGGAAGAGACAACCACAAAATGACATCTGACTAGGGTGACACCTTCCTGGGTAGGAGGTAGCCTAGGGGCATGGCCACAGAGAAGAGCTGAAGGAGTGAGGCTACAGGGTCAGTCCTAAAGGCTCGTTCATGTTGCTGCCTCCTGGTGGGGGTAACACACTCTCAGGGCTGCCCAGGATCTCCGTGGGAACTGGGGTACAGATGATCCGGTAGGATTTTGTGCCCATGTATAGAGGGCTGAGACAATCTCTTGGATGGTGCACAGGGACTTTCCATTGAATCCTCATCATGCATCTGGAAAGAGTTATGGTGTCTATTAGGGAAGGAAATGGAGATATAGAGTTTTAAGGAACTCACTCACAGTAGCAGTAGCAGGGAGTAAAGCCCAGCTCTCCCAAGACTCCCAGTTCAACCTCCTCCTTGCACCATGCATGTTCCAGAAGCATCTGCCTGATTCAAAAGACGCATATTTCTATGTGAGCAAAAGATAATCCAAAGTGTCCAGCTGCAGAGAACAGAGAAAAATGACAGAAGTAATTGCAGAAGACACCTGTGACAAAGAATCAGTCCTTGACTGTTGCTGGAGTGCAGTTTAGAGATACATTTGACCATATTCAGGAGAATGAGAATAGGGAGGTTTGAAGCCAAGTCAACTTTTTCTCCTGGACATGATCCTGGCTAAATAACTGGTAAAATGTCCCTTCCCTAAGAATCTTTCAAAAGGACTGGGAAGATCGAATTCGACTCTTCTCTGACAAAACCGACTGGCTGCTCAAAGGTAGGTGGGCCAGCGCCCACACCAGTTCAGGTTCTAAAGAATAGTGGGTGTGTTCCTGCAGCGGCATTGTGAAGCGGACCTCCAGGAGAGCTCACACTGTGGGAGTCAGTCACACACACACACACACACACACACACACACACACACACACACACACATCCCCTTTTCCCTCTGGGAGTGCTGGTGGTTAAACATTCACCCTCAGGGTTGCAACTGTCACTCTTAATCACAGCATTTCCAGATCAAGTTAGGTTTCGTAGGAATGAGACTCTATAATATGACATCAGGATGGTTGAAACCGGCCCAAGGAGTACAATGTGCCAAATATCCCAGATTATTAACCTGCTGTGAGTAAGTGTCCTGCACTTTTCAGGACTTCCCAGAAACCTGAGAGAGAACTCCTGTAAACTCCACAGTGTCCTCAAGAGAAGAATGACCATTTTCCTGGAGAATGTCGAACAGAATAAGAAGAAAAGGGGAGAGAGGGAAACAGTTCATTGGGAACCCATTAAAATGTTCATCAAAAAGATACTGAATATTTCATGTAACATTTCACTGTCAGTTTTTGTACAAAAAAAGGTCACAGGCTAAACTGGCCAAAGGAGTGAACTTTAAAGCTGTAAGATGTTCAAGTATGTGCAGAGGGGGCAGACCCGGCCAAAGCCCTGACCCAGCAACTACCCTCTGATTCCCCTTTCATCTCCAAAAACACCACCGCCACCCCTGTGGGGTGTAAGATCAGGCATCACTTCAAAATCCTTCAGGCAGTTTCTAGTATTTCTGGGTATTTCATTCAAGAATAATAGACGTTGCGAATCTACACAAGCAGCTTTATCCACAACAGTGCCAAACTGGAAACAGCACAGAGGCCCAATGCAGGGTCTACCAACAACACGGCTACCTCAGTCACTCGGGATGAAAGGAACAGACAGTATCACATCCAGGGGCATCCATACCTGGGACTACCTCCCAGGGGTTAAAGGACACACGCTGATATGCACAGTGAAGTGGATGGATCCCAAAACAATAGCTCCTGAGAAGTACCACACGGTGCACATGCTCTGACTCCATCCACAAGGTGCAATTCCAGCACAGATAAACCAGCCCGTAGTAGACGGAAGCCAAAAGAGCCCCGCGGTGGCCTCAAGGGGCCTGACGGGAGGGTCGAGGGAACCTCTGGGGTGAGAGGTTCTTCTTGCTGCCTGGAGAGGCAGAGGCACCGCCTCCAATCGCTGTGCTTGAGGCGTGTCGAGCGCCTTTTACTACTCGGTGGCTCAGCCTGTAATCCCGTGCCTTTGGGAGGCTGAGGTGAGTGGATTGCCTGAGCCCGCGGGTTCGAGACCCGCCTGGGCAGGCGAGACCTCATCTCTACAATAAATCAAAAAATTAGCCGGGCGTGGTAGTGCACGCCTGTAGTTTCAGCTACTTGGAAGGCTGAGACGGAAGGATCCCCAGCAGGTCGAGGCTGCGGTGGCCGGGAGCGACCCCTGCACTCCAGTCTGGGCGACAGAGTGAGACTCCAACTCAAAAAAAAAGAAAGAAAAGGAAAGAAATCTGTGTGTGTAAATGCTGCTAGACAGCATGGCATCCCATGCGGATCTGAAGGGTCGGCAGTCGTGATCCTCAAGCCTTCTCCGGCCGTGGACTCAGCTTCCCGGCAGCGCCGCGGTCCGCGGGTCGCTTTTCTCCCGCCACCGGTTTCCCGTCACCCGCCCCTCCGCATCCCGCGGGTGCAAGGGAAAGTTGGGAGGGAGGAGGGAGGCGGGCTCAACTCTTCACCTCGGTGGGGACTTCCTCCTGCGCTGGGCCGGGCGGGGGCGACGGGGGCGCAGCCGGCGTGAATCAGCCCTGCCGCCCCGCCCGTCGGGGGAGGCCACACACGCACCCTTAAAGCGCGCAGCCCCGCCGCAGCCGGGCCCAGACGGGACCTGCACCCCGCAAAAAGGGCGCATCCCCAGAGGAGAGGGTGCGCGCCTAGAGAAGAACGCCTCCCGCAACCGTCGAGCCCCAGAACTCGCACCCTTCCGGCCCTGCGCCATGGACCCCGCCCAGGCACTGTGTCTGCTCCTGCCGCTGCTGCTGGGGGCCGCGCCCAGCGGTGCCACCCAAGCACCCGCAGGTACCGGCCGGCTGGAGCTCTCCCCGCCGGCGTCTTCTCGGCAGACCCTGGGTCCCGCGAATCCCTACCCCCTCCCGGCCGGGAGGCACTTTCCCGCGGCAGAGGCCGCTCCCTGGGAAGTGGCAGGAAGAATTCTGGCACCGTTTTTTCTCCCAGGAGATCTGACCTCCCTGCGCTCTCTCTGCCTCCCCAGGAAACAACGCGGAGGTCTGCCTCCTGCCCCTGGACGAGGGCCCCTGTCGGGCCAGGATTCCCAGCTACTACTATGACAGGCACACACAGAGCTGCCGTCCATTCATGTTCGGAGGCTGCTACGGCAACGCCAACAACTTCGAGTCCCGGGCAGCCTGTGAAGAGGCCTGCTGGAGAATAGATAGTGAGTGTTCCCGCTGGAGGAGGGGGAGTGAGTGCTTGGGACTGGAGGATTTGGAGTGAGTGCTCTTACTGGAGGAGGGAGAGTGAGTGCTCCCACTGAGGAGGGGGAATGAATGCTTGGGGCTGGAGGAGGGAGAGTGAGTGCTTCCTACTGGAGGAGTGAGGTGAGTGCTTGGGGCTGAAAGAAAGTGCTCCGTCTGGAGGAGGGAGGTGAGTGCTCCTGTTGGATGAGGGAGAGTTAGTGTTCAGGGCTAGAGGATGGAGAGTGAGTGCTACCTGCTGGAGGATGGAGAGTGCTCCCAGCTGGAAGAGGGAGGTGAGTTCTCAGGGCTGGAAGACAGAAACTGCTCCCGCCTGGAGGAGGGAAGTGAGTGCTCCTGTGGAGGAGCGAGAGTGAGTATTCAGGGCTAGAGGGTGGAGAGTGCTCAGGGCTGGAGGATGTAGAGTGAGTGCTCCTGGCTGGAGGAGGGAGGTGAGTGCTCCCTGCAGGAGGAGAAAGAGTGAATGCCTGGAAAGTCCAGCTGTGTTTTCTGAAGCATTAAGACCCCTGGGTTTCAGGCCTTTGAGGTGATCAGGGGCTCATAACCATTGCTCTGTCCTCCCTCCTGAGAGTCAGTGCAGGTGGCTCAGGAAACCCATCTCTTTGCCTTGGGTTGTGACAGAGGGAGGGGTCATGCAGCAGGTGCCACACAAAAGCTTTTGTGTTTTTTCCTGCTTCTGCACTACGGTTTTGCCTTGTCCCTGTGGACGCCCTCTCCTCCTGTGGACCATCCATTAGCCTGAAGTCCTTTCATGGGTCTTATGACAGGAGTGTGACTTAGCCACCTTTGTCCCCTGAGGCCCAAATGTGTCCTGGGCTAGTTTTGGGATATGGTGGCGAATCACAAGGCTGTGTTCCATTTCCCCTTATTTTAAAATTTTTCTTCTACGTGTTAAGGTCTGTGACAGAGCACAGGATTTTGCCATCCCGGGAACCGAGCCAGGGGAAAGTGTATGTCATGGGAGTGGGCTTTGGTTAGCTTCACATGTAGAAGCAGTCAGACACCTCAGAGATCCAGAGCCTCCACTGACCGTGAAGGACTGCTGGCTGAGACAGCTGTAAAGACTGTCGGGAAAGAAAGCCAAGTCCCTGCAGGAGGGGCAGCCTTTTGAGATTTATGATCCCAGCACTAGATCTGAGCACTTACCCCTATGGTTTTTGAAAATAGTGAAAGTTTGACAGACTTAACCGCTTGAGAATCCAAGAAGGCCGCCTGTGACATTGTTTTGTTGCCTTCCTTTTCCTAGTTGTTCCCAAAATCTGCCGGCTGGAAGTCGCCAGCACCCAGTGCAGGGAGCCCCGGGAAGAATACTTCTTCAACCTGCGCTCAATGACCTGCGAGAGGCTCTCCAGTGGGTGTCACCAGAACCGGAACAAGAACCGGTTTCCTGATGAAGCTACTTGTATGGGCTTCTGCGCACCAAAGAAAGGTAAATATGATTTCTCTAGCATTTCCATTTTCTTTCTGTATTAATCCTTTTGAGTGAACAACCTCAGTCTAATGTGAAATGACCATGGTCCTCACTTCATGATCTCACATTTCTTTTTCTTTTTTTTTTTTTTTGAGTTGGAGTCTAACTCCATCACCCAGGCTCCAGTGCAGTGGCACGCTACGGCCACTCCAGTGCTGACCTGCTGGGCTCTGGCAATTATGTTGCCTCGGCCTTCTAAGTAGTCAGAACTACAGATGCGCACTACCACACCTGGCTAATTTTTGGTTTATTGTAGAGACGAGGTCCCGCCAAGTTGCCCGGGCTGGTCTCGAACGCACGGGCTCAGGCAATGTGGTCTCACATTTCTTGCCAAGCCAGCGGCTGGCCAAGTCCTCAGGGCTGGAAAGGGACAAGCCATGGTCAGATCCTTGCCTGCTGCCTCTTCTGCATGGTGTCTCTAGAACTCTGTCTCAACTGCTCAATTACACGTAAAACACGACAGAATTCACTAATGAATGTGATGACCTCGGGTCTGTATGGAATCAGTTATTTATCTGAGATGGTAGAATCCGTACAAAATTAAGTTGGAGAGACTTGAAAAGGTCTTTCCAGAGTGTGTGGCTAGACCTCAGCAGCTCAGTAGTTGCCCACTGCAGCTCATGGAGCTCTGAACTGCTGTTCTCTCCTCTCCTTGTCTCTCCTGGCCAACTTCCACTCCCACCTTGGAACGATAGGCTTCGTGGAGGGTGTTCAGTATTTGCAGTGGAAGACAATACAGGTGTTTCTTCCAAGCACACCAGAGACACACGGATAAAAATAATTCCACAAACAAGGAAAATGTGCTTTGGCCGAGATTGCAGAGAAGCTCTGTACCTATACGATACTGAAAATGCGAAATCTTGAATTAGCGGGGACATGGCTGCTGTTGTGTCCTCTTAAGTTTGTGAGGATGTAACTATTTTGTTTCAGTGGTTACTTGGAAATTAGATGCATGCATTCTTGATTAGTAATAGAAAGAGTGCTGATGTAAACGTTTAAAATACAACTACCAATGCAAAATAGTGTACCAAAGCATACATTATCCTTGGAACTTAGCCCATTTTTACCTGACCATGCCTGGTTTGGGGGTTTAATTTCTTTTTACATTTAAAGAATACAAAGACACAGCTTCACAATAAATTCTATACCGTTTATCAGAATTTAGCATCTCCAAAATATAGCATGGACGCATGCCTGTACTTTGAGGAAGACCTTTTGAAATGGTTTAATATGATATTTTGGACTCTGAATGAGGCATCCATGGGATTGGATTCTTTTCATTTCCTTCAGTAATCACCACAGTTTTAAAAATTCTTGTATTATAGTATTTGTCATTTTGTCTTCTATTTTATAAAGGTCCATCATTCTGCTACAGCCCAAAAGATGAGGGGCTGTGCTCTGCGAATGTGACTCGCTATTATTTCAACCCGAGATACGGAGACTGTGAGGCCTTCACCTACACTGGCTGTGGGGGGAATGACAACAACTTTGTCAGCAGTAAGGACTGTAGACACGCCTGTGTGAAAGGTAGACGGTTCTCTCTTATCCAGCTTTTTAGACGAGCTGCATACATGATTCATCAGCACAATTATATTTTTATGCACTCATTGTTACTTATTACAAGTAGCCGTATTGAGGCCACTTCTACATAAATAGCCCCTCAGTGCCACTTGGCTTTGTCAAAATGCCTTCCCCAGCAAGCCACAGTAGACAGTGACTGTGTCCTCATATTCTAGAGGAAAGATGTTATTAACCGCGTGTGTCATGAGTTTAACTGACTTTACCATCATTAATAAGGTGACGGGGCCTGTTAGAAATGGTGATGTGTAGTGGGCCAGCAGACCAGAGGTGGATGATTTTAATTGTTACTTTTTTGATTTTAGCCTTGAAGAAGAAAACGAAGGTGCCTAAGCTTCTCTTTGCCAATAGAAGACGGAAAATGCAGAAGAAGCAATTTTAAACATGTTTTTGTTCGTCATCTTGTGGACACTTACTTGCCTTGTGGTTAGATCTGAAGAGTAATATGGCAGCACACGGAAATGAGTCACTAGTGATTTATTCAGCAGCTTTTATCGATACAAGTCACTTTTTTCTGTGTTTTTTTATACATAACTACCTGCTATTCAAATGTGAATCTACCCTTTTTTGTTTACTGTTCAACTGTTTGTAAGATTGAATTCTTGCCATGCGTAATATGTAAAAGCCAATATGACTCACCCAGTTCTTGGGGTTATTGTTCCTGACTTCAAAAGAAAATAGTAACCAAAACAGCACGAGACAGTATAATCATGTGCTTTTAATGTATTGAGCATTTAATAAAAAAGGACTCGCAACTGAGTTTCATTTTACATTTAAAATTTACATTATATTTTAGGCCCCAAAAGACAAAGTCGTCACCAACACTTTAAACAATATTCCCAGTGCTGTTATGTAGATGCTAATACCAGTGTTCCCATTTTATTGAATTAGATTGCAGTGTGAGGAGTGAATAAGGGGGTTTATTTAGAAGATAATAACTTTTTTGACTGAACTAAAAAACTGGTCAATTTATTAAAATCAGAAATGTTCTCCTTTGGGAAAAAAGATACCTTTATCTATTGCTTTATTTCTCTATACCTGTCTATCTCCACTTACATGTATATGTTTGTGTAGACATACAGACAGATGGTTATTACAAGTTTTCCTGTTGTTATATTGTTTCATATGACATAATGGATTGGAGACCCCTAGGTTGCTAAAATTTTTGTAATGTTTAAGGTGTTTGTTTATATTAAGTCAGGAATCATGCCTACATTTAATAATTTCAATTCCATTAATAAATTGTTCTGGATTAAATATGAACATTCCAGTGAAATATTTTTTTCCTGTAATAAAATATTTTTCAACATTTTTACATTTTTGTGGCAAGATTAACGTGCTTAAAAGGATGCCCCTTATTTAGCAAAGTTATAAATGCATCTGTTCTTTGTTTGAACAAGCCCGCATTTAAAAATGTATCCAAAGTTGTTTTTTTTTTTTTTTTAACTCATTGATAGGGAATTGGTTGAAGATACTATGGATAAGGAATGAGCAAAATATCTCTGTCTGGATATCATCCAGGACACATTTAAAAAAAAAACAGGACCTAGAACAATATACATAAACACACAAACATCACAGAAGGTATTACAGATATTAGAAATAGTCACCTAGAGTGAGAGGGAGGGAACAGAGGAGTGGACAGATATGGAGATACAATTTTTAAATTGTCATAGTTATGGAGGCGTGTGTGCAGGTTTGTTACATGGGCATGTTGCATGGTGGTGAGGCATGGGCTTCTAATGTGGCCGTCACCCAGACAGTGAACGTCATCCCTAGCAGGTAGTTTTCAACCTTTTCCCTCCTCCCATCTGGAGCCTCAGTATCTCTCACTTCCGTCTTCATGTCGAGGTATTCCCATTGTTTGGTTCCCACTTGTAAGTGAAAATATGCAGTGTGGGATTTTTGGTTTCTGAGTTAACTCACTTAGGAGGTTCTGGCCTCCAGCTCCAACCCTATTGCAGCAAAAGACATGATTCATGCTTTTTTTTTTTTTTTTTTTTACAGCTGTGTAGTATTCCATGGTGTGTCTATACTGCATTTTGCTCATCCAGTTATCTGTTGATAGCACTTAAGTTGGGTCCATGACTCTGTTATTCTGAATAGTGCTGCAATGAACATATGAGTGCTGGTGTCTTTTTCATATACTGACTTCCTTTGGGTAGATACCCAGTAGTGGGATTGCTGGGTCAAATGATAGCTGTATTTTCAGTTCTTTGAGAAATCTCCATATTGTTTTCCATAGAAGTTGTACCAATTATCACCAACAGTGCATACGCATTCAGGTATGGTGATAAAATTTATGTGAATACCTTGTTAATTAGTTTTGATCTTGGGCCCTGTAAATATTTTACATAATTTAAAATCAGAATTAAATAGAAAACAAAAGCCTTCCTTTAAACATTGAAAACAAATATTTTAACCCAACTAGATATCAAGTAGTGGCATAACTACACAAAGGATGTATACTTATTTTCAGTGAATTTCAAAATTAGTATATTGACTTTATATCATTTAATGTAATCTATGGTAAGAAAAATTATTATTATTATTATTATTATTTTTTTTTTTTTTTGAATCAGAGTCTCACTCGGTCGCCCAGACTGGAGTGCAGTGGCCGCTCCCGGCCACCACAGCCTCTCGCCTGCTGGGCTCTGGCGATCCTTCTGCCTCAGCCTTCCGAGTAGCCGGAATTACAGGCATGTGCTACCACGCCCGGCTGATTTTTTGATTTTATTATAGAGATGAGGTCTTGCCTGCCCAGGCGGGTCTTGAACCCGTGGGCTCAGGCAATCCACTCACCTCAGCCTCCCAAAGGCGCAGGATTACAGGCTGAGCCACCGAGCCCGGCTGTAAAAAAATTATAATGTTGGTGGTGTTATTTTGAATCTATTATATATAGAATACTATGTTATAGCAAAATATATGTATTTATGTTTCTTTAGAAGTCAAGATATTCACAGTTAAGGGAAAATGGGAAACAAGTATAACATTAAAGAAATTAAGCAAAACCTTTGTTAAATTGGATTTTAAAATATTTGTATAAACTCATAACTAATTTTCTCTATCAAAAAATTATATATTTCCCACTTTCCATTGAAAAGTCCTTGAAACCATGGCATCTTGGGGGCAGTAAGTATAACCAGCTGCCCAGACTGTGGTCTCAGCCCTGCGTCTCACTAAAGAGATGTAGCTGAATCCAGGTCTGGGGCAAGAAATATGTAGAACAAACCTGGATCATCTTAATCCAGAATCAAGGAACCTCTCAAAGCTGAATGGACCATATTACAAAAGCAGGAGGGTGATATTAAAGAGCTCCCATGAACCTAAAATAAGGCCATATGAACATCAAAGCAAATAGTGAATAAATACATACATATAAGTATATGCAAATCTGTGTGTTCATGAACACACACACACACACACACACACCCCTCTCCTTGGTGACTTGTGGAGGTTTCTAGGTTATGATCTCATTACTTTGAAAACTGATAAGTTAATGAGAAGAATGAAGCACTTCATCCTTTTTTTGATTATTCTTTAAAAATTGTTCCATAGGGAAAACAGTATATGAAAGTTACTCATACGTAGAATTCCACCTAATGAATGCATTAAAGTGTGACAGACACACCTTGATGGAAGTGAGGATCCAGGTGGCGATGATCAGTGGAGGCTCGATCATTGCATAAGAGGACTTGAGGGAACGACCTCGCAGGAAATGAGCCAAAAGTCCCTGAACTCAACAGGTCACCATCACCTCTGTGAAAGTTTGGTTGTGGACAGGGTTTGCTTCTTGATATGAGGCTATGTTGTCCTTGAAGAAACAGGAAAAAAGCAAACCTGAAGTTAGTCAAGTCTCTAGGTCTTACTCTCGTGCGGCCAGATGATGGGGAGGTATTGAGGATCTGGGAGCAAGTTCTAAGACACCAAGGGAAGGAAACTGCCAAGTTTGTAGTGTTGGACAGTGCCAGGACCAGGCATCTTTGAAAAAGGGCAGGGGGAGTGCTTTAAAAAAGACATACTTGTATATATAGTATACATACAGACATTACACATATAGATACACACAACACACACACACACACACACACACACAGAATATGAGGCTTAACGACAAAAAGCAGCCTGCCACTAGAAGGTTTTAGGTTGAGTGAGGCCTGTATTTACAGTTTGGTGGTTTTTGAGAATGATGATAGTGGAGTGTGCTCTGGATTGTGAGTGATGCGGAGCCTTTGGGAACTCGGGGGGTTGTGGAACCCCCAAAGGGAGCCAGGTATGGTGTTTGCTGCCACTTCCCTCCTGGAGCCAAAGCCTACATGGGACCATGGGTCCATCTCAGCCGACACCTGCCCCTCCCTGCTCAGAACTGGCAGGAAGTGTGTCCTCTGATACAGCCATTCTGATACTCAAACCTCTGCCATTTTAGTTTAATTAGGAACTAAATGAAGCAGCCACGGGACACTCTGCAGTTGGAGGGGAATTCCTTCTTATCACAGTGAAGGCAAGTCATAGCCGCAGCTTTCCCGGGCAGCCCAACTAGAAGTGCTGCAATACAAAAAGGCAAAATAGGAGTGGGACGGCTTTTAACAAGATAGTCGTGTATTCAAAAAAAAAAAAAGTTATCCTGGACTGCCCCTCGTGTCCCCTCATGCACACACACTATCACAACATTCAACCACAGCAACTGTGACCACAGGTCTCAAGTTGTTTGCTGTCCCCACCCACCGTCCTGTGGAGTACCAACCACAGCCTCGGTTAGTCGGGGGGGTCACTGCCAGAGGAAAGCCTCTGGTGTGGTTGTCCCATGTTGCAACGGCTGCAGAAACTTCAGCTGTGGCACATCCCGAAACAAATCTCAAATGTGCCAGGGAGCAGACCCAAAACTCAGCATCAGAATGAGGCCTGCTGAGCTCTCAGGACCCACTGTCAGCAGGTGGATACCACGAGAGGGGCAGGAATCTGCCACGTAGCTTCACGTTTCTAGTAAAACACAGGCCCTGTGACAGAAACAAGGAGAAGCAGGAATTTCTTTATTGCCATTTCCAGGTCTGAGAAGAATGATGTTGGCAATTTAATGGGTATTGCATTGAATCTATAGATTGCCTTGGGTAGGATGGACATCTTAACAATGTTGATTCTCAAGTCATTCTATGAAAAAGATACCTGCACACGCATGTTTATTGCAGCACTATTCACAATAGCAAACATATGGAACCAATCGTGCTCCCTGTTGAAACTGGACTGAACTAAAAAAAAAATGTGGTACATATACATGATAGAATATTACACAGCCATAAAGAAGGACTTTGCAACAACATAGATTTAGCGTCTATCATACTCAGTGATCTATCACAGAAACAAAGAACTGAGTACCACATGTTCTCACTCATAAGTAGACCCTGAACATTTTCCACAATACTATAAGAAAGGGATTGGCAGTAGCCAGAAACTGCCTGGGGAAGGAGTGGGGGCACATAACATCAATAAGGGTACCTGATCTCAAACCAGGTGAGGTGAAGGCCAAAGGGAGGCCCAAACTTTACCTATATGAAGACCACTTATATACCTAATCCTGAATTGTACCCCACGTTTTTAAAATAAGAAAAACAAAGGAAAGAAAAAACAAACCAAAAAACAAAAAGTTAAAAAAAAAGGAAAAGTAGGAAACTACAGAGCTATAGCTTTAAAATAGCCTTTGTGTATGTATTGTCATGTAATTAGAGACGAAAACAGGCAAGCATGAAGATCAGAATCATCCAGATTATTTCTTCTCCCTTTGCCCACACTGATCACGTAGTACAGCTGTTTAAGTGTTGTCTAATCCTCCTTATCTTATACCGGAAAAATTAAACTCCTCCCCAGTTTTCCTTCCTACATCTGCTCCGTATCTAGTCACCCACACTGATACCAGCATAATCCTTCAGGAAAGGCTATTCCTCTGCTTAGAACTCTTTGTGGCTACCTCTGGAATCTTCCTGTTCCAGCCGAGCCCCTGGTGTGGCACGGAGGACCCAGTCAGGACATTCCTCTCCAGAGGCCTCTCCTATTACCTGAACTTATAATCAGTGGCACTAAATTATCTGCAGTTATCAACACATGCCATGCGCTTTCACTTTTCTGTAATGCAATCCTTGAGCCTGGTGCCTAAGAGCAATGTGAGGACCAGGTGAGCAGCAAGCCCAGGGCCCTGTGCCTGGGGCCTTGCCGGTGTGGTTTAGTTGGCACTCAAAGATGCACATGTAAACAACAACTCCAGGTGATTTGCATTTACACTTGACATCACACTTTGAGGAACACTGTTTTCAAGTCTTACTATAAGGTGGGGTTTTTTTTCCTTTGAAAAAATATAGCATTTCTCCTGCAAATACTTGGCAAGTTGAATCTTCTTGCTGGTAAAGTATTCCATGTCCTGTCTCAAGCAGTTTAACCATTTATCCTAAGGGCTTGGCTTAAATCAGGTGCCTCTTCCCAGCTATACTAATACAGTATTTAATTATGTTCCTAGAAGTTTTATTGTTAGGGTATCCAAGTTATTCATGCAAAATCAATAGGATAGTTTTAAATTTTAAAGTATATTATTCTAACTGTATATATATATATATATATATATAATAAAATATACAAGGATAGAAATAAAAATAATTCAGAATTTCACCACCAAGTGATTAATAATCACATTTCTGTTCTCTTGAGGCAGAAATGGCTGAGTGAGAGTTATGCGCACTTTAATGTTCTCAGTATATAATACAAATTGCATTAAGTTATATCTACTTATCCCAGCTAAGGATGTATAAAAATGCCCAACACCTTGGGTATTAAACAGAAAAACAAATCCCTTATTTGTTATAATAAATATTTTACCATTGTTTTAATCATTGTTTCCAGGATTATTACTAAGGTGGAACTTTTTTATTTATTTTATTTTATTTTATTTTATTTTTTGAGTTGGAATCTCACTCTGTCGCCCAGACTGGAGTGCAGCGGCCGCTCCCAGCCACCGCAGCCTCGACTTGCTGGGCTCCGGTGATCCTTCCGCCTCAGCCTTCCAAGTAGCCGGAATTACAGGCATGCGATACCACGCCTGGCTGATTTTTTTGATTTATTGTAGAGATGAGGTCTCGCTGCCCAGGCGGGTCTCGAATCCACGGGCTCAGGCAATCCACTCACCTCAGCCTCCCAAAGGCGCGAGATTACAGGCTGAGCCACTGAGTCCGGCTGGAACTTCTTTGTTAAATGAATTTAAGGTGTACAACACAGTGTTTGATATGAAAATCCTCAGTGAAATGAGCACAACAAGTGAGCAATTTTCATATCCATCACCTTCCACGGTTCCTGGTTGCTTTCTTTTGTAAGAGCACCTAAAATCCACTCTTAGCAAATGTTCACCATATGGTGTTATTAACTAACGTCCTCCCGCTGCACAGATCTCAGGACATAACCCAAGTCTGCACCTCTGATCATATCTTTTCATTTTTCTCCCCGTCCCCGTGCCTGGTCTACTGTTTCTATGTATTCAATTTGTTTTTCATTCCACAATAAGTGAGATCATGCTGTATTTTCCTTTCTGTGTCTGGCTTATTTCACTAAGTGTAATGTCTACTAGGTTCACCTATGTTGCCACAAATATACCTCCTTTTCAAAGCTGAATAATATTTCACCATAGGCCCGGGCTCGGTGGCTCAGCCTGTAATCCCGCACCTTGAGAGGCTAAGGTGAGTGGATTGCCTGAGCCCGCGAGTTCGAGACCCGCCTGGGCAACTTGGCAAGACCTCATCTCTACAATAAATCAAAAATCAGCCGGGCGTGGTAGCACGCACCTGTAGTTCCAGCTACTTGGAAGGCTGAGGCGGAAGGATGGCCGGAGCCCAGCAGGTCGAGGCTGAGGTGGCTGGGAGCGGCCACTGCACTCCAGTCTGGGTGACAGAGTGAGACTCCAACTCAAAAAATAAAATAAAATAAAATAAAATTTCACCATCCATATATCACAGCTTCTTCATCCATTCATCCATCAACTGGTCAATGGGTTGTGTTCATATCTCGGCTGTTGTGAATAACGCTGCCATGAGTATGGCAGTGCAGACGTCATGAGGCACTGATTCCATTTCCTTTGTACATACTCAGAGGAGAGATTGCTGGATCATATGAGAGATTAGTGCATCATATGAAAGATGATTGCTGGTAATTCTGTTTTCAATTTTTTGAGGAACATCCATATTATTTTCTATAGTGGCCATACCAATCTACAATCTCACAGATAGAATACGAGGGTTCTTATTGCTTCACAACCTCCAGCACTCATCCCTTGACTTGCTGACGACAGCCACCTTAGCAAGTGTGAGAGAACATCTCACAGTGGCCTTGATTTGCATACCCCTCATGAGCAATGTTTGTTGGCCCATTTTATGTCATCTTTGGGAAAATGTCTATTTGGGTCTTTTGCCCACTTTTTACTTGGGTCTTATTTGTTTTTTTGTTTTGTTTAGTTTTATGCTATTGAGTCATGTAAGTTCCTTATATAATTTGGATATTAACCCCATCAGGTAGATGGTTCACAAACATTTTCTTTCAATCTGTAGGCTGCCTTTTCATTTTGTTGATTGCTTCCTTTACTGTACAGAAGCTCCTTAGTTTGCTGTAGTCCCATTTGCTTATTTTTTTCTTTTGTTGCCTGAACTTTTTGTTTGATACCCAAGAAGTTATTGCCAAGACCAATGTCAAAGAGATTTCTCCTATGTTTTCTTCCGGAGTTCTATGGTTTCAGGCTTTACGTTCAGGTCTTTAATCCATTGTGAGTTGACTGTTGTGTGTGGTGGAAGATAAGGGTCCAGCTCCATTCTTCTGCATGTGGGTGTCCAACTTCCCCAACTCCAGTAATTGAAGAAACTCCAATAACTCGTATCCTTTCCCCATTGTGGCTTCCTGTCAAAAGTTACTTGACCATAAATTCTTGGGTTTATTTCTGAGCTCTCTCTTCTGCTCCATGGTTTTGCGTGTCTGCTTTTATGTACATGAAAAGAATCACGTATGCTTCAGACCAACCATCCCTAACTCTTACCTTTTGTCTGTACTGGTAACTCCCCAGGATCCCAGGCTTCATTTGTTATAACCTGTGGAAACAAAAGGCTGACAGACTCTTTCCTGCAATGGAGTTATATTCAGTGTTCTAAGGACAGTCTCTGTAGTTCCATGCTTCTTATGGCTTTCTAGGGCTGGCAACCCTGGTACACACCTGCTCTCTTCTGGGTAAGCTCTCTTTCCTATCTTAAGTGCAAAGAAAGGAGTAAAGCACAAATGGCCTCTCTGGTAGGACAGCAGGATCACAACAAACCTTCCCTGAGTGCATTTTATTTTATACTTAAGGCAAGCTGTTCTCAGAATCTGGACACTCAGAAACCGTGAGAGAAGAAGTGATTCTCATTTTGGAATGCTAAGTTTTCAGATAAATTGTTATGGAGCAATAAGTAACCAGCCCAGGAATGAAAAAAAATGTCTTGGCTTGTCTCAAAAATGAACACCCACAGAGTATATGGATGGTTGACAAGTTTTGTGGAGGTTGAGCCAGAAAACAGTTTTTCTAACTGGGATACAGAAAGTGAGTCAGAGATAAAGGCTCTTCCTTTCAAGAAAGAGAGTTTTCTCTTTTCCAGCATGGCTGCAAAAGTGGGCAGAAGTTTGTTTTTCAATCTAGTCCCTTTACTCTTGCAATTCTCTCAGCTCCTGACAACAGGTTTTTTTTTTTTCCAATAATCAATATTTTTTTTATTATGATGTTGTGGGGTACAGTTAAGGGTTAGGTATACAAATACGTTTCATTCAGGCACCCTATTGATTAGAGGTGCTTCCCCATCCCCAGACAGATATTTGCTCGTTAATCCCATCTCCCCCCACCATAGTTTCCCACTACTGCCAGTCATTTTCTTATAGTATTAGATTGGATGTTCAAGGTCCATTATATGAGTGAAAACATGTGATACTCGGACCTTTGTTTTTGTGAGAGGTCACTCAGTATTATAGACTCAGTTCCATCCAGGTTGCTGCAAAATTCATGACTTTGTTCTTTTTTATGACTGCGTAGTATTCCATCGTGTATGTGTACCACATTTTTCTAATCCAATTCTCTTTTGATGGTCACCATGGTTGCTTCCAGGTTCTTGCTATTGTGAACAATGCTGCGATAAACATACGTGTGCAGTTGTCTTTTTTGTAGAGTGATTTGTGTTCTTCCGGATATATTCCCAGTAGGGGAATTGCGGGGTCGTATGGGAGGTCAATATTTAGAGCTTTTAGGAATCGCCACACTGCTTTCCACAGAGGTTGCACTAGTTTACACTCCCACCAACAGTGTAGAGTGTTCCCTTTTCTCCACACCCTCTCCAGTGGCTGTTATTTTTTGAGTTGTTGATAATTGCCATTCTGACTGGAGTTAGGTGGTATCTCAGTGTGGTTTTGGTTTGCATCTCCCTGATGATTAGTGAAGTTGAACATTTCTTCATATGTCTGTTGGCTGCTCAGATGTCTTCCTTTGTGAAGTGTCTGTTCATGTCTTTTGCCCATTTTATAATGGGATTGTTTGTTTTTTTTCTTTTCAGCACGTTTGAGTTCCTTGTAGATCAAAGATGTTAAGCCTTTGTCTGACCTGGTGTTGGCAAATACTTTTTCCCAGTCTGTAGGCTGTCTCCCTGCTCTCTTGATGGTTTCTTTGGCTTTGCAGAAGCTTGTCAGTTTAATAAGGTCCCACTTGTCTATCCTCTCTCTTACGACCTGTGGGTTTTGGGTTTTGTTCAGGAATTGGATGCCAGTTCCGATTTCCATGAGGGTATGTCCTTCGTTTTCTAAGGTTCTCATGGTTTGAGGTTTTACATTTAGGTCTCTGATCCATTTGGGACAACAGATTTTCTAGCAGTTTAGTTTTCAGTGTCATTATGAGTTTATTTTTCTATATCTTCATAGATATTTTTATGACCATTGGGAAAATCTATGGTAAGATTTGATAATCCAACTCAATTTTGGTTCAGAATTCCTATAATGATATTAATTCCATGTGATTTAAATTATTTTAAACATATCAATGCTTCTTTTATGGATCAGGATATTGCATCTTGGTGAGTGTTCCCCGACGGTTTCCCTTTTCAGCTCCGTAAGTGTTTGCTTCATGCATTTTGAGAGTCTTTTATTTGGTATGCACACGTTAGCATCACTGCATGCTTCCTTTTGCCATTACCTAAGTCTTTCTTCCTAGCAATGTTCTTTGATCTGGAACCTAATTTATCAAACATTAGTACAACCATTCCTTCTGTTAAAAAAAGTTTGAATGATATGTCTCTTCCAGTCTCTTACTTTCGACCACCTATGTCATTTAATTTGAAGTAAGTTTTCTATAAACAGTATATAGTTGCATCATGATTTAGTTTTATTTTTTTCTACATTGGCAATATCTGTCTTTTTCTTGGTGAATTTAGATCATTTACATTGAAGGTAATTGCTGTTATTTAAGGTACTTTTGAGGCATCTCATCATATTGCTTATAGTGGTTGCTTTGGCCTACTTTTCCCACTTTTAAATGCCCAGTGACCTCTATCATTCATGGGTCTGCTAGTGAGTTTTTATGCTGCTAGGTTGTATGGTGGGCTCATGCTAGATTTTGCAAGATGATTGCAGTGTGTTTTCTAGGAGGTGGCAACAATTTTCACTCCCAACAACAGTGTAAGAGTCTCACTGTCCTGTACTACGTCCATGCTGATATCATGTAAGTCACCTCATTGTACAGTTATACAGAGCACCAATTTTGTTTTCATTTTGTATTTTGTTTTCAAAAATGTAAGTTCCTCAGAGGTTTTGCTTAAATTCACCACTTTGTGATGAAGGACATACAGCATAGATTAGATATCGACTAAGGTCAGGCCAGTGGTGCCCAGAGTTTTTTCTCCACAGTCTTGCCATCTTTGCTGAGGGTTTTAGTCATTTCAGAAGTATTCAGTGAAAGCTTTATTATTATTTGTGTTTTTCCCTGTAGATTTAAATGCTTTCTAAATTTCTGGTAATAAACAATTCTTCTTTGAATGAATGAATGAATGAATGAGTGAATGAATGACTTTCCAGAAAGAAACTACATTCCAAGGCTTCATCACCCCTGCTCATGTCATTTCAGGTCAGGTTCTTTGGTTTGTAAGTAAGATTTGAAAATCCCATGTTAAGGGAGTAAATATCTGCTTATGTAAATGGTATAATATTCCTTTTGGGGGGGAATAAAAAGAAGTTAATTTGTGTCAGAGTGTGTTGCTTCTTGCTTATTCACTACAGATACTGTAGTTATTTATTTTGAGCAAGAAGCAACTTGTTTGGGTCTTCCGTCTGCCACATTTCCATTCTTATCTGGAGATTAGTCACTACCTGGGCCACAGAGGCTGGTACAGACAGCTCTTGTTCACTAGGAAACCTATAAATCAAATACTGCAAACATTCTTTCTTCCTGGGAGAAGTCAGGGGCAGGAAATGCCAAGTTCATGACCTTCACTCACAGAGAGTGAAAGAGATCAGTATAAATTCAATGAGGCTTCAAGTCTGTTACTTGTAGAATGAATGTTTAACGTTTAACAGGGAAAGAGAGTTAAGAAATACAAGCTAGCATGTCATAATGGTTACTTTTTGCCTTTCTTATTAAAGCTTTTCCTAGACTATGAATAGTGAATGATTACAAATAGATGCTTTGATTTTCTATAGAAATTGCAAAACTGCATTTGTTAGGGGAAAAAAATCAACTGTCTTCTTTCAGGATAATTTCACATCTCTTTTCATATTAAAAAGGAAAAAAGTAAGCTTTTCTACTCCACAGTACCCAGTACGATTAAAGAGAGAGCCGTCTGAGCCTATGCTTGCTAAGCACACCTCAGGTTCTGTGGACCAGCGAGTTGGGGTGGTTGCCAGGGTGGCTGCATCAGAAGCATCAGTATCTCACACTAGTTTGCTCCCTTGCAAGACTGAGTCCAGAGAGTTGAGAGACGGTCCAGGTGCTGAGAGGAGGTAGTTCTTCTCAGTCAAAGCATCCCTGCTACCTGAGGAGGCAGGGCAGGAGGGGTTGAGGAACCCCTCCTCCCACGGGAACAGAGAGAGGTTGGATGGGAGTTCTGTTTCAGGAGTCCTGGGCCAAGATCCCCCGCATTCCAGGCTGGCTGACTGGAGCAAGTTCCCAGGAAGAGTGGATGTCATGTTACCCTGCCAAAGGCAACACTCTGGCAGTAAGAGCAGCCTGGACTTCTCTGGGGTATGACTCAGACCAGGGAGAGCAGAGCCCGTGGGTGTGGACAAATGTGGATCAGTTGCATGCTCTACTTCTTGGTGAAGAGTTTAGTTGAGTTTTGGTGTAAGGGGAGCAGGAGGCCTCCCATGCTCTGTCCTCTATGTGGGTGGGGGGCCACCATGAAACAGACAGCATCAAAGTCATCCCAAGCCAGGGGCTGGGAATCACCCATCCCATCCTGCCTCTGCCCATGGCCATGACAGATGGTGTAGCATGGCCCAGGCAGTGGGAATATGTCCGAGATGCTAGGACAGCGCCCAGGGGAGCCAGAGCTTTAGGGGACCATGCAGACTAGCACATGGTGGTGCCTGGCAAACTAACACCAAGTGGAACCTGCGCTGGGGTCGGCATGTGGGAGAAGGCTGTTCACTCCAAGAGACCCCAGTCAGCCTCAAGCTACAGCAGGACACACTTTCCTCAAGTCGGACTCCCTGTGGGTGCTGTTGACCCTGGGCCAGCACCTTCCCTGGGGGATGCACAGCAAACGTTAAACATGATATTTCACTGGATTTTAAGAAATTCTCATGGTTTAATTCCCTGGCTCTTGGAAACATGTGCCTGGGATCATAGTGCAATCAGGATTTTCTTATCTTTCCTCATCTTGTTTTTTATTTTGGAAAAGGAATTCAATTGACCTTTGTTTGGAACCGACACTGAACTGCCAAATGTTCTAAATAGAGATGAATAGAACTTAAACCACCTCTCCTGTCAGTGTGAACTTTGAGTCTGTCAAGTTATTGATTGATGTTTATTAGCATGAATTGTCAACAGCACATAATGCTGCTTCCCCAAACCTTCCCACCAATAATCACCCTTTGCCCATTATTTGTTCTTCTCATGAACTAGTGATTCAAAATATTTTTTGATACAACAAACCATAATAGGCAGGCCTTTTACATTGTAGAAAATACCCTGAGGGCCCACACTTATTTCTGCTGGGTATGTCAAACAATGCAGGAGCCTCATAGCAGCATGGGGAGGAAAGAGCTGGAACACAGTGAAGTCCTTGGTAATAACTCCCTCCTCATTGGAGATGTGCTTAGGTTTGAGTAAAAAGGACTCACTCACAGGTCCATCACCTCTGCTGACACCTAGACAAGAATGTTGACTGCATGACATATTCCCAAGTCAAAATGGAGGGTGACATCCTATTGGATGTATTTAGTTTTTGATTTTTAAGGAGGAAGTAGAGCAAAAGAGAACCTCACAGAATGATAAATATTTAAATGTATCTACGTATTCTCAACACCCTTGCTTTCCCAAATGTTGTCTTTGTGGTCATGTCAGATCCTTCCGCTTTTGTGGGTCGGCCCTGATGCAAAAACATTCTCCCCATTGAGGTGATGACTGTCACTCTTCAAATGGAGCCATTCCAGGTACTCTCATTCACAAAGTCTGCACGTGCGCTCTGTCACATGTCAGTGGAGTGGTGAGGTTCACATCAGCTCCTCCATGCAGTTACGACCATGTCCCGGTGGGTCCCCAGACACTGTGTCCGGATGGCTCCTGTCTCAGAGTTGCTTACTTGTGAAAGCCCCAGGCCACCCCACCCCTTCTCACTCCCAACAAAACTATTCTTTCTGTCATCACCACTACAC
Source organism: Cephalopachus bancanus (assembly GCA_027257055.1). NCBI lineage: Eukaryota > Metazoa > Chordata > Mammalia > Primates > Tarsiidae > Cephalopachus > Cephalopachus bancanus. The sequence goes on from JAPVLO010000133.1 coordinate 7,846,970, forward strand.
AATGCTCATTGTATGCAGCACAGGGTAACACATACGATGCATATATTTAGTTTTATGTCCCAATGCAGAATGCAAGGGAATTTCTGACAGTGGAAGTCTCATCTTTCTCTTCAGTTTACCCTAAAACCGGGCCATGAAGTTAGTGACACGGTTCTCTGCGTTCTCTGCAGTGTGCAGGGTAAGGCACGGCTGACCGCGTGCCCTGTGTGATGGTTGAGTTCCAAGCTAATCTTACTGCCAGCGCAGCATGACACTTGCTGAAGTCCTCTGATGTCCTCTCCCTTGGATGAGGAGTTAGGACACTGTCCAGGTCCTTTCTACTTCCCCAGCTTCTTGCTCTCCATCTGCTTGACTGGATCCTCTCCCCTGAGCTGGTTGTGTCCCCGGGGCTACCTCCTTGCCCATCTTTCATGCTTTCTCTTCTTCCTGAACACATCACTTTGTTTCCATGTTTCTGTGCATTTTCTCATCTGAGGCTTCTTGCAGTTTTGTCTATCAAGCTCATGTAAGCCTTTGAAGATCAGCTGGCTGTCAGTTCCCCCTGCCGATGCTGCAAAGCAAGGTCTTACCTCTAAGTGGGATCTAAAAACTCAAGCTCACAGAAGTAAGAAATGAACGTGACTTCCAGAGACTGGGGTGGGAGGTGGGAACGGGGACATTTTGGTCAGAGGCCACAAAGGTCCAGTCATATAGGAGAAGTGAGTTCTGACAGTCTGCTGTACAGCAAGATGACTGCAGTTAATACTAGAGTATTGTGCATTTCAAAGTGTACTTTAGATGTTCCCATCATAAAGAAATGGTGAGTGTGTGGGGTGATGAAGATCTGAACTCACTCAATTTGCTCATCCCACAATGTAGACGTGTACTGATGCATCATACTGTACCCTGTAATTATAGACATTTGTTTTTTTTTATGTGTCAATAAAAGTAAATTTTTTAAAAAGCCAAGTTAAGGTGAACTCTTCCCTGGTCTTTCTGTACAGAGGAAATCAACCCCTTTTCTGTCAACCACTGATGTTCAAACACACTTCCCTGCTCTGTTTCTGCTGCTCACAAGTCGCTTTCTCCCTGACCCCACGAGCCACTGCAGGGCAAGCCCATGTCTGCGGATCTTTGTTCCAGGGCAGTGCATGGCAGATGGCACCTGCTCAGAAGATCCATGAGTGAGTGAGAGAACGTGAGTAGACAAGCTGATAAAAAGCTAAGTGCTGCACAACTGTGCAGAGTCACACTCTCAGGTACCACGGCAGGCTCAGCAGCCATGAGGCAGCAAGGTGTTGGAGCCCCAGGTCATGTCCATCAGAGCTACAATTAATATCACTCATCGCATCTGCTTCCACAGCATAACATCCATGTCAACTCAGAGAAAACTTAGCAGAGAAAGTTTTCTCTTCATTTCTGTTAATTTTAAAATTCATATTTTCTAATAGCATTCAAAGAGTTTCCATGACCAACTCCTCATGTCCCATGACCCGTGCTACCTTCATTATGTTTTAAGGGTTCCTATGGCCTTTAGCGCTTTTCTTCTATTTGAATTCATTTGGCTACAAATTTAATATGACTAGGAAAGAAAAAAGAAATACCAAAGAAGAGACTACTTCTTTTCCAGAAATAAAATAAATGATATAATAATTTTACAAATAACATAAAATAAATATATATTCATTTGCTAATTTATTCATGCTTTTAACATTCAGGAAAAAAAGTGCATTTATACCTAATGGTTAGGGACTTTGCGGAAACACTTATGATAAGTGATTATTGTGTTCAATAATGGATTTGAGATGATTTGTTAGTGAGTCCATAGCTCTCTGATGAAATTGGGAATTCTTATAATAAGATTTAATGACATTAACTGATCTTTTAATATTCTTCTGGTCATTTGTAAGAATTACATCTGATACTTTGATTTAAACCATCCTCAAAATAGCAAAGCTAACACAAATGGTTAATCCTTGGAACACGTCATCTCGTATGTTCTGAGACCAACTCTTCACCCATTATTTAATTTGGGGGAAATGACTAATTTGAAGAAATCATGTTTTCTCTCTCAACACCTTTGGTTTTGAAAATCTTTTAGAAAAAAATAAATCTTGCTCTCAGGCTGTTCCTATGGCTGCATAAAATATTTTGCTGATTCTCTTCACGTGACTGAGTAAGAAAGAATGAAAAAGCTTGCCCATTATGTCACCATTCTCAGAGCAAGGTATCTGAGTACCAACAGACTCCCTCAGGCCACCAAGACCAAGAAGGAGGTCACAGCAGGCAAACGAGGAGCTAACTGACAGTGACAGCCACTGATCTCTAGCACAGCCCTGTAGACAGTTAGCTCCTCTTCCATGAAGCAGGTCCTTTTTGTGCTTCCTGACTTCATGGGTACAATGAAGATCTCACTTTCTGAAGCTGATTTGCTCAACACACCGGGCAGCAGCAGCATTGTTTATGTTTTGGGATAAGTAGGACTTACTTGGCAGGAGAAAATTCTTCCTCTGTTTTCTCTGAATCTGCTTTGAAGAAAAAATTACAAAGGAAAGACATAAAGCTCCAATTGTGCTTTCTGGCAATATTGAGCAAGCGCAGGAAGGCAGCCAGAGAAAAGAAAGAGCAAAAGTATAGCAACCATTGTGGTCACCTAACAATAATGTGCAGGAACATTTCCAGAAACATCCCCCAAAGCAACCACTTTCCTCTGAATACAGTCACAGCGTAGACAACAACTCACCATTGAGGTTTCCTTTGGGGTTCCTAGAATAGCCATCATGATGAGTCTTCTGAGTTGACACATGACTAAGACGCAGCCATGGAGTCATGTCTTTACACTGTATTCTCAGGAAGTTCTGTGCTCACCTCCACAGCTAGAATTGGCTTTGCACGTTGGTTAAAATTCCAGAGTCAGTTCACTATGTTTGGCCATGTGGAGTCAATTCAGCAAAGAGATTTCTGAAGGTTGAAAAACATCTTGCTGTGTACCTTCTGCCATTCAAAGGCCAGGTCAACTGGAATTCTGTGTGCTCGGACATAGCAGTTGGGTCATTCTTCAGAATCCACAGTCTTTCTAACCCCCAAATGCAACATATTCCAAAGACCAAACCAGATGCAAAATTTGGATTGAACTCAAGGGTAAGGATAATGCAGGGAGACGGAAAACATCCAAGAGCTTTGTGCCCATTTATTCTGGAGGGCCAGTGATCCCAAATTCAAAATGAGGAGTACCAAAGGCAGTCAGGAGGTCATCATGTGATCCTAAGGAATTTTGATAATTATAGGAGTCAACTTGGATCAACCTTCACAAATTCTAAAAAAAGAAAGAAAAGCAGAACATCGAAATACTTTTTGCATACAACCAAAATAATCTAAATAAATAACTTATAAATCTTGACTACAGTGGAGATGACATGCTGGTACAAAAACAAAAAGAATATAAGTTGCTACACTGTATTAGAAAGGAGCACACTGTATAGTCTTCTGCAGGAGCTGCTTCTCATAGCATACTACAAAGCAACGTAATGATACTTTGTACTTTTTGTTTTGTTTTGTTTTGTTTTTTGAGTTGGAGTCTCACTCTGTCACCCAGACTGGAGTGCAGCGGCCGCTCCCGGCCACCGCAGCCTCGACCTGCTGGGCTCCGGCGATCCTTCCGCCTCAGCCTTCCGAGTAGCTGGAATTACAGGCATGCACTACCACGCCCGGCTGATTTTTTGATTTATTGTAGAGATGAGGTCTCGCTGCCAAGGCGGGTCTCGAACCCGCGGGCTCAGGCAATCCACTCACCTCAGCCTCCCAAAGGCACGGGATTACAGGCTGAGCCACCGAGCCCAGCTTGACACTTTGTACTTTTGTTGAAGGAATAAATTACACCCCCTACATACACAGAGTCATAACCACATTGTCTCCCAAGAATGAGTAAAACATTGCTGATGTGGCTGAAAGAGTTTAATATTTTTCTAGACAATAGTCTTCCTAGACATAAAGAATGAACAACAGACCATTAGCTTGCCTAAAGGTTTAGTTGCTGTGTATAAAACATGGTAAATCTTCTCATGTGTACTCTAAAGAAGGAAATGAAGTGAATCTTGGGAACATGATTTTATGTTTCTCGTGGGATTTTTAATTTTTGTCTAATTAACATGGCATCATGAGGTCATCTTTTCAGAAGTCCCAGAACACACATGTGAATAGGAATGTTTAAAATGTCCATAATTGTCCGTGTTAAGTAAGTCACTTTGTAAGAGTATCAGATATCTTAGTCAACAGATGGAGAGAAAATCATGCAAATTATTTATTTTTCAGTCAGAGCCTAGAGAAGAAATTACCCAATGATAAGAAGATCCACTAGGTAACTAGTTTTATTCATTTTTCAATTTACCTTTGAAGTAATAACATATACATCAGCTTTCTGATTTATAAACACATGCTTATAATATATTTAAATATACTTCTTAAGAGATGTTTGACTTCCATCTATTTTTAAACTGTTTAATCACTTTGAACTACTTAGATGAAATAATCTAAATGGATGTTAGAAAATAATTTTTAAAATTTATGATTTTGTTGTTTTACACATAAATCCCTGATGAAATCCTACTTACAGAGTGGACTTTCTGCCTTGGAGGATTTCTTATGCCAACAATTATTATCAGTTAATCTTTGATAAAAATTGAGAGAGGCTAATAGACAACAATGCAATAATACTCCTTATAGAATAGATTTATGAGATTAGACCAAGCCATGTTGCCTTGGTACAGACATAAGGAATACATCTTGTCTGTGGTAATCTGGAAATCTTTCATTTGACCTATTACCTTTCCTGACCACATTCTTATAACGGCATATTAGCATAGGTAGCAGTTCAAGTTTCAGAAAAAATAGCAAAACTACCCAAGCCAATATTTTATTATGTTAAAAGTGAAGAAAATCTTATACTTGGTGCAAAAAGTTCAGATTTGAAGACAATCCAGTTGGATAATTTTGGACAGAAGTCCATTTGTGGAATGAAGTCATCCAAATCAATATTTTATAGTCATTATATAAACTAAATATTTGCCAAATAACTTCTTTAATTTGGGTAGAGACATTCTATATATCATAAAATATAGTTTGGAAGAAAAGTTACTCTCCCATGACAGATTCTCATAGGTGAGATACATTTTAAACATTAACTTAAGAAGTTTCATTACCATTTTTGGTGAATATGAGGGGGGGACCCCCCCAAAACAGAATTCATTATTAAAAATTGCATATTTATTCTTACATGTTTAAACTTCAGTCACCTTCAAAGAATTCTCTGTTTGATGCAATACACCTATTGAGACGCTTTTCCCACTGCTCAAAACAGTTTTTGAACTTGCCAATTTTGATGGCTTTCAGAGTTTCAGCCATTTCTTGTTTCACTTCTTCCTCATCAGCAAAATATTTTTCTTTGAGAATTTTTTCATTCAGAGAAACAAAAAAAAACATTGCTCAGGTCAAAATCAGGTGAATAGGGAGGGCAGGGCATAGGCATTATGTCATTGTTGGTCAAAAACTGCTAAACACTTAACACGGTGTTAGCAGATGCACTCATAAATCACCCATTGAGAAATGGGCAAACTCATTGAAAGAATCTCCAAAAAAATTTGCTGAAGTCAAATGCAGTCTTTCACAGCACACTAGCTGGTCTAGTGATACCGATGGGGTCCTAGAACACTTAACTAGTGGGGGAAGCCTGGACTAAAGGGGACCACCCACAAAAGAGAATTCTGGTGTTTGTGGAGTCCTTCAGTACTTTTAGTTACTTTTTGGAAGTTTAATATTTCAAAAACATTTTCCTACCTGAATGTCTCAGATCCTGTCATTCTCATAATTAGAGTCACTAGTCTAATTTAGAAAATGTTTACAGCCTGGGAAAAGACATTTGTATTTTATAAAGAATTAACTTCGATCAGAAGGATGTCACCAAGTTCATTATGCTCAGGATTGTGAAAAAAAAAGAATGATTTTGAACATGAAGATGGAAAGACACAAACTTCAAAATGTCCTGGGGAAGGTGGGGCAAGAGGCACATGCAAGACGGAGGTTTAGGGTCGAAATTCCCACCTCAGAAGGGATTTGGAGACCCGTGGGAGGAGGGATGTGGGAGTGAGAGAAACAGAAGACAGCCCTTCATCTCCAGAACTGAGTGTGGAGGTGGTCTCTGACTAGCAGTTGCAAAGGGAATGAGAGACTTGACAAGAAAATAGCACCTGCTAGAATGTGTCGTGACTAGAGCTGAGAGTGGTTTTCTGTAGAAGACTCCTTGTAAGCATGAAATCACAAGGGAGCTCAGCAGCTCCCACTTCTAAATACAGTCTGACATAAGGAATACACAATGCGTTACTGTGTGGATGAGCAAATCTCCTCCTGTCAAGGACAGGGAGCCACTATGGGTGAAGAACAGGAATGGAAGGTGTCCACTGAAGCAGATGAGATACTGACCCTGGGTTTTCACCTCATACAGGCAATGATTAACTGCCTGCTGTTTGGGTGATGACCTGGGACAGGGTGTCAGAACATCAGGCTTCCCTTCATCTCAGACAGCACCATTGCAACATTTTCTTATGGGTCTGTTTTCCTTTTCTGTGGGCCTTTACAATGTCCATGCTATCACTCTCTTCCTTTGCCTAATTTTTGTCCTTTCTGTAGATACTGTGCCCCTGAAACAACGTTGCTGAGAGATGCTGTGACTTGACAAGTCTAATCAGGTGCCCTCACCCCACAAGATAATTTCTCTTGGGCAAGTGGCTGAACTGTCAGCAAAACGGGACACCCCAGGGAGAGGGGCTTGGACTGACGACAACACACTCATGTCTAAAGTGTGCAAAGCCTATGGGTGAACCTGTCATGTTCCTCTTATTCTGGTAGTCATGATGCTCTGCTGGGGACATGGTACTTTTCCCTATAATGAATAATTTTTTAATAAACACTCTGCTCCTATAATACCTATATCATAGGCTTTTATAACCTAAAGAGATCGCAAATGTTATATCTGATAGTTTCCCAACTGGAGTCACTCAAGTTCCTTTTATCCATATGAAATACTGTATGGCATCCTGCTCGGGCTTCTCCCACCTGGACATAGGGCCACTGTTGTTTACAGGAAACAGAGTGTTTTCTGTGTTCCATCTTTCATTCGGAAACTTCCCTTGAAGGAACTCTATTCTCCATGTTTTCTTGAGGTGACTTTCATATTCCTTGACACTAACCTTCTTTAAATTCTTGAGCACATGGGTGGTGATGTCCTCCCAAGAGGTTTATTTGGCAGTTTTCAAATAGGGAGAGTGACCTTGGTCAACAATCTCATCCTCAACTCCATGATCCTCCTTCCCCAATCCTAGGTCAGACATTCCCCAAACCTTGGGGCTTTTAATTTATACAATGAGATGCTTTCAAGGAAACACCTGAACTTGACATATAGGATTTAAAAAAAAATCCTAACACTGGCATTTTTATTATTCTCAAACAGTATAGATTTTTGTAGACATGAATTGCATCTATATAACAATTATCTTTCTCAAAATAATCCAGTTTGAAAAATATTTACTCTCTAAACCAGATGATAATGGCATCCATGTACTTAGAGCCCCAGACTGGAATCCTTTTGTAGTAGTTCTGAACGCTATGTCTATAAAAAACTTTTGCTGTTGGTGGTGGTGGTGTGTGGGAGGATGCATGGCAGAATGTAACTAACACATGGTGATGTTTTCTACCATCTCAGTCCCAAGTAGGAGTTTATATTGGAGAACACAGACATAGATGTATTTTCTTATAAATACAGTCACCTAAAACTAATAGGAAGATTTTTTTTTTAAAAAAATGAGTATTTAACAGTGTTCTCAAGTGAAATAGTGCAACAGGCTTGTTTCTTCTCTTCTCTTCTCTTCTCTTCTCTTCTCTTCTCTTCTCTCTCTCTCTCTCCTTTCTGCCATAAACAACTATGCCTCTTGTTTTTATTTTCCATATACTTCTATGCCTGCCTTTTAGCTATCTATATATGGTTCCCTTGGAGCAACAAATAGAATGTTTTCTTGGCTTTTGTGTCTAGCAGGGGCAGGGCAAGAAAGTAATTCCAGCACAAATATTTGACTGTTGAAATATTTTCCACAAAACAAAAATAGGATATAGAAAAATAAAAATCTTAGCTCTCAGGAACAGCTGACTGGCAAACGTTCTTGCATCTGTCAAGCAGCCCCTGAGAACTCCTAGGTGACAGTCCTGGGAAAAGCCACCCTTGTTCGCACAGTGCTTCCTCACATATGCCCCTCTCTTGAGCTTTCTCCACACATTTGGCAGAGGCTTCAGTGTCCAGGCCATACAGACATACACACACCCCAGTTCCTAGGTATTGTTTCCACATTTGAGAAGCTCTTTAGTGTTCACATTGTTACAGAGACTTTGTAGACCCATGGTACCATTTCTCTCCAGTAAAGCAAAAAAAGTATATGATCGAATCAATATTATGCCCATCTAAAAAATAAAAAGGGAAAGTTTCCGTGATCAAAATCAGCATTTCTGAAACTTACTTGAAATTTATAATTGATTGAAGTTTGACAGTATAACAAGAGTTACAATGCAATCTGCAATCTTGAATTTAAAATAACACAGAAAACCCTGGTAACACATCACATGCAGTGTGATAGGAGAATGGATGTTTTCTTCCTGCTTGGGTGTCCTTATTATCTGAGGAAAAGGACAGTGACCTGCCTGGGTGAATCTGATGTTCATGGAAGCTCGGAATGACGTAGGTGTTTGCTAGAGCCAAAACAGACAATCATTGTTATACACACCAATAGTTTTTTCAGGATTATTAACTCAGCAGGGATTATGAAAAGATGCAAATCTCGTATTTGAATGTATGAAAAGAATTGTTATCATCTATGGCAATTTAGTGAAAGAAAAGGACATGCAATTAGCAGACAGAAAGGGATAGGCTTGACGTACACAAGCAGCAGCCAGATAAAAACATAAAAAGTCCCATTTATAGTAGCAAGAAAAATAGATAAAATCCCCAAGCAAAGTCTTGACTTAACAAAACCTTAACTTTAAAACATTACTGAAAATTACAAACTACACTTAAAAATATCAAATTTTTGAACAATCAAGTTTTTGAACAAAATACTCGGCATCGTAAATATATCAGTTCACTATTAACTTATGAATTAACATAATTTTAGTAAAATTTTGAAAATGCTTTAAACTAGAAATGATTATTAAATTGATATTGAAAAAGAAATGTTAGTCAAGAAAACATAAATTCATGATAAAAATTCTCAGCAAACGAAATAAAGGTGAAAACTTTCTAAATGTGATAAGGAGCACCATGGATGGTTCTCTAGCTGACATCATGCCTCCTTGTGAAATATTGATGACTTCTCATCAACATTAGGAATGAGGCACGGATGTTTGCTATCATCAACTTGATTTAGTATTGTACTGGAAGTCCTAGCCATTGTAACAAAACAAGAGAAGAAATGAAAGCCTAAGGACTGAAAATACATAAAAATGCCTTTATTTTCCAAAACAAGATTATTAATGAAGAATAGCCAGAAGAACTTAGGAAAGAAAAAAAAAAGCAATGTCAGTGAGCTTGCTTTTACCATTTAAAATGTGTGTTGATGTATGACAGACCAATGAGATAGAATAGAAAATTCAGTAACAGATCCAAGTAATGTAGAAACTTAGTATATGCTGTAAAGAGGCTTCCTAAGTCCCTGGGCAAAAACAGACATCTTACTGTAGGCAGTCTTTACTCTGTATGGCAGCATGGACACACCTACATGATGGTGCAAGCAAACATCAAATAAAGAGCTCTTTTTTTTTTTTGAGTTAGAGTCTCACTCCATTGCCCAGGCTGGAGTGCAGTGGCACGCTCACAGCCACCCCAGTGTCAATCTGCTGGCCTCCAGTGATCCTTCTGCCTCAGCCTTCCAAGCAGCCAGAACTACAGGCACGTACTACCATGCCCTGCTAATTTTTTTTAATTTTTAATTTTATTGTAGAAATGAGGTCTTGCCAAATTTTCCGGACTGGTCTCAAACCCGCAGGCTCAGGTAATCCATTTGCCTCAGCCTCCCAAAGTGCTGGGATTACAGGCTGAGCCACAAAACCATGGTCTTTTAACATTTTCCTCAAAGCATTAAAAATGTTCCTGATGTGGGTTATACACGTATAGGGCAGTGGACAAAAATTATAAAAGTAGTATGCATTTAGTACAGCCTAATTTAAAGCATTAGAAACATTGAGAATGAGGTTTATTTCCTTATAAACATCTAATGGGGGTAGTTTAACAGTGTTAGAATTCTTGTTGTCATAGAACTTACAAATCAGAGCCAGCAACTTTCTGTACCTTGGAGAATAGTCATATTCCTTTCCAAGTTTGGATTAGTTTCCAAAATGTTATACTTTGTGCTTTCATCATTATAAAATGTCTCTGAGGGTCCTAATGTGATTTTCTTTTTCCAGTATCAGTTCTTCTGGAGCATTTTTATATTTTCCGTCAGAACTACATTCCTCACATTTGTCATCAAGTCCTTTTGGCTGCATGTATCCTGTCTCTCAGCTGACAGAAGTGTCACCACACCACAGTCAGCTACCTTCTCTATCTTTGTTATCCAATTATCTCTCAGTCACCCTTTTTGTAAACTCACATGGACTTACCACTAGCAGACATGCAGACAGACAACTACATGCTTTGCTGTCTGTGTTGTTTGAAATGAATAACAGACGTTTGGTGCCCAGTTACTGACAACCTTTAAAAAAGGTGAGATTTGTCACTGATTAAGGCAACAAATTACATCTCTTAATGGACCCTGTTGTTTATGTGGTGGTTTGTTAGTTGCAGGCTCACAGTAAAGTTTGTACTTTATATGATTGTTCACAGGTACTATACTGTGGTGATTGAAATCTGAGCAACACTATTGAGGGACAATGCTATCTGACTAAATTGTAGAAACTGAAATTCATGCATAGCAGATCCATGGAAACTAAGATTCCCTGTAATTGATTCTGGTATAATTGGTTAGAAATTTGAGAAAAGATAAAATCACTTCCACCTCACTTCCACACTAGCATACATTTTGAAGTGGATCATAGATTTAAACCTAATATATGAATGTCACATATACACTAGAAAAAATACGAACAATTTTTTTTGTAGCTTGGGCACAGAAAACATTTTCTAATAATGACTTATATAGAATAATAAAAGAGAAAAGATTAGTAAATTTGACTACATGAAAATTTTTATTGGAAAAAAATCCCAAAGTAAAACAAAGACAGTCTCAATAAACAAAGGACAAATTTGTCAATTTGTCAAAGGACAAATTAAACACTTATTAAAGATATTGTCATTAACATCACATGCAAAGATCTACAAATCAAGAGTGAAAAAAGACCAACTCCTTAAAAATGAGGAAAGACATAAGTGGAACAGACAACAAGCACTTTTTTTTTTAAAAAAAAAGGTTACCAAGCATATTAAAATGTCTAGCTCCGCACATAATAAATAACATATACTGAGTTACTAGTTGTCACCTATCAGATTTACAAAATCAAAAAGGTAGCCATGTTAATCTATTGATGAGGATAGGGAGAAAAAGAAACCATCCATTTTGCTATCTACCATATATTTAAAAACTGACAAAAAAAAAGAAACTGAATTAAGCACAATTTGTTTATTACAGAATATTCATAAATGCAAAAGATCAAACTCAAGTGTCCATCAATTAAGGACTGGTGAATAAGCTATGGTAGAGTCATTCAGTGAAAGACTATGAAGTCATGAAAGAATACAAGCAGTAACTATACACTGAGGTGAGTGATGGTCAGAATTTTTTTTGTTATCTGAACAGAGCAAAATTCAGAAGAGTTTATATGGTTTACCTTTTTGTTTTCATAAGAGATGGGAAGGAGGGAACAAGATGCAGACAAACCTTCTCTAATTATACCTCGTTATATACATATAGTCCTGACTCTGAAAATTTGCACATTTTATATTTTAAAAATAATAGTAAATCAAAATGACAAAAAAACTATAAATTGAAAAGAGACATAAGTAAATCGGCCCAATTGTATATCAAGTTGATAACATAAATTTACAGACAAAAGTGATTTCAGGAGACTTTAAAAGACATAGTTCAATGTGTTTAAACACTGCATTAATTGGAGAAAGATAGGGCAATTTTTGTAAGAAAAAAATAATAAATATAATTTATAGATTTTTTATTATGGTCCATGAATTCATGATGATATCAAAGGTGTTAAAAGCATAAACAATAATGCATAAAAATAACATCAACATATTGAACACCACAGAGGTCACAAGGGCACCAATCCTGAAAATTGGTGGGTAGAAAGAACAAATTGAGAACTTTCCATGCTTTTCCTATGTAAACTATATTTAAGGGTGACCAAAGAGTCCTAATGGATGAGAAAAACTCTTTATAGAAGGGTTCCAGTTGATAAATGTGAAAAGAATGATAATGCTATAAAAATACAATTTGGCGCCTGTAATCCCGCACCTTTGGGAGGCTGAGGTGAGTAGATTGCCTGAGCCAGCGGGTTCGAGACCCGCCTGGGCAGGCGAGACCTCATCTGTACAATAAATAAAAAAAATCAGCCAAGCGTGGTAGCGTGCGCCTGTAGTTCCAGCTACCTGGAAGGCTGAAGCGGAAGGATCGCCAGAGCCCGGCAGGTCGAGGCTGCGGTGGCCGGGAATGGCCACTGCACTCCAGTCTGGGCGACAGAGTGAGACTCCAACTCAAAAAAAAAAAAAAAAAAAAAATACAATTTGGCAACACTGAATAAAATAATCAATCCGGGTTTAAATTAAAAGGACTTAACACAAGATTAATTAAAGACTTAACCATGGAATGATCAGGCTGTCTTGACGTGAATGTACTGATCAATCTCAGCATCCCTGAGCCCAGCTTTCAGGTACCTCCTGATTGAGAAGTCTGTGATGTCAACTGTGAACATTCTTCCCCCAGAGCAGATTCTTTTAAACATAGTAATCTGCCAATTACTGTCTTAGCTCTACTCTTGCTATTCAGAAGAGATGACAAGCATTTCCACATTTACACAAAATCCACCCTGTCTGGTTCTGGCACACATGGGGTACAGTCATGGTCTCTTCCAAGAGGACATTGTGGAGTTTGGAAGAGCATCATGGCACTGCTTGACTTGATTTTAAAATGTATGTGACAGGGACACTGCACACAGACCACCACCCTGCCACTTCTGGCCATTGCTCACATTCAAATGTTGGTTCTAGCTCAAGTCAGCCATTGTCAAGGTGAAGAAGGTGATGCGAAAGTAGCCAATATATCCAGCTTCATTTTTTAAAATTCCGCTTGTTAGTTGTTATCTGCTGAGAAGAATGAGTATCTATGCAGAGTCATTTTTAAGTTTGAAGAGAAAATATTCTACTTCTTTCAAAGATCTGCCCTTCAAGACTGTACTAGAGGATCTCAATTACAGTAAAAGAAGACTATGCTCAATCTAGATGCCAAACCAGGTGAGCTCTTCTGTGGGCTCCTCAGGGGCAGCATTGGAGATGGAGACTCCTGAATGAAAATGAGACTCCAAACGTGAAATGTGCTCCTTCCATTACAGAGGAGAGCACTGGAGTTCACAGAGGTCAACTGGTGTACACATCCACGAGTGAATGGATGAAGACAAGAATCTTAGCATGCAATTTCCCCCTCCTAATTCCCAAACTCCTTCTCTCAGTAATTTACAATATCTATTCCTGGGAAGGGTCTTCAGCCTTCCTTCTGCATTGTGGGGGTTTGTTTGGCGAAGGCTTCTTCTGAACATGGATTCTGAGCTATTGAATATGCTTAGAGGGGACCAAGGTAGCAAATATGGGGAGCTTTGATGAATCTCAGTTTCTGTGATTTAGTAGAAGCCTATATATACTAGATGGGAATAAATACTCTTTTCTTATAGATGATGGAAGAAAATTATGTGAATATCTATGAAATTAGGGAATGATGATGACCTTAGAAATAACTATTTTGCTCTATGTTGGGGATGGAAGTATTATATTCGTTTTTTGTTTGTTTTATGTTAAACTCAGCCCTCTTCCCAAATATTAGTAAATTACAGAGATGACATGGGACTAGAATTAGAATCATTAAATCATATAATTGGATTTAGCATTATGTCATAGGCAGGTTCATTTAAATGCCTAAGACATGCTCTGTTACTGTGGTAAATTAGGCCAAATTAACAAAAATTTGGATATTTAGAGCTGGAAAAAAAATCCAACTAAACACACAGGTCAACCCATTAACTCTTCAGACTTTCTTAGGGAGTTGCCCAAAGTGACAACTTGTGGGAGACCTCAGGGCAGGAGTACCGATCTCAGCATCTCTAGGGGCCCTGAGAAGTTCCTGCAAGAGACTGCTCATTTCCATGCTTCAGTGTAACTGCCTTCATCAGACTTGATTTCTCTCAACAATCACTGTTACTGGGCCATTTTCTAAAGAGGTGTCATGTAAGCAAGAGTATGATGAGGAGGCACAAGCGAAGGACCAAAGAAGGGAAAAATGGCCAGGATCTGTGTCCAGGACCTTAGAACGACTAGGTTTAGTGTTTGGTAAGATGACAGATTTCAGGTGGCTTCACTGACCTTGTTGCTTTGGGTGGCCAGTGAGTCGTATGTTGTGTTAACTGGATCTGACCTACCACCGTGGTGTGAGATTTGTCGATACAGGGCAATGATCAAATGACTTGCATCTGGATAGGCTGCTCATGTCCTCATCTTCTTTCCCCACAATTGGTAATGACAGTGTTGTTCACTGTAAGGAGTCACCTGCTGCTTTGGAGGAGACACGTGGACATCCTTGGTGCTGGAAAATTCATGGATTGCTAAATGTTTGGTCTCTCGAAAACACCCAAGATTTGTGTAGTACCGGGAAGTAATTATGCAATCCACTCATCCTTACAACCTCAGGATACGGGTATTTTCATTTCTCACTAAATCCTGAGCTTTGCTTCCATAATCGCTTACTTTTTAAATGTCTGTGCAGCTCTGCAGCTTCTATAGCTTTGGACGCACTTTCACTTCAGCAGAAGCCAATTAATTGAACTCAAAATGAATTTGAAATATTAGCTGCAGACCAAACTGGTTTTTCAGGTTGCATTTTCAAAAATAATTTCAGCCATACTTCTTAATCCTTAAGTAGTGTTTGTATGGCTCAGGCTCATTCACAGCTCACTCACTCTAGCCAAGCTTGCCGCCCACAAGTGGAAGTGATTTAATGCCAAGAAGATTAGACTTGAGCAAGTAAGTGATCATTACACTTTTAAAAATTTCAACATAAAGTGAGCTTTCCTTTGAAAGAGTTGAAGCAAGAATCTAGGCAGGCGGGGTCTACAAGGGATCGTTTGAGAGGAGCACTCTTCTCTACCACTCTGGGGGAGCTGAACAACCAAGTTCTGCCAGCCACCCAGGGAGGAGGCTCCTTCCGGGGCACAAGGGGTCAGTCATTTGTGTTGAGTAACTGGACATAGGTCACCTGGCCGGGAGGGAGCAAAGGGTGGAAGACCTGAGGAGGGGGAGGTAGATGACAAGAAGGCATGGAAGGGTGATTTGGAGCACATCCACCTGTGTGAACCACATGAAAAGTAAGATTTGGGTGGTGGGGGGAGTACTTAAAAGACCCAAAGAAAACACGTTTATTAGTGGGAAGAAGGAGACCTGGATTCCAGCTCTAGGTGCTTCTTTTCATCTGCCGTTGGTGACCTGGTTAGGACTAGGTCACCTTTTGCCTAGGTCGCTGGAATGGCTCTCTTTGTCTCTATGCTTGTGAGATATTCCTCATCACAGCCGTTTTTTTCACACTCTGACCCCTGTTATTTCTAGTTCTTGCCTTGGTTTTCTTTCATTTCCAGAAAACCGTTCAGTATCCCAGCCACACTCTTCCTTGGGGAACCCCTGAAGTTCCCGAGAAACGCGGCAAATACCAACCCCTATTCCTTAAGCTAGCCTATCTCCTTTCTTTCTCAGGCCAGTGCACTCACCATTCAGGTCCCTGATTGTGTATTCCCTGCTCTGACAATGTAACCTAATCTCTCTGTTGTAATCATATTAACTGTTTCTGGATATTTTCCAGAGTGCTTATTATGTAATTGTCATATGCTTTACACTCAGCATTTTCACATATTAAGTGCTTCTTGGAGAAAGAAAATTATTTGCTTCATTAAAAAAGACCTCAATGTTTAATAAACATTGTGTAACTTTTCAACAGAAAGAATGGAATACAGAAAACATATTGATTGATTATAATTTTTATTTTGATATTATTGGAGACTGGCATGCAGTTGTAGGAAATAACAGAGACCAGTGTTCCCTCAAGCCAGTCTTTTCCCATGGTGACATCTTGAAAAGCCATAGCACTATATTACAACCAGAATATTTTTGTTCTTTCTTTCAATAGCTTTAGGGTATACAAATGATTTTTGGTCTGGGCTATAAGATATATCCCCTGGCCCCGTGCACACTGTACCCTACAGGTGATATTTTGCCCCTCCACTCCTTCTCCCCCTTCTGAATCTCCAGTGTCCATGACACCCTCTCTCTCTCTCTCTCTCTCTCTCGTCTATCTCTATTAGACTCAAGCAAGTAATGATAATTACACTTTAAAAAATTTTTTAATAGTCTTTATAGATCCTTAGTTTATCTCCCACTTGCAAGTGAGAACACATGGTGTTTGGTTTTCTTTCTTTTTTTTTCAGTACCAATTAGTCTATTTATTTTTCTCAGGGAAAGAAGAAGGGAAGAGAAAGAGTCAGCATGTGTGTTACAAAATGATTAGAAAATGGGAAATACCCAATACAGCAAATCAACCATCAAACACACCCCTGTAATGAGGTTGCCATAGCCCAAAGGGGCTCAGTCTCCTGCAGTTCAGGAATTAAGGGATCAGGAAAAGAACAGACAGGTACAGGCTTTCCTACCCTCTCTCCCTCTACACACCCACCCACACATATAATTTAGTTATTGGGGTTTCTCTACAACTCTTAAAAGATTTATGCAAAAATCCTAAAAGGCTAGAAATCTTCCATCCCTTGTTCCCAAGCTCCTAAGTCAAGACCATTTCTTCATGTGATTCATGCCAAACATTTAGGGCACTGCTGTATTTTGGATGGATCAAGGATACTTAATCTAAAAGCCTAAAGTAGAGAGAAAAACTGGGGGTCTTCCATATAGAAAGTGGGGTCAGGAGGCCAAGAAAGGGAATATGGGTGTTTGGTTTTCTGTTCCTGAGTTAGCTCAGTTAGAATGATGGTCTCCAGTTCCATCCAAGTTGCTGAAAAAGACATTATTTCATATTTTTGATAGCTGAATAATATCCCACAGTGCATAGATACCACATTTTATTACCCACTGATTGGTTTATGGACATTTTTGTAGCTGCAAGTTGTGCTGTGGTGAACATGCAGGTACAGGCATTTTTTTCCATATAATAACCTCTGTTCCTTTGGGTAGATACCTATTAGTGGGATTGCTGGATCAAGTGGTAGATCTACTTTTGGTTGTCTGAGAAATCTCCATATTGACTTCCATAGAGGTTATACTTTTACATACCCATCAGCAGTGTATAAACATTCCCTTCTCTCTGCATTCATACCAGCAAGTATTGGTATTTTTTTTTAATGATGGCCTTTCTGACTATAACCAGAATATTGACATTAATATATTCAAAACCCAAAGCATTTCATCTCCACAAATATCCCTCATGCTACCCTGTTATAGCCAAACCCCATTCCTTCCTAGCCACTGGCAATCACCAATGTGTCCTCCATTTTACAATTTTGTCATTTCATGAATATTATATGAAATAAATTATGCAATATGCTATCTTTTGAGACTGGTTCTTTTTACTCCACATATTCTTCTCAAGATTCATCCATGTTTTTGAATGTATAATAAGTTATTCCTTTTTTGCTGGAGTCCAGCTCCAGGAGAGAGTCAGGGCTTAAGATGGGGGAATCGGGAAGTGGTGAAAAAGAAAAGACGAAAACGACAGGATCCTTCTTCCTGGGGAGAGTTCAAGACTCTGCCAATTTTTATTCAATTCTTACAAGCTTATATAGTTTTTTTACTGACCCCCCTATCCACAAAATGTATCCCATGTTACACATTAAATGTTTACATCATGTTTTTTCTTTTGTTTATGGGGAAGTTGACCTTTATAAGTTTTATTTTGTTCCTTCCTGCTACCAGTGGTGTAACAACATACCAGCTGCCAATTTATCAGCCACATCGTGTGACCTCTAGGCCAACTGAATCTCTTCCCTTCACTATTCTATTTCTTTTCCTTTAATAATCTATTTTCTTAATTCTACCCTTATATATACTTTTAGCAGCTGTATATTGACTCGTTTTTCCTTTTATATAACCACCCTTATCTTACTCACTACGAATTTTTAATACTATTAATTTAAAAATTTAACTTTCTTAATTCTAATTGCCTTATCTATATTACTCGCTATTTTCTTATCACCTATTTTACATTTTATATTTCTAAACAAAACATGTCTAAATCTACACTTATATATGAAATTAATCTTACTTCTAATCCTAAATGTATTTAATTTTAAACCTACATTAAGTGTATATAATTTTAAGTTTTACCTTAAAACTTAATTATTTCCTATTCCTTATATTTAACTAATACCTACATCTATAATAAACATTTATATTTTAATTATAACTCCTATTTATTTAATTCTAATTCTTACTTTAATTTTAACCCTCTTTCTAATTAAACTATAATATATTTCTTAAATCAAAAGTCATGTCTGTGACTTGTTTTTCCCGAAAACACCTGTTTTTGGAGATACTCTGTCTCAGTTTCTCACTTCCTCATCAATCACAACTGTCAATGTTGTTACTTATAAAGGGTATAAGGAAGTACCTTTTCCTTTTTAGCTAAAGGTTTCAAAATTTGCATTCCCTTGTCCCTTCAGGGGGGAGATTTTTGCTGTTGAGCCTTTTTTACATTTCCATACATAGGTTTACTGCTAATTCCACATCCTTGCACATTCTAGCTAATTGTTTTATTTATCAAGGGAAGTGTTTTTCAAGCCTAAGCATGCTTTCCTTTAAGACCAAAAGGAGTCCTTCAATAGGATCCATGGGGCTCTGCCTCCAGCATGGCCACTTCCCACTGGGGCTCTGCTCCCAGTCAGTGTTTTTCCCATTTTCAGGTAACCTCCACTTTGCATCTTTAGGGGTTGTGGCTTCCGGCACTTTTTATTGCTGAGTAGTATTCCATATCATGGATGTACCACAAATTGTTCACCATTCACCCAAGGAGGATAGCTGAGCCAGTTTCTGGCTGTTATGAATAAAGCTGCTATAAGCATTTATACAGTTTTTTTGTGTGTGAGTATAAGTCTTCATTTCTCTGGGAAAATACCCAAGAGTGCATTATGTTAGTTACATATTTAGTTTTTAAGGAAAATATCAAACTATTTTTGGAGTGACTGTTCCATTTTGAATTCCCACCAGCAATGTAGTAATCCACTTCAACAGTCTTTTTCTTGCAATTGGTGTATTTAGACTGTCTAAATGCCATACAATTATCTGTATATTGGAGAGTAAGACTGACATTTACATTTTCATTGTCTGTTTTGTTTTTTCCCCTGTTTTCCTTTTTCTGCTTTCCTAATGTTTACTTGAACACTTAAAAAAATGTTCTCCTGATCTTGTATAGTCTCTGAATGTATTTCTGTGCATGGTTTTCTAGTGGTTGTTCGACACATTGCACTACATGTACATTATAGAGATATACCTTATCACAATGAGTATTACCACTTTCCCCTTCTCTCCCACTTCTAGTCTTTGACCCAGTATTCTGGTCTGGACTTGAAAGAAGGAAGATGGATGCATAAATTGCCAAGAAGGAAAAATAAGCACACCACCTTGTTAAATCTGTTTGATGGCTGCTTTTCTAGTTCTGCAAAAATAAATACATACCACCACTTCCCTTCCTAAAGTACAGGTATTCCCTGACTTGCAGTGGGGTTTTACAAATCCATTGCAAGTTGAAAATGCTCTAAGTCAAAACACATTTAATACACCTAACCTATCAAACATCACAGCTTGGCCAAGTCTGACTTAAATGTGCTGACTTAAATGTGCTGAGAATGTAAGCCTACAGCTGGGCAAAACTATCTAACACAAAGTCTATTTTATAATAGCATGCTAAGTATCTCGTGCAATTAATTGAATACTATACTGAAAGTGAAGATCAGAATGGTTGTTTGGGTGCTCAAAGTACAGTGTGTATCACTCTCACACCGTGATAATGTAAAAAAGTTGTAATATGGGGATGGTCTGTAGATATTTGCTGCTGGTTTAGTGGATATCATCTTGAAAATGTGCTTTCTTCTCAATAGAACTCAATAGCATCTGTTTCTTGCACTGAATCTTAACTGAGACAATGTTGTAAAATGCCTTCCCAATTTGTTGCATATTTTTAACACTATGTAGAGCTCTTTTGACAAAGATTAAATTTATAGCTTTTAAAAAAGACTTCTAATGTTTGTGTCTTACTTAGGAGGACATACTTTCTCAACTGTAACACTTACTTTCAACAGTTTATTACGTTATAATTTACATACCGAAATTCCTTTGTTTTATATATATGCTTCAATGACTTTTAGTGAATTTAGAGTTGTGAATTCCTAGAATTTAACTCTGCAATATTTTCATCACCCCACAAAGAAGCCTGTGTTTCTTGGCAAACATGACTCCCTGCTCCAGCAACGGCTCGTCTACTTTCTTTCTCTACAGATTTCCTGGTCTGGGTTTTCATCTAAGTGGAATTATGCAGTATGACGGATTTTGTAGTCTGGTTTGTCATATTAGCATGCTGTTTCTGAAGTTCTCCCATGTCGTAATATGTATCAATTTTACAGTACTTTTATTGTTTTACTTTTAGTGTATAAATCTTTGACTCTCCTAGAATTGGTGCATGTAAGGAGTTATGGACAGGCACATGCCACCACATCCAGCTAATTTTTTGTTTTCTTGCAGAGACAAGGGTTTGCTATATTGTCCAAGCTAGTCTCAAACTTCTGGGCTCAAGCAATCCTCCTGCCTTGGCCTCCCAAAGTACTAGGATTACAGCCACTGTGCCCAGTTTTATTCTTACATTTTTTTTGAGTATGGAAATATTTTCTTATATTTATCAAATGATTGCTATTTAGACACAGAAAAGTTGTTTATTTTTCAATAACTTTATTGAGATATTTATACAGAGTAAAATTCACCCACTTTGAGTATAAGTATACAATTTGATTTTTTAAAATATATTCAGTTGTGCAACCATCCTACAGCCTACTTTTGGAACATTTTTATCTCACCAGAAAGAAATTCAATGCTCATTAAAATTGACCTGCATACTCCTTCTTCCCTTAGTTTGAGTGGTTTTATCATAAAAGAGTGCTGGATGTTACTAAATGCTTTTTCTATATCTATTTGGGTGATTATTTTGTGGTTTTGTCTTTTATTCTATGGATTTAATGTATTGCATTAAATGATTCGTATATAAAAATCACACTTGCGCATGGGTACAGTTCTTTTTCCATGTTGTTGGATTTAGTTTGCTTATGTTATTGGCATTTTTTGAATTGAGATTCACAACATATTGTTCTGTAGTTTCCTTTTCTGCACCGACTTTATCTGGTTTTGGCATCAGAGTGACATAGTCCTCATAGAATGAGTTGGAATGTTTTGTCATCTTCTACTCTTTCACTTGACTGTGAAGGAGTGCTATTAATTCTTCTTTGACTGTCACTGGTGACAGTGAAGGCTTGTGTAGAGTTTTTAGACTACGAATTCAATCACTTTATTTGCTATAGGTCTATTAAGATTTTCCACTTCTTCTTCAGTCAGTTTCCACATCTCACCTTGCTTGACATTTTTCTTTCATTTCTTTCCTGAGGAATTTGTTCGTTTTATCCTAGTTATATAATTTGCTGGAATATGATTGACGGTTATCTGTATTTTTTATAATCCTTCATATTTCTATAAGGTCAATAGTCATGGCCCCTACTGCATTCTTGATTTGAGTAATTTGAGTCTTATCTCTTTTTTTCTTGGTCAATTTAGATAAAGTTTTGTCAATTTTGTTGGTATTTTCCTATAACTAACTTTTGATTTCCTTGTTTTTCTAGTTTCTACTCATTTATTTTTACTCTGAACTTTATTTCCTTTGGGTTTTATTTGCTCTTTTTTCAGTTTATTAAAATGAATGTGTAGATCATTTATTTGAGAAATTTCTTATATCTTATCATAGTAAATTTTCTATATCAAGGTGACAAATTTTCCCAAGCACTGTTTAGTTTATAAGTCACAGGGCACCGCATTTTTTATTCTTGCATATCATGGAAATGCTTCTATTGCTTCACCGTGATTTTTGGTTTTGACTCAAAATACATGAAGCATATGAACATATACAGACTATATATATATATGCACACACTTTTTATTACATTTCATGTATTATCTTGGTGAGGAAATATCTAGATTGCATCTAATAGTTTTTGTGATCTTAGAAAATAACTGTCTAGTTTCTAACTCACTATCCACCCCTGTAGCTGAGCTGAAGCTACCATTTGGTGAGATTCTGAGACAGGAGATACCTGGAATTTTCAGTGAGGGATCCCCAAATCCAGGAAGAGTGTTCATATGTTGGTTGACAACATCAATAAATAAAACAACAACAAAAGGCAAATGTTCAAGTCAACATAGATGCAACCCATGCCCAAATGAACATTCAGATAGAATTGTTGAAGTCAAATCGCCTCTAAAAATTATCTGCAAGACTTACTATTTATCTACTTGGAATCATTCCTCAGATATTTAGGTATTATTTCCAATACAAAATTATCAATTAGCACACCTTGGAAAGAGTAAAGGCATATTAAGTAAAGCATTTAACAGGTATTGATGATAATTTTAAAGTCATACAACTATTTTCTAAAATAGGCTTTTTATTCTTCGGACATAGGATTAGATGCAAGACACAAAAGATTGTGACCTCTTACGAGCTTGAGTTAAGTTTAAATCTAGCCATTTGGGCTCAATTTCTTATTTTATTTTAGACAGAAAGACTCTGCTTTTGTCCATCAATAAGCTGTGATGTATCATCTGAACTTAAATGACAACGACACCACCTATTGCTAGTTCAAGGTCCTGCTGCTACCCTTCCTCTCATCCATAAGAACAGCATATACCCTTTCCCAAATTGACATTCGCATGGAAACATTGATCGCCCAATGGGTAGCCAAGACACTTTTGCTCTTCTTCTACAGATAGCTGGCTGTCTTGATAGGTAGTGGTCCCATAGCTCTTGCAGAGTTCCTAATCTTTCTACATAAGGTGCATGTTGCTACTGATGCTTGAGTATTTGTATAAAACAGACCCAAGTGGGAGTCATCTCAACTCACTGCTAGTATTGCGTTCATTTAAGTTTGTAAGCATTTTCCATTAATCTAAAGTCTTTTTTTGTAATTCAGAGTTTGTGAAACTTATTTTCTGTTAAAATAATGATGACTATTATTTATTCATTCTAGGTTAAGAGTATTTTTTTCAAGGTCATTTAAAAAATACTTTGTGTTTTGGACATTTAAAAAAACCTACGTGTTGTGGACTTTTATTATTGTCTTTTTATAGTAAAGAAATTTAGGCTTTAGAAATAAAACAATTTCCTCAGAACCTCATAACTCTTCAGAGGCAAAGTCAGCTTTCAAACCCAGAGCTTTAGAGGTTGATTCTTTCAGTCTGTAAACTCAGATTCTTCTTGACCACTTCTGCTATTCCTTCATTAGCTGTTGTTTCATGCTACTGGACTGGGAGCTTCCCTAGGAAGAGGGAAATGGAAAATGGAGTGGAAACTCAAATGAAAGTGTCCTCCACACACAGGAAAGAAGTAATAGTATAGCAACAAGCAAAATGTACCAGTGTTTGATATTTTGCATATTTTCAAATAAATAAATAATGAACACTTTTGCAGACCAGTAAAACCTGGTCAAAACTTCTACCCTTTTCATCAGTGTCACTTTGTTTCACTGCAATATAAAGAATTTCAGAATCAAAGTCATGTCAAGATAGACTGAGCTTTACCTATTAACATCTTCACTTGCAGGGATTTAAAAACAAAATATTGGGGAAGATGTGGCCAGATCTCATCTCTGTGGTAATCATATCTTCCCTACTGTTTTAATTTATTATCATAGGTTACTGTGAGGCAAACGTGGCTTGGTTTAATAACTATTATTACAAAAATAAGTCTGAGATTGGGAAATTCTTGCTCCTTGTAGAGAGTCAGAGAGTGGCTAGGTCGCAAAGCATTGTGGGGAAAGCTAGTCATAAGTAATAAGAAAGACTGATAGAAGGAAATTATGGAATTAGCCATTGTTCACCTTTTACATAAAATTGAATGTAACTAATTTTAGTAAAAGAAAACAGTTCTTTGTATAACCAGTTATTATATCGCTTATTGTATGGGTATCATGGTCCTGCATGTAGACAGACATTTTAGTCTAGGAGCGTAGTCGGTTATGTATTTCCTGGTGACACATTTGACGTGAACAGGGATACTACCTGTTGTCCTCTAAAACCAGACGGCTCACGCTAATCCACAGGAACTGAAATTGTGATTCTGACTATATTTGGGATCCCCAAATATAGAGCAGGGGTCCCCAAACCCGGGGCTGTGGGCTGATACCAATGCCTGATGTGTTAGGAACCCGGCCACACAGCAGGAGGTGAGTGGCGGGCAAGCCAAGCTCCACCACCCGTCTCATCAACGATGGCATTAGATTCTCATAGAAGTGTGAACCCTATTGTGAACTATGCAAGGGATCCAGTTTGCTGCTCCTTACACGAGTCTAACACCTGATGATCCCCCAAATCCCATCGTGGAAAAATTATCTTCCATGAAACCGGTCCCTGATGCCAAATAGGTGGTGGACTGCTGATATAGAGGATAAGATGAGACAGACATTTTAAGAAACACTCTGGCCTTTCGAGCATCCTCCAAAAGGCCACTGTTACAAAGGACCTTACAAGGTCACAAACAGTGGGAAGCCAGAAGCAAGCTAGACTGCAGCCTCCTGGGCAGGACTTTTTCTATCACACACACTTATTCATGAGCCTGAGAGGTGGCGAGGTGCAAGGACACGCTCTCTCAACATGGGAACTTCATTGAAAACACTGCTTCTTCCCATTCTGATACTGACTGGATTGCCAGCACACAGACAGGCCTACAAGTTTAATGTTCAAGGGAGTAACCAACAGCATAAAGTCTGTCCTTCATGTGGGCCAACTGTGAAATGGATTGTGAAATGAAATGCCAGAAGCACGGCGTTTTAAATGATGATTCACTAACCATTTGTCTCTGTGTTAACATGTGGCTTTTAAGATGGAAATTTAAAAAACTGTAATTACAGCTTACAGAAGCAAAAAGGTCAAAAAATGATGTCTATTCAGCTTCATGGGACTTCCTGAAGCAAGGTGGCATATGAGGAGGCTGCTTTGCATCAGGACTATTCACATAAACCAATCACACCGGATCAGATTAGCAAGACTTTGTGCTAATGCAACACTCAAAATCTACTGTCAAGCACTTAGAGTTATATGCAAAAAGCTGAAATACAGATTTTGTAGTAGGGAAAGCATGTGAGGTGTTGGGAATGCCTTTCTTGAAAGTGAGAAGTGGAAAAATCACAATCCCTTCCACTTCAGTGACTCCACGGAGAGACACAGAATCACTACTCGAGCAAGCTGATGTCTTCATCTCTTTGCTTGAATCAACGAACTCTGAAAAATAATTCTTTACTACAGGCCAGCAAAAGTCACAGTCCTTTAAGGAACTCCTTTTACAGAGTTATCACTTATTCTTTTAGTTATTATAACTTCCTGTTGGCTTGGATCTGTGTACTGTTCTTACAGAATGCACATGGTACAGCTTTGCCATTGTTCCTGAGCAAAGACTGTGAGGTGACTGGAGCCCTGAGGGAGGTCATCCTGAATCTTTTTTTTTTTAAAAAGATGTCGGGTACAATTCAGGGTTACGTATATAAACGTTGATTATGCAGGTGCCCTTGTTGATGAGGTACAACCCTCCGGTCATCTTAAATATAGGTGTAATTGTGCAGGGGTTATCATTCACTTCTAAGATGTAAGTATTCATATTTTGGGGACATTTTGGGATCCCCAAACCGATCACACCCTAGTTATAAGGCTTGTAGGGCCTTCTGTGATTTCTCCCATATTGTCTCACACTTTGATCATACAAACTAGCCTTTTCTAATTTTCAAAAGTGCCCTGTATCACTCAGAAAAGAAATGCCAGCTGCTATGAAAAACAGCTTGTGAATCCCAATGGCTGAGCACAATTTGTGTCTTTCTTACATCACCGATGGTTAGTTAAAAGCCTCAACAATCCAGGCTCCTTCCATCTTCTGATGGCACCATCTCACAGACATGGTTCCATGGAGATCACAGGAGGAGGAGTGCAGACAAGCATCCGGAGGGTGTCCCTGCAGGCTTCGAGAGTGAAGCCTGACCTCCTCCACAACCCACAAGCCAGGTGCAGTCACAGGGCCACAAGATAACTCAGGGAGCTTTGGAAAAGGTCTTCCTCCAGGTTAGGAAGAGGAAAGAGGATGGTGAGCATGTCACAATCTCTGTCACAATCCCTACGCAGCACATCTGCAGCTCCTGAGTTCTTCACATCCTAACGCTGGACACTTGGCTACCCGCAGCAGAGGATGTCGTTGGGGCAGACAAGGGTGGCAGCAGGACACGTAGCCAGGCTGGACGCATGGGAGCTGCCAGTGTCTCTGGCCCTCCCCTCCTGCTGTCCACCCACTAGCCCTCCCTCCTGGGACATCCCAAAAGTCTCCTTGGACTGCCTTCGGGACAGTTTGTTCTGGTCCATAAAGAGCAAAGACTTTGCCAGGTTTTGAAATATCTTGATTTCTACTTCATGAAGAAATCAGACAGTCTTAGTGAAGGAAGCAGGAGGGCAGAAAGAGAGTATGCCAGAATGTAAACTGTTAATAGAAGTTTGCATTTATTTGTGGAGATGCAGGTGGGCACAAAACTGAATTGCTGCTATTCAGCTGCACATTGGAAGGAACTTGCAAAGGACCACATGTTATATTGGGTTCTGCCGAAAGCCTGGTGAGCTGATGAATCGATATCCCAAAGAAAGGGGAGAGGAAAATTAAATCAGAAATAAAAATTAACAACCATGGAGAGCATTTCAAAACTAAAATTTCAACTTATCTGGTCCTTTTAAGACTCCAGTGATGAGCATTGTTGTGGATGGAAGGACTGATCTTCTTTTCAGAGTCTTGTATTCAGTGAGATGACAAAGGTCTCTGAAATCACAGATCTGAACCCACTGAGAATCAATGCTTTCCCCATAGGCAATGCAGCAGCTTTTGTGATTGGCGTGACAGTTTCATTTCCCCACTGCAACAGACAATTGACAAGTTACTCCATCTCGCAAGCATATCTACAGAGAAAAAGGGTTTTCAGTTTTACTTCTTAGCAAATATTAACATTCTCCAAACAAGGTGTGGTGGTAAGGAGAGACCACAGATTTGGGGCTTTGACAATGTCCTGCGATATGAAACAAAACGCTGTCAGTACGGCTTCATCAACATGCCTAATCATTGCCTCAACAAGACAATTGATAACTTCAGGTCTTTATCTATGGGCCTTTCTAAAAAGGCATCTCCTTAGCACGGAATCAGGTGGGTATGAATGAAGTAGACATTTGCTCATCCCTCAGCCATTGCTGTCCCAGAATTAATTTTTTTCTTAAAGAATAAACTAGCAAGCCTGTCACACAGCACCAGGAGACCTCTCACCTGTCCTGTCTAACCTCATCCTCTTGTCACCCTTTTGCTACCCATGGACCTTCAACATAAGTCCCCACTGATTCACTCTTCCAGGAGTGCACAAAGACCTTTGAGAGCGCCAGGTCTGTGTGTACAGCTCTTTTCAGCTGGGAACGTTCTGTGGCGGTCAGAATGAGTTAGGCTGTTTTGCAGGAATAAACTACCCTGCACTTATCAGTGTCTTAGAATAATAAAAAGGTATCTTCACCAGGCAGTGTGGGCTGGTGTGTCTGGTCTTGTTATGGTCACTCCGGCACCACGACTGGGGAGAACTCCACAGCAACGTGAGCTGCCAGGGTCACTGCAGAAGTGAGAAGTGGTTGTGTCAAGGGGTGCACAGCTGAAAGTGACAGTCACCCACCACTCATATTTTACTGGTCAAAGAAAAGCACACGGCTACATAGACGATGTGTTTTTGGTGCTGTCTTAACCCTTGTGTCTTGCAACAGTCCTTGGCTGTAGTGGATGCTGTATGAATTAGTTACCGGGTTTGTTCTCTTTGTTATTATACAATGGTGTATTAGTAGATTGGGCTAGGTTGTATTGCAGTGACAACATGAGGTAAATTCAGCAAGACTTTATAACCTGCTCTTGCTGCCCATTCCACACAGGTTAGCAAGGATTCTGCTCCCCTGGCTGAGGATGGGTCTGAGGCAAGCTCTGTGTCTTAGAGTCCTTTGTGATGCAAGGAATTCCATTTCCCTAACAAAGGATTAAGAACCTGGAGAATCACAGACGGGTTTTAAATCCTCAGCCTTGGCATGAACCCTCTTTCTTCCACTCACTTTCTATTTTCCTGGGCCAGACCACTCACCAGGCCCTTCCCTGGAGAGGACACAAAGCATTCGGTATGCGTTGCTGTCTGTCACGTGGTTGAAGACAACGTTCTCATAATAGAAACTACAATGTATACGGTATGGGAAATGTCATGTTGACAAGTGACATAATCACATTTCTCCAGCACTTTCCAAGGGAGAGAGGCCTGAACTCCATGGCTGGTGTCAAAGGCCTCTGGAGTAGAGGATGAGATGTCATCTAGTGTGTTTGGGAAGCAACTACTCACAGTTAGTGGCCTTCAAGCTACTGTAAATCCACCTCCCAACTTTTCACTAAGTATCTACAACAAGGAAAACCATGCAATGACACTAGAAATGAAGACTGCTGTGTAGCTATAAATTAGAGACTGGAAGGAACATACCACAGTGGAGATGCCCGTGAGTTTGTGGAGACAAGCACAACATTCGTGTCTGTACACTGACCTGGGTTAGCACAGGTGTGTCCGGGAAGAAATACTTGCTGGCCATCTACACACTTTCCTAGCTAGGTGATGCTGAGATTACACGAGCCAGAAAACTGTATTTTCCTTGCTACATATAGGTGTGACTTTTATGAGGCAGTCATAATTATGCCCCGTCCAACAGTCTCTGTTTTTCCTGTGGTTACAAATTTTAAACTTATCTCAGCTGGAAACAGGCAGGTGAGAGCCATGTTTCCTGGGATGTTCCCTGTTTGGTGAGTTGTTTATCTGTGTTTGTCTGGACAAAGCACTGGAGATTGCCTCAGACTATTCTGCACATAAAATGCAGAATGGCAGGAACGAAAGGCATCGTGTTACACTCTTTTGGTGCTATATTAGCGGGAAAGGCAATAGGCATGGAAAAGTGCCCAGTGTGTCAGATTCTCAGACCTGCTGCTTGCTATCAGGATCAGTGAGGGTTTTCTATTGCAGCCAGGAGGACACTGGGAGCTGATCTAAAGTATATCCACTATGGAGGGCATTGGGACTTGAACATCTCACAACCAAGGACAAGCAAGCAGGAACAAAACAAGACTACCGGCAAGTATAAAGACTGTACTTTGATATCTTTCAAAGCAGCCTGAATGTAGTACATGCCTAGGTTGTTCTGTCTTCTCCAATCATGTGTTTTGATAGAATATTTCTGTTTTTTAAAAGCTTTAAAAAATATTTTGTAAGACTTCCCAAAGCTTTCATTTTTTTTCTACAGTCGGCAGTACTCATCACTGTAAAATATTAAGTATTTTATTTAATTACATAACATTTTATTCAATTTCATAATCACCACAGCAAGCGCCTCCACTGTTTGTTATATAACCCAAAACATAGAGACTTAAAGCAGCACATTAAATTTCCGACAGCACTCTGGTCCTAGCTGGGGTCACTGGTTGGTTCTTCCAATGCCCCGTGACTTCTCCTGGGATGGAACACATCTAGGCGCTCAACCGGGATGTCTGGGTGTCAAAGGGTGACCAGGCATCTCTCCCCAGTTGGCCTCCTCCAGGCAATCCTGGTTTCCCTGCAGCACGTTGACTTCAGAAGAAGCCGACTTCACATAGCGGATGCTTTCAAGAGAGAAGAAGCAAGAGGGGTGATGACAGTCACCCTGGGAAATTGTTTCCCACAGCAAAGATGCAAGCAGGAACACACTCAAACACAAGACAGTGATGCTCGGTACACACCCAGCTCGGCTGGCGTGAGCAGATGTGTGAGTACACTTAGGGGAAGGTAACTTGCTGGCTTTAGGTTCAGTACACAGTCATCCAGTTGGATCATTTTACAGGGTTAGTTAATCCAGTGATGTAGCCCAGTGAAATCTGGTTGGCAATGCTTTCATGGATTCATTTATGATGGAAAACAAAAACTCTTAATAGAAACAATGGTGGAAATAAGCTGCAGATATTCCTGGGAGAGGAAAGGCTCTCTGACAGGGAGGACGGTGTGTCCTGATGGAGAGAGGAGGATGCATAAACAGGAGGAGGAGGCCACCTGGATGGTGCTGGGAAGCAAGGAGTGTGAGAGAGGGGTCCTCATGACAAAACAGGAGTCTGGGCATGCTCCACCTGGCCACACCGTCAGCGAGTATGCTGGTCTCTCCAGGTCAACTCGAAAATGAAATTCTCCCGCGTAAGATGAATGCTGAGGGAAACCTGCGTCTCCTGACCCCTGCACCCTCTGCCCCCAGTGCTGTGCTCACTTTGCCCTCTTGCTCAGCCAGGATGTGCTAGTTTCACCCGTCTAATTCTCCCTCTGCCTTTTTCTGGATCATATTTGTTCAAAGGGATTTATCATAAAGATTATTACCTGTGAAATGGGGAGTGAGAAAAACCTTTGACTTTACTGAATTGACATCTTTTACCTTTGATAAATACTGCAACAAGAGGACACTGAAGACATTTTTCCCCACTATTTAGTTAATAAACATCCCTAAGATAAGTAACAGCTGCTTCTGCATTTTATTTTAACTACCGGTTACTATAAAGTTACTCATGGGCAAATAAAAATGGCTTTTAATAAAGTTGTGCACAAATTTATACCAGGGTTGATCACTGAGTGTGTCAAAATTGATTTTGAGCTTTTTAAAGAATGTAGTGATAGCTAGGTGATCCTTTTTTTTTTCCTTAACAGAGAAAGTTATATGTGAATTGTAATTGCTAGGTTTGATCTCCTAAATTCAGACAGTCAGGAGGATAATTGTGGATTTCCTTTATAACTTCTGGCTCAGTTTAGTTGAACCAACTACCATCCAGCTTGTGTTTTGCATCACTCGCACTGAACTGGGGCAGGGGGCTGAGACACGGGAGACATGACTCTTGTCTTTGCTGGATTTCCAGGAGATAGTTGCAGAAGAGATTCTTTAAAAATTATAGTCAATTATAATGCCTAATTAGGATATAAGAGGCACACAATAATATGTTTTGATCAACAGATTAGAAATATGCTCAGAGTTTCCAGGGAATTTAATGGAACGGTTCCCATTTGTACCTGAGACTTCCTGGAGGAAAGAGGTGAAAATGGAAAGCCGGGTGAGAACAGGCAGGCAGGAAGCATGTTGATGGTGGTGCTCAGACTCTGAGATCTCAGCAAGGATGCTTGATGCGCACTGGCATTATTAAGGTCTGAGGTGCAAGGCGGTGAGTAGTGATAGTCCGAGCAGTGAGCCATGGTACATTTCTTTTTACTAATAAGTTTTGAGTTTATTCTGTAGGAAATGAATGACTTTGGGAAGGTTAAAAGTATGGGAACAGCATTCTTATGCTGATTATTTAAATAGTAACATTCAGTAATTAAAATATTTGAAGGGTGGAGTTGGAAATGGTAGCCAGGAATCTTCTTAGGAAGCTAATAAACTAATTCCAGGTGAGAGAAGATAAATGTGTGAGCAAGCCCTGTTTATCAGTCATTTTAAGAACCAGGAACAGCCTGTTCTGTCTGTATCATGCAGACATTCTTGTCTCTCCTAACACAGGGAGGCATGGCTGTGAGAAGCGGGGTGTACTAGCTCACAGGCTAGAACTAGGATATCCGAAGTGACCTGGAAGCATGTCACAGCACTAGAGTGAGTCCTGCCAAAATGCCACTTCCTGGGTAATTACAGGACCAACCCTTGCCCAGATTCATACTAATTTTATAAGAAGTGACTTGAGCATTATTTGAGAACGCAGAGTCCTGACTCACATCCAGAAGATTTTAGAATCTGAGGAGCGCCCTTTCCCCTGCCTTGGGGAGGTGAATCTCTTCTTTCTTTCTTTCTTTTTTCTTTTCTTTTCTTTTCTTTTCTTTCTTTCTTTCCTTCTTTCTTTCTTTGTTTCTTTCTTTCTTTCTTTCTTTCTCTCTCATTTACTTTTAAATAAACTATATTTTCTAATCTAAAAAAAACAGAATCTGAGGAGAGAAAGGCTTGTGACGTGGGGTAGGAACATCAGCAGTGTCACATGTAGGACATGTTGATCACTCCCACCAAGGGGTTTTCATTTGATTATCCAAAGGGCCACAACATAGACCAGGGGAAGAAAAGTGATTAAGTCATACCGCAATAAAGTTAGGGAAAAAATGAAAAGATTAAGCCACGATGCGAGTGCTAGTTGGTCACTAAATAGAAATAGTCAGCATAACCCCTGTTGAAACAGTGTGGAATGACACCATTGCTGATGAGAGCCTAGGAATATGTTTTTCCCTTGAAATATTGTTACTAAATTCAAGACAGAAACAAAACATATGGAGCAAAAACAATACAATTTACCTTTACATGAACCTATCCTCCTTAAAATGAAAAATGTTGATACAGGAAAAAAAAATACCCACATATCTTGAATTGTTCACAGCTTCCACACAGAAGTAAACAAAAATAAAGTCATGTTTAGGATTTGGTTCAACAAACATTTGCCAAGGGCCTACTGCATGCAAAGTCCAGTGCTAGTGCTGCCAGAATGAAGGCATATGCGTGAATCCTACATCTTGTTGAGGGGGAAAGCAGGAACTTAAATTGTCATAATAAAGTGTGGTAAGTACTATGAAAATTATAGCCACTCCTCCTTCTCCCGCCCTCACACACAAAGAAGCAAGCAAAGCAGAGAGAACCCCTTGTGTTCATCGCATAACAATGGCAGAATCCACACACTGCTCCTCTTTGGACCTCAGAAGTGTATTTCTAGGTATCAGGCATCAACTACATAGTCACCTCTAGAAAGCAGTGCCTTTGTCATAGGTAAAATGTCATTTTTGGGAGTTAAACGTGTACTCAAGGGTACCACCCAGGCACCATGAAGAGCCTCAGGTGAAACTCGAAGCAGTTTTCACCTTAGGACTCAGATAGGTCTGCGCTTATGTGGACCATGGTCTGATGTGTCAACCTACTTGTCTATGGAGAGGGGCATGTCTGGTCAAGGCCAGTGCTTTCTGTGTATAAGGGGAGCGTTCCCAAAGCACCTGGGAATGTTACCTGAGATATATAGGACACGAATTGACAAAAAACAACACCAGGGAGTCAATCATTAGATGCCTCAGAAATCAGACAGAAATTTACATTGTGATGTTTAAAATAATTTATTTTTTTCAGAGAACTAAATTGACAACAAAATATAATTCTGTATTTTCCAATGATTCAAAACCTTTTTTTCCTTGAAAAGTTTTTTTGCCATGCTGTGAGGGTTTTTATAGGAACTATCATTTAAGGAACACATCCAAATAGCTTCTGAACTTGAAAGTTGATTACAGATTGAGCAATCAGAGTGCTAAGGACTTTCAAATAAATTCTACTTCTGGTTATAATCAAAACGCCTTGCCTAACCACAATTTTACAAAAATTTAGAAGAAAATAAAATACTGCTTTGGAAAGATCTGATAGTTTATTTTTCCTTTGAATCTTCAAAAAAAAATTCAAAATATTCCATCTGAGGTGTTAAGTGTAATAAAGGAATTCTTTTGAAGATCTGAATCTGGACTTTAAATAATTGAAAGAAATGAGCATTACTCCAGGAAGAGTGTTTGAACTGTAGTTGTGGATTACTAAAGTGTGAGTGTTATTAAAATGAGATACGTCTAAAAGTTTTCTTTTTACCATTCACTGAAGCAGCCTGAAAACTATGAAGCAGAGTTTTGAAAATGAGAAAAATGAAAGAACCAGAAGGTACCCTAAAAGATCACTCCTGTGTTTCCACTATCCGTATCCCTGATGTAGGTAGTACAGTTTTGAAAGAAGCAGGAAGCCTTTTGAAAGTCCTGGACTTGAATCCTTCTGGACCTTGATTCAGATGGTGACAATGGCATACATTTAAATATCAGATAGGATCCTCTGTGACAGAGTACTCTGAAGTCCAGAGCCCCACCGGGTTCACATACTCATCTGGGTGATGTCTGCACAATACCCATGCTGTGCTGTGCCAGGTGTCATATGAGGTTCGATGTGCTAGGAAGGTGGGTACATCTGCATGGGACACAGCAGTCAGTGCTGATTATTTATGTCTTTATCTTGTAAAGTGATCTTGCTAAATTTCTATAATGTCCAAGAAATAAA
Source organism: Cephalopachus bancanus (assembly GCA_027257055.1). Classification (NCBI taxonomy): domain Eukaryota; kingdom Metazoa; phylum Chordata; class Mammalia; order Primates; family Tarsiidae; genus Cephalopachus; species Cephalopachus bancanus. The sequence continues at coordinate 7,881,732 of JAPVLO010000133.1, forward strand.
AGCCTCCTTTTACAGGAGAAGTCGCATGTGAAGTTCTTTTTTTTTTTTTTTTGCGGTGGCCCTTCTCTTTCCCTTGGGAAGGTCTCATGAATGCCCAGTTGTCCTCTGAAATCACCCCTAGCACCTTCCACAGCAGGTCATCATCGGTCCCCTAAGCTCACACAGTCTACACATTTTCTTGGCACCCATTCCACTGTGAATAGTTGTGCCCAGAAATCCTTCTGGGGTAGAGTCTGTCTCCCTTTTCTGATGTTTGCTGACCGTGTTTAAAGTTTCTCCTTCTTCTCCTTGTACCCCACATCTGAGCAAGCTGATGAAAAAAGCCCAGGTACTCCCTTCTTTGGAGGACGTTCAGATCACACAAAACCCTGCCCACTACTCCTCCATTGCCATGAAAACTGCAAACCAGACTCTTATCTCTATGCTCTCGAATCATTTTTGGATCTGCCTGGGAAGATTGTCTTCTTCTCCCCCCAAAAGTTCACCATGTAAGTAATGACATTTTCCATATCCCTTAGGGGTGTGTCTGGACCCTTCATACTTGACATTCCAACCCCATTCTGGTGGATGTCTACTCTGTCCCGCGGCCTGGCTTCTGTCTCTGCAGGACGACCATGATGTGCTCTGAGTGAGGAATGCATAGGCAGTGGCCACCACTCCTGGCGTCCTTCTCTGTCCTTGGCTTGTCTTGGGTCTGCTGCCTTCAGGAGGTATGCACTTTGGGCTGCTCCTGTGGGCCACCTGTGCCTTGAACTGTGGTGCCAGGTGCTTCTGAGCCTCTGTTGCAGACACAACCACCCTAAGTCAGAGGTTTCAAGCATCCATTCGCTTTTAATGAGGAGAGTATGAGACTCAGGTGGCCCTGAGCAGTGTGTCTTGGCCCAGACTCATCTGTGTGCTTTGCATTAAACCATGTGTCTTCATTCTCTCATAAGCGTAACTGACATTAGGTGAAGGACCAAGCCTCTTACCCCGTGGCCAGTTGTGACCTGGTGTGCTTCTGTCATGTGTAGACCCCATTCTACAGAGAGCGCAGGAGAAAGAGCATTCCCTGTGGATGTATGGCCTTCCTCACTGGAGGAAGACAAGTCACTATTTAAACAGGAATTATTCTTTGAATTATTGAAGTCCACACTCCAAAAGGCAAATGGTTCAGTAGGCCCTTACAAAAGGCCTTTGCTGGTCCTACTGCTGTTGTTTTGTGTCTCTGCTGCCCCCCTAAAAACCTGTTTTTCAGGAGTAAAGGGAAAACACTCATGACAACTCTGTGATACAACCAAGGGTTAATTCAACCATTGCCACAGGGAGCCTCCTAACCTTGACAGTGCGGATTTGGGGTTTTCTGGAGGAGTACAAAATATACTAAGAGAACGTAAACAACAAAAGATAAAAGGGTGCTGGTGGCTTTTATGACTTTATAACACAGGTTATTTATTTATTTGAGTTAGTCTCGCCATCACCCAGGGTGGAGTGCAGTGGTATGCTCGCAGCCACCACAGCCTTGACCTCCTGAGCCTCAGCCACTTGAGTAGCTGGAACTACAGGCGTGTGCCACATGCCCAGATAATTTTTAAATTTATTTTAGAAATAAGGTCTCGCCAAGTTGCCCAGGATGATCTCACACTCCTGGGCTCAGGCAATCCTATTGCTTCTGCCTCCCAAAGTGTTGGCCTTACAGGCATGAGCTACTGCATCTGGCCATAACATAGATTTTTAAATTAACTTTAAAATGTGGAATCAGCTGGCAAATCTTCATGCCCTTGGTCAACACTGGTGCTCAAACTGTAGTGACGCCTGGGGAATGCCACTAAACTTAAACAAAGTACTCTCATAACTTTAGGGGAGTTACTAAACATAAAATAGAGGGCAGGAACCTCACCTTAACCATTGGCATTATTATCTTACCTAAATTCTGCACATTCATAGCACCTGTGGCCCCAAAATATTGCATTGTGAGCATATACACCCTGACTTATGAGAAGTAAATTAAATTAAGTTTTTGCAATTGTAAATTGTCTTGTCAAAATGGGATCACATGGACTCCCTCTCCCTTGCCTCTGTTAAAATAGTCAGTGTGGCCTAACGTAAATTAAGACAGGCTCCTTCAAGACCCACCACTGCACAGAGCTCTTGACACAGAGGGCAGTTATCCCCACCTCTCCATTGATTAATTAAACTTGACCTCTTCTTAAACCTGGAATGAATAAATGGCACCACATGGTGGATGGCCACAACCTGAATGCCTTGGAGCCGTTCATTAAGACCCCCAGACTCAACATTACTGAGATGACTGACTCCAGACAAACAGGAAATTATACATATTTTCCTGCCATAGAGGACAATAAAAGACTCTGGAAATGGTTCAAATTGTGATACAGCAGGCACTTTTGCTACTGCTCAGAGATTCCTGTACTGTGGAGGCTTTAGCAACCTCTTCTCACATCTTTGGAATGTCTGGATCATCTATGAGGGTTGTAAGTTGTCCATAGGTCTCAAATGGATAAAACTGCTCTCCTTGGCCCATGCTATATGTCACTAGCACGGCAGCTTCTGGCCACACACTAGGCACAGTGTCTTCCATATGCAGCTTCCCATCATTCCCTTGGTCATGGAAGAAAAAGTCCTCGAGTTCAACATGACTCCCAGGTCCTGCTCATACAGGATAGAGTCAAACCTGGGTCCTCTGGCATATCCCACCTGTAAGAGGGGTTGCCTTCCCCTGTTCTTAGTCCGTTGCCATATGCCAAAGTGCTGGATGATGTACTCCTTCCCAGGAACCCCTGGCTACTTGAGTGAGTCTCCTGGGATCAACCAAATGAACAGTGGAAGGAATTTATGAGGTTTCCAGATGGTACCATCGCCATTACAAATGCCGGCGCTCAGTGGAGAGCAACTCCCTTCCACTCCTTGGCCAGGGTGTCTTTGACACAGGACAATACATGAGGGGTCAGCACAGTTGGCTAAACTTTAGTTAGTCATCTTAGGACTGGAGGTTCTGGCCTACAGTGCACCCCATCTGCACAATTGTATTGTTTCTTGAGCCATTGAGATCCCAGCAGTGGCAGTAGCAACTCCTTGTTTATGGTTTCATCCTTGGGGGTAAAGAACTCAGGTGATCTCATCCCTCACAAATGTCAAAACAGATCAATGTCAAAAAAATCTCTGTACATACTAAAACCACAATCCAAGGCCTCCCAAGCCACTGCTTAACTTCTTTAGAGTTCCAGAAGTTGACAGTTGACAAAGGCGCTCACTTCACTTCTCAGAGTACAGGTATTGAAGCAACATTTTACTTTCCTTATCAGCCTCAGGATACAGGCTTCGAGTACTATAGTGGTACGATGATCACTTTTATATGTCACTTGGACTCACCTGTGCAGTAAGGAATGACCTCATTCACTCCTTTGAAGTCCTAAGTAGAACAAAAGGGCTGAGTAAGGAAGAGTTCATCCTCATCCTGCTTGACTGCCCAGAACACTGGTCTTCTCCTGCCTGCAGATTAAGACTTAGACAGAACTTTCCATTGACATTTTGGGTTAATAGACCTTTGGACTCAGACTGGAACTAGACCACTGGATTCCACTTGCCAACTGCAGACCTCAGGACTTTTCAGTCTCCTTAGTTGCATGAGTCACTCATATATAATATTACATTATGGTTTATAGAGTTCCCTACATATATAGGTAGATAAGGTAGATATCTACTATTGGTTCTGCTCCTCTGGAGAACCCTAACTAATGTAAATAGCCAACTTAAATACATTCAGTTAAACAAACATGGTGCCTTCCTGTCACTGGGCAGACATCAAGGGTAGATAGTCTTAAAGAATCTAACTCCAAGTTCGAGACTTGGCTACCAACAGTGTTTAAGCCCTTCTAGACAATCTTGTAAGAAAACCCGATGCCCTCTCCCTTGGCACTGACAGAACTTCAACCCATCAAGCTCTCTCCCACAAGGGAACCCTTGCTCCAGCCCCTCCCCCCCTCCACCGCCACTATAAGACTCCCATGCACACCTCCTTCTCAAACCCTTTGGAGCCATTTTTTGGAGCAGCTAGAAGAGCCCACCCTGCTCATTTTGAGTGGGTATCCGTTTTGTTTCTGAGATGGTCATAGTACCTTCCCAATGTCACATTTTTTCTTCAATTACAAAATATGGAAATGTAAACCTTAGTGAATTCTGCTGTTTCTTGGCTCTTCTATGAAAGGTAATCAGGAGAAGGAATGTTTCTACTCCCCACCCCCAGGCAGGGCCAGTGTCCCCCAACTCAAGATTGTGTTTCTCTGTGTTGTTTGATGAGACTGAATGCCTCACCTCTTCTGTCAAGAGACACCTTGATGCATGGATCATTTGAGGACAACTATGGTGTTGTGTTCAGGGCACAAAATGACCTTTCCTGGACTTCCCTCAAAAACATGCTTAGGTGACAGGGTATTTTTCTTCTACTGTGACTGCCCCTCTTTTTCTATTTCAATTTTCTATTTTCTCTACATAATTATTTTTAAACTGTAGGGGTTTAAAACAACTGCCATTTGACTAGCTCACAGCTCTGTGGGACAGGAGCATGGGCAGTGGAGGGCAGGGGTGGCTAAGCCCACTTCTGCGCCAAATATATCAGCAGATGCAGTCAGACGGCAGGGGCTTGTGCCTGGGCCTCCACTCTTGCTGTTTCTGGTGCCTCCTTCCTTCCCCGAGTGGCCTCCTCCCAGGGTTAGATTGTCCGCCTTCACAGCGTGGTGCTTTCAAGGTGTTTCGACATCTTATACTGCTGCCGGCTTCTCCCAGATGCAAAAAGGTGATGTGCAAAGCAGAACTTCCAGGGTTTCATAAGGCTTCAGCTCAGAACTGGACAGCGTCACTTCAGCTGCACTATTGGTGAAGGCAGATTTTGAGGGGACTACACGAGGGCCAGGGTATGGGAAAGATGGTTCCTCATCTGGTAACCAAAGTAATAGTCTGTCTTACCTTTCAAAGCCATGCCTACTGCCAGAGCAACTACACCTTCGTACCAACTGCCCAGACTCCTGGTACACTGAAAGTGTCGCAGCAGTGTCTGTGAACAGCATGAGTCCATGGGGGAAAGCATCATAATTACCACAAAAAAGACAAAGTATCAGAGAATATGAAAAAAATGACTGAAAATCATGGAGGACAGGTAATGAGTGCTCAGAGCAGCTTTCTCTTCATAAAACTGTGAGGTCAAACCCCCAGGAGGATTTCCCAGATCTGCCCAGCTCTAGGACCTGTTCCTCTCTTATGGTGCCATCTTAAGCTCATTTTTTTTCACAGAATGCGTTATGAGAAAGAATCTCTAGCCTTGATTTATGGGATTTTCCATTTTATGTCATTTTTGTTCATCTTTTAGAAGTATTTAAATAGTGCCTGCTTAAAATGTCTGCGAGAGAGAGTTGGAGAGAGCATGCAGGAGCGTCACATGTGCAGATTGCAGGGGGAGGAAGTGAGTGGTGGAGGGGAACCAGTGAATCACCAGGTGTCCATTTAGATAAAAAGCGGGACGCTGATGCGCTGTGCTATTCCATCACTGACATTTTCGCTCAGACCCCAGGTTGCCATGACCCTCATTCTGCAGCATTTCGTGATCACAATCCTGCCACGTGACATTTCACTAGCCCCATTTCGTGGAACGGCTCTTAACCCTTGGCTTTTAGACATCAATGATATATTTGAATCTGCAATCAAAAACCCTCTCCTAAGAAGTAATCCGTGTGTTTAAGCCCTTGAAAGGGATGGAGATGTCCCCTCTATTTTTATGCGACATTTCCACCTCCCAGAAAAATAACTTTTTATAAATATTAGTTATATGCAAGGTAAAGATATTATTTTCCCTCTATTATGACTTCTTCAGTGTGTTATAATCTTAGTGACTACTGTAAAGCTATTCAGAAAATAAATTTTTTTTCTTTCAAAGACTATGAGTAGCTTATTAGTTTTTCATTGTTCCTTTCTTGTGAGAATACAGACGCCAACAAGACTCTTATTTGGAATTTTTATTTGTGAATTTCTCTTCTATTTTACAATTGTTAAAAATTAGATCATCATTTAACCTAGAATTTAATTTTAATTGAATTTCCACATAATGTTTAGCAATCCAATGAACTTTCATGTCTTCCTCAAATAGCTCACAACACTTGCTAACCGACTATATCAGGGATGGGCAAAATCTGTTCTTTTTAAAAAATAAATAAAGTTTCATCAGAATGCAGTCATTCAGTGTATTAACATAATCTGAAAGGCAACCTTTGTGTTACAATAGAAGAGTGAGTAGCTGCAGAAGACATTGCAAATCCTAAAATATTTGCAATCTGGCTTCTTGCATGAAAACTTTTCTGCTTCATGAGACTGTAGTACACCTTCACAAGACAGTATTTTGACTTACTTCTGAAAGGAAAAATTAGTTCTAGATCTCAAAATAAGATTACATGTACACATATTTCTTGACACATGAAGAGGAGTGCCCGTTCTTCTCTGCCATTCATGTTATGGATTCTACTTTCTTTCTTTTCCTCCATGCAATTTCATGGATTTGTTTCTTTAGTCGCTGTTCTTTCAAAGTTTGGTTCCCCAGCAACCTCAAAGGTACCTGGTACTTGTTGGAAGGTGGATCACGAAGCTTCATGTCAGAAGAGCTGGCAGTGCTTGGGCTTCCAGGTTCCTCCTTTCCTCTGTGTCAGGGCCAGCATTCCCGCTGCACTATGCTTCCTACCGTTCAGGCAAGTGATCATTTTTTAGCAACTCACAACTCCCTTTCAGGGTTAATTATTCAGAATCGGTTAATCGTTTAAGATATTGCTAGGAAACTTGGAGGATTCACTGCCTAAAAAATGAATGCTATTGATTAGAACAAGATCTTTCTATAAGACAAGAACTGATGTAATTTCTACAGACTGGAATATCTTCTTGACATTTGGCCAATGTATTAGTTATGTATTTCTGCGTATTACAAGTTCTCCTCAGAATTGAGAAGCTTAAAACAGCAAATATTATGGCTGTTTGCTGTCCAATTCTGTCATTGGCTTTGCAGGGTACATGTGGCTCAGGGTCTCTCAGAAGGCTGTCATCAAGGCACAGGCCAGAGTGACAGTCATCATGTGACTTGAATTCCATGTCCACTCACATGGCCACAAGAAGTAAAAACAAAAAATGAACAACTACCAAAAAACTCACCAAAGTAAAAAAATCCCTGTTCTCCAGATGCTTGTATTTTAGCTGAGGGAGGTTAAAATAAACAATAGACAGAATAAAGAAAAAATGTAGCATTACAGAATGTGAAATACAAAAATACATAATGAGTATGTCCTGAAGGGCAGCTCACATGTGGCAGCTGGTTTCCATCAGAGCAAGCAGCAAGAGGGCAGGGAGGACTGTCCAACTGTCATACTGCAAACAGTCCCAACAGAGAAGTCCATGTGACAAAGAACTAATATCTTTGACCAACAGCCAGTGAAGCCATATGAAGATGAGTGGAAGCTCATTCCCCTAGCAAAGCTCAGAGCCTTTGAGAGATCCCGAGCTAAGGAATGACCAGAGAAACTATTGAATATAAAGTCAACCAGAGGAAGTTCATATTGCTCGGTTAATAGCAAAGAAGTCTTCTTATTTTGGAGTTTTATTTATTTATTTTTGTTTTAAAGATGTGGGATACGGCCATTGCCTTACTAGACTCTGGTGTGGCAGTGTGCTGTTAAAGCTATCGCTGTCGCTGTGTTTTCTTAAGCTTTGGCCTCCTCCTCGCCCTTGGGGAGGTGAATCCCTTTTTTCTCTCTCTCCAATTTATTTTCTAAATAAACTATTTTCTAATTTAAAAAAAATGATGTGGGATACAATTCAAAGATGTCTTTACAGCAAAAAGCAAAGCCATATATAGGTAATAAAATAATAATTTAATTGACCTAATAAAATAAAGGTTAAATTCGCCAAGAAGACAAAATAGCTCCAGTTTTTCATGTACCTAACTTACATCTAAAGCAAAATTCAACAAAAGTACAAAGAAAAATAAACACACACACAATCCTAATGGGTCAAATTCATATTTCTCTTTCAGTGATTGAGCAGATAAAAAATTAGTAGACATAACAATTTATTTTATTTTATTTTTTTATGTTTTTGAGTTGGAGTCTCACTCTGTCACCCAGACTGGAGTGCAGTGGCCGCTCCCAGCCACTGCAGCCTCGACCTGCAGGGCTCTGGCGATCCTTCCACCTCAGCCTTCCTAGTAGCTGGAACTATAGGTGCGCACTACCATGCCCGGCTAATTTTTTGATTTATTGTAGAGATGAGGTCTCGCCAAGTTGCCCAGGCAGGCCTTGAACCTGCGGGCTCAGGCAATCCACTCACCTCAGCCTCCCAAAGCGCGGGATTACAGGCTGAACCACCGAGCCCGGCTGACTTAATAATTTAAAACATTGTTATTAGTGAAACCCACCTAATAGAAATATATAGACCACCTAACAGAAAGTATTTATTTCCAGCTGTACTAAAACATTTTAAAAAATATATCATACATTGTACCACACAGTGTATCTAAACAGATTTCAAGGACTGCAATAACAAAAATATTTATTTTTACCTCAACTTTATTGCATTATAGATAACAAAAATAACAATTCTACTCACCATTATGTATTTCTGTATTTCACATTCTATAATACTATACTTTTTCTTCATTCTGTCTATTGTTTATTTTAATTTCCTTCAGCTAAAATACAAGCATCTGGAGAACAGAACATCTGAAAAATTTTGTGAATTTTTTAATGGGTGTTCATTTTTTGTTTTTACTGAAGTATCTATTTCCAATCGTCTCTAACAGAATAATTATTCAATGTATATCTGCATTTGTTGATGCTGTTGACTGCTAGGGTCAAAAAGAGAAGTTGCATGTCACCTAGAAGACTATGCCCTTTCAGCCTCTGTTTTTGTTTTTTGGAGTTATGAATGAGCCATAACTATTTTGAGTAATGATGACTAAATGACTAACACAGACTGGAGGTATACAGAAACTGTGGCTGCAATATTGAGGAAGGAGAATCACCTTCCAGGGAGAGTTGTTGGAAGGGGAGAGGTTGAGGAGGTTGAGGAGGTGGCTGCAAAATGGGGGCTGCCACAAACTCGCTGAAACACCAAAGGTAACAGCAATAACAACATTGTCCAACCAAGGACAGGGACAGTGCTGTTGCTTAAGTGGCTAAAGGAGTATTAGTAAAAATAGGCATCACAATCAACTATGCCTGATATTCTCTTCACACATATATTTTGACTTCTTTATTCTCTCTTTAGCTGTGTCTACCATATTGTTTAACTTATCAATCAAGTGTTTTTATTTTATATTTGAATTTTTTCTATTCTTCAGTTTTAGAACTGTATTTTTTAAAATTTTGCAATTTTGTACATACATTCCAAATTCTGTGTTTTATTTCTTCAAACATATTAAACATAACTACTTTAAATATCTAACAATTACTATCTGGATCTCTTGTGATTCTTGTTCTACTCTTTTTTGATTTATCTTATTTTTATTACATTCCTATATGATTGGTTGGTTTTTACTGACTAGCAGATATGCATGAAAAATTTTAGAGATATTTGATTCCTAGTATGATGCTATATCTCCCAGACAGAACATAAATTTGCTTTGGGCGGGGGTTAAGGACACTAGCCATTCTGGATGTTTTTAATTCCATTAGAGATTAGATGATTTTTGGCTGGGTTTCAGACTTGGGAAGGGATGTTCTATTGCTCATTCACTATTATTTTCATAGGTTTTCAGGGTTCCCATCCAAACATGAGGTTTTAATATTCCCTCTCCTTAGTGATTCTTGAATTCCAGAAGTTTCCCTTGGCCTAAGAAGTTCTGTTAAAAGTTCTGTTCAGTTTCTCTGCCTCTTTTGATCTTCTAATAGAATCAATTTATGCCCTTGAGGAAAAATTGTCCCCAAATGCCAGGCTCACCTCTCTGGATTTTCTTCTTTGCCCTAATATTTGCTTGATGATTCTTCCCTGTCTTAGTTACCTTTTGATACCTCCAAATAGGATGATTTTAAATAATTTGACCAGCTTTCTAAATTGTACTCAGTGGAAAGATTGACACAAATTGCAACTTCTGCCATTGCCATGAGTGGAATATTTGACTTTCTGGCACAATATAATTTGAGAGATCTGACACAAACTTCATGGAGATGACTGTAAATACAATCCCAGTTATTACTGATATTAGATTCTTGTCTCTCCTGATAAGTTGTGACTCAAATAAGACAATAAAGTATATGACATATTTACTTGGGAAATAGCTTTTTGAACTTCTCATAGCTGATTGAGTCATCTTAGCTATCTGGAGAGTTGGTTTGGACTTAATCAAGCATCTTCTATCTTCTCTTTCTTTCTTCCTCTCAGTTTTAATGTTCCTCCTCATTTATGTCCCTGAAGCGTTGAGTTTTAGTGACATATTTCCACCACATTCTCTCTTGTCCACTTACCACCATCCATCTTCAATTCTCCTCTTATAGTCCATGCCCAACTCTACACACAGATGTTTCATTTGGAATTACCGTGAAACTACCTGGGCAGTACTATTCAGCAACTAAGCACACAGGCTTCTGAGTCTAATAATATCTCATGGCTTCCAGACAAAGAAAGTTTCTGATATTGGCAATAAAAGTCTGCACATCAGTTTATACATGGATGGGCCTGCCTGGGAAAATATATGATAGTCATTGAAATTGTTGACATGAACACTGATTATAGATACAAGAAAACAGGCAAATTAAACCCAGAGAAATGAAAAAAATAGTGTGGCTGCATAAAATTAGTGCAAGTTGCTGTTTGTTCTGTGAACTACTTGCCATTTACTCCTAAAATGTAGCAGAAATAATTATTATGTATGTTTAAATATGTTTCACATTTACTTTAGTATAACAAGTGTTTTTAATAAAAGCTGAAAATTTGTGTATCAGGCATTAAAAATTTCCTGAATTCTGACAGTTGATGACTGAGACTGGACCCATTTTTAAAATGATTACTCAAATTTCACCACTTGTTTTTCTCCTGTGCATGAAATATTTTAACAACTCTAGAGTGGATCTGGCATCAGAAAGGAGTTTAGGAAGCCTAGGCTCGGTTCTTTTCACGTGTGTACCTTCCTGTGACCTTAAGATGGCCTGAGAATGTCGTGAGTATGCTCACAGAAGAGCATGGCTATGGCTTTGTTGGGCTCCACAGCCCTGGAATAAGGCAGAGCTACTCTTCCGGGCACTTGCCAACTTCTGATTGTGCTGCATGGGTGTTATCTCTGTGCCACGCCAGCATTGTGTTGACACGTCCCTGCCCTCCAGGTACCGTGAGGTGCTGCACTTTTGTCAGACTCATCAAGGAAGAAAAACCTCTCTGAAGTTAAATTTCAATGGTCTGGGGTTAGAAGGAGGACGATATCTCTCCCTTTGTGATGATATATTAGGATTCCAAAGTAATTCTGCTCATACCCCAGTATTTTACAGAATTTTTTAGGAAGAAATTTGCTCACATTTTATTTGCTTCTGGGAGCTGGACTAAAAGACAAATCTCAGTGGTATACACCGTGCAATATCACAATGATCTTATCTTCACCAGTGGTTACTTTTTTGATTCAGGACCACACTTCCCAAGCAAGCATACATCATCAACATCGAGCTACCATGCTGTTTCTCCAGATAGGCCCAGCAGTACCTGAGCCCCAGCAGTGGACATGCAGAGTGCTAAATTCAAGATGAGATTGTTCCTGTATGTGGTGACATGACGTTGTTAGTATTGACAGTCTAAAACATTTAGAAAAGCATTGTTCCTAAGTTCATATTAAACATTTCAAGGAATGATGGTCAGAGGCAAGGTATTTGCCATATTGTGTTATAATCAGATACATAGTTTTTCATTCGCATAATAATGATGATTTGTGATAACACATGTCTGAGATCAGAGACCATATCTGGTTTGATTTGGTTTTTGTTTGTTTGTTTCTTATTCTATCTCCATGAGCACAACATGCAGTAAGTTTTCAATAGACACAGATTGAAAAATATAAAATTAAGAAACAAAGAACAGAGTTCCACACTTTCTCACTCATAAGCGGACTCTGAATATTTACCATAATACTATAAGAAAGGGATAGGCAGTAGTGGAATACTGCCCAGGTGAGGGTGGGGACACAACATCAGTAAGGGTACTTGATCTCAAACCAGGCAAAATGGGGACCAAAGGGAAGCCCAAACTTTACCTGTATGATGAGCACTTGTATGCCTAATTCTGAATTGTACCCCATATCTTTAAAATAAAATATATAAAAAATAAAAATAAAATTGCAGTGAAAAAAAAAGAAAGAAAAATATGAAATTAGAAAAAATTTGGCTTCCGTCTTTGATTGAACTTCCCGGCTGTAAGCATATTGTTAGATGGTAATTTGAAAATGTGTTAATCAGAAAGCATGGGAAATGTCTTTTTCTGTCAGATCTGTTACAAACAGAGGACTTAGGATCTTTTCCATGGTGTATCTAGTTCAGTGACTGAGGCAGTTCATTTTTGTATCAGTTGACAAAGTGACAATTATTTCCCATAACACCCATTCTGTTCAAAGTTCTGGGATAAGTGCAAGTAAATAATTCATTTACCCTTGAGTTAAATCTGACTTTCCAGTCAAAAGTAAATTTTGCAACGTTCTTTTACTTTTAGATAAATACCCAGAAGAGGGATTGCTAGATCATAGGTAATTCTATTTTTAATTTTTTTTTGGAGAAACCTCCATACTGTTCTCCATAACGGCTGAACTAATTTGCATTCCCAACAACCATATGTTAGAGATCCCTTTTCCCACATTCTCGCCAACACTTATTATCTTTTGACTTTTGGTAATAGCCATTCTAACAAGCATGAGATGATATTTCATTGTGATTTTAATTTACATTTCCCTGATGATTAATGATGAACATTTTTTCACATACCTTGGCCATTTGTATGTCTTCATTTGAGAAACATTTGTTCATGTCCTTTGCCTATTTTTTAATCACGTTACTTGTGTTCTTGTTATTGAGTTGTTTAAATTCCTTATTTTTTTGGATATTAACCTCTTATCCAATATAGTTTACAAATAACTTTTACTATTCCATCAGTTGTCTTTTCATTCTGTTGGTTGTTTTCTTTGTTATGCAGAAGTTTTTTTGCTTGAAGCAACCTCATTTATCTATTTATGCTTTTATTTTCTATGCTTCTGGGGTCATGGCCAAAAAAAAAACAAACAAAAAACCATCGCTCAAACCAATGTCAAGAAAGTCTTCCCCTATGCTTTCTTCTAGTTGTTTTACAGTTTTAGGTCTTACATTAAGTCTTGAGTTCATTTTGAGTGGATTTGTTGTTTATAGCATGAGATAGGATCTGATTTTATTTTTCTGCATGTGAATATCCAGTTTGCCCAGTACCATTTATTGAAGAGACTGTCGTTTCCCCATTGTGTGGTGTGGTCACCTTTGTCAAATGTCAATTGACTGTAAATGTGCAGATTTATTTCTAGGCTTTTTATTCTGTCCCACAGGTCTAATATGTCTGTTTTTATGCCAGTACCATGCTGTTTTGATTACTATAGATTTATAGTATATTTTTAAATCAGGTAAATGTGATGCCTCCAGCTTTCTTCTTTGTGCTCCAGGTGGCTTGAGCTATTCGAAGTCTCTTGTGGTTCCCTGTGAAATCAATATGTCAAAGAGATACATTCACTCCCATATACACTAGTGTTATTCACAATAGTCAAGATATAAAATCAACCTAAGTGTTTTGTCAACAGATAAATGGATAAAGAAAATGATACACACACACACACACACACATACACACACAGTTGAATATTAGTTAACCTTTTAAAAAAAGAAATTCTGTCATCTGCAATAATATGGGTTAATCTGAAGAACATTATGTGGGTAAAATAAACACACCAGGCTAGAAAGACAAATACTGCATGACCTCACTTATATGCAGACTCTAACAAAGTCTGATGCATAGAAGCACAGAGTAGCATGGTCTTTCCTGGGAGGGCTAAAAGGGGGTACAAGATGGAGAGATGTTGGTTAAATGGTACAAGTTTCAGTTAGCTAAGAAGAGTACATTTGAAAGCCCTATTGTACAGCATGATGACTATAGTTAATAATAATGCATTGTATACTTGAAAATTACTAGAAATACAAATCTTAAATGTTCTAAGCACCAAAAAAATGATAAATACGTGAGGTGATGAATACATTGACTAGCCTGACAATCATTTCATGGTGTGTACATAAATCAAAACATCACATTGTATACTGTAGGTGTATATAATTTTTACTAGTCAATTATACCTTAATAAAACTAGATGGGAAAATGTTATTTTTAGGACCAATATAATTATAGCAATTTTTTGTTGTGGTGGTAGTATGTTTGGTTTTGGTATCTGTGTGATGCTGGCTTCATAGAATGAGTTTGGATGTATTTTGTCTTCCTCAATTTTTTTGAATAGTTTGAGTATGATTGGTATTAGATTTTCTTGAAATGCTTGGTAGAATTCAGCAGTGAAGCCATCAGGTCATGTGCTTTTCTTTGATGGGAGACTTTTTAATTTCAAAATAACTAAAAGAGTAGAATTAGAATGTTTCTGACATTTAAAAAATGATCAATATGTGAGGTGATAAATAACCCAATTACTCTGATTTGATCATTACTCATTGTATCAAAATATCACATGTACTCAATAAATCTGTACAACTATCATGTATCTGTGATAATAAAAATAAACTTTTAAATCATAGCAAAATTTACTTGAGAAATGTAAGAAGTCAGTGTTATAACGACTGAATTTTGCATGCTCTGATAAGTTGATGACGAAGTGGGAGAATCTGAGATAAATGTGGATTCCCATCTCTTGAGGTCAGCATCCATCAGCTCCACCAAAGGAATCAACGCAGTTGTGATCTCTAAAATGTTCAAGATCATCATCTGAGTTTACTTTTTTTGTTTTTTAAATGTCTTCCTTGCAGCAAATCCTCACAGAATACCAGGAAATGGTATAAACCAACTGATTTGCTTTCAACATTGTGGATAGTAACCAAGGATACATCATAGCTTTATGAATTAGACTACTAAACATTCTCTTGGACAAGATTCGTTTCATGTTTTAGCACTTAGGGGATTTGTAGTTCCTAATGATCTGCTAATCCTGTTAGTGAGATAGTCATAATTTCTTGATATTTCTTTTCCCAAGTAATTTCAACTTATCTCATAGCTATACAGAAAATATTAAATAGATATTTTTCTCTGAGAAAATTTGTTTATTAAAAGAATATAATTTTATTCTATTTCTAGGTCTAAAATACATATGTTGACTCTTTGATATAATAATGTCAAAGTATACATACCTGAGAAATCAATAAATATAATTTTTTTTTTTTTGAGTTGGAGTCTCGCTCTCTCGCCCAGACTGGAGTGCAGTGGCCACTCCCGGCCACCGCAGCCTCGCCTGCTGGGCTCCGCTGATCCTTCCGCCTCAGTCTTCCAAGTAGCCGGAATTACAGGTATGTGCTACCACGCCCGGCTGATTTTTTGATTTATTGTAGAGATGAGGTCTCGCTGCTCAGGTGGGGCTCGAACCCGCGGACTCAGGCAATCCACTCACCTCAGCCTCCCAAAGGCGCGGGATTACAGGCTGAGCCACCGAGCCCGGCTTTATAATATTTTTTGTAAAAATTAATTATCAGTAGTTCATAGGCATCTTTATTATGTCCCTAAAGATATCATTATAAGATTAGCTTTCTCCAGTCAATATAAATCACAAAAACCTCTGAAATTTTCAAAATGATTTGGATTAATTCCAAATGAAAAATTTTGACCAGGCCTGGGTACTCTCAAGTTTAAAAAGGATGAGCTTATGTTGTGTCTTACTTTTCCAGTTCTAAAGGAAGTACAGATATCTGTAGTCCCTCTGGCTCTTCCACGTCTACCTGCTGGATGGAAGCTGTATGGAAGAGTTGGGCAGGAGTGTACCTGTCAAATCAGTAGTTTTCAGTCTCTGACTACACATTGGAATCACCTACCTGGGAAGTGTTTCTAAAATGCCAATGCCTGAATCCCTCCCTGAGTTTGAGAGAAAGTCTATAGAAGTGATAGTTTTTAAATCTCCCAAAGTTATTCTCCCATGGACCTAGGAATGGGAAGTGAGCTTTCTGTTCTCCTGCAATCTGGAGGGTCTTTTCCCAAAGCACGTACTGAAATGGCATGCTCATAGAATACAAGGAGAGAAATGTCTGGCTAGCCAAATTGGTCATGACTGGCTTATTCTTCTGAGTCAGAAACAGTAAACGTTGGAGCAATAATTTTAAAATTAACTAGAAGTATTTCAATCGAGAATGTAAATATTGCCATAACCGTGGAAACAGGAGACAAAGACTCAGAATCTGATATAGTTTGCACAAAAATCAAGAGTCATGAATTGCAGGGAATCTGTGAGTGAATGAAGGGATGTCTCTATAGCCTTTAACCCCTTTTCCTTAATTTGCCCTTTCAAGGACTGCCAAAGCAGAATAGGCATGTCCAAGATCACAGAATCTTTTGTAGTTATGGATCTCATTTCTAAATAATGTATTTTCCGAGCATTCTTTGGGGGATCAGAGCTACTGGGTACATGGAAAAACAAATGTACAGTGAACCCTGCAAAAACATTGTATAAGAGCCATCATTTAAATGTTGCTGGTGTCATGGCATATATCTTGGCAATCAATTTAGAAGTTAAAGCCCATTATTTTAAAATCCTAGACTGATCTGCCGTTCTTCTATTGTCCAAGTATTTTATTAAACTAAACATTTCCAGTCATCAGGATTTAAAAAGATATTTGGTAGATTTACTTGACACGTTAGCTGCATGCTACACATTTTAATATGTTGCTTTTTCATTATTATTCAGTTAAAATATTTTCTAATGTCCCTTGAGATTAACCACAGATTATTGAAAAAGATGTTAATTTTCAAATATCTGTAGATTCCTGACATTTATACTGATTTCTAGTTTAATTCCAATGTTATCAGAGAACATGCTGTAAAATTTTAATCCTTATAAATTTATGGAAGCTTTTTAAAAGCCCAGCACATTGTCTAGATTGGTGAATGCTCACATGACTTGAAAAGGATATGTATTCTGTTGGGTGTAGGGCTCTGTAAGTACCAAGCATCAGGGTGGTTATTATTGCTATCCAGACCATTTTTTATTACTCTGATAATACTTCTATTTAAAATATCTTCTGCCTTTTCATTGAAATGTTTAGTCCACTGATGTTTAATGTAATTATTAATATGACTGAAGATAGAACTACTGTTTTATTGTTTTATTCTGTTTATCACCTTTGCTTTGTTGTTGTTTCAGTTTTGTTGTTTTGGTTTTGTTCTTGCCCACTTTTGTGTGTAAAATGCTTTCTGGGATCTCATTTTCATGTAGTTATGTTTTTAGCTATACCTTTTGTATTATTTTAGAAGTTACTCAGATTACAGCACAGTATACATATATAACTTTTTCCTGTCTACATAGAGTTAATATTTTACTATTTAACACAAAATTAAACCCTTCTCAGGAACATTAGTTCATTTACTACTCCTGTTCTCTGCCTTAACCTTTATAGAGTTTCAATATTATGTCTTCATATATTATAAACCCCACTAAAATACATTGATTTTTATTTATATTGCCTTACACGTTTTAAATAAAGTAAAAGAAACATCAGCTTCTATATTTAAGGTAATATTTACTATTTCAGATGTTCATTCTCCCTGAAAAATTGACTTTCCACGTGGTATAATTTTCTTTTAGACCAAAAAACTTACTTTATTGATTCCTTAGTGAAGTTTTGTTGCAAATGCATTCTCTTTAGGTTTCCTTTATCTGGAAAACTCTATTTCATCTTAAGTCTCAAAAAAAGAAAAATCACTGCGGGGGCCCGCCCCGCAAGGGTCGTGGGAAGTGTTGAAGGAGAGACAGATAGGCGACGGACGAAGATCATATACACAGACACCTGCTTCTTGATCAGATGACAATTTAAGGCTAGTTAATACAGAGCTTTTATACCATTTTTTAAGGGGCAAGACAAAGAAAACTCTTTCACATTCATATCTTTTAAAAGTTACCAGCTAGTGGTCTCAGTAGCGAACAAACCAAGATTCCCATAGGTCTTAGTAGCAAACAAACCAAGATTCCCATAGACCTCCAGACAATATCTTATTCATAAAGCCAACAATGACACTCTCGGTCCAATGTCCCAAATTACAAATGTTTCAAGAAAGTTTCTTTAAGTGTATATTTCTTTATGTGTCAGGAATATTCTCATCTTAGGCTCTTATGTTCTTCAGAGTCCTGTGATCGCCTCCCTTGTCCAGATGTCCTCGTTACTTTTCTCTTATCTTGCAGTGTTTGTTTCTAAAGAGAACTCAAAAGAAGCTTTTAGTAATGTTTCCCAGGCCCCTCAAGTCAAGGTTACTTTCTGTTTTAGCTGATCTGTCATAAAAGTGTCTGATTATTATATTATGAGTTCAGTGAAAACCTACTCTATAAATGTTAACTTAGAGTTTTGACTATTAAATTAAGTAAAAACCTTAACATTAATCTTTATCCTAAGTTAGGAAAACAGTGTTATAAATCACATACAAACTCCTAGATAAGTGTTAGAACTTATAATGAATTCATAATGAACTTACTATAAACTTGTGCTTGTAAAAATCCTTATGTCTAAACACTAAACTGCATAATTCTAAATCAAATAAGGAGTGGATATACTTATATCATTTATTACTTAAGCAATATCTAGTAACTTATAATCAAAGAAAGCATTCTTGATGTGCTTCAGAGTTTAACCCTTGCATATGTTAGAAAAGGCCAAGTGGCATAGTGGGAAAAATGGAAAAATAAACCATATTTCCAGGTTAGCTGTGATTCTTCGCATAAACATGCCATCTTCTTCTTCTACAACTGCACAGAATTTCTTCAGCTGTATCAACAGCAAAGACGGAAGACAGAAGGGCCTCAGCTGCCCGGACTCGCTTTGCGGCCGGGGGTCCTCAGTGCACCTGGACTTTTGTCAATCAGACGGGCCTCCAAGGCTGGCTCCCAACAAATCACAGAATTCTGAATTCTGGTCTTTTTTTTTTTTTTTTTTATCTTTCAGGATTTTGAAGATGTTGTCCCACTGTCCTCTGGTTCCAATATTTTTTCCTGAAAAATCCATAGTTATTCAAATCATTGTTTTCTTGTATTGTATTTTTTGATTTATTTATCTATTTCTTGGATTTTCAGCAATTTGTCTGTGATGTGCCTGGTTTTCACATCTCTCACCAAATTTTGAAAATGTTCATCCATGATATCTTCAAATATTTTTTCTGCTTCATTCTCTTCACTGGATTACAGCTACCTGTATGGGAGGTGTTTTGCACAGACCCCTTAATACTGCTAGTTTTCAACACTCTTTTTCACTCTCTTCTTCAGGCTGGATAATGTTTATTGATCGCAGTTAAATTCACTATTTCCTTTATCATCTTCATTTTCCAAATAAGCTCATTTTGTAAATTGTTTATAACAAGTGTGGATTTAATGTTGCTAAAACATCCTTTTGTCTCACTTTTATATTTTCTAGTTTTCTAAGATGCCCTATATTCTCTTTTTAGGAGTATTTTTGAGCCTCGATGAACATCACCATAAGAGATGCTTTAAAATCCTTGATTGAAAATTCCAACCTGTAGGTTATCTGAGATTTGGACTCTACTGAAAATCTTTTTCTTTTAGCATTGTCCTTTCTGTGTCAAGTACATTTGAGTTTTATCTTGAACCTTGTGAATGCTATATTGTGGAGACTTTAAATTTTGTTATATTACTCCAAACAGTGTTGATATTTCTATTGTAACAGGCAAGTAACTTGGTTAGGTTCAAGTTCCATCTCTGGACTTGACTTAGACAGGCCACATTTGCAAATCTCAAGTCAGTTCTTTGAGATTTAACTGCACTGCTTTGCTTCTGCCTTCAATATATATGATTTGAGGGTCCAGCAGAATTTTAGGCAGAGTTTATACAAAAAAAAAAATGTGTTTCCTGGCTAAGGTTTTCTCCTCCCCAGTACTTTGTTTTCTTCTTATGATAGCTTTGAATAGATTCTGGGATCCTTGTTTCATTCATGAGGCTGTCCAATGAATTTGCTGAACAAGCAATAGTAGGATATCCTAAAGGGGCAGAGGTGGATATTTGTAAGGTTTATTCAATTTCCTCCTGACATTTACCAAATTCTTACTTCACTGGCTTCCTCTTCTGTTTCCACAATAAAGTACAGTTTCTTAATAAAGGATGCTTTCTTTTCTTTGCTACCTTTATCTAATTCTTTGAAAACGTTTTGTTTTTTTAGAAACTTTCTCTCTGCCACGTCCTTCTTTCCTTCTTGCTATTGACCTTCAAGGAATGTCTTTCTCTCCCGTGTGCTCCCTTCCCCCAGAATCATGATTTCCCTGAGACAGCTGCTCCTGACCTATGCTTTTTCTGACCTCTGGTGTTAGTAGTCCAGCAGCCACACACTGACTGACCTGGGACCTCTTCTCCACATGTCATGGGTTATGAACATGAGTATCCCAAGACTGAACCCCATCACATACTCTGTGTTCTATCACTACTGTTGCTCTTTTTCTTTCCATTTCCTGCCCAACTCTCTGCTTTTAAGTGTGCTCTGCAGGTAACATCAGACGTTTCTTTCTCTACTTAGAGATACACTTGAGTTTGTAATATCACCTGTCTCCCAGCTGTACTGGGGAATATGCTGCTAATACCTTTATTTGTGCCCCTTTTTGATCTTTATGATTTTATTTTGGAAGATGTGTAGAGATGTAGAAAGTACAAGTCCCCCCTTTTTATGAAAAGAAAAAGGAAAACTTTTCCTGGATTTCTTTTTATATTATTTTTATTGAACCCTTACAACAAACCTATCATATATATCTTTGTTTTTCAGATGAGGAAACTCTGAAAAGTTAAATAGATTACCTAAGATCACTTTTTTAGAAAATGATAAAGCTAGGATTAAAACCATACTTAACTTTACAGTACTTAGCCATGGCACAGTACTACTAGGGTAATAGTTTTATGCCTAAGAGTGTTGAAGTTGATTGCTCAAGTTAAAGTCCCTACTCCACCACATGCTAACATGTGACCTGCAGCAAGCTATGGAGGCTTGAGGTTGCTCTGGGACATTCTTCTATAAAATGAGACTAGTATAGCATTTTTTCCTATAGAAAAATATTAATATTAGAGGAAATAAGCCATGTAAACTTTATAGCACATATTAAGCACTCAATAAATATTATTTATATTAATTTCTAAGGGATACTATATTAGTTGTAGTTCTCAGTGTTTGCAGGTAGCTTTATAGTGAGATGGTTTCTAAAATTGGGCTTGTAAAAAACAACATGAAGTATTTGATTGCAGAATTCTTGGGGCCAAATACAGAACAATTTGCCAATGTCTACTCTCCACTTGAACCCTCAATAACCAGTTCATTTTAGACTTCCTCTAAGAGATAATTATTGCTAATAGCTTCCAACTCTGGAGGTCTAATTATGAGGTGCTGCCCTATCCCTATGCACATGTAGAGATACATTAGTAATATACACATTATTAAAATCCAGAAGATCTAAAGGCTCGAGTTATTGCCTTTCTTCCGGAACAGATTGTTTGGGTCATGAGTTGTCAGTGAAGAGCTCTCCCTGAAATGATATCTAACATTTGTTCTAATATGTTATATGGCACTTCTTCCTAAAGGCCAGCAAATTGCATCATCACAGTTAGAGAAGTTAGAATTTATTTTAAAGATGGTAAAATAGAACCTAGTGCTCACTGTCTCTGAGATTCTATGTTCACTTCAGAGCTGTTGAAAATGTGGCAAGACTGGAAAGAGTTTGATATTCTATTATGGCATATATCTGTAGTATTGTTGAGGTTGTTTGCTGTAGAAAATTATGAGTACTGCAAATAAAAGAACCACTGAGAGTACTAAGCAGTAATGTGGTTTTTCAGGCTTATTTCCCAGGAAAAATAAGCCTCTTAAACTGTGGTTGGAAGCACCATCGTGAATTAGGGAAAATGTTCTTATGTAGCTCTATATCTGGTGTAGGCAAATTCAATTATTTCATGTATCCTCCAATCTTTATATGTCGCATTGGATTGTGGTTTAGACTTCTGAACTATTGTTATCAATTATAGAGTAGCATAATACTATTTTTACTTAATTATTTTGACTCTCCCTCCCGTCCCTCCATATCTAGGAATACATATATATTAAATAATAATCACTGACTGAAATATGTTATCCTAGAGTGGAGAATGGAAAGAAAGGGAGGACTTGGGGGTCATTTTAGTCAACCTAACATTTTCTGCCAGTGGCAAGAAACTTAAAACAAAGGGAAGACTAAGCAGAGCATGAAGGTGGGGAGACGGGTGATATGTCATGATGTCGCCCCACACTCTGCATCTAGGGACACAGGTGCCAGACTTTAGGGTAGTTTCTCTTAGTTCTTGTCATTTCAATTGTTGAAGCTCTGAATGCTTGTCGATAACAGCTCAGAAGTGGGGTCTGAGCATGTAATACACTTTATGTCATGTCACTACAGCTGAGAACCATTGATGCAAGGAATGGACTTGATGATTACATTGATCTCTTAAGTATATAAAATTGAAGACTATTATGAAAATTGAGTTTAACAAGAGAGGGCATTTAATATCTTGCTAATGTGTGAAATTGGTTTAAAGTGGAGGATACTTCTATCGTGAAAATTTGAAGATAGATGGTTCCAATCAAATTACTGACAAAAGAGATGCTCTCTTAAACTTTTTCAAACTTTAGTTTCATGTTGGGTGCTGTCAGCTTAAGTATAAAAGCCAGAGAATAGACCTTTTGAATTGCCTTGTATTGTTTGTGACATAATATAATCCATATAAATATTTTGATAGTATTTGCTTCCTAAAATGCTAATTTAATACTAAATTGCATTTTTAAAAAAATAATAAGTAAATAGGTACCTGAATTGAAAATGTAGATTTAATTCAGAATTTACATTTGCTTACATGCATGATAGATATTATTATATTAAGACAAAAGATGTATGCTTGAAGGTATCATTATTTCAACATTATATTGTTAATGGAGTGAATGGTGGTAGAAAAACAAAGATAAATGAGTCATGTTCCTTCCCATTGGTGAGTATGCCATATACCTGGGAAGAAAAAAGGTAACATAAATGTTCCTAGCCTTGCAAAACTGTGCCTAACAAAAGCTTGATAGCATTTACATACAGATTAATATGCATGTTCATGCGAAATTAACCTCCTAAAATATAACCCAGTTTTTGGACAGTATCTAGGTCACATATATGTTAAGGAACAATCCCTCAGTTATACCACTTTCATCTCTGAGTTCTGTTATCATGCAGGTTACTTGCCTGAGTCTGGCACTCAGCTGGCATGTCTGTCACTGTGGGTGATGTGGATTCCTCACTCTTACCTGAGAAAGGTGACACTTCTTAGGACCAAGTAACTATTGGCCTAAGGTTATCAGTCACATTTTTCTTCTTAAAATTTCAATTCCAATTCCAACTTCCGCCCATTCTAACCATCCTGTCCCACCCAAGGAGAGGGTATAAAAGATATGGAGAAACACTTGGTTATAATCCAGAGGTACAGGCTCACTAAAAGACTGAAACATAGGGCAATAGAACACCTCCCCTCACTCCTTACCACCCCATTGTTAAAGACTCATTGACAGAAATTCCTTTTACCCAGTACATCACGTCTGACTGTGAAGAAAAAATTACCAGTTACTAAAAGGCAAAAACACAGTTTGGAGGGACAGAGCAAACATTAGAACCAGATATGACAAGGATGTTTGAATTATCAGATAGGGACTTAAAAACATTTATCGTCAATATTCTAACAATTCTACTAGATAAAATAGACAAAGTAGGCAGTATTTAAGGACAGATGAGCAAGGTAAGTAGAGAGGTGGAAATTCTAAGAAAGAACCAAAAAAGTAATGTGAAAGATCCAAAGTACTCTGACAAATGCCTTTGATGGATTTATTGGTAGACTGGACATGACTGAGGAAAAGATCTCTGAGTCTGAGGATATATCAACAGAAACCTTCAAAACTGAAAAGCAAAGAGAAAAAAGACTGAGAAATACAGCCGTATATCCAAGAACTACAGGAAAAGTTATTATATATATAATGGGAATACCAGAAAGAGAAAAAAGAAGGAAACAGAATAAATATTTGATAACATAGTGACTGAGAATGTCCTCAAATTATGTTTGACACCAAACCAAATCCAGGAAACTCAGAGAGCACCAAACAAAATAAATGTTTAAAAATAAAAAGCAAAAAAAAAAACCCCAAAAAACAAAAACCAAGAGCTACATCTTGGCATATCATTTTTCAAACTGTAGGAAAACCAAAGGAAAAAAAACCCTTAAAAAATAGCCAGGTTGGGGGGAACACCTTATCTATAGAAGAGCAAATATAAAAATTGCATCCAACTTAACCCTAGAAACCACACAAGAGGAAAGTGAGTAAAATATTGAAAGTGTTGAAGAAAAATAAAATTACCAACCTTGAATTTTGTACCTTGTGAAATTATCCATCAAAAGTAAGGAAAAATAAAAATTTCTTGAGACAAAAAAATTGAGAAAATTTCTTGACAGTCGCTCTGATTTGCAATAAATGCTAAAAGAAATTTTCCAGAAAAAAATATATAGATCAGAAACTTTAATCTATATGCAGAAAGGAAGAGGATCAAAGATGGAAAGTTGAAGCTAAAGTTAAAAAAACTTTTATTTTTTCCTGTTTTTAATTGACCTAATTGATAAGTTTATTCAAAATAATAAGAGCAGCAATGTATTCGATTATGTATGTATTTTTACCTATGGATCATACATATATATGCTTATGTATGTGCATTCATAAGTAAAATGGATGACAGCAATAATCAAGGGATGGTAGAGAGAAATTAAGATTATTTTGTTACTAAAAGGCACTCACACTACCTATGAAGTATAGTGTTATTTGAAAGTGAACTTGAATGAGTTGTAAAGGCACATTGCAAACTCTATGGTAACCACTAAAAAAAGAAAAAAATATATATATAACTAAAATCCTAAGAAACGAAAGATAATAAAATGCCATAAAATAGTCCAAGGAAACAGCAAAATGTGGGAGAAAGGAAGAAGATTCACGTAGGAACAAAGTACAAGGGCAATAAATAGAAAACAGTAACAAATATGTTACATATTTATCCAACTATACCAATAGTCACTTTGAATGCCAATGGACTAAATGCCCAATTAAAGGACAAAGTTTTCAGAGTAGATTTAAAAAGAAAAAAAAAACCAAGAGCCAACTATCAAGAAATCCACCTTAAATATAAACACACATACAGATTTAAAGTAAACTCATAAGGAAAGATGTACCATGCTAACTTTACTCAAAAGAGTGCAGAAATCTTTATATTAATTTCAGACAGAGCAGACTTCAAAGCAAGGAAAGTTATCAGGGATAAAGAGGGCATTGCATAATGATAAAGGGTACATTCTCTAAAGAGACATAAATAATCCTTAACATGCATGTGCCTTTCAATAGAGCATCAAACTACACAAGCCAAGAGCTGATAGAGCTTCAAGGAGAAATAGATGAATCCACATTAGAGATGAAGACTTCAGCAACACTTATCAGAAAAGGACAGATCCAGGAGACAAAAAATCAGAAAGGACACAGTCTAAATCAACAATACCATAAATCAACTGGATATAATTGGCATGTATGGACCACTTCATCCAACAACAGCAGAATACACATTTTCTCAAGTTTGTGTGGAACATTCCACTGAGGAAGACCACGTTCTAGGCCATAAAACACACCTTGAATGAAATGATACAATATCTCCTCTCAGATCAAAATTGAATTAAACAAAAAACCAATAGCAGAAAGATAACTGGAAAATATCAAAATATAGAGAGGCTAAACAACTAATTCTAAAAAAAAATGAGTCAAAGAGCAAATATCAAGATAAATAAATTAAATGAAAAGGAAAACACCAAAATTTGTGGGACGCAGTAAAACTGTGTGTAGAGGGAAATTCATGGCATTGAATGAATATATTAGAAAAAAGAAAGATTTAATATTAATTATCTAAGCTTACACCTAGGACACTAGAAAAAAAGAGAAAATTAAGTACAAAGAACAGGAGAAAAGAAATAATAAAAATTAAAGCAGAAATCAATGAAACTGCAAACAGAAAATCAATGAAACCAAAAGCTGATTCTTTGAAAAGATCAATAAAATCAATAAGCCTCTGGCCTATGCTAAGAAAAAAAAGGCACAAATTACTAATATCAGAAATAAGAGAGGGGACAGTGATAGCTGGAGAGCCAATGGACATTAAAATGACAGTGAGGAAATGCCTTGAAACTCCATGCGCACATATTTTATAATCAAGATACAATGGATCAATTCCTTGAAAGACACACTCTGTGAAACTCACGCAAGAGGAAACAGACAAGCTGAATAGGCCTATCTATAAAATATATTCAATCAATAATTAACAAGCTTCCAAAACAGGAAGCATCATGCCCAGATGAGTTCACTGGCAAATTCTACCAAGCAGTTAAGGAATAAAGTACACAATTCTCAACAATCTCTATTAGAAGATAAAAGCAGAGGGAATGCTTCCTAATTCATCCCGTGAAGCCAACATCATGCTAATACCAAAATCAAAGACATTACAAGAAAACTGTAGATCAATATCTCTCATAAACATAGATACAAAAATCTTTAACAAAATATTAGCAAATAAAATTCGACAATTTACAGAAATAAGTATATACCACAACAAAATGGTATTTATCCCAGGTATAAAAGGCTGCCTCAAATTCAAAAATTAAGCAAAGTAATCAATCACATCAACAGGCTAAAAGGAATAATTACATGATCATAAATAGTTGCAGGAAAAGCAATGAAGAAAATCGAACATGATAAAACATTTCTGGACAACTAGAAACAAAAGGGGTTCTTCCTCATATCTCTACATATCTCAACTTCATATGTAATGGTGAGAAACTAGAAACTTTCCCACCAAGATCAGAAGCAAGGCCAGGATGTCCGCTCTCATCACTCCTTTTCAGCATCGTACTGGAAGTCCTAGATAATAA
This sequence comes from Cephalopachus bancanus, assembly GCA_027257055.1. Classification (NCBI taxonomy): domain Eukaryota; kingdom Metazoa; phylum Chordata; class Mammalia; order Primates; family Tarsiidae; genus Cephalopachus; species Cephalopachus bancanus. Next base: position 7,908,991 of record JAPVLO010000133.1, read on the forward strand.
GACAAGAGCTTACTGATTTAAAAGAAAAAAATGAAAATGTCTTTGCAGGTGGCATGACTGTCTATGTAGAAAATATGAAAGAATCAACAACAACAAAAAACACCTGGAACTGTTAAGCAGTTATAGCAAGTTTGCAGGACACAAGTTTACTATACAAGAGTCCATTGCTTTCCTATGACAATGTAAAAGTGGAATTTGACATTAAAAACATACTGTCATTTACATTCGTGCCATCAAAAGTGAAATACTTTGATATAAATCTGACAAACTATGCAAAAGATTCACATTAAAAAATTACAAAACTCTGCTGAAATAAATCAAAGAGCTAAATAAGTATTCCGTGTATAGGAATAGGAAGACTTTAATATTGTCAAGATGTCTGTTTTTCCCAACTAGATTTTCACAATCAAAATCATAGCAAGTTAATTTGTAGATGTGGCAAATGTATACAGAGAGGCAAAAGGCCCAGAATAGCCAACACATTGTTGAAGGAGAAAATCAAATGTGGAGCGCAACCTGACTTCACTACTCACTTCACTACTCACCATAAAACTACGATAGTCACGGTAGTGCATTGTTGGTGAAAAAATATACACACAGGAAGGAACAGAATAGAAGGGCCAAAAATAGACCCACAAAAATATAGTCAACCAATCTCTGACAAAGGAGCAAAGGCAGGACAGTGGAGAAAATATTCATTTTGATGAATCGAGCTAAAACGACTGGAAGTGCACATGCAAGAAAATAAGTCAAGGGAAAGACCTTGTGCTCTTCACAAAGATTAACTCAAAATGGATCACAGAGCTAAATGCAAAACACGAAACTATGAGACTGTAGGAGATAACGTGGGAGAAAACGGAGATGACTCTGGGTTTTGGGTACCGTACCAAAAACAGAATCCATGGAAGAACTGATGGATCAACTGGACATCATTCAAATTTAAAATGTCTGCTTTGTGAAAGACACTAGAAGAGAATGAAAGACTAGCCTTAGATTGTGAGAAAATATTTGCAGGGCAAATATCTAACAAAAGACAGCTACCACAACTATATAATGCATTCTTAAAAATCAAACAACCCAATTAAAAAATAGGTCAAAGATTTTAACAGACACTTCACCAAAGCAAATACACAGATGGTAAACGAGCATATGAAAAGATGTTCCTCATCTTCCGTCATGGGGAAATATAAATGAAAGCAACAAGATACCAGTACACACCTACTAGAATGGAAAAAAACCCAGAACACTGTCAGCATTGAATGCTGGTGAAGGAGCAACAGTTCACTCATTCCATGTTGGTGGGACTGCACAGGGTACAGTGACTTTGGAAGACAGTCTAGCAGTTTCTTACAAAACTAAACACATTCTTACCCTTCAATGCAGTAATCAATGATCAAAAAATAAAATAATTCAAAACATGAGTCTTGAAACAGAGTAGAGAGAGCAGGAATGAAGACAGTAAATAAGAATATAGGTCAGTTAAAATTATAGGAAAAACACAGATATACATAGAAATACTAAAAAGTGCATTGGAAGTGATAAAAATACCTAAGACATCTGGAGTTGAAATGCCAAGGAAGAAGGACAAGAGAACACAACAGACGCAATACTTAGAACACCGAATGGCTGAGCGATTTCCAAAATTAATAAAAAATATCAAACTACCGATGCATTGATATAAATCATGGATGGATATGTACAAAACAACCACATCTGGCATGTCCAGTAAAACTGCGAAAACAAAGGATAAGGAGAAAATCATAAAAGTAGCTGGAGAAAAAGACAGATTATTTTCAAAAATTCTGAAGGTAATAGAATTCAGAAGACAAATAGAAAATAGCTGCCCAGCAGAAAGATCTTTCAAAAAGGAAAGTTGTTTTTTTTTTTTTTTTGCTTCCTCATAAGGCAAAAATCAAAAGATTCAGTGTCAGCAAAATGACACTAAAAGAAAAATCTAACAGAAGTCCCTCAGTTAGAAGACACATGATCCCTTAAAGAAAGCATGGAATTCAAGGAAGAATGAGATGCCCGAAAAGGCAGGGCTTTTGCCAACCCAGACACTGTTGTGATAGAGTAGCTCTTCATCAGAATTTAGCTTAGTTGAATCCACAGAAGTAAAACTCCTTTTTCCTTGCATCGTATCGTTGTCATACTGCCCATTATGTGTCAGTGCTGACGTGAAGCTTGTTCACCTAGCTGTGCTGCAGCTGTTCTTTTCAGGTTTCTCCACTTTGAAGTTGCTTTTTCTCCCCCTTCTCTGTCTTAATTTTTGGAAGGAAGTCTTTCTACTAGGATGTGGCTTGACTTTTCATTCTCTTTCAGAGTGATTTTCAATTTTCAGAGTTATTTTTAGTTACAATAAAATCTAATCAATCAATTTTTCTGTGGTCAATGCACACCTAGAGAGTAGGGAGCTGTACTCTTACTCTAATGACTCTAATTCTTAGTCTAATTCTTAGTAACTAGTAATTAGTAACTCTCCATGACTCATATTCTTAGGCATGGGATACTTGTCTCTTATATCTATTTATTAATTTGCCCAATCATTTATTGATATCAGAATGAACTCATGGATATCTATTTTATATTTTGGGTTATAATCTAATACTACTTTATTTGGTAATATCATTCCAGCCTTGGCCACTGGGAGTTTTTTAACTTGGCTGTATAACTCTGCTTACCCAAATGTCATATAATTCAAATCATACAGTGTATAGGCTTTTTAAACTGGCTTCTTTCACTTAACAATACATATTTTAGGTTTCTCAATGTCTTTTCATGGCTTGATAATAGCTCATTATTTAAACTGAGCTATTCCCTTGTGGTATATTCCCTTGCATGACTATACCACAGTTTATTTATACATGTTGATTGCTTCCAGTTTTTGGCAATTACGAATAAAGCTGCTATAAATATTCTTATTCAGGTGTTTGTGTGAGCATATGTTTTCAGATTATATAGGCAAATACCTAAGAGCACAGTTAATCAATCATATGATGAAATTATGTTTAGCTTTGTAGAAAATTGCCAATCCGTCTTTCAAAATGGATACAGTACACATTTTTCACTTCTACCAGTAGTGAGTGAGAGTTATTTTGGCTCTGTATCCTCACCAGCAATTTGTACTGCAAGTTTTTGGGCTTTAGCCAACCTAAAAGGTGAACAGAGGTTTTACAAGCTTTGTTTTACTCATTGTTTTAACATGAAATTTCCTAATGGCAAATGATGTTGAGTGTATTTCTATATGCTTATTTGCCATCTGTGTATCTTTAGTGAGGTGTCTGTTCAAATATTTTGCCCATTTAAATTTTTGTTGTTTGTTTTCTTATTGTTGACTTTTGAAGACTGTTTGTATATTTTGTATTGAAGTTTTTAATCAAATATGTGTTTTACAAATATTTTCAACCAGCCTGTAGTTTGACTTTTCATTGTCTTTCAAAGTGTTTTTTAATTATAATAAAATATAATTAATCAAGTTTTATTTTATGAGCAATACATTTTGTGGTCTACAAACTCATGACCAAATCCAAGATATATAGTTTCTATCCTGTTTTTTGTTTATAAGAATAAATTTTTAATTTTTAATTTAGATATGTGATTTAATTTAATTTTTATGAAAGATGTAGGGTTTGAGTCTAGGATCTTTTTCTTAGCATGGATATCCATTGGTTGAAGAGTCTATCTTTTCTCTATTGAATTGCCCTCATGCCTTTGTTAGAGATCAGTCAATTGTATTCATGTTGGTCTCTTTCTAAGCTCTCTGTTCTATTCAGCTGACCTACTGTACATCGTTTGGCTTTGCCATGTTATGTTGTCTCTGCAGCTTAGCAGTAAGTCTTGAAGTCAGGTAGTGTTGGTCCTTCAACTTTGTTCTTTTCAATATCATATTGGCTACTCTTGTCTTTTACCTTCCTATATAAACTTTAGAATCACTTAATATCCACAAAATGGTTTCCTGGGATTTTTCTATGTATTGTATTGAATCTGTACTTCAAAATGATAACAATTCACATCTTAATATATTCAGTCCTCTGATCTCTGAACACATAAAATCTTTCCATTTGTTTATATCTTTGGTTTCTTTTAGAATATTGACTCTTTAAACAGTAATAATATTAATTGTTCTCAGAGAACTACTAAAAGTAAAAAATGTTCTTAATTGGATAATGTATATCTTCAAAAAGTATAGGGAACATCATACTTACCTTTCCTAAACAATGATGTCCTCTATTGTCATGTTTTAAAGACATATTAGATATCCCAGTGAGATCAATGGGGCAAGAGTAAAAGAAAGGAAAGGTACAATCCAAAAGAATTATTATTTTAATGTAACTCAATAAATTTTTTTCAAAAAACGTTTTGTTGCTTTACAACAAGCCAGCAACAAATACAACTGAGTAACTGTAAACACGACACTTCTAAATTCTCAAATGAAATGATAAGACCTAAATGTTCTCCACTTAAATTGCATTTATTAGAATGGACTCCACAACTTCCAGCAAGAACTTTAATATTCTCAAGCAGAAAAATGGGCAAAGAAAACTATTATCAAACTTCCTGCCCATGTCTGATCACGTAATTGAAAATCTTTTGCGCTAAGTGGTACTGTTATTGCACATTTTAAGTGAACATCCTAGGCCATTTTAAGAACATAATACCTTCCTTTTTCTACAAACCCTTCTCAGGAAGAGCTGTCAAAAAATTGTTCTAAAATCCAACAGTGCACAGCAGTTACTGCCTCTTTTCTACTTCTTCCTTCGTGATGGAAAATGTAGCCAGTTGACAGAACTGAAATGTACTGAATGACAGAGCAAATTCACTGAAACAACAAAGAAAATCCTGTCCATGTAAAGGTTAGTTTTTACCCCCAAAAGTTGTTTTAATTCTTATACATCACATGACTGGTTAAGAAAATAGGTATAGTTAATATTCAGCAACAGGGCATCCTTACTAACTGCAGTGAGAGGATCTCAGCATTCAAAACTTCCTGGCCACCGCTGAGGCCAGCAGAGCTAGGAGCAGGGACTGCCTCTTATTCGTCAACTCAAGGCACAATCATCTCCTTATTGCAGCCTGGGAAGCTTCCAGATGGGATTCTCGAAGTCTTCTCTTTTCAATCAGCCCTCCACAGGACACCTCCCTACTGAGGCCTGGGTGGAGAGACCTCAGATTGCCCTTTCCATGTGCTGGCATCAAACACAAGCCATCTAGTGGATTCTCAGAGAGTTGATCTTCAGGCTGGGAAGGTGGAAGCCCAACCTGGCTCCTGGATGAAGGTGGAGATGTGGAGGGACTGGCAGAGGTCCCAGCAGTCACACTAGCAAGGGACAGCCTCGACAGGTCACTAGCAAGTGCCAGAACTCCTGTAGTCATTTTCTACATCCAGATGAAACCCTTTCTCTCAAGCTGGCTCAAGGACACAAGTTTCTGTAATCACTTTCTTAGTCACCAGTGTGTCTCTTTCCAAAAACACAACAAATGTTATGGAGAAGACCAGGTGCTGGACACAAACCCCAGTGCTCCTGAACTCTGTCCCACTGTTCAGAAATGTCTCCAGAAATGTCACTTGCATTTTTACTGCACACAAATGTTCCCGAGCTTCTCAGTACCTCTTCAGAGTGTCTTGAAGCCAAACACCCTGATGGACTCCCTCCCTTGTGGTGGACTTAAAAATGTCTATAGCTGTCTGTTCTAAACTCCATCCTGCTTTCCATCCTGCTTTTCCATTTCCTCTCGGATGTCCTGCTTGGCAGCCCAAAGAAGATCTTGCTTCCAGACACAGAGCCTGCAAGGGTGGACTAGAAGGATGCACCGCCACCCAGGGAGATGTCAATGAAGGACAATACAGTCATGTCTCTTCCTACTGAAACCCTCACTGACCCCCTAACTCCAAAGACAAAATGCTCTGGAGTCATGCAAGGCACACATGAGTCCCTGAGAAGGCCCTCACTGTCTGCAGTCTGTCTCCTCCACCCTTCCTCCTTGAGCTTCATGCTGGGATACGTGGAATGGTCACGGTTTTCCAAAAATGTGGTGTCAGCAACCTGTGATTTTCCAAGAGAACAGAGCTTCCTCAGCTGGAATGTCTGCATCTCCTCTCCTGCCTGAAGTATTTTATTGTTACTTCAAAACTCAGCTCAGACATCAAATCCTTCAAAAGCGAATTGCTCCTTCCTCAGTATCCCCACTCTCCTCTGGGATGTGTTTCGCCCATCCTTGCCTCTGGAATGCTTTGTTTGCCACACTCCAGCTCCAGAGTGTGAGCCTCCCATGGGTTGGCCTCCCTGAGATACCTTGTCAGCTCTGTGTCTGTAGGGTCGGGCTTATGCTGCCTATAGGTTCTGTCTGCATGGGAGTCAACCAGTCTCTGATGCAGAGATAATTACATAGAAAGGAGTTGTTTTTACTGTGGCCACATGTGCACGTAGAGATGATACAAAAGCTACCGATGGGCAAACACAACCACATTCATATGGATGCCATGAAAAGACATGTCCTTATCAGGTGCGCTCGCCCACAGAGGATGGCCTCTGATTGTTGACCTGATTGAGGCAGTCCTCTACACCTTGTTTTTGAGTGGAGGAAACTCTTTAGGTGTACTGGATATTTCTGGGTTGCCTAGCAACAGAACTTAACCTTCAATATTGCCTATTTCTTTTAGTGGTTATGGAAGAGCTTCTCATCAGGTCAAACTGTCTCTGATCAATGTCTTCAGAGTCTATTTTTTAAAGTCTTTAGATAGAAATGAATGTGCTTTACATCAGAGTAGTTTGGACTAAAATGATTTTGAAAACTTAAAAGCAGGGTGGTCTGAAGTCCTGACTCCTTGAGTGGAAATTTTCTGTATATCATTTTCATGATGCCACGGCCAAAGGAACATGGGTCTTTTTAACTAACTCACTCATTATAAGGGGAAAAATATCCTAAGAGGAAAACAAAACTCCTGGATGAATTTTATGGGGTTCTCTCACACTAAAAGCAATGCAGCCTCAGGTTTTGATCAAATCAATTAAAACGAGATTGACAATGAAACAATGCCAGGAAATGACATAGTGATCTTATAAAAAGTGAGAAAATCATAGCTATATGTCTTCTTTCTTCCCATTTGATATTTAACTTTGGAAACTTTCTAGCTCTGATAAACTTAAATAAATATTTGACCCTTCAGATAGTTAATATATATTTTTTAAAGGGATAATGATAAATAATATATTTCTTTGACCTGTACATAAACCTGAATGTTCATTCATTGTCTCACTCATTCATTCAACAAATATTTCATAAGTATTTACTATATCCTAAGTAGAGCACCTGATGCTGAGCACACAATGAGGAAAAAAATAAAAGTCTATGCCCTTTCGCAATCACCAACACCAGCGAATTTGTTTAATTCTTGTCTCTCTACAGATCAGATTTCTTTCCTTATGAGTCCTCATCTCCTAAGTTATAGTTTTCTGTTCAATGGCCAACGTGCACAGTCCTTTTATGAATTCTGATTTCAAATCTCCAGGAGCACCCATCTACTAGTCAGGAGCTGGTCACCGGCGGCAGAGGGGAAGAGCATCACAGCCCAGGCACAGTGCCGAGGGTGATCGCCTAAACAATAGCATCACAGCCCAGGAACAGTGCCGAGGGTGATCATCACCGGCGGCAGAGGGGAAGAACATCACAGCCCAGGCACAGTGCCGAGGGTGATCGCTTTCGGTAGACACTTTAGTGACACCTTCCACATGCAGACAGACCTAAAGGGTATTGCTTTTATGAGTTGGAACATCCCAGATAATGCGCTTGCAAGGATAACTTACTGGATGTCAGAAGACCTGGTTCCTCTTCCGGCAATCCATAGCTGCTCCTGGGTCTGGAATCACCACCTGCAGCAGGTGAATAACTCCTTCTGTGTTGGGCCTTCATCGTTCATGCATTTCTTTATCTCCTCTACTTCATGGTTTTACATAAATAGTTAAAGGTGCAACACTATTTTGCATATGCATAAAAGACTTCCTGGGCCCCATATTCACGTTCCAATGTGCTTCTACTTCAAAACAGAACTGAGAACCTATTTCTTCACCTTGTCTTCTCAATCCTCTTCAATCTATCTTATGTCCCTGAAACTTCTCTCACTGAGAACATGACTGACACACACTTTGATTAAATATCAAGAGCACATTTCTGCCCTGATCTTACTTAACCTCTTAAAAAAATATTGAGCTTCTTCGCTCCCTCCATGAAACAATGATTTTAGCTTCAATGGGTACATGCGCAGGTTTGTTACATGGGTCTACTGTGTGATGGTGAGGCATGGGTTTCTACTGAGCCCATCACCCAGGTGGTGATCATGGCACCCAATGACTGGTTTTCAAGCCTTGTCTCCCTCTCTCCCTCCCCTCTTTAAGCATCCCCAGTGACCCTTGAAACAACTGTTTTCTTAAGTCTCGTGATGCCACACTCCCCTAGGTAGCAAGAAGATTTTTGTGAAGAAGCATATTGGAGATAAAGAAAGGATCTCTCAGCCCTTGATAGGGGTAGCAGAGGAGGGCGAGAGAAATGGCCAGCCCATTTACTCTGTGATGTGATATCATAGGGAGACTCCATAACCCAGATCTGTGCTCCCTGAGATCCCAGTGTGAGACGAGTAGACACAGCTTCCCCAGTTGCCTAAGGGTCTGGGAGCACCCTGTGCTTTTCAAGTCATTTTGCTCAACTGAGGAAGAGTTGGTGGAGGCTGGAGGCTGGAATGCTGAAACTGGGATGTAGAACAAGGCAGCCCTCTCTTTTTTAACTCTCCCAACCTTCAGTGGGGCATGTGGTGACTAAGAGACGTCAGTGCACTGCCCTCAGTGTGGATATTCACAGGTATCCAGGGCACCCAACAACTATAATCCCTAACAAACCATATTAGCTCATCTGACTTGCTGTTAGCCAGAGAGCTGCGTGATCTCTTGGGATATCTAAGATGAAGAAGCATCACATACAAATGCGCTGCTTAAGGCAGGGCACAGTGACTTGCACCTGCAATCCTAGCACTTTGGAAGGCCGAGGCGGGAGGATTGCTTGAGCCCAGGAGTTCTAGACCAGCCAGGGCAACATAGTACAACCTTGTCTCTACAAAAATAAAAATAAAAATTCGTCAGGTGTGGTTGCACACACCTATAGTCTCAGCTACTCAAGAGGCTGAGGCAGGAGGATTGCCTGAACCCAGGAGGTCAGGCTGTAATGAGCTGGGATCAGGCCACTGCTGTCCAGTCTGGGCAACACTGTGAGACCCTGATTCAAGACAATAAAAAAAAAGCAAGCTGTGTTTGCTCTTTCCTGTGGCTATAAATAAGGAAGAATATATTAGTAACTACAAACCTTGCACCTGAGGCTATGTTGATCACCTTTAGTAAATACACAAGGTGTCTGTCCAGATGGAGTCCACTGCCACTTATCAGGACCTGCATTTCTCACAGGGGTGCCTAGGAGGATTGATGGGCATATAACAGGGAATAGCACCTGTGTCCTGTAACTCTTTATTGGTGGGGACGCCGACCAGCGGGGAGGCCAGTTGCGGTCCTTGCTTGGTCTCCACTTCCACAGTGGCTCTTAAGCCACATTTCAGAGCATCGCTGTGAGGCTTTAAGAGTAACCAAGTGTCTCTGTCCCAAGTATACATCTGAAGACGAGGGAACTTCACCCGTGGGCAGATGTGGCAATGCCTCGCCTGCACTGGCGCAGCCTGTCCCTTGCATTCCAGGGGGGCTTTCCTGTGAGGTATAGTGAGATCCTTGGTGCCCAGGTAGGAATCCAGATACGCAAAATACAGACATGTGAGTGCGTCAGGACTCCATGAGGCTGTGACTTGTTCACTAGGAGATAGGACCCAACAGGTCACTCCCTGGGGCTTCCCCCTGTGCACCACTTGGAGGTGCAGCAACTTCACTAGCTTCCCTGAGATGACCGGTAAGACCATGAAGACCCAGTGGCAGGTCACTCACAGTCTCCTTTATGGCTCCTACCCCTTGTTCCTCCCTCATACTTGTCACCAACTCTGGCTCAGTTGCCTGAATTTCCCAATAAAGCATCGGCACATACACACACATTATGTTTTCTAAGTAACCAGGTTAAGGCATTTATAAAATGAGACCCATAACAGTTCTCACCTTCTAGGATTTATAAGGATTAAATAAGAACATTCAGGAAAAGCTCTTAGCCTATTACTTGTCACATAGGTCATGCTCATTATTGTTTTTGTTGTTTATATTATTATCATTGATTCCTTTGAGGGAACTGCTTCAAAACAATGCTGTGTGTGCTATAAAGCATCTAGGCACACAATTAGCCCTGGTCATGTGATATCTTGGGTCATCCAAAAATATATAATAACAAAATAATAGGGTCCCCTCTATGTTTTCTGTAACTGCTATATTTTAAGATTCATGTTGTGAGTAAAATGTGGAAAATAAAAACACATTGTGTTCTGGGACATGTATGATTGACAGTATTTTGCAGCATTTTGCAAAGTATTCTTTTTGAGAAGCACATGTTCAGTACTAAAAAATTAAAATTACAACCCCTTAAAAGTTTAGGTGAATTCACTAGATTGAACGGCTGAGCCATATCCCAGAGACGTAATGAACACATTTCTTGGTACATTACTTCACAGGAAACCAGTCTCCTGTGTCTATTTTCTAGAAGAATGATTTTTATTCTGAAAGTAGGAGATGCCTGTGAAATATGAAAGCTCCCTTCTAATTCTTTGGCTAGGCTGCTAGTCAAAAAGACAGTCAGAGCTACACATGGGTTTTCATTTGCATTGTTAGTACAGCTGTGTACTCAGTACTGGAGGTGAGCAGTTTCTGTACAATTCACCATTTCTAAACTCCACCCAAATGTTTTAGGTCATACTAGTCTGTGATTATGAAGCAAAGTGAGTACATCATGGGACCTTGAGGTTATACCACTGATTTCCAGAAATAAAAGGCCACTTCGCCCCTGCCTCCAAAATTAAGGTTAGCCAGTGATCTCTGAGCACTCCCAAAAGTGTGCTTCACAAACAGGTCTGTCAGCACATGTCCCTCCCTGTATCTCTGGGGCACTGACCTTCCTTCACCCTTGTTTCCTCCTGTTTCTCAGAATGAATGATGCCAACTGCTCCATCACCACGTTCAGTTCCTCTTTCTTCTGCCTGCTCAAATCTGCTGCTGAACAGTTTTTGCAGTAAAATATACTTAGCAAGACACTGCATAGCCATCAGGTTATGACTTGATTGTTTCTGGTTTTGTCAATGATTATTAATTTTGTTGAATTGTAATCAGAGCATGATAACATATTGCTTTCTAATTTTTGAATTTTTCCTGTCATCGTGTCTCTCTAGCGGTCAACTCTAAAGAACTCCAATGAGCACTTGAAAAGGAATATCATTCTCTATTTGACATGTAATCATAAGATAAACATTATTAAGATTATTTAGGTCTTTCATATTCTAAATCATGTTTATACCCAGTTTATTTCTCTTAAAACAGAGAAAGTATGTGCTAAAAGTTTCTATAATTAGCATATTATTTATGCTTTATTATGGTTATGCTGTATTATTTGAAATATAGGCATCTAAAATTGCTATACACATATTTGTGAATAGTAAACTTTGACATCATAAAGTGTCCCTTTGTTTTTCACTTAGTACTCGCATTGGAAGAGAATTTTTGTTTGTTTGTTTGTTTTTTGGTTTTGTTTTGTTTTGTTTTGTTTTTGAGTTGGAGTCTCACTCTGTCGCCCAGACTGGAGTGCAGTGGCCGCTCCCGGCCACCGCAGCCTCGACCTGCTGGGCTCCAGCGATCCTTCCGCCTCAGCCTTCCAAGTAGCTGGAATTACAGGCACGCGCTACCATGCCCGGCTAATTTTTTTGATTTATTGTAGAGATGAGGTCTCGCAAAGTTGCCCAGGCAGGTCTCGAACCCACGGTTCAGGAATCCACTCACCTCAGCCTCCCAAGGCGCAGGATTACAGGCTGAGCCACCGAGCCCGGCGAAAGAGGATTTAAAATACTGTTCTTCTAAGTGAATTAAGCCCAATCATGTTTATTGGTATGACAGTAAGTTTGGTTTCTGTTTTTCATTTTGTCTAATGTTTACTTAACATTTTTACCATTTTAAAATCTTTTTAATGTAACTTTTTGATAATTAGTTTATATTTAAATATCAGGGTTTAACTTGACAGTTTTATTTTCTCACAAAATATAAAACTACAAAACTATGTAGTAGGTAGTTTCTTTTACACACTTTCCTCATCTCTTCTACCTTTCAGTCTTTTTTCTTTCTTCTTTTTTTTAATTTTAAAGATGTTGGGTACAATTCAGGGCTAGGTATACAAATGGTCATTATGTAGGTAAAGTTTGGGCCTCACTTTGGTCCCCACTTCACCTGATTTGAGATCAGGTATGCTTACTGATGAGTTGTGCCTCCCTTCCCTCCCCTGGTAGTTTTCCACTACTGCCAATCCCTTTCTCATTAACCTTTCAGTCTTATTCAAAAACTTTATCTTTCTTTGTGTATGTCTTCTTTGTGTGTAGCTTTCTTAGTGTGTCTTTCTTGGTGTGTGTCTTTCTTTGGGTATGTCATTCTTTGTACTCTTAGGTGGTTGAGCTCCCAACTTAATTTGTCAACTTTAAGCAAGATACTTTGACTTGAACTGTTTCACCTTGTCTTTCCTTATCATGCCATCTTTGTTAGTTGTCCTTTCTGTTTTCAGAACATTTACCATTTGCAAACTGTTCTGCTGCTTTTGTTGCAGACTTTTTGAGTGAAAATTCCTCTATATAATAAGTTCATCATTCATCACCGCTCTTTGATGAATGAGTTTTTCCTATCACTCATTAGATGGATGAAAATTGTGTTGTACTAAGTTCTTCAGAAAGGCTCGTGGGCTTATGAATACAATGTTCCCTAATTTTCTTTATGTTCAAAATTATCAAGAGCTTGTAGACCAGACTGCTTGAGTGGATAAATTATCTTTTGATCATACTTCTCCTCCTTATACATCTTGAATATCTTTTTTTTCTGGTGCAGAATTCCATTATTTAAAAAATCTAATGTGAAACTTTATTTTGCTTACAAATGACTCAACATTTTTATCCGAGTGTTCAAAGAATATTTATTATGACACTTCAGTAATTTTAATAGACTGTATCTTGTGTTGACCATATCTCTGGTAAGTTTTTGTTATCTGTCAGAATGTTATGCTGACTTTCTCTTATTTCTTGTGTCGTCATTAGATGGAGGATGACCCAATTTTTTTTCTAACGTTCAAGTTCAAGCAGATGAATTCTTCTGAACTAGTAGCAAGAGTTCTGAAAGTGAGGATAGGATTATCCAAGGCTCTTTCCCAAACATCATGGCTCCAAATTGTCTTTATCTGGTGTTCCAATGTAGTTATTGAATCATGGCTTTTTCATGTGACTGTTTTTCCTTTGATCCTGACATCTAGCTTGTTTCAGGAGAGTTTTGGTCCTGGCCTGTTTCACAGATGTCCTTGCAAACATCTTTGAGCATGGTGTACCCATCTTCAGATGTTCAGGTTTGATGGCATTTTCTGAAATCTGCTGCCTCTGTACTTCCCTAAACTTTCCTATGTCTCTGTCTTCACTGTTCCCAGGTCCTCCCCTATTCAATCCAGAGCATCAGGGCTCAGTCTAAACTTTCTTTTTCTTTCTTAGAAAATTTGCTGTAGATTAGGAGACCTCCAGTCCTCCAACACTCCTCTTCATTTCGTGTCCTTCCTAAGTCATCTTTATAATGTTCCATGTGGGTTTGTTAATTAACTACAATCTGAGAATAACATGATCAGTCAAGTTCATAGCATGCAGACTGACAGACTTCATAGTGTGGGCTAATATTCTCCAATCAACATGGCTGGGAAGGAGCACATGTGCTTGCAAGCAAAGGGTAGTTCATATGTGAGTTGTTATTGCTCTGCTAGTGTTATGTAGGACAATCTAGCTGTTCTAAGAAACAAACCACAAAAGTGGCCTAACCATTGGAAAGTTCACTGTGAGAGCTCTTACCTGGTGTCCAACACCCATTTTAGGATGCCAGGATCTTTGCTTGTTCTATACTGTTGCTCCACTGGTTGGGTCTCAGAATCCTCCTCCAGATTCAGCTGGCAGAAAGTAGAAGAGACAGGTGAAGGAGAGGCACCCACATCTTAGCCACCTCATCCTGGAATTGACACACATTCTCTTTTGCTCATCTTTTCAAGCGAGAACCATTTGTGCGATTCCCCCTGAATGGAAAGCGGGTGGCTCTCCACACTACCCAGGATTGGAGCTCATTGCAAGGAATAACTTGGAATGTGAAGAGGAAACGTAAATACTGGATGGGTGGTCTGCTGTCTGCTCCTGTTCCCTTCATTATTCTACATGGTTTCCCAGAAAAGTAGGAAGATTCTGTACTAATGTGCCAGAAAGAAAATTACTGGATATGATTTAATGGAACTAAATGCAAGCAGAGTATCTGCTTTTTTATTTTTTTGAGTCAGAATCTCACTCTGTTGCCCAGGTTGGAGTGCAATGGCACGTTCATGGCCACAGCAGCCTCGACCTGCTGGGTTCAGGCGATCCTTCTGCCTCAGAACTACAAGCATGCGCCACCACGCCCAGCTAATTTTTTGATTTATTGTAGAGATGAAGTCTTGCAAAGTTGCCTGGGCTGGTCTCGAACCCATGAACTCAGGCAATCCTCTCACCCTGGCCTCCCAAAGTGCTGGGATTATAGGTGTGAGCCACTGTGCCCGGCAGTATCTGCCTTTTAAATATTCCTTATTATATTAGTGGTTTGTTGTTTGGTTTCTGCTATTAATTGATTGTTATCATGAAGGACTCCACTGGTGCTTTGCTTTTGTTCAATAGATGCTGTCACGTGTCACAGAGAATCCCAAGAGAACTCAGTAATCATTATGGTTTTAAAGTGGGAATCCAAACTTTTGTGGGGACAAGCTGAGCGTTAGTAACAGCTGAAAGTTTCTTTTTAAAAATAGCCATTTGAACTCTGTGTCCTCAGTAGTGGAGTGGCGTCTGCCTCTAATTTTCATCTATTAGCAACGAGGGTGTGGATGAGGCCTGAGGAATTTTGTATTCATTGTTAGAGTAACTACCTCAGGTAAAATATTTATAAGGTCATCTTGCAACTGAATTGCAAAGCTTTGCTAATTTATATTGATCAATTCCTGAGATCTGATTGACCTCGAAGAAGATAGTTTGTAATTTGAGCCAAATATATTAATGGAGGTATAATTACCTGAGATCTTGGGTTTATTGTATTAGTCCACTATTTTCTCTGTTGATTCATTGACCTGTATCTGAACTCAGTGAGGGCATCCACTAATTGAGATTCAAATGACAGAAATTCTTCAGAAATGAAGGAAATGGGAACAGAATCATGAAACTAGAAGTATTGAAATGGATTTGTCAAGAGTCACTTGCTTACTTACTTCTAATTATGCATCCCAGGAGCCCAAGAGAATTTTACTTAATTAAATCATTGAGAAGTGCATACTTGAGAAGCGCTGTAGAGATGATTCTTTGAAAGATGAGAATGGAGGTGAGGAAGGCCTCCACTCAATCACTTCCCTGGTTTAAAGGGGAAACCGTGAGATTCTGAAATGACAGAGGCTGAGGGGCATCATGTCGCCACCAGGAATCAGGTGGCCATCATTACAGCACAGGTAGCAGGACTGGAGAGGCCATCAGTATGGTGTGACCCTCCAGGATCACTTGCGGGGGCCGGGGGGGTTAATTACCATAGGAATCTGTCCCCACTATCTGGTGTCTTGCCTGACCTACCTCTCATCCTTCCATCTCTGCTTGACACTGTACATCTCCATGCAGTTGGCTTCCATTTGGAAGTTGAAGGGTGGAAGGGGAGAGAGGCTGGGATGTTTATTCCTGCGAACTCCTTCTCTGCTCACTGTGGGGCTGCCAGTGTCTGAGTGACCATAACAAAGGTTATTCTCCCAGCAGGTGCCTCTTTCCACAGCTGCAGCCCTCTTTAGACTCTGATCGCAGCCCTGTCTCCTCATTTCCTTGTGTTCTGATGACTTTGTGTGTCCACTTAATCTTAACTAGATCTTTGTGAATGACTTCTTTATAGGTCTTTATATGCCTTCTCTTTATAGTGTCTGCCTGTTTTGTGCTGCGACCCTGGTGGATAAAGCATTGATATCAGGAATGATCTTAGAAAACAGAATGATGGGATGGAATTGCTTATACATGAGGTGGGTGAGTGCACTGCACCACCCCTGGGAAGACATGAGACACACGCGACATGCAGTGTGTGCAAGCATCATGGGCACTTGCACTGTCACCACTGGTGGTGAGGGATGGGATATTGTAAAGAACAAGGTATAGAAAAATCTTAACTTTGGAACTAGTAATTATTGTGACAATAATATTTTTAAAGACTGAGGAATGAGATAAATACTAATTCTTGGCCTAGAGATAATTCAAAAAGAAAATAAATGGAAAGTCTGAGCTCTCAGTTCAAAACTTGTGATGAGGGTAGGATGAAGCGACCAGAAAATCTCTAGGGGAATGTTAATTAAAATCATTGTTTCCTACAGCCAGGGAACTTATGGTTGAAAATTGAGCACAGGGTCTTATTGTATTGTAATAACTGTGTAGCTATAGTATCAGTTAATTGCTCAGCACTTTCAAGTCTCTTATGCTAAGGTCAACCCTAGGTTATGAAAGACTGGAATCCTAAAACATGGACTGGGAAATATTGAGGTAAGCAGGTAAAGCTGAGAACTTTGAAGTCTCAAGTTCTTCTGCAGTTTCTGTGAAAGCAGAAGCAGCTTCTCTTCTTCCCCAACTGATAGACCATTAAGCTGTATAAAGAACATCCAATGACTTACCCTAGGAAGGTTAGCCCATAAAGGAATGTCACATCTCTACAGATCTCATCCTCAACATTCTCACTGTGTCTAGGCCCAAAATAAGTCCAAGTTCTTATTGCAGACCAGGCAAAGAAGTAGAAGGCATGTTTAGGCAGGTTATAACTTACACATAAAATAAATTATTGCATTCTTTTTTCAATTTATGTTTTTAGTCATGTAGGGAAACATGTATGAGAATGGATTCTTGGAATATTAGGACAGATAATAATTAGACCATCCAATGTCTTAATATGAATTTTTTTTTTTTGAGTTGGAGTCTCACTCTGTCACCCAGACTGGAGTGCAGTGGCCGCTCCCGGCCACCACAGCCTCGACCTGCTGGGCTCCGGCGATCCTTCCACCTCAGCCTTCCAAGTAGCTGGAATTACAGGCATGCACTACCACGCCCGGCTGAATTTTTGATTTATTGTAGAGATGAGGTTTCGCTGCCCAGGTGGGTCTCGAACCCACGGGCTCAGGCAATCCACTCACCTCAGCCTCCCAAAGATGCGGGATTACAGGCTGAGCCACCCTGAGAAACTTGAAGCGGTCTAACAGTCTGCTAGTTGGATTAATGGAAGATTAAATGTTCTAATGGCCCCCAGTTAGTGAGTTTGAAATACTAGAACTTCTTTGATATAGTGTTAAGGAGGAACAAGCAAACTATCTTCAGCTGGCCAAATCACCAACTACCTGTTGTAACATAGACATAGTTTTGTTGAAGCATAGCCATACCAATCCACTGTCTATGACTGCTTTTACAGCCTTGTCTATGGCTACACTACGATGGCAAAGTTGAGTAACTGTGACAGAGACTGAGTGGTTCACAAAGTCTAAAATAATCACTACCTGGCCCTTTACAGGAATAGTTTGCAGACTCTGTTGTAGTAGAGGGGGCCTGTAATCTCTGGAGAAGGGGGATGTTGGGCTGTATCTGTGTGCAATCTATGATCAGCCCCTAATCATGGCTCTTGGGAAGACCTGGAGGACATACTCTTCATTTTGAAGTTAAGAGATTCATGTCCTTCATAAATTATGGTCAAGGCAAATGTGTTTAGATCTGAAATATCAACACTGAATGAGTAAACTAAAACATATATTTTTTAAACATGATGTTACCAGGATGTTGATAGTGCAGAAATTTGGACACACTTATAAGTTGATAGATGATTTGTCAATTGGGGATACCATCTTGGAAAATAAATATGCAAGCTTTCCATGAGGTCTTCAGCATGGTCTTACACTTTTATCTAAAATCCTTGATGCTGTTCAAAGTCCTCATGAATCTTGCAGCCCCTCCTTTGTCAGCAGCTCAGTCTCCACATCACCAATGCAGAATGAATCTGCATTTTCCATAGCCTGTGGGGTCCCACAGTTAGGTTTCTGGTCATTTGACTTCATGGCTTCTGGTCATGTGCCTTCATGGAATACCAAACACATTCAGAGACACAATCATCCACAGTCTTTCCACTTCATCCAGAATTTGCCTGTTAAGGAACGAGCATGATCTTGATGCCAGGGGAATCTCCTAAAAATGAAGTAAAAGTAAACCAGTGTAAAAATATTCTGCTGTTTAAAGAGAAACGGAGAGTATGGTGGTGTTTGAATACTCAAAATATTTATTGCGTGTTGGCAGTGAACTAGAATACACTCTAGCCACAGATCACGCAAGCAATGGGGAATGAGATACCACGCTGCTTCTGCCTATATAAGAGACCACAAAGAGAACCATGAAGTTATACAAAAAAACTGGGGAAAGGACATCCTAGTCAATAAGCAGTACTAGGAAAACTGGCTAACCAGTTTTCTAATGCAGAAAGAAGCTGAACCTACCATACATAATAGCTAATCCATAATGGATTAAATACCTAAATGTAAGACTCAAAATAATAAAAATCTTAGAAAAAAGTCTAGGAAACACTCTTTTGAACATCTGCCTAGGCAATGAATTCATGACCAAGACCTCAAAAGCAAAGGCAGGGAAAACTAAAGTTGACAAGTGGGCTTCTACCAAGTTAAAAAGCTTCTGCACAGCAAAAGACACCATCAACAGTAAGGACACAATACACAGAATGGGTGAAAATATTCACAAACTGTATCTAACAAAGGCCTAATATCCAGAATCCATAAGGAACTCAGATGGATAGAGAGGGGGAAAAAAAGCCAAATAGCCAAGAGTGACCAAAGGACATGAACAGACACTTCTCAAAGGAAAACATACTAGCAGCCGATAAACATGAAAAAATGTTCAACGTCACCAATTTTCTAAGAAATGCATGTCAAAACCACAATGAAAATACCATTTCACATCAGTCAGAATTGTTATTAAAAAGTCAAAAAACAGCACCATGTTGGCAAAGGTGTAGAGAAAAGGGAATACTCATTCACTGTCGGTGGAAATGTCAGCTGGTTCATCCTTCGTGGAAAGCAGTTGGGAGATTTCTCAAAGAAGTAACAATAGAGCTACCATTCAACCCTGCAATCCCACTACTGGGCATTTACCCAAAGGTGCATACATCGTTCTGCCAGAAAGGCATTCACACTTTTATGTTTATTGCAGCGCTATCCACAATAGCAAAAACATGGAATACTATGTAGCCACAAAAAGTACAAAATCATGACATTTGCAGCCACATGAATGCAGCTGGAGGCCATCATTCTAAGCGAATTATCAAAGAAACAGAAAACAGAATACTGCGTGTTCTCTCTCCTCAGTGAGAGCTAACTCTGAATACACAATGATGGAAGCAATAGATGGAAATGCTGGGGACTCCTAAAGTGGGGAGAAAGAAAGGAGGAAGCAGTGTTGAAACCCCATACGCTATGCTCGCCACCTGGAGAGTGCATTCCCTAAAGACCAGACCTCACCATCCCACAATGTACAACAAAACTGCACATGTGCCCCTCGAATCTAAAATTAAATTACATTTTCTAAAAATAAAAAAAAGAAAAGAAATTAAGAGATTCATCATTAAAGGAAGCACTCACGTCCCTGGAAAATATTGTAGTGATGGTCCACAATGGAAAAGTTTCCTAAGTAGAAGGAATCTGGTGATAGTGTTGAACTGTAAAAGACAGGTGAGTCCAATTTCCGTAATAAGCCCAAGACTGAGTGGCCATCAGGGCTTTTTGGATCCACATGAATTTGTGATGATGTCCAATTAATTATGTAATTTCTAAGAAAGAAATAACCGAGCAGTTATTAGACAACATATATAAACTGAACAATTCTGCCTCCGGGGGGACGAAACACAACTTTAAACCTTCTGTTCTACATCAGCCGATTGCTAGACTTGGAGCTCTTTGACAGGAACTCCATAACTTGGGTCTTCTCCATGTCACACCCAGAGTGACTATACACTTGGTCAAGAAGTACCTCAAACTTCTGAAAATAATTAGACACTAACTCTGAACTAACACTAATCCCTGGAATTCCAAAACACAAATGTAAGCTACCAATTAATGTTAGGGCTTTGAATGGTCAGATGATACATCGATTTGATAGAAATACATCACACACAGGAATCAAGAGTAACTGTGTTCTTTTGAGCATTCAAATGTTTAGTATAACTATCTTTCCAGTAACAGAACAAACCCTTTGCACTTTTTATGTAGCTAGTGACTTAGAAAATGGTTGTTTTGCTTTGTTGTTGATGTTTTTTTCTGCCTTATCCCAATAATTAAACATAATAGTGCAAATGCAAATATGACAGGGAGAATGTCACACTTTCATTGTCTTACCTCAGGGTTACTTCAACTCTCTTGCTCTCTAATATTGCATAGTACAGATCATTTGGAAGCCCTATAGAGCACTATGCTATGCTTTTTATTGACATCATTGTACTAGTTAGATCAGGTGAGCATGAAATGGGAGGAATCACAAATGTCTTAAAATGCAAGCATGAGAAAAAATATACAATAAATCCCATTAAAGTCTTGCCATATCAGCAAAATATCTTGTATCCCTTGGTCTGAGTCATGTCATGTGTCCCCTTTAAAGAGACGGAGGTTGCTATGCGTTACACTGTGAAACATAGAATCACAGTATTTATCAGGCCTCTTTAGATTTGGGAAGCAACATACACCAGCCTTAGTCCACTGTCCCACTTATTTATTGGGAAATTCATAAGGTTGTCAGATTTAAGTTGAGTCCCGAGCAAGAGAAGGGTCTGCAATGGGTCCAAACTATGACAAGCCATCCTGCCACCTGAGGCTTAAATACAAGCAGATCCAGTAATAATGAGTGTGCAACACACAGACATACTGGGCCAATCCCAGAGAAGAGCCACAGTGTAGAATTGCCACTGGGATTTGTAATAAGACCATTTCTTCTGCCTCTGAGAACTAGTCTCAGTTTGAAAATTCAGTTTTTGGCTTATATGGAACCTCGGTAAATGCTAGATATTAGGCCAAGGGACCCAAAGGGGCCACACCACACAATCTACTTATCATGGATGGAGTATCATCTGTCCACTGAATTGTGCGCAGAAGCATGTCATTGTCCATGGGAACGCTGCATGTAGCATGGCAGAAGGGATAAAAATTTGCATGAACAGGATTCTCAGAGTCCCCATTTCAATCGCTTAAATTGTTAAACTTATCACACCTATGGCTTTGTACAAAGTTTCTTATGACTAATTACCCAGGGAGCAAAACCTGTGATCTGCCTTAGGGTTAAGAGAGGTAGACAAGGAGTTTTCTTGGCCTGATATTCTGGTACCAGTCAAAAGTAGATGGTGACTCCATGACAGCTCCTCAGGGCTGGCCCCGAATGACAATGAGATGAATCCTTCCCGTTGGTCTATGTATCCATGGCAGGAAAGTTGGCCTGAAGTTTTGATTTACACTGAGACTATTTCTCCAGAAACTCCAACAGTTTGGTGAACCCTTAAATATCAAGTAATAAATTGACCTCTGCACAAACCCATTCAAGAGCATACTAGTCTCTACAACTGAATCCTGACCAAAATATTTAACTAATTATTTTCTGACTTGACTATGCAGTATGTTGTTTCATGGTCTCAAAAGCATTATGGTTGAATGGAACATATGAAGAGTAATTATCAATGCTTCTATTTGCGTGTGTGTGTGTGTGTGTGTGTGTGTGTGTGTGCGCGTGTATAGTCATATGCCACACAACGTTTGGCTCAATGGCAGCCTGCATATACTACAGTGGCCCCTAAGTTTATAATGGAGTTGAAAAATTATCACTGTCTAGTGACGTTATAGCCATTATCACTTTGTAGTACAATTTTAAAAATAAATTTTATAAATGAATTTAGCCTAAGTGTACAGTATCTATAAAGTCTGCAATAGCAACCAACAATGTCCTTGGCCTTCACAGTCACTCACCACTCACTCACTGACTCACCCAGAGCAATGTCCAATCCTGCAAACTGCATTCATGGTAAGTGGACCATTTTTTATCTTTCATACAGTATTTTTCTTTTTTTTAAATTTTTATTATAAAGATGTGGGGTACAATTCAAGGTTAGGTATACAAACATTGATCATGCAGGTACCCTTGTTGATGAGATATGCCCCTCCCTCTCCTAGCAGTTTCCCCCAACTGCCAATCCCATCCCCTTCCACCCCCCACTTCCCTGACAGTTTCCCACTAATGCCAATCACTTTCTTATAGCATTATAATTGTTCAAGGTCCAGTTATAAGTGAGAACATATGGAACTCTGTTCTTTGTTTCTGTGATATATCACTGAGTATGATCAACTCCAAATCCATTCAAGTTGCTGCGAAGTCCATATATTTGTCCTTCTTTATGACTGCATAATATTCCATTATGTATATGTACCACATTTTTTTAATCCAATCCAGCTTCAATGGGCAACACGGTTAGTTCCATGTTTTTGCTATTGTGAATAGAGCTGCAAAAAACATGTGTGCAGGTATCTTTTTTGTAGAATAATTTGAGTTCCTCCGGGTATATTCCCAATAGGGGAATTGCTGGGTCATATGGAAAGCCAATTTCTAGTTCTTTCAGAAATCGCCACACTGTCTTCCAAAGAGGTTGTACTGGTTTGCATTCCCACCAGCAGTGTAGAAGCGTTCCTTTTCCTCCACATCCTCGCCAGCATCTGTTTGTTTTGTTAATGATGGCCATTCTTACAGGGTAGGTAACTTTTTATGGTTAGGAATGTGTAGATACACAAATTGTATCTACTGTGTTACAGTGCCTACCGTCTTCAGTATGGGAATGTGCTGTACAGATCTGTAGACTAGGAGCAATAGGCTGTGCCCTGTATCCTAGACACATAGTAGGCTACACCATCTAGGTTGTATAAGTACACCCGAGGATGGAACACATGACTGTGTGCGTGTGTGTGTGTGTGTGTGTGTGTGTGTGTGTGGTGCATACCTGAGCTAAAGTGATCTCTACCTTGATAGAGTGATGGGGCTGTTATAACATATCTTGGGGAAAAAAATTTTTATTAAATGATTTATCAGACTCTAAGAATATATGGAAAGGTGAATTTGACAAGTCAGAGTGTATCTTTTTGGTGAGAACTGTAAGAAATTAAACACTATATTTTGGTTAATAAGTCAACTTCCCTGAATGCTTGGGTCATAAAATGTCGAAGTCTTGGTGTGCTGGGAATTTAAACTGCAGCTTTACATGACCTGGATGAATGACTAAAATACTGATGTAGGTATTACTCTGGAAAGAAAATTAACTCCATTCTTAATTTTAAAAGTCAGCACTGAACCACACTAGCTTGCCTGATAAACAAACTACCCTTGAGGAAGTAGCAGCAAGGAATACACACTTGATTTGACCAGAGGAGCAGGAAACTATAAAACAAAGGATATAAATATCTTGTTTTCTGGGAGCCTTCAGGCCAAATATGCCTCCTTTGGAAATGTCAATAGAAAACATGTAAATAGTGACATTTAACCTGTTTCTTTAAAAATAATAAGTTCTCTTCCAAAGGTTGAAGGATGTTTTTGTCTAAGGTATATGGTAGCAAATCTAGAATTAATTGCTTATTAAATTTCTTCAGAACTATGATAAATAATACTGATAATAATATCTACTAGCACTTAGAGAGTTTCTGCTTTGTGACTGACTCTGAGGTGCCTCAGGCAATTTAAATAACCTTGGGAAGTTACTAAGATAAAATCTGAATCTGGTTTGTCTAGCTCCAAAACTTGTAATTTTTCTCTGTAATTGAAATAAATATATGTGGAACCACATTAGAATGACAATTTTATAACAAAGGACAAAGTGATGTGGGGGTTGATTTAATGCATAAAAGTACTGCATCCCTGCTACTTACGTGTCTTCGTGATATTAGGATGATAAATATGAGATCAGTGTGATGCCATTTTCTTATACCTGGGCCCAGCCCTGGGCTAAGTTGACAGAGAAGTGAAAGTATGATGTCTTTTTCTGAACCTGTCATCACTCTGGCACAGAGTTCTTCAAACACAGGTGTCGCCTACCCTTCTTGGGAACTTCCCTCTTGGTCTTCCTGTGTCTCCACCCTTTCTTCTCTTGATCATAACTTGTGCTGAAAAGTTGCACATCATTTCCCGTGAAGGGCACCAGTACCACCACTTGCTAAGAGGGTCTTCTCAAGGAATTGCAAGAGGGAGCTGTGAGAAGAGTACTTGCTTCTTTGAGTCTCATATCACGACCCTCCCAAGCACACCCATTGTGGCAGAGGCACTGGGGAATCGGTCACCTGACTCACCTCATGGAGATGGACCAGGCTCCCTCCTCATCATCCTAGTGTCTGTACAACGAGCACATGAAGGGAATACTGTGGTGACTAGGATGGAATCTATGCACAGCCCTAACAGTATGCATTCTCTCTCACCACAACTGACCACTGAATTTCCAACCCCATAGCAGCCAAAATTAACACTGAATCCTCTGAGTGGTACTATCC
The DNA here is from genome assembly GCA_027257055.1 of Cephalopachus bancanus. Taxonomy (NCBI): domain Eukaryota; kingdom Metazoa; phylum Chordata; class Mammalia; order Primates; family Tarsiidae; genus Cephalopachus; species Cephalopachus bancanus. Next base: position 7,933,804 of record JAPVLO010000133.1, read on the forward strand.
CTTTATGAGCCCACCAGCCTCTTGATGACAAAATGAGTACAGAACATGTAAATAGTGAGGGGGCAGTAACTTGTTCTTACTGAGACTGGTACATATTCCAGGGATGAGTTTGCTTTTTTTCTACCCACAAAAGCTTGACCAGGTGAATCTAAGGACAAGAGGATGTCTGTGGAATCATCTTGTGATAGTGCAAAACATTGCTTCAAACCAATGATTCCACTGGCCCTACATGCACTGCACCAACTGCCCACTGCTGAACCTACAGAGGTGGGCATAAGGTGGCATGGCCTTTTGGTGGGACAGCTGAAGCACTAGAAGGGGGATGACTTGTAGGCTGGGGCACATTGTGTGCCGTTGGAGGCAGAGCGCTGAAGCCTGGAGGCCCACAGATGGAAGCGAGAGCCACTGCTCTCACCATCACTCCAGAGAGTCTCCTAGGAGTTCTTGTTTTCTATCCATGTAAGTTTAGGTTCTGCTTTACTAGACATCCTTGTTCCCTGGTGGGAATGGGGCTGGAGAGATGCCGTCTAGTGGGAGAAGGTTGATGAAACTTGATGGTGCCTGTTTTGCTTCCATGTCCAGTATAACTATGAACAAGCATTTGCAGAAGCCACAGCATGAAAGGGGTATAGTGATTACAGGAGATTGAACCTTGGAGGGTTGAAGATCTCAGTCTCCCCACCAGGCCAACAAACACACTGGGGGTTGAGTGAAATCTAGGAGCATGTGCAGAAGAAGATGGTGAACATCAGTTATGGGCTTACAAACAACTGAAACTTGTCCCACCAGTTCTTCTGTTTTATAAATTGTTTCAGACCCTGCTTTAGAGAAGTAATGGAAGGATTAGATCCCCTTTATATAGGGTATATGTTAGTCTGAGCATTGAAAGTGTAGACTATGTACTGTACCAGCATCATCGTATCATCTCACCACGGCATCATCACTTCAGGGTTCTCTGGCTGACTTCCAGTCCTTTCCACCACTGGTATCTGCATCTTTCTGCCTGAGGGCTTTATCCAAATCCATCCTCAGAAAATGCCAAGTCTCTTTCAATTAGTGTGGAAGTTCAGTATAATCCCAACCAAAACTTCATCATATATATATAGTTTTTAATCAACAAGCTGATACTAAAAGTTATATGGAAACTTAAAAGGTCAAAAATAACCAAGTAAAGCTTATCAAAAGGCAGAAAAATTCAAACAATACCAATTAAGTGCTGTGTTGTTTAAAATGATGTAGTGTTTTGGTGCACAGATAAACAAATATGGCAATATGTAATAGAACAGGAGTCATGATCACCTGATATGTAGGTTGGCCTATCCATGAAATGGAGAAAGGATGGGCTTTTCAAAAATGATGCTGAGTCAGCTTCATATCTACACAGAAAAAAATAGACCCATTTTTCAAATCACACATAAAAATTAATTTGACATGGATTATAGACCTAAATGTGAATGGTAAAAATATGAAGGTTTTGGGTAAAACCTTGAAGAAGTCTTCATGATCTTGGGATGAGCAAAGATTTTTTTCCAACAGTACTCAAAAGAACTAAACATATAGAGAAAATGCAACATGCTGCAATACATTAAAATAAAGAACTGCGTGACAGTAAGAACTGTTGTTCATCCAAAGATACCATTAAGAAAATGTGAAAACAGGACACAGATTGGAGAAAAAAAATAAAGACTTATACTGGACAGAAGATTTAGGTCCCAAATACATAAAAAACTCCGACAAGGCAATGTTTAGTAGATAGACAAATCAGCAAAAAATTTGACAAAAGACTTGAATAGATACGTCACAAAGAATTACACACAAATTGTCAGCATATGTATGGCAAGGTGTTCAACTTCATTAATAAACAAGGAAGTACAATTACTATTTATACACATTCACTAAATAGCTAACTTGAAAATGACATACAATATCGAGTATTGGCAAGGGTGAGAACGATTTGAACTGCTCATGGTGGGCTTGTGGGAGTGAAAACGATGCAGTTACTTCGGAAATCATGTTGGTTGTGTCTCTGAAGCTGAATTATGCAAAGCCTTGGGCCCAGCAAATTCACTCCAGGAGTGAACACAACAGAGAGGAGTATATATATACACTGCAGACGTGCAATACTCTTTGTAGCAACATTATTAAAAAAAAAAAGTCCAAACTGGAAATAACCCAAATGCCAATCAACTGCAACATTAATCAGTTCTCAGGGAAGTTTAGATTGGCATTTCCCTTCCAGAGTAAGATAGGATGACCACTATGTTCACGTATTTCTAAAAAGTACTGATAAGTAAAATGAAATGCGGTGTTTATGATGAAGTATGCAAATATGAGAAAAAATATTCTATAGTTTTATACACCATAATTATAGGTCTCTTGTTATAAGATAAAGTTCCAAGGGTCAGTTCTGCAGGTTTTGCAGTCCAAGAAGGCAGACTGGTCTTTCTCTTCAAAGAACGAAACTCTCCCGTGATTTGATCATTTATGAATCCTAAAAAGAATCCCAAACATTTCCATTTTGACATAGTCTCTCCTTCAGAGTGTCTTTCATTTTGAAGTAGTACAATTTAGTGATTAGGAGCTTCTTCCAAGATGGAAAACAGACCCTAGTTTCGACCCAGCTCCCTTTCTTAGAAGTCATGTGGTCTTTGGTGAATTATTTAGTCTTGCTAATCCTCCACCCTCTTATCTGTAAGTAGCTGCAAATTACTTATACTGAGCTTACACAGATAAAATGCCTAGCACAGCACCTGGCAATTAATATGCATATTAGATTGTTAGAGTTTTATTCTAAGAAATATTAAGCATCATCTGATAGTACCAACCTTAGTCCCTCCAGGAATATGGAACATGCTGATTTATCTTTAAAATAAAAAAACTTTATAAAACTGTACATATAAAATATCTTATCCAAATATTGATCTTTTGGTCTCCAGAATTCCAAAAAAACAGAGAAATATTTTAATAAATGCCATAATCTCCACTTCCTCAATCCCTTAGGTGGGCTCTGAGTATAATCTTTTCTCTGGTGTTCTGGAGAGTCTGCAGTGGGGCCAAGGAACCTGCATTTAAGAAATATCTGGAGGTAACCCCTTCAGGTCCCCTCCCACTGTGGGAGATTTTCTGTCCTATCAATAAATCCTACTTTCTTATAAATAAATAAATAAATAAATAAATAAATAAATAAATAAATAAATAACGGAAGTGGCTCAAATTTGTAGCCAGGCATGGGAATCACTGGATAACATCAATTAGCTCAAATCACTATGAAACAATCCATGGTGACTGACTGGAATGGATCTTCCCTTCAGGTTTCTCTATTCAGGACACAACACTGGGAAAAATCATGTTCAAGTCTTTGCATGTCCAGGTCATAGTAATGTCAATACTTAGCCATTTTGCATCATGACATTTTCACAAAAAATGAGTACACTATGAGAGAAAGAGAGGTGTTTTCATTTAACATATGCCCATCACTCCTTTCCTCTACCATCTTTTATGTCTCATAGCTATTTTGTTCCAAAACAACATCTAGATATGGTGATATAATCTGCAAATAGCTGAATTCCACGTTAATTTACATGACATATCTAAGAGAATTCCTTTGAAGTAATCATGTAATAACTGAATTTTAGAAGTCAAAAAGAGCAGAACTCTACTAACTATAGGGATGTTATAAAATTTGTTCAACTATAATTTTTTTCATTTTTGATAGAAAGAAAATAAAGCAACTCCAGCAGTTTTTGAACTTCCTGCTTACTTCAAAATTCTTTTACTCTATTATCTATGTATTCTAATTTTTTAAGTTTACCTAAGAATCCCTTTCAAATTCCTTGTTTCTGACACTTGCCCATTTTAGACAATGACTAATACCAAAACTACTTGAAAGTATTTTAAATTTTATGTAACAATATAAATATAGTGGCTTAGTACTAGGTTTTGGAATCAGAGAACTTGAGTTCAAGTACTAATTATCCCACATACTCATCTGCTGAGTTTGGCAAATTTACTTGACCTTTCTATTTCAGCCCAGATTCCTTAGGAAAAAAAAAAAAAACAAAGGTAAAATTCATTTCTGAGTGGGCCACAGCCATGTTGAGGGCTTGATCTTCTAGGATATCTTCCTAGAAGTCCTATCTTGCACAAACGCACACTCTCTCTCTCTCTCTCTCTCTCTCTCTAAACAATCCATCCATGGGAGGAAGGGCAAGAAATGTATCTTCCCACTCTCATTTACCATTGGTCCAGGTTTATCCCCCTGGAATGTTGCAAAAGCATGGGGACCTATCAGTTCCTAAGGTTACTTATGCCTCAGAAGCAACTGGGAAGACTCTGCACAGGATATACAAAGTAAGGGTAGCACTTGAGACAAGAAGCTATCATGTTGTGTTCATAAGCTATAAGGTAGACTCAGAATTACCACTCTCTTATCAACCCTTCACCTGTGATGATGGAAGTGACAATAGGTGGCAGGAGCAGTGTGCATCAGTCAGCTATTGTTACAGTACTGCTGCCTAATAAATCACCCCAAAACTCAACGGCTTAAAAAATAAGCAATGAAAGTTTGTATAGACTGGGCTTAACTGATCGAGAATGAAAGTCAGCTAGACTTGGCTCTAGGTTGTCCGCATATCCCCATGTGTTGACCCTAGGCTAAAGTGACAGAGACTATCTTGAACATGTTCTTATGAGAAATCACCAGAGCACAAAAGACAAGCCTTACCAATGAATACAACTCAAGTTTCTGCTTGCTTCACATTTGTTAACTTCCCACTGGTCAAATCAAATTACCTACCCAAGACCAAAATCAAGAGGTGAGAAGGTGTGTTCCAAGGACTGGGAGGTTGTGGCAAGGGTGTAGAAGAATTTTTTTTCTTTCTTTTCAGTACAGTGAAAAATTAGGACACATAATTCAGTCCAGCACAAATAATTTTCATGATTATAGGAGGAGTACAAACTGGGGAAAACTCATAGTAGATAACAAGACAAATGCTCAAATCTCAATGACACATTTAAATGAATCTGGTACTCTGAATAATCCTTAATTTTTCCATTTGTAAAATAAAGATAATGATAATCCCATACTCTGAGGATTTATATTTAGAAGTTTTAATGAAATAAGTTGCATAAAACAACTTTTAACACAATACCTGCAACAGTGTTCAAGAAATGTTAACCCACAACTTCCAAATAAAACAGCCAATTAGCTCTATTTCAGATGAACGCCAGCAGATATGAGAGTGAGTCAACAACAAGACGCATGTGCTTAGTTTACTGCTATCTGTTACTGTAGGAAAACAACTTCAACACGTTTATTCTTGATGACATGGGTGGTTTTGTAGCATGATCTTTTTTAATGTAAGAAAGCATATTTTAAATGAGGAAACAGCAAGGAATCCGTCAGAAGTTTCTGGTCTCCTTTGAGCAGTTGCTCTGTATTGCCCATTGATTTAATTAACTTTCATTGTAAAATAAGAGGACATTTTTGCAATGTCTAAAAAAGGAACTAAAATTGATTTTTAAAATTCTCTGTAACAATAGAGAGATACAATTTCAAATTCAGATCTCTATAATACCAGAGAGATACAATTTCAAAGTCAGTGGTGATTAAAGAAAACAAACAATTAAAACTGTCAGTATGAAAAAGTCAGGGTGGCTGATAAAAAAGGAAGGGTTTATTGCACTGAGCATAATGTCCTTGAAATGTATTCATGGTGTCACATGCTTCAGGATTGCCTTTTTTTTTTTTTAAGAATAAATAACATTCCACTGCATATTTACAACACTTTCTTTTTATCCATTTATCTGTCAGTGGGCATGTAGCCTGTGCCATTTTATATCGTTCTACATTCTCACCAGAGTGTACATGCGTTCTAATTTCTTCACATCCTTGCCAAGTCTTGTTGTCTTTTGTTTCTGGATGATAGCCACCCTAACAGGTGTGAGGTGATATCTCACTGTGCTCTTAAATAAGTGCTACCTCAGCTATCTCATGTCAAGTGTTCTTACCACAGTAAAAATCAATCAGTCAGACAAAAGAGAGTCACAGGAATCTGATATTTTTGTAAGAAATTTTAATGACTGAAAAATTCTTAATGATGAGAGAGAATTTGGAAGCCAGGAATATAGAAATCTGTATGTAAATGGAAGTTCTCTTAGTGATCATACTCGATATTTATTACTGAAGATGTATAGTTGGAACTAAATATATTCATCTAGATAGACATGTGTAGTTATGCACAAAATTTTCTAGCACATTTGTCTGATGCTTATTTTATTCCTCCATTTTACTTTCTAGCTCTTTCATTCTTTTATTTAGTTCCCAATGTTAAGTAGAATCCATTCCTTATATACACCTAACTATGCCTATTCCAAGATTTAGTACTCTGTTGTCTAACATTTCTATTTCCATACATATATATGTCAAGTCATGGGATTATATTGACAACTTATGTTTATGTTTTATTATCTACAAGAGAGGGGCAAAAAAATCTATACATATATGTTTGGAGGTTTCAAAATGGTTTCATAGAAGCAGGCTGGCTTCACTCTTCCCATAGAAAACCAAAACCATATATAAAGTGCCAAAGTTTTCATCAGTAACAATTCAGAACTCAAATTTGAAAATGAGACCTTTCCTGGAGCCACAGAGAAGTGCAAAAACCCTGAGCAGACAGTAAGAGAATTTAACTTCCACATCAAACATCAAACACCAAACAGATTCAATCCAAATAAGACTACCCTAAGACATCTGTGATGCCTCTCCCCACTTTTCTGCCTGGAAACAAATACACAGAAAACCTTCCCCTAGCCACAGTTTCTACACTGAACAGTCAGATTGAGGTGGTCAACAAGGTTTTCCACCATCTTGAGTTCTCTAGCAGGAGACCTGTCCTTCCCTTAACTTATGGAAAGAATCAGAACAGCCCGAAGGGAGAAATATTCTTGAGGACAGCCATGGGACTACCATCCCCAGCCCTGAAAACTCTGCTCCATAATTCAGCCAAAAGAGATGCCAAATCAGAGTATCTGTTCAGCAACACTATACTGTAGGAGGTCAGTTATACAGGCCCCTTAGCCAGGACTAGTCTGCCTTCCCACAATGCTAGAATAATCTCTTTAGGGCCTCCCCCCTGTGGGACAAGCAGCACTCCAATTATTTACTAGAGAGGAGGTTAACTTGGGCTTAAAGCACCACCTAGAGCCAAAAAAGAAACAACCACCTAGCAGTAATGATTTACTAAGCAAATCCATCCAATAAAAACTAACACAAGCTAAAAGGTGAAAACCAGAATAAATTGCTAATCGTTCTATAAAAACACATGGATGTATGCACACAAGAAACTACAGCAAACAGGGAAACATAACCTAAAAGACAAACCAAAAATCCTAACAAGATGGTGATCTGTGAACTCTCTGACCAAGAATTCAAAATAGCATTTTTAAAATTTTTGAGTTGGAGTCTCATTCTGTTGCCCAGGCTGGAGTGCAGTGACATGCTCACGGCCACTGCAGCCTTGACCTGCTGGGCTCAGTTGATCCTTCTCCCTCAGCCTTCCAGGTAGCTGAAACCACAGGCATGCGCTACCATGCCTAGCTAAGTTTTTGATTTATTGTAGAGACGAGGTCTTGCTAAGTTTCCCAGGCTGATCTCGACTCCCTAGGCTTGGGTAATTCTCTTGCCTCCACTTTCCACAGTGCTGGGATTACAGGCTTAAGCCAGCACACCTGGCTCAAAATAGCATTTTCAAGGAAACTCAGTGATCTCCAAGGTAACACAGCAACTGAGAAATTTATCAGAGAAGTTTAACAAAAAGGTTGAAATAACAAGTTAAAAAAACCCAGAAATCTTGGATCTGAGAAATATATTTTTTGAACTGACTAAACCATTATAGCATCCATCAATAGCAGAATAGATCAAGCAGAGAAAAGAATCAATGAGCTTGGAGATGGGCTCTATGAAAACATAGAGTCAAGGAGAAAAAAAAAAGAATAAAAGGAAATGAAGACCACCTACAAGATATAGAAAATCACCTGAAAATACCAAATCTAAGAATTATTAGTGTTCGAGAGAGTTGTGCAAGAGCAAGAGGTGGAAAGCTTGTTCAAAGAATTAATAACAAAACTTTCCAAAACTTGAGAAAGATCTAACAATTCAGGTACAGGAAGGTCTGAGAACATCAAACAGATTCAATCCAAATAAGACTACCCTAAGGCATATAATAATCAAACTCTCAAAAGTCAAGAACAGAGAAAGAATACTGAAAGCATCAAGAGAAAACAAGCAAAAGCATATAAAGGAGAAAAGAATATAACACTTGTCTCACAATAGGCTTTTCAACAGAAACCATACAGGAGAAGAGAGAGTGGAATGACATTTTCCAAGTGCTCAAAGAAATAATGATAAAAAACTGTTGTCCAAGAATACAGTATCCATTAAAATTATTTTCAAATATGAAAGTGAGATAAAATCTTTCCCAGACAAACAAAAGCTGAGACCTTCATCTTACAAGAAATGCTAAAGTGAGTTCTTCAAAATGAAAGAAAAAGCACAAAAAGAAAACCATTAAATGTATAAAACCCACTGGTAAAATTAAGTACTTGGACAAACCCAGAATACTCTATTGCTGTAACTGAGGTGTGTAATATACTCATAACACTAGTATGAAGCCTTAAAAGACAGATCTATCAAAACAACAAGTACAGTAACCTGTTAAAAGATAGATAATATAAAAATATGTAAATTGAGACAACTAAAATCAAAATGTTGGGGAAATGGAGTTAAAGTGCAGAATTTGTGTGTGTGTATTTTGCCTTTTGTTTGTTTCCATTATTTTACTTGTGATCTAAGATAAGATGTCATCTTTTAAAAATAACTTGTTATACCTGTAAGATGCTTTTTACAAGCTGCATGGCAACTACAGCACATGGTAGCCTTTAACAACAGATCACGAAAAATTGAACACAACAAATTACAATGTAATACCATAGAAAATCACTTAACCATAAAAGAATACAGTAAGAAAGGAAAGGAGCAGCCTCAAAACAATCAGAAGACAGGCAACAGAATGACAGTATTAAGTCCTTATCAATAACAGTGGACATAAATAGTCTCAATTCTTCAATTAAAAGGCATAGAGTGATTGAATAGGCAAAGAAACAAGACCCAACTGCCTCCTTCAATAAACTTAATTCACCTATAAAGATGCATATACACAGAAAGTGAATGGGTGGAAAAATGTCTGCCATACAACTGAAAACCCAAAAAGGTGTAGGTATTCTTATATCAGATAAATAGACTGCAAATCTAATATTGCAAAAAGAAACAAAGAGGGACACTATGTAGTGACAAAGCGTCAGTTCAACAGGAGGCTGTAACAATTATAAATATCTGTTCATCCAACACTGGCGCTTCCAATATATAAAGCAAATGTTAATAGATCTAGAGGGAGAGATAGACTACAATGCTATAATAGTAGGCGACTTTAACACCCCACTCTCAGTAATCGACAGATCATACAGACAGAAAATCAACAAAGAAACAGCGAATTAAACCACATGCTAGACCTAATAGACCCAACTGACATTTATAGAACATTCACCCAACTGTTACAGAATACACATTCTTCCTGTAAGCACATGAAACATTCTCCTGGATAGGTCATAACTTAGGCCACAAAACAAGTCTGAATAATTTTTTAAAAAATTAAAATCATATCAGATAACTTTACCAAACACAGTGGAATAAAACTAGTAATCAATAACAACAGAAACTGAAGAAACTTCATAAACATGAAAATTAAGCAATATGCTCCTGGATGACCAATGGGTCATGAGGAAATTGGGTAGAACACTTAAAAAATTTTTGAAACAAATAACAATGCAAATACACTATACCAAAATCTATGTGATATGGCAAGAGCAATACTAACAAGAAAGTCTGTAGCAATAAACATTTATATCAAGAGTTTTAGAAAGACTTCAAATAAATAACTTAATGATGTGGCTCAAGTTACTAGAAAAGCAAATGCAAAACAAAACCAAAATTACTAGAAAGAAATAATAAAGATCAGAGTCAAAGTAAATAAAATTGAGACTAAAAAAGTATGGAAAATCAACAAAAGATTTTTTTTATAATATAAGTTTGAAGGTTTTCTTTCTTGCCCTGCTTAGAATATGACCTTTAAAATACAACACAATATAAATATAGCTCCCTACAAACAATGTTAACACAAAGAGGCAGGGAAGGGATTTGTAGGAAATTCTTTTGAGACCAAAACACAAATTTTTATTTAGTATGGTCTGTTAAAGGAGCATTTTCTTTTCTTTTCTTTCTTTTTTTTTTCCTTTTTCTTGCCTTGCTGGGTTTTTGTTTTTTTTTTTCCTCTTAAGTTTTTTATTTTAAAGATGTGGGGTACAATTCAGAGTTAGGTATACAAACGTCCATTATGTAGGTACTCTTGTTGATGAGGTGTGTCCTCCCTTCCCCAGGCAGATACCCACTACTACCAATCCCATTTCCCCGCCCCCTCCGGGCAGTTTCCCGCTACTGCCAATCCTTTCCTTACAGCGTTATGATAATTGTTCAAGGTCCACTTATGAGTGAGAACATGTGATATTCAGTTCTTTGTTTTGGTGACAGATCACTCAGTATTATAGAATCTAAGTCCATCCAGGTTGTTGTGACGTTCATGATTTTGTTCTTCTTTATGGCTGCATAATATTCTATTGTTCATATATACCACATTTAAAAAAAATCCAATCCTCTTTTGATGGGCAGCATGGTTAGTTCCATGATCTTGCTACTGTGAACAATGTTGCGAAAAACATACACGGGTAGGTGTCTTTTTTTATAGAGTGATTTGAGTTCTTCCAGGTATATTCCAGTAGGGGGACTGTGGAGCTATCTGGAATGTCGATTTTTAGATCTTTTAGGAATCACCACACTGTTTTCCACAGAAGCTGTACTAGATTACACTCCCACCCAACAGTGTAAAAGTGTTCCTAAACGAGCATTTTCTTATAGGAACCCAGAAGGGATCTATAATGTTATCTTTGTTTTTATTTTAGCTTTTGATATGTGGTCTTGGGTAAGTCACAACTGCCCTGTGCCTTGATTTTCCTGGATACTCCAAGTGAGACTAGCTGTCGTAGTTCCTGTCACAGATTTGCTTTCTATAAAAATTCAAAAAGGACCAACAAAATCTCTTAAAACTTTGGAGTTTGACTTGGCTGTCCTGATCATTGTAATGAGTTATAAGGTTTGGAGTGAAGACATAGCTTTTTGAGGGACAGAGTACAGGTGACTCTGGGCTTCACCTTGTGGGCCATGGGGTCCTGCCAAGTGTAAGAGGTCTCTGATATGGTCTTGCAGGACAGACTTCCATCTTAAACGAAAAATCCACTCTGTGATTCCTCCGATGCACCTCAGATCCTGAGGATACTTTCTATGACTTCTAATTGCCTTTTGGAGAAATATGACTGATCCTTTGGAAATAGATTAGATTTTTTTTGGAAAGAGGTTGCAATCATTTTCATATTCTATTGTTTTTCCTTTCCCTCTATTTAGCAATGTTGCACTTTTATTTATTGTCTATTTTTTCATCAAATTTTCCTTAATTATTATTGTATATTAGATTTGTTTTGTCTCTTTTTCTAACACAAATGACTATTATAGTTCTGGTTTCGTATCTGACTTCCATTTGGCCTTGTAATATTCCTGATGTGCCTTGGACAAAATTGTGATTTAAGCTAATTGTTCTCAGCATCATTCCGCATTAAGGAAAGAATTTCTCATTAATCACTTGCATTCTAATGAGCAGGTGACTGAGTCTGAACCATATCCTGAGACCTGTTACATTGAAAGCCATAACTCTGTAAGAAATAAAACTATTGAGGCAAAGTTTGTCCATGTTTGTTTGGAATAGAAATTTTCTCAAATGCAACCAAACTTATGTAAACCACTTCCTACTTTGCCTAGTTCACTTGGTTTTTGTGTATAAACATTTTGCCTCCAAAACTAAATTTTAAGCGCTTTGAGCTGACAATATTTGAAGATACTTTTTTGAAGGCTAAGATCTAAAACAAAAAATACCCTCATATACTTATTCATGACTTCAGATTCAGAAATCAGTGTCATATACCAGTATCTGAAGATATTAGCCAGTCATATGATGGAATAAATGTGATTTGGAGCCTAAATCTGATATTCTACATTCTATCTGTGGGGAGATCATGCCACATTATGGGGACCAGGAAACCCTGGTCACACCCATTGTCGTAATGTCACTCAAAATTTCTGGGCAGTCTTCCAGATTTGAGATAAGCCATTAAGAAGCTCTTCATGAGCACATTTTAAAATCATCTATCTAAATTTGTATTTTAGGGTTCTACAATATTCAAGACACTGTGGGAAACCTTTTCATGATACATTGTGTCATTTAGCTATTCTTTTCTGTTCTGCTGTGAAGATATTGCCTTTCACTGGAAAGGAAAAATAAAGTTCTAGGGCTAGATCTATTTTGAAAAATAATACACATAAAGTATAACATAGCACAATGAGAACATTTGTCTTGAACTCTGATCATTGTATCTGACTTAATCAGGCAGTTTTAAAGTGCAAAAGACAGAAACCTGAGCCAATTAGAATGGAATTTGTTGAGTGTTGTAACTGGGATGTTTAAAAGACTGTGGACATGGTTGGTTCCAGATGACATTGAGAGTCTGTGTTCTTCATATGTCTACTCTGAGGGCTGTATGGTTGGCTTCAACCTCAGGCAAAGGTCATCATAGGAAGCCCAAGGCTTGCGCTATCTTTACAACTTGTGCTCCCATAAAAAAAGAAACAACCATGTCCACACCAACATTCGCATCAGTTCCTGATAAGAACTTTGATGAACCCTGGCTTGGGTTACCTGTTCACTTTCTTGCGGCTGACTGCCCCAAAAGAATCATGTAAAGTGGAAGAGGGACACTTCCCAAAAGGAAAGTGTTGTATGAAACCACCTAGAAATAGGAGTCATTATCACTGAAGTTTTTATGTACTTAAGTTTTATGGGTTTACATAAAATCAATAATTTAGGCTAATTGTAAATAGTATGCCTGCACTAAGAAAACATCCTATATACTAAACATTTTCTCGGCATACTATCAATTTCTAAGTCATAAAACATTATTATAGAGAAAGCAATATTATAGCAGAACTTTATAAATTAGGTACTCTTGGACTTGACACACAGCAAAGCTGATGCATGTTAAAAATTTTATATGCTGTGCAACTTGAATCTGCAATATGCTGAGTTTATCTGTTTTGATAATGGCTTTATAATTTACTCTATTTCAGGATGAGTCAAAGTGTAATAAAATATTTAAGATGTAACATTTCCTAATTCAGGTCTAAGCAACACATTTTCTGTGAAGGGCTGGCTAGTAAATATTTTAGCTGTGAGCCATAGGATTCCCTTGCAACCACCAGAACAAGAGCAGCTGTGGACATGCATGGCTGGTTTCCAACGAGACGTTTTTCTTTTTCTTTTTTCTCACAAAAACTTGTGGGAGGCTGGATTGGCCCATAGTTTACCGATTTAGTGAACTTGGTGAACACTCAGTATTTATCACACAGTGAATCACAATACTCAGAGAGAGAATCATGACCTCTTGAAAAACCTGTTTTAATCACAATTCTAATTTAAAGTAAGCCCACCTATTCCCCCCGCATCTGTGTCAAGTACATTGATATTCTTTCTACCAAGTAATTATAACAATGGCTAACATTTTTGTTTCAGCTTATATTTGCATAGTACTCTTGTCTTAATATGTTTGTGCTACTACTACAGAATACCAGAAACTGGGTAATTTATAAAGAACAAAAATTTTATTTTCTCACAGTTCTAGGGACTGAGAAGTCCAGGATCAAGGTACTAGCAGGTCCAGTGTCTAGTGAGGGTGACTTTCTGCTTCCAAATTAGTTCCTCCCAAGGCAAAAAGCACTGTGTTCTCACATGCAGACAAAAACAAAAGTGGACACACTCCTAGAAGTCCTTTTCATAGCAGCAGTAATCCATTCATAAGGATGCCCTCATTACTAAATAACTCCAAAAGGCTCCATCTCCCAACACCACTGAACTGAGGATTAAATTCCCAACTCAGGAATTTAGAGGGACAATTCAGACCATGGCCACTCTTACAAGAAACTGTATCTTCCTCAGAACAACCCTTTGTGATACTTCCTTTCTACTCTGAGTCTCTTCCATCTGCTTCCCTCACTCAGTCAAGCATAAAATAAGTATTTATTCTCAGGAATTTGCTATAATCATTTTGGAAACTTCATCAAGAAGTTAAAAAAAGCACAAATATGAAAATCTTCTGACATTTCATACTTATAAATTCTAATATATTTGGTGATACATGTAGAATTCCTGCTTTTTCTTTTAAAGTAGAAAAAATTATAATGCACTGTTAGTTCATTGACAAAGTTCACCTAATTCCTCTGAATATTTCAAAATACACTAAAACATTATATAGCAATATTGCAAGTATCACTGCATAATAGAAGTAGTCTAAAATATTTACTTAATTATTTGATACTAATAACTTGGTCAGTAGATACGTTTGTGCTCAATATGCAAAGATAAAACATGGCGTTGTGTAAAAATCATCCTTTTCTTTTTTCTGCTATAAATACCACATTTTAAATAAATAATGCAAAATATGAACAAATACATAGTAAGTGCAAATAATACTTAGCAAAATAAAATAAGACAACATGGCAATTAAAAAAATTATTTTAAAGATGTAGGGTACAATTCTGGGTTAGGTATACAAATGGTCATTGTACAGGTAAAGTTTGGCCTCAGTTTGGTCCCCACTTCACCTGGTTTGAGATCAGGTACGCTTATTGATGAAGTGTGTCCCCTCCTTCCCTTGGCCAATTCTTTTCTTGTAATATTATGATAATGGTTCAGGGTCTGCTTATGAGTGAGAACGTGTAGTACTCAGTTATTTGTTTCTGTGATAGATCACTGATTATTACAGACTCTAAATCCATCCAAGTTGCTGCGAAGTTCATAGTTTTGTTCTTCTTTATGACTGTGTAATATTCCATTGTGTGTATGTACATTTTTTTACCCATTCTCTTTCAATGGGCAGCACGGTTGGTTCCATGTTTTTAACTATTGTGAATAGTGCTGCAATAAACATGCGTGCATAGGTATTTTTTTTTAATAGAATGATTTGAGTTCTTCCAGGTATATTCCCAGCAGGGGCTTGCTGGATTGTATGGGAAGTACATTTTTAGATCTTTTAGGAATCACCAAACTGTTTTCAACAGAAGTTGTAGTAGTTTACATTCCACCAACAGCGTAGAAGCGTTCCCTTTTCTCTGCATCCTCTCCAGCTTCTGTTGTTTATTGAGTTATTGATGATAGTCATCCTGACTGGAGTTAGGTGGTATCTCAGTGTGGTATTAACTTGCATTTCTTTGATGATTAGTGAGGCTGAGGATTTTTTTTGTGTCTGTTGGTTGCTCCTATGTCTTCTTTTGAAAAGTATCTGTTCATATATTTTGCCCACTTTTTGATAGGGCTGTTTTTTCTTTTTGGCATGTTTGAGTTCCTTGTAGATCCTGGATGTTAAGCCTCTGCCTGATAGACAGTTAGCATATATTTTTTCCCATTCTGTGGGATGTCTCCCTACTCTCTTGATGGTTTCTTTGGCTTTGCAGAAGCTTTTCAGTTTGATGAAGTCCCACTTGTCTATCTTATCTCTTATAGCATGGATACCCGGGGTTTTGATCAGGAATTGTTTACCAGTTCCAATTTAATATGGCAATATTTAATCAATGCCGACTTCATATAAAAGTGTTGCCTGGATGCAGATTGACGACAAGAAGAAGAGGTGGAAAGGTCCATCATTCATGTTCAGTGCTGGGGGAAAAGGGAAGCAATGAAGTGAATGGGGGGTGGTGCCTGAGGTTCATCCATGTTCACATTCAGCAAGCTGGTGAATAGCATTTTTTTTTTTTTTGCATTAGAATCTCTGATTTGAAAGCAAATACAGTGTCAAAGCAGATGATTTGTTAGGACTCTCTTTGCTTATGATTATACAGCTTCTAATAATGGGAGTGCATGTTTACATGTATTCATGCTGTAATCATCATTTTCTTATGCAACAGAAATCATTTTTAATTCATTTATTTTAAATTTTATTTTAAAAACTTAACATCAAACAGTTTTTGGCTACTCTTTTTTTTCCCTTAAACGAACAATGAGCCTCAAGTTGAGTAATTTACTTACTGGTAAGTTCTTTGCAATGTGATCCTAAACCTTAATATTTTGTCTACCACACAAAAAAAATTCAATTTACCAAGTGAGATGGAATTTGCTCTGTGTTGCCAGTCTTTTCTTGGAAATGTGAAAGTCATCATGAACATACTGTGTTTGTTCCATACTCTGTTCTTAGCCTGTTATCATTTTATTTTTCAAATCTGAGAGGTGAATTTGACGTCTTGATGCCAAATCTCTTTCATTCATCCACCATTGAAGCTGCGTCCTTGGCAAATGTGCCAGCCTGAGATACAGCATTATCAGTGCACATAAAATGCTTGAAGTTTGCCATACATATTTGGTTCATTGGTTTCAGAGGGATCAACTATCTTGGAGATATTTTCTTCATAACTGGCAGCTCCGGCTGCATTACCTATTATCAAAAAGTCTTGCTTGTAAGACATTGCTTATTTGTGCCTTCTTTGATAAAGAGCAGGAAATAATTCCTCATATGACCATTGACCATATCCTTTATTAAACATAGAAAGCCATTACACATTATTACACATTTGAAAGTCATACTCTCTTCAACATTCCCTCAATAGCTGTGTGAAGTGGCCAAATAGTATACTAATAATGCATTAAGCTTAGTATCATTTTCACAATTTTCACTAACAAAAGTTTAAGTGCCTTTGTGTGGCATTATTTTCTTGTCACCTGCAATTAAGGTAACTCTGGCATTAGTGTTAAAAAAATTTTTTTAAGTTCCAGTAAAATCAAAATGGAAAATTTGCTTTGCTTTAAAATCACACCTCGGCCTCCCAAAGTGCTGGGATGATAGGCGTATCATGAATGAAGCTCTACAATTCACTGTGAAGGACTGCTGCAGCAGTATCAGCAAAAGTCGTGGTACACATGATACCCAAAACACGTAAACTGGCAATGTACTTAAACTTTCCAAATGATACAGACTCACTTCAAGAATCAACTCTTAAACCATCACTTTCCTGCATCTTCAACTTCTTCAGGTCTTGTCAGTTATTTGGCACTATGTATTATCCCAACACTGCCACCAATGGCATCTCCCTGCAGAAGTCATTTTACTGATCTTAAGAAACTGTTATGTTGAGGAACTACCAAGTCTAGCCATGAGGAAAAACCACTTTGAATGTACCCACTTGTACTATACAACTCTAAAACTGAACAAAATACAAAGCAACAACTTTTAGGCCTCAGACAATAGCCAGTGTAAGGACTCTGATTTTGATAAAGGAGAGCATGAGCTTAACTCAGTGACATGCTGGTAAACATTTATAACTTTCTCGCCACAAAAAGAGAGTGTGACTTGTAATTCTACTAATAAATGGAGTGTCAATACTCCATCATGGCTAACTTCAAGCAACTAATGGGAAATAAGCACAGAGTTGAAAAGAGATACAAAGTATCACACTGAAATATAACATTTCCACCATATACACAAAATATCTGTAAATAATCTTAGAAGCATAGATGATAGTAAAATAATGAGAAAGCAATGAATTTTAAAATCTTTGTTTTAAATATATCTTTTTAAAGTTTACATAATTTAATTTTTATAATGAATATGTTTAAAAACTGACTTGCAGCATTCTTAAAAATTTAATAATTGACTTCCGTGAAAACTGGCTCCAGCACATGATTGGGCAAACTGCAATGTCACCCTGGCTTCCTGCCTGCAGGCATTTTCAAATTGGAGTAACGGAAGGGGACCTAAAATAACAACCATGATTGGTAAGTGAGAACTATAAAAATCCATGTGTGGCCCCTAGAATGTTTGGCAGAACATAATCTGTACACGCACAGGAAAGGGTTGTGTGAGGCCTGGCAGAATTTCCCCAGATATTACAACTGAATGAGAAGTATGGGCATCAGATATTATTGGAGGACATTGGTATTCCAATCAGCCAGAGTGAAGAAATCTCATTAAAATCCCCTGGATTTCAGTTGACAGGTAAATTTAAATGATATTAAAACAAAGAGAGAGGGAAATAATGGCCAAGAAAAACAATTAACAGAGATTCAGTGACCAACGGGCAATACTAATCAGTCTAACAAATGTTTAACTGGAGTTCCTGAAGGAAAGGAAAGAAAGATTACATGTAAAAAGTCTTGAAAAAAATAAGGCATGAAAATGTCCCAAATTTGGAGAAAATAATGACCTAAATATTTAAAAAGCTAAACAATTCTAAACAGGAAAACCACACAAAAAAGCTGTACCTATGACTATCATTTAAAAGAAAACTGAAAATAAAAATATTCAAAAAGTCTCACAAGCAGTCAACGGAAAAAGGCATGTTATAGACAGAAGAAAAGGAAAAGGATACTGCTGACATCTCATCAGACACATTAAAAGCAGGAAAAAAAGTGTCCTAAAAAGCCATCAATCAAAATTATTTATATATAAAGAAAACTCACCCCAAATTGAATATGTAATGAAGATATTTTCAGATGGATAAAAGCAGGCATGGTTTATCATTGGCTGAGATGACCTACAAGAAAAGCTAGAAGAAAATTTCTTAGATTGAAATAAAATAATAAGCAGTCATATATTTGAATATACTAAAATAGTAGTGTTTACAAAAAGTATAACCATGTGAGTAAATAGAACACAGTTTTCTTGATTCTTAACATCTTAAAGAATGATTTTAAACCATCACAACTACAATACAATAAAAATATAGTGTAGGATAAAAGACATAAAACCTGTTTCCAAAAAGCAAGAGGGAAATAAATGGAAGTATATAGTTTTAAGGTTCTTACATTATAAGTGAAATGGTATAACTGTTTTAAGGAGATTATAATAAGTTAAAGATAAATATTTGAATCTGTAGGACCACCACTAAAAATATAAAGATAAAACCACATAAAAGGTATAAGTCAAACATAAAAAAAGAGATGTAATGGAATAACAAAAGTAAAAATTACTCCCCAAAGTGGTAGAAAATTGAAAAGAAAAAGAACAAAGAGCATAAGTGATAAATGGAAATAAAATACCAAGATGATAGATATATTTTCAAATGCATAAACAATTATATTAAACATGTATTAAATATTTTATGTAAAAGTAGAGGCTTTCAGACTAAATTAAAAAGCAAATTATAGCTGTCTACTATTTATAAGACATACAAAATGAAAAAATGTATCAATCCTGATACCAATCCTGATAACAAAGTAAAATCTAGCATTATGTAAAAGTTTGGCAAAATGTAAAAAAGATATTTTACAATAAAATGGGTTCTAACCCAAAATTTGAAAGGTTGATTTAACACTCAAAAATCAATGCAATTCACCACATTAACAAATAAAGATATACAATCATTATGAAGATACATATAATGACAAAATATTTGACAAAATTTAATATTCATTTATAAATATTATCCATTTATAAATAAAGGGAAACTATTTAGGTTAAATGTTTATAAAACTATATTTAATATCATACTTGATAAAAAACACAGAATATTTTTTCTAAGATGAGGAGTCAGAAAGGCATATCCACTTTTATCATTTAGATTCAAATGTCTGGTGTCAAACTCGGACAATGCAATAAGACAAGAAAAGAAACAAAATGCATAAAAATTAGAAAATAAGTTAATTAGTTTTATTCTTATATTATGAGAATAGTTACACTGAATATCTTAAATAATATTTTGTAAAATTTTACTTATAGCTAATAATAATTTCAGAAGGTTATAAGAGACAATAAAATATACAAATATCAATTGTATTTCTATATGCTAACAATAAACAATTTGAAATAATTTTTTTTTTGAGTTGGAGTCTCACTCTGTCGCCCAGACTGGAGTGCAGTGTTCACTCCTGACCACTGCAGCCTCGACATGCTGGGCTCCGGCGATCCTTCAACCTCAGCCTTTCAAGTAGCTAGAACTACAGGTGCGCACTGCCACGCCTGGCTGATTTTTTATTTATTGTAGAGATGAGATCTCTCAAGTTGCCCAGGCAGGTCTCGAACCTGTGGACTCAAGCAATCCACTCACCTCAGCCTCCCAAGGCGCAGGATTACAGGTGAAAATGAAATTTTTAAATACCATTTTCAATGCACCAAAACACAAAATACTTAAGAATAATTTTAATTAATAAATGTAAGACCTCTATATCAAAAACCGTTAAATGTTACTGAGAGAAAGTAAACTATAACATTAATAATGCAATATCCAATGTGAAAACATCAAGTCTCAAGTAAAAAGCCACCCATTTGCATATTCAACAATGATTTTCTGTCTCTCCTCTCTGTACTCAGCTGTGTAAGCAAAGGGTCTGAGGAGATGGACCCATACCTCAGACGCTTCTGATCAAATTGGGGCAGCCAGGCATACAAACAAGTTAACAAAATAATACAAATAGGCTTGTGATGACCTGATGGATTTAATCTGAGTGTGGGGAGAGAGATTTGAGAAAATTATAGATATTTTTCTCTTTCTTGTGCTTGCAAAAATAATTTTTCCACAAAAAGCTCTAACACTCAATAACTATATCCCATGGGGGAATTATTTAAAGACTGCATGCCTGGATTTTATCTTCTATTAAATGGGAATAATGATAGTACCTTGGAGTGTGCTTGCACTAACAGAGAAATTAATAAATGTACTGTACCCAGAAGGGTGCCTGGTATATCACAAACAGTTAATACACATTTGCTTTTGTTATTCATTCTTCATTCTCTCCCCGTGAGGCATATGGTAACTTGTGGTCCTTTCTCTTTTGTGCACGTGAACTGGAAAACCAGGAGCACTGTTTCAGGCTCACCCACAAGCTGTGTCTTTTTGCCACCACCACTGCATTGCCAGGTCGAAACGTGATCACACTCCATGGCAAGCTCCTGATGCTCCTTTCTCCTCAATTCTATAATTTAACAATCTCCCTTTCCTCTTGAGATTTTTCCCTAGAGAAGAGAGGCAAAGACACATGGAGATCAGACTGTCTCTGTCTCTCTCTGTCTCTTCTTCCCAAAAGCTCTAACAAAGGGTCAGTTTTCTTGGAAAACTGTCTCTACATCATAACTTGAGAACTCTATATGGCTTAGGGTAAAGATTTATGTACACTATCTCCAAAACTGACTTGATGCTAACATAAGCTTCAATAATTTTGATGAAAGAATGATTTCACTCCCAAGCCTGCCTTTCAGAACTACTGTTAACATGAACTCCCCAAATTTTACTTTGAGTGTCAAAGACTGCACACTGATTGCATCTCTTTATCGTCTTGATACAAATCTCTTTATCGTCTTGATACAAATCTCTTTATCTTTCCCAAGACAGTAATGCCTCTTAATAAATAGTGAGAAAAGCATACACAATGGAATAGAAACAAGAAAAAACACGTGTATATTTCAAAAACATTTTTCCTATTTCCTCCATAAGTGTTTCACAGGGTTTGACATGTTCAAGACCAGAAAACAGTGACTAATTTGATGTTGAAAATGTGTGATTGATATGTTTAAATTTGTGAGTTGGGGAGGATAGGGGCTATGGTAGAAGGGAAGGAAGGTAGATAAGGAGGAACAGAAGAGTTGCAAAAAGCCAGTGTCAGCCACATTCGGAAGAGCACTGCATGTCACACGAAGAACGTTGTCTCTTTCTCTTAGATGAAACAGCATTAAGTATAAGTTGGTTGCACGTGGGCACATTCATTCCATTTATTAAAAAACCAGGGGTTTATGGTATTGGGCTTTCCCCTACATTACCATCACTGTAATTCTTAGGGCTAAGATGAAGACTTAGTTTAACTGATGTATAATCAATCATATAATATACTCTCTTAAAAAGTTCAAGCAGCCGGGCTCGGTGGCTCAGCCTGTAATCCCGCGCCTTTGGGAGGCTGAGGTGAGTGGATTGCCTGAGCCCGCGGGTTCAAGACCCACCTGGGCAGCGAGACCTCATCTCTACAATAAATCAAAAAATCAGCTGGGCGTGGTAGCGCGCGCCTGTAATTCCAGCTACTCGGAAGGCTGAGGTAGAAGGATCGCCGGAGCCCAGCAGGTTGAGGCTGCGGTGGCCGGGAGTGTCCACTGCACTCCAGTTTGGGCAACAGAGTGAGACTCCAACTCAAAAAAAAAAAAAAATGTTCAAGCGACCTCTTTAGACAAGTTATAGGCTGGCATTTTCAATTATTGGATGAATGGGATAAATACTATAGACAACTGCTTAAACCAAAAGCCTTTCTTTGCTTCTGAAATTCCAGTGCCTCTAGCAGAACAGGTCCCCGAGACTGTGCTGAGTAAGATCCTCTGACATAGTTACAACTTGTCCGTTACCCACTGTCTTACTTGTTTTCACAGTTGGCAAAGACTCGGTAGTTCTAACTATGAAGATACTAACTTGCACTTGTGTAGAATCTAGATGAGGTGATTTCTTTGAGCCACACAATTTCTAAAATGAAAGGTATAATTTCAAAAATGTCTGCTGGATTAATTGCAAATTTTTGGTAGAGATCTCCAAGAATCTGTATTGTTTACACCATGGTGCTACTCAGTCAAGACCTAGGAGACACAAGTGCTCTACCACATTTTCTTGAACTAACATAGCTCTGTCAGAGAAGTTTTGCTAATAATACCATTTTGCAATTAAATAATTACTTTTGATTCTGTAAGCAGATAGTACAATCAACACATGACAGAAAGTACATTCCTTATATAAATAATATAGCTGCTGTTTTCACTGACCATCCAAATGCTTCATTCATTCAAACAAATATCTACTGAATGAGGCAGTCTTTGCCACCCTGAATCTTACAACTGTAACAAAGTCTAGAAGGAAAAATACAGTGTCAATGCAAGCTTCTGATGAATAAATCTTAGTAATATGAGGCATCAGGGAAGGCTTCCACAGGTAAATAATCTTTAAGCAAAACCAAAAACTAAATATAATTTATTTAGGTGACTAGTCAGAGAGAGAAAGAGAAAAAGAAAGAAAGAGAGAGATTTTCTCAGAGAGAGAAAAAAGAGAGGATTCCCAAGAAAACAAAATAGTTTATGCAATGCTTCTAATTTGGGGTACAGGGAAGTTAGAAAATCCAAGTAATAAAAAACTCTATATGGCAAGTGTGTAGTAAGGAAGGAGACCAGGTCAGGTCACGCAGGGATTCATAGACCTATTTAAGTGTTGTGATATTTAAGAGGAGAAGAATGTGACTGAAATTTTTGAGCAGAGTGGATTTTTGTTTTTTAAAAATGACTTCCGCTCAGAGCCATGCTGTGTGCCATTCAAGGAGGTGCTGTTCACATTCACTCCATCCATAGGTCATGCTTCCAGTGCTGTGTGGAGAGTATCAGAGGGTGTGAGAGTGAGAACTAGACTATCACGAGACAAAAGCATTGGCCTGGTCAAGGGATGGCAGTGGCTATCATTTAGGTTGTAGAAGACTAATGAAAAAGTGGATTCATTTGAAAGACATTTAGGAGGTAGGATTTATGGCATATTATGTATGGGTTCACCTTGGGGCTGATTTACAGAAAGTAATCAAGAATGATTCATTGCTTCCTGGTTCATTGGTTGGTTGTGCCATTTTGAGGAAGGAGGATCATAACAGAAGGAGCAGGTTGAAGGGGGAATCATCATAAGTTCTATTTGCAGCATGATAGCATGGAAGCACTCATTGGACAGATGGTGGAGACTTAAAATAGGATATCTTGATCTGGAGCTCAGAAGACAAGTTTGAGCTGAAGATATACAATTGAGACTAATCAGTACATAGATGGCATTGAAGATCTAGAAATGGTAAAAATCAGTAGGAACAAGTATAAAGAGAAGAAAAGAGGGACTGCTGTGAAACCACCAAGATGCCGACAGTTGAAATCCTGCTAGAGGAAAAGGAGGAAGGAAGGCAGAAGCAGAACCACGGGAGTATCATGGAGTCAAGTGAATTAAATCCTTTACCTGGACCGAGGCTGCTGAGGACCAGGGAGAGTGCTCATTACATCTTGTAGCATGGGGAACCGTTCCCACAGATGTGTCTGGGGAGGCAGCCATATTAAAGTGAACTGAGAGGGAACAGAAAGTGAAGACATAGGGAGGCCAACAAGTCTGACTGTGAACTGAGCGTAAAGAAGCAAGCGAGAGAGTAATGTGGGATCCTCTACCCCAGAAATGGAAAAAGTCTAGTACAAAGGTTTTATATATCAATATGTGTTAGGAGTCGCAGAAAGTGAAAAACAGGAAGAAAGGAATTTCGGAGCCCACATAGGAATTTGCCTTTAGGAGGAAGGAGTAATAACTCCTCTATGGGGTAAGAAATAAGGGACTGGTGGACAGATAGGCAGGTTGGTAGAGCCGGCCATAGCGTTGTATTGTTAGTTATCATGGGCTCCCACCAATGGCTTCTATTTCCTCTGTAAAGTTTAAGTTAAAGAGTTAGAGTAGAAAAAAAAATTGATGTCAGAGATTCCAAGAGAGAGTAAAGGATTGTTGAGTGCTTTGTGTAGAGACTGGGAGACAGTTGGCCAAGACACATTGCATTGCATTTAAATCAGGGACCAATAGTCCAAATAGCTAATATAACCTTCAAGGAACCAGAAAAATAGAGCCCCAAAACCTCAGGCTTCCTGAAAATCCAAACAGCTGTTTTACTGAATATTAAGTGCATAGGGTCTTATGTCTGTGGTAAGAGAGATGTGCATATGTGTTTTTGTATACGGTGGCACATGTATGTGGAGGGTATTTATATGTATTCACACACACAATATGTACTCCCATACACACAACTGGAAAGTATAACCATGAATCAATATGATCCAAATAACCTTAAATTTCCAACTTGAAAGTTATATTAATTAACCAATATTTAAAACATATCCCATGAAAATGAGCAATGATTACATCCTATCAGGGTCTAAGAATTGGGATCTAGGATAAATAGAAGGACTCTGGCTTCTCACAACCCCATGACTGGTTTCTTGAACAATTTCAGCATGACCGTTATTAGATAGAGTTATTATTCTGAGCCCAAGTAACTCAAGTCTCTACTCTAAACTCATTTGTTTTTAAATGTGGAAAAAAATTAATAGTACAGTCTAAAAACTTACCACTTGATAATGTGGTGACTCACGTGATCAGTTAAGCCATGTGTCACCTTACACACCAGAGATAACCTCTATTTTGTGGGTCAATTAATTATTTTTCAGAAATGATAGTGAAGAAGATAGGGAAGATGTTGATGCTCCATGACTCCAAATTCATCAGAAGTATTCATTTCTTCCTCTGAATTTATCCAGCACATTACTTTTTAACTCTTTTAGGATATTATTTTAATCTACCATGTACTTTAATTGGCTATTTGTATGTCTTAGTCCTGGCTACATTTTTTTTCTGGACTTGAATAACAAATTGTCAAATGACTGTTTCCACCTGGTTTCGAAAATAGTGTTCTGTTCAGTAATAAAGCTAATTCAATAATTCATTAAGCAATTATTATTGCTTTTCTACTGTAGGTTAGATATTGTGCCACACACTGAATTAATAGTGGTGAAACAAAATAGATATATTTCCTGTTCTTATAGAACAGTCTAATGGGGAAGTAGCTATTAAACACATAGATGCAGAACTGAATACACAATAGAACATTTAGGTGACTTGCTGCAGAAAAGATCAGCACAGCATGAGAGGGAGAGAGATGAATTAATTTTATGTTGACTGAAAACTTTGAGAAAGTTAGAGGTAAATCAGAGTTTCTCAGCCCTGGAATTATTGACGTTTCAGACAGTGCTTTGCTGAAGGGAAGACACATTGTAGAATGTTGAGCATCTTCCTAACTTCTACCCAGTAGCCCCATCCCAGTTGTTACAATAGAAATATTGCAAGATAGTACCAAATCACCCTGGCACAGAACCACCAACTTACATTGAGACCAAATACTTAAGTAAGAAATAGGCAGGAGAAAAGTTCAGACAGGATTACTACAGAAGAGGAAACATCATGGGAAAAGTCCACGGGCCAGAAAGGAGCATTTATTTTATTCTTGAGTCGGAGTCTCAACGTCGCCCAGGCTGGAGTACAGTGACATGCTCATAGCCACTGCAACCTCTACCTGCTGGGCTCAGGTGATCCTTCTATCTCAGCCTTCCAAGTAGCTGTAAACTACAGGCATGTGCCATCCCACCCAGCTAATTTTTTTATTTATTGTCACAACAAGTTACCCAGGTTGGTCTTGAACCCTGGTCTCAGGCAATCCTTTCACCTCAGCCTCCCAAAGTGCTGGGATTGCAGGTGTGAGCCACTGCAACTGGCTAGAAAGGAGCACTTAGCTAACTAAAGGAGGTCAGTACAGCAGGAGCATATTGAATATGGGAGAGATGGCTGACTAGCCATGGTGGCAGAGAACAGGCTCAAAAAGGGTCTTGTGAGTGCTGTCACGGGGTCCAGTATCCATCCATCCTTCCTCCAGGAAGCTTTGGAGGGTCTTCAGTAGAAGTGACAAGACCCAAAGTGTAACTCCTACTTAAAGTATCCCTAGTTTCTCTGATAACAGCACACAGGAGAGGCTGACCGTGGAAATGATGGTGGTGGCTTGGGCTAGACTTCAAGGTGAAGGGATATTAAGAAGGGGAATCTGCCAGGGCAAGGGGGCACACTTCATCAACAAGGGTACCTGCATAATGAACATTTGTATACCTAACCCTGAACTGTACCCCACATCTTTTAAAAAATTTTTTTAAAGAAGTAGAAGCAGCAGAGCTTTATTTTGGAAGAAAAAGCAGCACAGATTTGTGTAAAAATGATTGCTCAATTAAAGGAGGAACAAAAGGGAAGAGAAAGAGTTGAGACCTTCATTGATTTGTGAATGTATATATTGTATTTATGTTTGTCTCAAGTGATAAAATTTTGGTTGGTCTTAGTCCTGTGCCTTTATGGCATTAAAAACAAACAACATCATCATCAACAAAAACCTCTTCCATATTATAGTCTTACAAATATGTAGTTTCATAGTCTCTGACATTTCCCAGCCCACCTTGTCTTCTCTATCCCAGGCTCAAAATAGGAGTTTCAACAGCCTGGTCCCTCACCAATCTCTCAATCCTCTCCTGTGTGTCTATGAAACTGAAGCGTCCAAAACAGAGTGGTCAGTCCAGGCACTGACCCTTGGAAGTATAAAGGGAAGTAAGTGCATTTATTACAGAAAGGTGTACTCTTTGTTATTATTAAGTTTTCATTATTCATTATTATTAGTATTAAGCTTAAGTTATTAATGAAAACATTTGTAGTATTCAAGCACGCTGTTAAACCATGTCTTTCTCACCACGTACATTTTCAAGTGGACTTATGCCCCTGAATGTAAGATTTCATGCTCACCATCTTTACAGGATGCTGCACATGTCAGAGTTCAGTCAGCAAAACATAAACCTCTCTGTATTTCAAGTATAAATCATTAAAATAAAGACAATTGTAGAGTTACATGGAATTGAAATGGCAAGGTGTAAAGGTCAGCAAAATCACTACTAACAAGTCTGCATTCTGCCCTCTGGAAGAGCAGAAACATGCATCATTATGTCCACCTAATTAGAGTCTCTCTGACCTGGATGCCTTGGTGAGCAGATTTCCTCACAATGTGCCTGTTCTAAGTCCACTCACATACTATATATAGCCATCTATCTATCTATCTATCTATCCATTTATCTATCTATCTGTCCATCTACCTACCTACCTTCCTATCATCTATATCTATCACCAATTATCTATGATATCTGTGATCTATATCTAGCTATCTTATATTTAGCATATCTATCCTCATATTGTCTATCATCTATATCTATTTTTCTATTATCTATCATATCATAATCTGCATCATTATCTATCATCTATATCTATCATATATCACCCATCTATCATCTATATCTATTTATCATCTCTTTCTGTCTTTCTATCTATCCACCTGATCATCTATCATTGACCTAAAATTTCAAATCTTGCTTCTTCCAAGCCATTTCCTAAGAGTCAACATAGAATCATACCTATGACAATTTCTTCATTGATGCAGTGTGAACAAACAAGTCCTCTACCTGATGTTTTGCCCACTTGGAGAATGTCCTCTTCCATCTTTTTTGGGCCAATCACAAGAAGCTCTAACACTGCAGATCTTAACTTCAGGCAGTGCTACCATCATGCATACTCTGTAAATCAGGCCTGGAATATTTTTCCATATATTAGTCCCAACACTTTGTTTTTACTTATTCTTACTTAAATAGTGATCTCTTGGAGGTAAATAAGAAAAAAATGTTATACTTATGTACAGCCACTACGTACTATGTTCTTTGGTCATTTTCATAGATCTAAATTTGTATTCAGTATTATTTTATGGACTGCCTGGAAAGTCTGGACAGAAGGTCACCCTCTAACCTTTCTAATAGTGTGGATCTGCTGGTGATGAATTCTTATGATCTGTATGTCTGGAAACAGCTTTTTTTTTACTTTTGTTTTTGAAGGATGTGTTTCCTGGATACAGAATTTTTGCTCAACACTTTTTTCTTTTTCTTGTATTACTTCCAAGGCGTTTTGCTTGCTTCAAATTTTGTAGACGTTTGAAGATGTATGCAAGCTTGCATTGTTTTTGATAAGAAGTCTGTTGGATATGTTTATTTATAATTTTGGAGTTTGGAAAAATTGTGGCCATTATCTCTTCCATTTTTTTATTTTTTATTTTTATTTTTTATTTTTGAGTCGGAGTCTCACTCTGTCACCCAGACTGGAGTGCAGGGGCCGCTCCCGGCCACCGCAGCCTCAACCTGCTGGGCTCCGGCGATCTTTCCGCCTCAGCCTTCCAAGCAGCTGGAATGACAGGCACGCGCTACCACGCCCGGCTAATTTTTTGATTTATTGTAGAGATGAGGCCTCGCCAAGTTGCCCAGATGGGTCTCGAACCCGTGGACTCAGGCAATCCACTCACCTCAGCCTCCCAAAGCGTGGGATTACAGGCTGAGCCACCGAGCCCAGCTTCTTCCATTTTTTTTTAAATTATTTTTTTCTGTGGACTCCTCTTCAGACACTCTAATTAGATGTACGTTAGGCTGTTTGAAATTGCCTCACTGCTCACGGTGCCCGGTTCATTTGAGTGTTTCTTTCTCTATGTGTTTTGTTTCAGAGTTTCTTTTGCCTGTGTGGTCTCCAGTTCACTAACCTACCCTTTCTAGTGTCTAATCAGTCACTGAGCTCATCCAGCAAATTTTTCATTTCAGGTTTTGTAGCTCTTATCTCTAGAAGTCTGAGTTTTTGTTGTTATCTAATGTTTCTACTTAATATACTAAATCTTTCCTCCAGGCTTTTGGACATAAGGGGCATAGTTAAATTCACGGGTTGACTATCTCTTCTGCTCCATTTAAAGCATGTACCGTTCTGGGCTAGCTTTATTTGATTGACTCTTTTTCCTCATTATGCATTGTGTTTGCTTTTCTTCTTCTTTTGTTTTTGGTGAAGTATTTACTAGTTATCATTCATGTAAGTGTTAACACCTGACCCACCATTCATGATGCATGCATTGTTTTTCCAGCTTTATTGACAAGTGAAAATTGTGTATATCCAAGGCATACAACTTGATTATTTGATATATAAATATACTGAGCAGCAATTGTCACCCCTAATTAATTAACACACCCATTGCCATGCAGTTATCATTGTGCTGTGTGCATATGTGTGTGTGTGTGTGTGTGTGTGTGCGCGCGCGTGCGCTTTAGAACTGCTCTCAGCAAATTTCAAGTAAACAATACTGAATGATTAACTGTAGATACCATGCTTATACATTAGACTTTACTCATCTTATAACTGAAAGTTTGTACTCTTTGACTAACATCTCCCCATTTCTCCTGTGCCCCCCAGTCCCTGGCAACTACTGTATTACTCTCTGCTTCTGTGAGCTAACTTTTTTAGATTCCACATATAAGTGAGATCATACAGTATTTCTCCTATTGGGTCTGGCTTTTTGCACTTAGTGTAATTTCCTCTAGTTTCATCCACACTGTCAAAAATGGCAAGATTTTCTTCTTTTTTATGGTTGAATAATATTTCATTGCAATATATATGTATGCACACCATACTTTCTTTATCCATTCATCTGTTGACAAGCAGATTGTTTTTATATCTTGGCCATTATTGTAATGCTGCGAGGACATCTCTTCAGGATACAGTACCTATTTCCTGTCCTTTGGATAGATGTATACTCTGAAGTGGCATTGCTGGATAGTGGGGTGGTTTTATTTTTAAGCTTTAAAAAAAACCTCCATACCACTTTCCATAATGGCTATACAAATTTACATCGCATACCAGGCTCCCTTTTTTCCACATCCTCACCTACCCTTCCTTTTTTTTTTTTGATATATATTTTTTATTTTAAAGTTGTGGGGTACAGTTAAGGGTTAGGTATACAAATATTCATTGTGCAGGCACCCTTGTTGATGAGGTGTGCCCCCCTTTCCCCAGATATTGACTACCGTTAATCCCACCTCCCTTCCCCTCCCTGCCCCCCCATAGTTTCCCGCCACTGTCAATCCTTTTCTTATAGTATTATGGTAGTTGTTCAAGGTCCACTTATGAATGAGAACATGTGATGCTCAGATCTTTGTTTCTGTGAGAGATCTCTCAGTATTACAAATTCTAATTCCATCCAGGTTGTTGTGAAATTCATGATTTTGCTCTTTTTTATGGCAGTGTAATATTCCATTGTGTATATGTACCACATTTTTAAAATCCAGTCCTCTTTTGATGGACAGCATGGTTGGTTCCATGATCTTGCTATTGTGAACAATGTTGCAATAAACATACGTGTGCAGGTATCTTTTTTATAGAGGGATTTGAGTTCTTCAGGGTATATTCCCAGTAGGGAGATTGTGGGGTCATATGGAAGGCTGATTTTTAGAGCTTTTAGAAATCACTACACTGATTTTCTGACCCTTTTCTTTTTTTATGATGGCCATCCTAACAGATGTGAGGTAACACTTCACTGTGGTTTTGATTTGCATTTCCTTGATGACTAGTGAAGCTGACAAAGGTATAAAGGTAATTATAGCAAATGGTATTATACTCATATTATAATATTAAATATATATATTAATATAATATAATAGTAAATATATAATATTAAATATACTATAATGCTAAAACAATTGGAAGTGCATATGTAAAAAAAAAGAAACGACACACATATGTACTTCACATTTTACAAAAAATAACTTCAAGTGTATCACAGAAAAAATATGTCACAGAGCTAAGTATAAAATTCAAAACTGTAAAAGTTCTAGAATAAAACAGGAAAATCTACACAACTTGCAGTTTAGAAGTGAGTTTTTAGATAAAATACCAAAAGCTCATGAAAGAAATAAACTAATTTCTTATTTTGATAATGGAAATGTTCTGGAATTAAATAATGCAGATGGTCACATAACTGTGAATATACTAAAAAGCCTGGAATTGTTCACTATAAATGGGCAAATTAACTGGTAAGTGAATTATATCTCAATAATGGTGTTGCCAAAAATTAAAAAGATACATATCTTTGGCCAAAAGAAGTGAGTTGAATGCTTCCTGGAAGAAGACTTGACCTTCCTTTCCTCATTTAGAGACAGAATAGTCAAAAAGAAAAACAAACTAGAAACATAAGGGAAGCCGGGCTCGGTGGCTCAGCCTGTAATCCTGCGCCTTTGGGAGGCTGAAGTGAGTGGATTGCCTGAACCCGCGGGTTCAAGACCCGCCTGGGCAGCGAGACCTCATCTCTACAATAAATCAAAAAATCAGCCGGGCGTGGTAGCACATGCCTGTAATTCCAGCTACTTGGAAGGCTGAGGCGGAAGGATCGCAGGAGCCCAGCAGGTCGAGGCTGCAGTGGCCGGGAGCAGCCACTGCACTCCAGTGTGGGCGACAGTGTGAGACTCCAACTCAAAAAAAATAAAAGGAAAAAGAAACATAAGGGAGCCAAAAGAATGTATACACATTTTAAGAATGGAAAAATCTGTATTCAAATTGTAGATGAGTAAAAGTCATGTCTGTCTTCTGCAATTACAAGGGGTGCTCAAAGTGGTTACCATCGGCTTCCAAACATTTCTGATTATGGCAAACTAAAAGTAATACATAGATCACATCTCTAAAAATGTGTATACATTTCTGGTACTCCCGTTTTAGGTTGATGAATAAGTTCTTAGTGTTTGTTTCTGGCATGGCAACACTGTGGTGTTCGGAGTTTGATCATTGTGTCATTTGGAGTGACAATGTTGTGCTTGTGAATACACCTTGCATTTTGCAGCTTTGAAGACAGTTAGTGCTACTTGTGGGCTAAAGAAGATGGAGTGTCAACTGGAAAAAAACTAACCTTCTGACATACTCTGTTTGAGTTGAACAGCGGAGTCAAGGCAGCAGAGGTGGTTCGAGACATTTGTGCCATGTGTGGGGAGAATGCTATCAGGGAAAGCCCAGCAAGAGATGGTTTTGTCATTTCAAAGAGGGCCACTCTGACCTGAGTCACTCTCCACATTTAGAAAGACCATCGGGCTTTGATGAAAACTGTTTAAACGCTTTTACCCATGATGATCCACATCAGCCAACCCTAGAATTGGCAAACGTGATGAACTGTGACCGATCACCGTGCACCATTTGTATTCCATGGGGAAGTGAAAAACGCTATTAACTTATGCATCAACCAATAGTTTCTGTGGCTAATAGGAGCATATTTCACCTTGGAAGTGTGTTTAGCTTTGCTTTAAAAAGTTTCACTGAATGGTATAAGGGATAAAAATAAGTAAAGTTAAATTCTGGCCTGTCCCCCAAATTTAGGTCATCTTAGGCCATGAGGATGGTGCCCTGACCTTGCAGCATATGTCTGAATAGGAGCCATAACCACACTTCAGAAGGCTGTCCTGCTGCTTTATCACCTGCTCTGTTTATCACACCCATAGTAGCTCCTGGGTTACATGTGATGAGACCAGTGGATCCATGGGGTCATGTGCTTACTGTTACCTCCTTTGCTGTAATATGTGTCATTTATTCTGATTTAATATTATGCAGGATCCTGTGGAGCATGGAACAAACACCTTGCAACTTTGTGACTACCTTGCTAACAAGTGGTGTGAACATGCTCACCCTCTGCCTGGGTCTGAGTGGCTTCCTTCACACAGACTGTCAAAGCACTGGAATCACAGGTGACAGTTCATGTAACACTATTGGTGACTGCCGCAAGTACTTCTAACAACTTCCATTGTTTATGCTATTTTCAGAAACAAAGAGACATCATCATTATATTCACAACTGCGTTGAATCTGATTTCAATTCATGTGGTGGCTAACATCGAGTTAGTAGGTTGTGGTGAGCAGTTTCTTGATCTGACACCAACCTAGACGTCAGAGTGCTGTAAGAGTGTTTTTTATTTTGTGATTAACATGTAAACCAGTAAACTTTGAGTAAAGCAGATGACCCTCCACAGTACAGGTGGGTCTCATCCAGTCAGCTGAAGGACTTAAGAGAAAAGACTGAGATACCCTGAAGAAGAAAGAATTCTGCCTCCATACTGAATTTGGACTTAAGATTGTGGTCAGCTCTTCCCTGAGGGTCTCCGGTCTGCCTGCCTTCCCTGCAAATTTCAAACATGGTAGCCTCCAACATCATGTGAACTGATTCCTTAAGCTAAATCTCCTCTCTCTCTCTCTCTCTCTCTCTCTCTCTCTCTCTCTGTCTCTCTCTCTCTCTCTCATGTATATATCTTAGTTGTTCTGTTTCTCTGGAGAATTCTGACTAAAACAGTTCACAATGGTTTCTGAACCAATCATTGGAAACATAATTCCTCACTAGGAATCCCAAGATTGCTGTTCATCCATGTTGCTGCCAACACATATGAGTTTTCTAAATGTTACAAAACTTAAATCACCTCTGTTACTTTACTTACTTTTATTGATTCCACACATGCATCAGTCTGCTACCACAGAAAGCATTTCTTTTCTCTGTTGGATTTTGGTGACAGATAAGTCAACATATTTCGTTCAACTGTTGGTTTTACCAAAAAACAGAAAGACTGGGTTATTGACTTAAACTTAAAAAGCAGTATTATGCCATAGTCCTGGTGTTTCTGGGTATACCAGAAGTCAGAATATGCTATGAATAAGAGAGAGATGTTTGCTTAAGATGGAAGGAGTGTGTTTACAAAGACTATCTGGAAGAAGAAACTCAAATTCCTACTTCTCAGAATGGATAGCAAAGGTCTGTGGTCTTTGAATAGGCGGTAAGCTTCTTGATTTGTACTCTAGGTCTCTCTCCAAAAACATTTTTTAGTGTTTCTGATGTACACATGGCTAAGAGCAGTAATCTTGCCCGCCTAACACTCAGCAGGAAGCAGCTGCCTCTCCTGAGGACAACATCATCCTCAGCCGTTGGATGGACATCGCTTCCCAGAATGCAACTAAGAATGCCTGCAGAGCAGCTCCATGCATGCCATTGACCATAAAATCATCTTTTTCAGCGAGGTCATCTTATTTGATGGAAAATTTCAGAGAAGCCATTCCACAAGCATAAACCCAAAGCCCTAGCCGTGACAAGCCTGTTCTAATACTTCACAAGCTTTCCAAAACTGACACTACAGTTATGCAAGCTCAGAGAAACACCTTGGGTGAGTTCCACATGTGGCTTCTACTTCCCAGGAAACTGAAGTTCTTGCCCCTAGGTGAGAGCTTCTGGCTTCTCAGCAGAGAGCAGCACAGCACTTGGAGCCTGTGTGTTGTGGGAAGAAGTTCCACAAGCCAGGCTGCAGTTGAGATGGTCAGCAGAGGGCTTGGGAGGTTTGTCTCTCCTATGTGTAGAGCCCGGGGAAAGGACCAGTTAGATTCACAGAACATATGATATAAGGGATAAATATTGTGAGGTCCTTTGGTGTGCTCAAAGAGTTTTAAATTCTGTTGTGTTTTGATTTTGTTCCAATGGGGAATTATATGATAAAGTTAACTTTCATGGCGATATTTTAATTTGAGAAATAATTTGTTTTTCTTGCTTGCTTATTATAATTTGCAGGGAATGCATCATTCTATCCATGTAGGTTAATTAAATATCTCTGTATACCTCGATATGATAAAAAACATTACCCAAAAAAGCAAATGTTGAAATGTCACATCTTTTGGAAATACAGCAACAATATGTCATACTGATAATTCCTTTCCACACCGTCACTGGAAGATTTTATTCTTGACAACAGCATTATTTACGACAATAATTCCATATCAGGAAATAAAAGAGCCCAGGTGATGACAGTCAATGCTTGGTGGTGATTAGTGACTCTGGCCAGCACACAGATTTTCTCATCAGTATCATCCTCCTTTAGTGAGGATTCTCTTCCAAGTTATTAGGATCATCTGTAAAATGCAAATTGAGGGAAAATAAGATGTTGGCCATTTTATCCCTATATTTGTATCATTGCAAACCTAGACAGAGTGATTAATCCAGAAATAGCAACTATTTCCTATTTTCCCTAAAAATAACACTAGTCAGCCGGCAGCTCAGCTCTGAGACTCAGTTTGTGCACTTTTAAGTCTGAGAGCCCAAAAGACCCTCTCACCTCCAAGTGTGTAGTGTGGATTAAATAATAACCACACATGTAAAAAAACCCCAGAGGTCAGGAAGAATATTGTAGCATAAAAATCACTAATGGTGTCTTCTTAGTATCTGTAGAAACACCTATGAACCTTATGAGATTTTTGCTATGAAGTGGAGTTTCTCTTTGTTCCATATGGTGTCTCAATCTTTTTCTTTACAGTTAATGCTTTTGCTATGATGCTTATGACATTTTTGTCCATATACTATAAATATTCATGAATACTGTATCTTCATTTTTTAGTCTCTATATTTTAATATTTAATCCAGCTAGAATCTAATCTCATTACAAGGTGCATAATCGTGTCATCTCAAATAATTTTCCCCACAAATAGCCAGTTGTTTTTTGAAATGACCAGAATGGCCATCCCCATCTCACAGTGGAGGGATGCTGGCTCAGGCAGGTGAAGAGGTCGACTGATGTGGGGTGTGGTAGAAACGGTGATACCAGGGGCACAGTAGCACTGTACACCAGAGCCTCTTCTTTCCTTCCTTTTCATTCCTTCCTCTCTCTTTCCCTCCCTCTGCATCTCTCTCTCTCTCTCGCCTTCCCTCCCTCTTTTCTTTCCTCCCTCCTCCCCCTCTTCCTCTTCTCCCTCTCTCCTTCCCTCTCGCCCTCCTTTCTGTCCTTCCCTTCCTTCCTTCTTTTCCTCTCTCCTTCCCTTCTCCTCTCCTTCACTCCCTCCATCCCACACTCCGCCTCTCTCTCCCCCTCTTTCTCTCCCTCCCACTCCCTGTCTTTCTTTCTCTCCCTCTGTTTATAGGTCTTTTCAAGTGTTTTCTAGTGCACATGGGTCAACCTGATTTTGTTGTTCTCTGCCATGTGGTTTGGGATGTGGTTTAAAAATCAACACCACTACATCTTATCCAGCAGTAATTATCTCTCCTACTTCACTCTGGGTAATTGCTCTGACTTACTGGGGGCTTGGAGGGCTGGGGAGTGCTTCAGACTGAGTGTGTAGGAGGTGCTGTTAGCTGTTTGTTCCAAGAGAGACCTGCTGGCTGGACCTGAGTGAGTCATTGCCAGAGGCTAGTAGCAAGGCCTGGACTATGGCCTTGGATTTGAGGTGTTCTGTCCTTACATAGGAAGTCGTGTGCTGGGCATTTCTTCCATTGCCGGTTCCCTCATCACATAGTCTCCCTTGGGAGGTCATCTTGACCTCCATTGACATAGAACGCTCAGATTTTAACAATTCTGGTTATTCCCTCTGATCTGACCCTGCAGGGCTGCTTGCTTGCCTAGTTCCACCAAGTTGAACTCATATTGATGCTTATATTGTGCAAATGGTTCTGTTAGTCCCCTTGTCTGATAGATTCCGGCCATTCTGAATCGTTATTGATCATTATCACCCTGGTCAGTACTCGGTGTGCCCAGTTTTTGCAAAGCCATCTTTAATTGCTACAGCTTACCCTGCAGCATATAGGGCTGAGCTGGAAGTAGGGAAGAAGTGTCTCTGATGACATGTCGCGTTTTCCTTGATCTTACCCAAAGCTTCTTGCATTAGAGCGTGCATATGTCTGGGCTTGAGAAATATTTGTGGACCAGGTGAATACACACATGAATGACAAAGGAGGAGAGCAGGAGGCAGTGAGCCCCATGGGGGCACCAGGAGGGTTGTGGCTGAATCTTAGATGGAAGGCAGGAGACGCTGGGGATGGGGAAGGACCTGGAGACTGAGTACAGGGGTGCAGCTGAGGGTAGAGCTCAGAGACGTGCACCCATGCAGGTGTATGAATTTAATGCGACAAAAGAGGCGCCCTGTTTAACGTGGTCTCTTCTGGGATTTGCTTTTGTTAGTCTTTTGCTTCCAGTGAAGCTGAGAGTAGCAATTCATTCCTGGAGATGTCTAAGCCAGGAAAGGGAAAAGAACCATTCATAACTATCAAGCAGTGGATAGTGGGCATTTATTTAACAACTTTTGGACATTACAAATGAGCTAAGCACTATATCAAAATGTGAAGCTATAATAGGCATATGATCTGTTCTCAGAGATTAGATGCCATTATCAAATGTTGTGAAAACAATCCCAAGATCAGTACTTTCACAACTTGGAAGTCTTTGAGGTTGCAGTGCTGCAATGTCACTTCTAGGTACTGACCACCCTGAGTTTCTAACAGTGTTAAGATGGGATTTTTAAAAAGGCACCCATGAAATTTGTGGTATTATCTAACTGTGTGTCTCAGCAGTTGTGTAACTTCAGGTTAGTCCCTGTCACTTCACTGGGTTTCATTTTCCTGATTTTGAAATGAGGACTGAGGCTGGAAAACCCACTGAGTGATTTCTGGCTTAACATTCAGGGATTCCTGGATCTACAGCGACGCCACACAAATGTAGCCAAGCCTTCCCCTTCTTCACACAGGTGGCTTCCCTTCCATCTTCCCCAACCCGGGTTCATCCCAGGACGAGGGGCAAGGTTTCCTGATCACGGGAGGACTCTCACTAGACACCACCTCCTGCATAAGATTTCTCTATAGCATGTGAGGCTGTTTGATAGTGTTTTACCCACCACAGAATTTCTTTCAAAATTAGAGCCAATCCTTTCAAAACTTGTTTCTGTTTTATCAAGGTCTATCCTGGACCTTGAGGTAGTGCCGGGAGCATCCCGTCTTTGAACTTGAGTGCACCAGAGTTGGGTTGAGACTACTTCGTGTAATCTTTCTTCGCATTTGCTTGAACTTTTCCTTCTCTCTTACAACTCTTGTCCAGTTAGCTCAGGAAAATAGGCTTCCTTCCCTTCTACTTTTTATGACTTTTGTTTCATTTTTAATCATGATGATTTTTTCCTAAAAAATTAGTATCATTTTTATGATTATACAAAGAGACACATCTTTATTATTAAAAGTTTGGGAAATAATAAGAAAACAAATGAGACACAGGCATACCTCAGAGATATCTGGGCTGGGTTCTAGACCACTGCAACAAAGTGAGTATTGTAATACAGTGAGTCACATGAATTGCTTTGTCTCCCAGGGCATATGAAAATTATGTTTATACTATACTGTATTCTGTTGTGTGCAATAGCATCATGTTTAAATATATATATATATCTTAATTATGAAATGCCTCATTGTTAAGAACTGCTGACGACCATCTGAGCCTTCAGTAAGTCGTAATCTTTTTGCTGGTGAAAGATCTTGCCTTATATGTTGATGGTGCCGAGTGTTTAAGGTGGTGGTTGTTGAAGGCTGGGGTGACTGCAGCAATTTCTTAAAATAAGACAATAATGACGTTTGCCAGAACCACTGGGTCTTCTTTTCACAAAAGATTTCTCTATAGCATGTGATGCTGTTTGATAGCATTTTACCCACCACAGGATTTCTTTCAAAATTAGAGTCAATCTTTTCAAAACTTGCTATTGTGTTATCAACTAAATCTGTGTAATATTCTAAATCTTTTGCTGTCATTTCAATAATTAGTTTTGCAGCATCTTTCCCAGGAGTAGACTCCATCTGAAACAAAAACAAAACAAAACATAAAAATAAAACAAAGAAAGCATGTTTTCCTTGTTCATCCATAAAGGGTAGCTCCTCATCTGCTCACGTTTTATCATGAGACTGCAGCAGTTCACTTGCATTCTCAAGCCCCACTTGTGGTCCTAGTTCTTTTGGTATTCCCACCATACCTGCAGTGACTTCCTCCACTGAAACCTTGAACTCCTTAAAGTCATCCCTGAGGGCTGGGATCAAGTTCTTTCCAACTCCTGTTGATGTTAATATTTTGACCTTCTCCTCTCATGAATCATGAATGCTCTTAATGGCATCGAGAATAATGATTCCTTCCAGAAGTTTTCCAGTTTACCCAGATCCATCCCATTCTATGGTAACAATCACCTTACAAAATGTATTCCGCAGATAACAAGGCTTGAATGTCAAAATTACTCTTTGATCTATGGGCTGCAGAATGACTCTGTGTTAGCAGTCATGGTAACGTCAATGTGTCTGTGCATCCTCATCAATGTTCTTGGGTAACCAGGGGGATTTGTCAATGAGCAGTAATATTTTGAAAGATTTTTGTTGTTGTTGTTGTTTTTCTGAGCAGTAGGTCTCAACAATGGCCTTAAAGGCTTGCTCGTTTCAGGGTTGCCAGAAGCCTTCTATTTTAAAAATCTCAGTATCCTCAAAGTGCAGTAAAGAAAGTGCAATACAAGGAGGTGTGCCTGTCCTGTTCTCTAGAGCTGTTCATAGGATCTGTTTCAAGATCTTTTCTTTTAGACTGTTTTTGCATAAATAACTTACAGTGCATAATCTGGATTATGCTACAATATTTTTACAAGATATTTTCCACCTAACACTTTAACCTTGTTCTTAAGTATTTTCCAATGTCAGCATTGCTTCAACACTCATACCCTGAGTCTAATAAATACACTATATAATACTAATACTGTATCTAGTCATTACTATGTGCCTGGCACTATTCTAAGCACTTGATGTCAGTAATCTCATTAAATCCTCAAAATAACCCTGGTTTTTTCCCCATATTTTAAAGATGTAGAAACTGAAGTGGAGAGACAAGATCACTTGTTCAGGGGATACAGCTAGCACACCTCAGGGCTGAGATTTGCGCTCAGGGCCCAGCTGCAGAGTTTGCACAGTTAATGGCCTCATGTACCAAACCCTTCATCACACACCTGTAAGCTCTGACTTCAACATGCATCCAGAGCTTTTTGCAAGTTCTCTCCACTTTCTTCTACTCCCTTGTCTCAGGCACCATCACCCTTTTCCTGGATTATTTCAAAAGTTTCCTGCCAGATCTTCCTACTTCTGCCTTCCTGATTATAACTGTTTCCAACCCAATAACCAGACCTACTTTTTAGTCCATGAGTGCTATTGTGTCAATTCTCTGTTTAGCTTCCAGTGGCCCTGTCTCCCCCAGCATAACAGCCGTGTCCTCTCTGTCATCTGCTTCTTGGTGCTCTTGTCTTCCCCATTCCCACTCTGCTCACTGGATAAGACTCCTTGTTGCCCAGCCTCCTTGTTGTTCCTGGGGTGCACAGAGGACATTGCACTTGCCGGAAGATTCTTCCCCAGCAGAACCATGTGAATTGCTCTTAGTTAAGGTTTTTCCTCAAATGTCACATGTAAGCAAATCTTTTCTTTTTAAAATTGCAAATGTCCTCTCAACTCCCCCTTGTTATCCAACAACACGACCATCGTCCTTTCACTGATCTTTATTGTATATTATTCTTCTCTCTTCTCTTAGGACAATAGGCAGACTATGTGTGTTTTCTCATTGCTTCTAGGTCAAGCATTACCACTCACAAAGCTTAACTCAACACAGTTTTTAGATTTGTATGTTAGTCTTCCCAAAAAATAATTATTTAAGGCATCTAGAATTAATTTAGCTGTATGGTATGAGGTTAAATATTTTTTTCAAACCAGTCGGAAACAGATTTATTCATTCCACATTGTCATGCGAATTATTTTGCCCTATATTATCTTATGTCTTTTTATTAATTTCTCTGGACAGAATTGTATAGAGCTCTTTTTTTTTTTTTTGAGTTGGAGTCTCACTTGGTCACCCAGACTGGAGTGCAGTGGCCGCTCCCTGCCACCGCAGCCTCGCCTGCTGGGCTCTGGCGATCCTTCCACCTCAGCCTTCCGAATAGCTGGAATTACAGGCATGCACTACCACGCCTGACTGATTTTTTATTTATTGTAGAGATGAGATCTCGCTGCCCAGGCGGGTCTCGAACCCGCGGGCTCAGGCAATCCACTCACCTCAGCCTCCCAAAGGCGTGGGATTACAGGCTGAGCCACTGAGCCCAGCTAGAACTCATATTTTTTTTTAACAATTTTAGTTCTACAAATGTTTAAACATGTGCTATAGAAAGTTACCTCCTCATTCTTTCTTTCCCAGGTATTTTCATCACCTTATGTTATAAAGTTAATTTCCCAGGTATTTTCATCATCTTATAAAGTTAATTTGAAATTATGTTGTCTACTTCCAAAATGGGACTTTGATAGGAATTTCATTAAAATCATAAATTATTTGGGAAGAATTTAAGTTGTTAAACTATTCACCGTTTTCACCAAAGAAGATGCCATCTTTTACTTATTTCCATGCCTGATTTGCTCTGATAGGACTTAAAGTTGATTATGTTAACTCACAAATTGTAAAATCTTCAAAAACCAATAATTGAAAAAGAAAAACCAAGTTGGCAGATTCACAGTCGCTGTTCAAGGTTCATTAGCAATCGAGGCCATGAGGTTTTGGCAAAAGAATGAGCACAGAAATCAATGGAGTAGAAGAGAGTCTGGATATAGACCCAGGCACAAAAGTGCAACTGATTTTTGGGAAAAGTGCAAAGCCAACTCAATGGAGAAAAAAATGGTCTTTTTCACAAATGGTGCTGGCCACTTAGTTACTCAAGGGAATAAATGGTAACACATACTGCGTAATTTATACAAAAATTGGCTCAAAACATATCATAGGGCTATGTGTCAAGTATAAAACAATAGGACAAAACTTTGAGGTCTTTGATTAGGACAAGACTGTTTAGATTTAATATTAAATATATAATTCAGTTTAAAAAAGGATACTTGGCTTCATCAAAATTAAAAATGTTTGGTCTGTGAAAGACATTAAGAGAATAAAAAGACAAGCCATGGACTCAGCGAAAATATTTGCAAATTACACATCTGACAAAGGACCTATATCCAGAATATATGGAGAAGTCTCAGAACACAACATTAAGAAAAGTCAACAAAAATAAGCATAAGATTTGCATAAGCACCTCCCAAAGAAAATAATACAGATGGCAGCCAAGCACATGAAAATCTGCTCAGCAGCATTCGTCGTTAAGGAAATACAAATTAAAAGCAGAATAAGATTCCACTCCCCACTCATCTATTAGAATGACCAAACAATAAAAACAAGAACACCCAGCAATACCACATGCTGGCAGTGACACAGAGTTACTAGGATTCTCACACACCGTGGTATGAATGCAGAGTGGTGCGACCCTAAAAAAGTATCTTGATAGCTCCTGATGAAGTTAAACACATGGTATTTTCTACTCAGAAATCCCATGCCTGGTATATCCAAGTGAAATAAAAACTATGTTCACACAAAAACTCTTCAATTTTGTACCGCTTTGATGTTTACACCAAAAATAAGAAGCAACCTAACCACCCCTCATCTATGGATTATAAATAACCAAATTGCATTAATTTTATTTAAAGAAATATCATTCAAGAGGGGAAAGGTGTGAACTACTGATACCCACAACAGCAAGCACGTATTTCAAATGCATTAAGCTGGCTGAAAGAAGTCAAACTGAAAACTCTACTTATATATGATTCCTTTTATCGGGCATGATAGGAAAGACAACACTGTATGGAGGCAGAATAGGATCAAGTGTAAGGAAATGGTGAAGCTGCTCTGTATCTTGCAGATGGTGGTGACTACATGGCTCTATGCAATTGTCAAATCTTGCAAAACTATGCAGCATAAAGATTCAACTCCACTTTACATAAAATGTACTTTAAAATATTTGTAGTATCCCCCAAATTTTACATTTAAACAAGAAAACTGAATGCAGATTGATACGTAGTGCTTTTTCTTAAAAGAGAATAAAAATACACAATCTTTAACCCTCTTCATCATCCTAACATTTCATCTTACCAAAGAAAAGCAGTAGAATTCCTGCCTTTTTATTATAAGGACATCAACATACCCAGTGGTGTTGCTAAAATGCTCTTTCAGAGGATAGAAAGTAGAAGGGAAGAGACTCTATGCTCTGTGACAGATCTTGGCTGCACGTGTGTGGAAGCAAGGAGTTGTTATCATGGTAGTTTTCTGAAGAGCGTCTTCGAGCAGGAAGAAGCA
Organism: Cephalopachus bancanus; assembly: GCA_027257055.1. Classification (NCBI taxonomy): domain Eukaryota; kingdom Metazoa; phylum Chordata; class Mammalia; order Primates; family Tarsiidae; genus Cephalopachus; species Cephalopachus bancanus. The sequence continues at coordinate 7,977,495 of JAPVLO010000133.1, forward strand.
GTGAAACTACTGGCTGATGACTTGAGCATGAAAACTCAGAATGCTGCTGCCTTTACTTATAGTGAAAACTGGCAGACTCTAGGAACAAACTGAGCAAGAGATACAGACTGTGGAACCCATTTTCCCTATCCCGAGCTTATTGTTCTCAATAACCTAATTTCATCTGCCTGGTGATGAAAAATAAAATATAATAAGTACTATGCAGCTGTTTGTGTTTGTTTCTATTTGTTTTCATGGGAAGTGTAGATGTAGTATTGTGGGATCTGATTGTTCAATCCTATAAACAACACTAAAGTGTTTAACATTAGTCTTTGAATGTCTCAGTATTTATTTCCTAGACTTCAATATCTATCGACGCCCCATCTGTCTTTCTTTAATCTGTCTTGTACAATAAAACAAAATACCTTTTCTTTCAGAGTTTTCTGGCTTTTTCCAATTTCCCCTAAAGGTTATCAATCGTAGTGGAACCAGAGACTCCACCAGATCTTAATTACCTGGACAGCTACATGTTCCCGAAAATAGTTAGTCAGGAAAACGCATCCAGGCAGATCCACACACATGACCTCCAACTGTTTTCTTCCAGTCAGTTTTCTGTTCTCAGCCCTCACTGCCCTTCTGTCCCTGTGCCCAGGTTACCTTGTGGCCAAGGAAATGGTAGAGACGAGAGGACTCTGTAAAACAATAAAGTATGCACATATATGGACAGGTGCATAGCTTCTTTGCTCTGCATCAGATCACTCGCTGTTAGTCTAAAATCTCTTCACTTAAACAAAAATTCTCCAGAGACAGATGACAAATGTCCAAATGTGAATGATGCTCTGAGTGCCTGGGTGCTGGTCTCTAAATTAAGTGTTGATGAGTCAATGTGGAAATCTATTAAAAACTGAACAATGTGCCATTTTCTCCTTCTGCCTGATTTCCTGAGTGTCGTGCGTGGCTCAAGGTCAGAGACAACCAAATCTACTCATGCTTGTGTCTTTCCACAAGGTCAGAATTTTACAGATGCTACCTGAATCATAAAAGTCACAGCTACATGGAGTTCCCAAGGAGGCAGTTCTGCTTAGTACCACACATTCACACGGTGGTCAGAGCCGTGGGCACACAAGTTCAAGACACTCCATAGTCAGTCAGTATTGCAAAAAAATCAATATACAACTGCTATAGAATAAACATTCCCAACAAACAAAGTAACTTTGAACATCAAGAGGAAAGGAAAAAGGGTTAACAAACCAGTCCAGGGAAAGCCAGGAGAGCAGAAGGAGTTTTCCTGGGCTGGCCAAGGTAGCATGTCAACCTCTTTCAAGGAAGAGTCTTTGATTCGGGAAGAGCCTTTGTTGGCAGATGCCAGGTACCTGCCATGAGTAGCAGCAAGAGGGTGTCTGTGAAGGCGGTCATTCCAAACTGGTGAAGTCCTGCTCTTTCATGCCCCTGAAGTCCTGCAGTGAGGACTGAGAGTGGAGTGTGCTGGGTTGCGTCTTTATCAGTTGGATGTAGTCTTTACTGATGAGGCAAAACATCTAGTTCCAGGGGGCTTGATGCCTTTAGAAATGTCAGATGGAGTATTTTTCTAAGATGGAATTACTTATACACCGACTGAAGTGAGCCCTAAGTATATTAAAACTCACGTTTATGATGCGTGTTGGTGCTTAGGATCCAGGGATCAAGGGGAAAGGTGTGTAGACTACACAGGAGGGAAGATGCAGATCAGAGCAGATGGCCACAGAATGAGAAGACAGGTCAATCCCTGAAGACAACAGAAAATGTTAATGAAGACTGAGTGGCCAACCTATACCTCAGTGTCTCCTACAGTGTCGCCCTAACAGGAAATCGTGTACACCTCCTTTGTCTCTATTTCTTGAACTTTCTCAGCCCCTATTTATCCCACAGCCACTATCTCTTCCCCTCATGCCCCATAATCTTGTCCCCATTTCCATACCAAGCTCATTTTCCTGTGTAAGATCACTATCAGTGACTCAGAACTCAAGGAGCCTTTCTTTTTACTACCCAGAGGGTGCACGTGAAAGAGCAGAGCCCAATCTATCTCTATTAGAACAAGATGTTCTTTGCAACAAAACTTTATTTATTTTTTGAGTTGGAGTCTCACTCCGTCGCCCAGACTGGAATGCAGTGGCCGCTCCCAGTCACTGCAGCCTCGACCTGCTGGGCTCCGGCGATCCTTCCGCCTCAGCCTTCCAAGTAGCCGGAATTATAGGCATGCGCTACCACGCCCGGCTGATTTTTTGATTTATTGTAGAGATGAGGTCTCACCAAGTTGCCCAGGCGGGTCTCGAACCCTCAGGCTCAGGCAATCCACTCACCTCAGCCTCCCAAAGGCGCGGGATTACAGGCTGAGCCACCGAGCCTGACTAAAACTTTAAATATATATCTCCCAGAGAAGCACTATAGTATTGTTATGTTAATACAATACTATATGTCAGATATACTTAGACTTGATCAACTCCATCAAGAGTTATGAGTATCCTATATAATATTTCCCCTCAAAGAAAAATGTCCTCCAACTTCTGAACAACTGATTTACAATAAAACTTCTGGAACAAATACCACTGGGTAGCAATTTCAGGTAGATATCTTGGAATCTTCTTTGTCTTCTCATTACTATAAATGTCTGGCCGCTTGGGAAAAAGTGAAAGCTTATACTAGATTAGGAAGGAAGATAGAGTATTTACTTTGATTTGTAAGCCAAGCTCTAGATAAGAGGAAATTAGTCACTGTCAATGTGTCTAGTATATACAAATTTGGCTATAGTCTATGCTTGGCCATTTCAAAAGGAACTAAGCAGATCTACTCTCTTCCCTCTGAGAATGCAAAATCAAATATCAGTGATTCTAATGAAGCCGCAGATATCCAGTAAATACATACATGAAATAAGAAGCATTTATTGGTCAAGGAATAAATTGACTTAAATGAGAGCTGACCTTCTCCTTTTTTTTTTTGAGTTGAAGTCTCACTCTGTCACCCAGACTGGAGTGCAGTGGCACGCTCCTGACCACCGCAGTCTCGACCTGCAGGGCTCCAGCGATCTTTCCACCTCAGTCTTCCAAGTAGCTGGAACTACAGGCGGATGCTACCATGCCTGGCTAATTTTTGATGTATTGTGACAAGGTCTCATCAAGTTGCCCAGGTGGGTCTCGAACCCACGGGCTCAGGCAATCCACTCACCTCAGCCTCCCAAAGTGCTGGGATTACAGGCTGAGCCACCGAGTCTGGCCGAGAGCTGATCTTCTTGCAGAGACAACCATTCTGAATGGCTACACATCTTTTAGCAACAGAGTGACAGGCTGGAGTAGGCTAGCTGACTCCCTCTTACTTCGTGACAACCATTCCAGATGTGGTCTTCCACTTCCATTTTGAACATAAGGAATTCCTTCTGTTGTGATATGTGGGTTTGATTGATGGACATAGAGAAATTCTGGCTTCACATAAATATATAACAGGAAAGAGAAGAGTATTTTAAGATAATTTGATGCTACACTGGAACCTGATAAATGGTAGTTTACTATAGGTTAGTGATAATATGAAATCTAAAACGCATCAATAAAATTTCTGTAGTCAGTCACGTTAATTGAAACACTTAAGATTTAAATTTTGAATAAAACTTTTATCCATGAAGAGTTGAAAACCTCATGCACTGGTCATTTGGGAAATATTGGATCACTGAGCTATGGAGACCTTCCAAGTTTTGACACATTTCATTATAAAATATTAAAAATTCCACTTGTCACTATCTCTAGCAATCTTTTTAGAAAGGTGTTTATGTAGTAGAGAGTATCAGGTTCATGTTCTTATATACAGATTTTCTCAAATTCGAATTTTCACTTAGAATCTCTAATTTCATCACTTTTGTGTCTTCAGCAGTGTGCTGTAGTGCAGTTGGCTTGCAACAACTTGTGAGACCTGGTAATCTCTTCTAGCTCTGTGTTCAATTAACATCAAGCTGGTAGCTGGAAATCAGTCATGCTGGGATATACATCACAGACATTGGTTACAAACCTACGAAGTAAGACTTTCCCTGCCTCATAGGGCTTTTGTTAGACATTTATCAGCATATGACTGTTTATTTTTCTTATAGTAGCAAGTTTACTTTTTTTGAAGAGAAATTCTCTGCCAAATACCCTAAATTTGAATAACTGTAGTTTGTCTTAAAGCTGTCTTAAAAAATATGTTCTGTGAAAAAGTAATTAATTCATCTTACAATTCAAACTATTGAACTAATGCATCTCCTTTGGAAAAATCAATGTACTTTTCAGCATGCAGTGTGCTTTCATGTGAATTCCCTCTTTCTTGAGACAGGATGATAAAAAAGACATTTGCATTCAAGTGTCAAAATGTAATACAATTCATACTTTTTTGTTGTTTCATCAAAAACATTCATGAAGAGTTAGAAGTTTTACCCAACACTCCTTTTCAACACCAGTGTAAATGTCAACAGGTGGAAAATGCGAATAATATCTTAGCATTTTATGGAAACAGTTTTTATGAATTTTCTTCTAAAAGTATCTTAGGATCCCCAGGACTCTAGATCATCTTACTTATTGCATATTGCATCTCAAGGACTCTAGATCATCTTACTTATTGCATATTGATAAAAATCTTAATCAACAGAAATATATAATAGTTCCAAACATATACACCTAATGACATAGTTTTAAAATATATCAAGAAGAAAATTAAAAGAAAAACAAGAAAAATAAATGATTCCACCATTTAACATACACATACCTCTCTCAGTAACTTACAGATCAAGAAAACAATCTCCAGTAAAGACATCTATTGAACAATGAAACCAATAAGTTTGAATTAATGAAAATTATAAGCACTATACCAATACATTTTTAAGTGGATCTAAAACATGTATTAAAATTGGCCAAGCCTTAGGCCATTAATCAAGTGAATAAATTTTACTCCAATAGAATATTTTCTCTGACCATGATGTAATTCAAATACAAATCAATAACAAAATATGTCTTTAAAAACTACATACATTTGGTTATTTAAATACCCTCATAAATAATTCATAGATTTAAAATTATAACAAAAATTAGAAAACATTCAGAAATAAATAATAAGGAAATTTGCACATCTCAAAATGTATACGCTGTATTCAAAGAAATATGAAGAGGAAATTTTATAGATTTAAATCTCATGTTAAGAAAAAAAATCACTAAAAGTGAATGAGCTAAGCTTCCAATTCAAGTTAAGAAAGATATAGCAAAAAAATAAAGAAACTAGAAGAAAGAAATGCCAGTGATCTAAGCAACCACTGTACATCTACCAGAATGGCCAAAACCACAAACATTGACAACACTAAATGCTAGAAAGGGTGTGGAGCAACAGAAATGTGCATTCACTGCCATATCTGGGAGGTACTAGAAAACTCAAAAGAAAAAGGCATACATGGAAGAGAAATAGAACAGAAGCAAGACTAAATGATAGTTCATGTGGACTGTCTGCATAGACTGACCATTAGAATAAGAATGTTCAGCAGGCATACTATACATAACATCAATACGCAAAAATCAATTGCATTTTATACACCAACAGCAAGGAGGTAGAAGATGTAATTAAAACAAAGATATACTCAATAGCAACAAAGGCTATAGTATCTAAAGTGCTGAGGAGTAAACCTAACCAAAGATACTGTACAACACTTTTGGATGACACTTTAAAAGACCTAAATAAGTCCATGCTATTGTTAAGACCTGGTTCAGCCATGTTACTATGTGAACTCTGGCCGGACCATGCTTTTCCCTAAGTTTTGGCCCCCTCCCCTACGTTGGGGAGGTGAGTCTCCTCTCTCTCTCTCTCTAATCTTTCTAAATAAACTGTATTTTCCAAAAAGAAAAAAAAAAGACCTGAATAAAATAGTAACCAGCATAGACAGGAAGCTGATGAAGATGAGGCTGGGAAAGCAGTCAGGGCCAGCTCATGATGGGCCTCTGGGATCCTATCAAGTGACCGGAAATAATTTTTAGAACAAGAAGTCATTCCTGACAGGGTTTAAGTTGGGGGTGAACATGAGCTCCAGTAGACTGTGATCATTCTGGCATTGGTGTGGTGAATAGACTGAACAGGGGCAGCATTTGAGATCAGGTAACAAGCTAGGAGGCTGAGCTGTCCTCATGTGAGTGAGCATGACCTGGACTAGCACGGGTGCCCGAAAGTTTTTGTGGCTGGTCCCTGTCTACCTCTTCAGCCTTAACCCATCTGAACTTTATGCTCTGTGTGTTCCTTGATTCAATGACATCTATGTGGTTTCTCATACCTCCAGACCTATCGTGAGCCTACCTGTAGGGACACTCCCCAGACTCCAATTCCCAGGCAGTGGGCTGGATAACAGGCATCTGTCAGATTCAAACTTGGCTGTTGCATTCATTTGGAGAACTCTCACTATTCTTTCAAAGCTGAGGTAGTTTGTTCCCAATGTATTCTTTTAACACTTCTATTGTAATACCTAAAACATATAGATATGCCAAGTTTCCCAGTTTTTCTACAGACTGAAAGTGTTTGTAAGTCAGGAAGCTTGTCTTAGGCACTCTTGTATCCCTAGCACCTAACACATACTTGAGATTCAAAACTTATCTGTTCAGGAAAGAACGATAGAGAGGTGAAAGGAAAGGGGAGTGAAGGGAAGAGAAACAGAAGGTAAAGAGAAGAAAAAGAAAGAATTCCATCCATTGTTTGATATTTCAAGCTATTTTTCAGATCCCAAACAGAAAAATAGTGATAATATATTGAGTGCCACTCTGAAACTGGATTCTGTTTGGAAAACATAGCCCATGTCGGATTTCTACCTCCACTGCCCTACGCTTGGGTAGAGAAGTGGTGAATTCTGGCCTGAGTGAGAGTTAAAGCAGCTGGCTAACTATGACCTGTAGACCATCTCTGGCCTTTTGTCTGTTTTGCAAATGAGGTTATATCAGAACAAAATCATGTTTATTCATAATTTACATATTATCTATGACTGCTGTTAATAGTTGCAACCATAGTAGACCATATGGCATGTAATGTCTAAAATATAGACTCCCTGGGCTTTTACCAAAAAACTTGGATGACTCATGCTATAAAGAGCCAAAACTCACATGACCAGCTGGAAGTTACACAATCAAGGCTGCCTCCTGGTGGCAGAATAGCACGACAGACCCTCTGCTTTCTTTCAAGTTTACTCCTTGGAGTAATAGATTGGATTAGGCAACATGACAAGCCACTTTGGGGTCATAGAATAATGGTACACAAAAGATGTAAAGTGAAAGCAGCAGAGAGCAAGAAAAAGAGAGACACAGAGAGAAAACCGTTGACAAGAGTTAATGACTGAATTGTGTCAAACATAATCATCATACCTAGCCGAGGGATTTTCCTTGTTATTTTAAAATAAATCTCAGACTTAGGAAAGATAAAAGGCTAATAGTCCCGGAGGCTGCTTTATTTTTATTTTAGAAAAAAATTAGCTGATCTGAGGTTAGGGAGCTCTTATTGTCAAAATATTTTCTTTTCCAAAGATGCAAATTAAAACCACAATGAACTATCACCTCACGTCTGTTAGAATGGCTACTACCGAGATGACAAAAGATGCAAGGAAAAGAAATCTGTAAACACTGCTGGTGGGACAGTCATTATGGAAAGCAGCATGGAAGTTACCGTAAACATTAAAAGTAGACCCACCTTAGGGTCCAGCAATCCCAATCCTTGCTATTTATCCAAAATAAATGAAATCAGGGTACTGAAGAGAACTCCGCACCTCTGCATTTACTGCAGCACTGTTCACAACAGCTAAGATATGGCGCGTCTAAGATCGTTTACCTTCCACGCAATGGCACTTTTGTGTTGACTTCAGACACTTCTCTGGGAGGGCCTCATTACATACACTTTTTTACAGATCTTGACTTAATCCAAATGAAAAGGCACTTCAAGAATTTACATATTTCATTATGGTCGTAAATTATTATTTTCAAGAATTCATACAGAAGCCTAGACCACTTTAATATTGGAAAAATCACACTTAGTGCTCATTTATCAAAAAATGGAAAGCGATGATGCTGGAAATATCATACTGATTAGTTTTACTTGGATGCTTCAAAGAATAATTTTAAAAACCACCAATTAATCATTTTGCAATTACATAAAAAATAACTCCCTGGGACAAAAATTAGCATAGTTTTGTGACAAGCTATTTTTTAGCTGTCTTTCTAGGGCTGCAAAATTATGTCTTTCAGTATTTCAAGTAAAACATTAGTACATTTGTTCTTTATTAAGCAGTGTTTAATTCATTTACAGATGCATCTTTGATATTCCTTAAGGTCTTCCTCAAAACTCTGTGTAAACATAAGTTCTTGTAACATGGGTCAAGAGCATGTGTCTTTTTTTATTGTAAAAATCCAGACACAATTCTAGCCCTTTCATCGACTTTTCTTCTGTATATTACTTAATTATTCTGAATTTTTGTTTCTAATCTATAAAATAAAGTTAATGATAGTACTTATAGAGTTATTGTGAAGATTAAATGAGTTAATACATGTAAAGCTATGCACATTTTCTGGTATATGGTAAATGTTCAATGAATTAGATTGCTATTATGGTTCTGGTATGAGCCTTGGGAAGCTAAATATGTAGTCTGATCACCATGGTAAAAATTCCCTGGTGAAATCATTTATTATAAGCTTCATCCTGACAGTTGGGCTTTGTGTTTGGTATTTGAGTTTTTGCTTCTTTTGTTTTCTTGTTTATAATAAAGTGGTGTTGACTTGGTTTTTCTTAAAAGAGGGCCAGCTTAGCTGGGTTCAGTGGCTCAGCCTGTAATCCCGCGCCTTTGGGAGGCTGAGGTGAGTGGATCGCCTGAGCCCGCAGGTTCGAGACCCGCCTGGGCAGCAAGACCTCATCTCTACAATAAATAAATAAAAAAAATCAGCCGGGTGTGGTAGCGCATGCCTGTAATTCCGGCTACTTGGAAGGCTGAGGCGGAAGGATCGCCGGAGCCCCAGCAGGTCGAGGCTGCGGTGGCCGGGAGCGGCCACTGCACTCCAGTCTGGGCGACAGAGTGAGACTCCAACTAAAAAAAAAAAAAAAAAAGAGGGCCAGCTTTTCCAGAATCCTTGGCAGATTGACATCTGGACCACAATCACTTGGCAGAGCCTTTAATAGGCATGGCAAACCCATTGCACACATGCCACACTTCACTCTCCCACCCAGGAAAAACACCATTCATCAATGACAGCATTTCTCTCCCAACTGAGTTCTAATGTAAGCTCAGAATCCCTCTCAATACATCACTCCCAGAAGGCAAGAACCGTAGATCAAAGACAACATATGTCTGAAATATGTTGGCCTCCCTGACTCAGGAGAGTGTATCTGGTGAATTCTTGTCCTGTCATCCTCTCTCGCCCGATACCTCCCGTTCCTCTAGTTCTTTTACTCTGTGTCTACCCTTAACTTCCTAAGTTACCTTGGTTTTTATCCACCAATGATTGCCACCCACCCTTGATGTCTGAGACCTACTACTGACATAGACACCGATATGTTACTTATTACATTTCTATACTTCAAGCAGCTGTGTAGAAAATCATATCTGCCCTTGTGGAGTTTGCAGTCTAATGATGACATGAACAGTAACACATAGTAACATTCAACCCATTCAATTACAGTTAAATTAAATTGAGGTAGGGGCCTTCCCACAACAAAAAGATAAGGGCCTTTCCAGAATAGAGAAGAAAGGAATGTGGCACAATCCATGTCATAGTGCGCATGTGTAATCCTGCTGCAACCCTGAGCTATGGAATATCCAGTCAGAATGTATATTGCCAATATGTTGCCTTATAAGGGAAACAAAGGGACTAGAATGTAAAGGAAGGGAAACAAGAATATATAAGACAACACCTCACTACGTTCAGGGCTCAGCCTTTGGATGTGAATCTGCTGAGCCAGTGCTGGCACAAATAAATGCTGCTTCCTGGCAAAGAAGCCTCAGTGTCCCATCTCTCTGTAAAGGATCCTACCACAAAATATTCTCAGGAAAAGTATGGAAGGCGGACCTGATTAAATCTAGTCATCAGTAAAGGCTTTCTCAGGGTAGTGGTGTTTATGCTGAAATGCAAAAGATGAACAGGGCTCAAACAGATGTAGGTGTTGGCGAGAGGTAAAAAAGAGTGTCCCAGGCCAGTCTGAGTGAAGGTTGAGAGAGAAGGGGAGTCTAGTGTGTTCGGACAACTGAGCCGGCCATGCTAGGAGCATGGGTTGAAGGCAGTAAGTCATGTGACTAGACAGGTGGGTGGGAGCCAGGTCGGTGAAAGGCAGTGAGAGTACATAGCATTTGTGAAGTCATCATATGAACATGTTGAAACCACTGAAAGGGTTGAGCAAGGGAGTTACATGATCAGATGGAGTTTTAAAAGATGATTCTGGGCACTGTGGGGTTAACTGATTAAATGGGAGTAAGAATGCATGCAGAAGATCTGAACAGGAAGCAAGTAGGGCAGTCCAGGTAAGAAAGGAAATAACAGAGTTGAGCAGCATGGAGGAAGGGTGGAGCTACTGAAGAGGTAAGATCAGCACAGCCTGCGACAGGCAACCAAATGGGAGAACTTGGAGGACACCCAGGCTTTCGCTTATGACATCAGGGACACGTAATGCCATTGACTGAGTTAGGAAGTGTGGCACAAGGACCACGCATGGTGGGAGAACATGAGCTCTATTTCAGGCGACTTCAGGTGGCTGTGCTTCAGAAGTGTCCACACTGGACAAGTGTGCAGTTGGACACACAGCTCTGAAGCTCAAGGGAGAGCTCGGACACAGAACTGTGACCGCCACTGATGTGTGGTGGCAATTAGTCATGTATGTGGATGCAATGACACAGAGATGGTAGAGATGGTAATGAGAAATGACCCTAGAGCTCGGCCTTGAGATTAGAGGTCAGGTGGACAAAAGGACCCTACAGAAAGGGGGAGCTGAAGGAATGGAAAGAGAAATAGGGAGTAACCAGCAAAAAGCAATGCTGTGGAAGACAGGAAAGTATTTAAGAAAAGGGCAAAGTGAAAAGGTCAAATGGTGAGGTTCATTAAGTTGAGGTTTAGATTTCAACATGAAGGTCACCGGGAGACCTTATGGGGAAGGTAATGGTGGGGTTCAAAACTGAAGACTGTTGGAGATGACACCTGGGAACACAAAGGAGAGGAGAATCCTTGGGATGAAGAAAATTCCAAAGAGGCCTGGTTTGTCTTTTCAGATGGGAAAGATACTTTCGTGTTTGTGAAGAAGACCCTGTAGAAGAATGTCAGAAAGGATAGTGCAAGGAGGTGGTGATGGTTTGGGTGAGGATCCTGGGAAGGAAATGGCAGGTGTGGAAGTCGGAGCGCAGTGATGGTGTTAGTCGCAGGTAGAGGAGAGGAGGAAGGAGTCGGGCATAGGGAAGCAGGTAGGGGAATGGCAACGTTCTGAGATGACCCCACATGCAGGGAGTGCACAAGAGGGAGGGTTTCCTGCCATTAACGGCTTGAGGTTATTGCGGCTTATGTGAAATCAATCTAAATCTGTGCTCTGGGGATAATTAATACCCAGCCCTCCTTCCCTGATCTCCATTTCTTTTTAAATAATTAGGAGACTCTTTTTTAATGTGTTCTTTAGAGATTAATACAAAGCAAAAATCAGAGAGCTCTAAAACTTTTTGGTCACTTTAAGGCCAGTACAAGGTACTCTTTGAAAAAAAGGAATCCTCTTCAAATTGGCAGAAACAGGGATAGTGTTGTTGTGGTTCTGTCTCCCCATCATTCAGTATGAGAATTTTGTCCTGAGAAGTAACACAACTTGGCTTCTGAGGCTGTACAAGGTCTGACAATTAAGTTCATGAACCATCCTAGAAAAACGTGCTGTGTACCTCATTGATGAATATAACCACAGTCACCTTCAAAGTATTCCCCTTGGGAAGCTACATACCAACCAGCTCCTAGTCTACCTGTCAAAGCAGTTTCAGAACTCTTTTTCTGGAATGGTCATCAGAACCAGAGTAATTATTTGTTGAGGTCTGACAATTAAGTCCATGAACTTGCCACTGTGCACTTATGTTGGCAGCACTATACAAATAACTGTATTGGAATACCCTCTCTACTCACCTGATCTGGTCCTCAATGACTTTTTTCTTTACCTGAAGATAAAGGAAATATTGAAAGGAAGACATTTGATGACATCCAGGACTTCAAGTGTAATATGACAACAGCTCTGATGGCCATTTCAGAAAAAAAGTTCCAGAATTGCTTTTATGGGTGTACTAGGTACTAACATCAGTGCATAGTTTCCCAAGGGGAGTGCTTCAAAGGTGACCATAGTGATGATATTCAGCAGTGAGATACACAGCAGTGGTTCTAGATTAAGTTCACAAACTTAATTGTCAGAACCCATATAAAAGTCCACTCTGTGTAGGCAGCTGCTTTCAAACTGTATTTTCCCTTGGAAGTGAAAATGCATCCACCTTTTAAACTTGACTGAAGATAAGGGTGTTATGGAGGACACTTTTGAAAATTATTTTTTTGTTGCAGAGAGCAAGAAAAATGGTAACACGAGTATTTGGCCAGGTGTGGATAGAAAGGAGTATAATCCCTTGATTTCAAAGGCTGAGTCCCATCACACTTCTAGTTGTTGTATAGACATTGGACTGACCTTCTGAGAAGCTTCTGCACTGGCTGGGGTTTCACCAGCTCCTCACATGCTGTTTTTCCTGTCTTATCTTGAAATAACGGATCACAGCGTGCTTCCATCAGAACTGTCTTCAGTAATCTCACTATCAATTCATTTTCTGTAAGAAATATAAGGCAGATTTTTTTAAAAAGGAAGAATGGGTTTAGCTGCAGTGCAGCCTCTAAAAAGAGAGTTTCCAAATATTTGGAAAAGCAAAGACTTTTCTGCTGTTTTCATGCAAAGGAATAACAAAAAGTTTCCCTCTCCAGGAACTTGATATAAACTTCCCTCTCCCCTTCTTCTGGGCTATGTGACCCTGTGGCATCTGTTTAACACAACAAACTCCCATATCTAAACTATTATGCTACATGGGGTTGTTCCCAGTAAATAACTTCAGCACATAACTGATACACAGTATCTTATTATTAAATGAGCCTGTAGAAGTTTAATTAATTTAATTAGGCTCTTAGTATGACTTTGCTCTGGGTTTCAGTCTCTGGTCAGTACAAGACTCCAACAATCCAGTTATCCATTCCTTCCTCATGACCAGCCCTTACTTCTTTCCCAGCTTGAGATTGCTTGTTCACAGAGTTTTGACTCTTTGAATCAATCTACTTGACTTCCAAGTGAATAAACACCTTCTTGCCTGAGTTGTTCACTTTGACCTTCATATTGAACTGGGTCTGTGGAATTTGGAAATTAGACTCCCTCCTCCCTTACTATTCTCTCAATTGCTTTCTATGTGGAAAGTCAACTGCCACAGAGATGCAGCAGGTGCTTAAGGTGGAAGGCAGTAAAGGAACCAGTCGTAGAAGGAGCTGTAGCTAACGAGGCCCAACCCAGGTCAACCACAGTTCTGCTAGACCATCTGCCACATCAAGAAAAGCCAGCAATCCAGATATGCAGAGAATCTCAATCATCAAAGGCAGGCAGATATCTCAGTATATTGTCTGGATCGAAACAGATTTACGCATGCATTTGGGTCACAGGCTGCTGCTTCGTTGCCCCTGGACATCACAGTTTGGGAGGAGGACTACTTCTGGTGCTGTGGATGGCCAAGGCTCAACAGGCCTTTAGGCCCAGGCCATGCTGGGGCCTCCCTGTGTTTCGGAGAACTGCAACTGAGCACTAAGATAACCAGAGAGGTGGCACATGGCAGGACCAGCAAGGGCCTCACCATACCGTGGACAAGGGCTGATTGGACCTGACAGGATCAGGCCTCAACAGCGCCTCTGCATGTGGCAAGAAGGAGCACAGAGGTCACCAGCTCAGTCCTAGTCTTTAGTTCACTTGGCGCTAGAAAGAGACTGTTCTTCAGCCCCTGATTCTATCAGCCTGAATCATTCTGTTATGTTCTTGGGAAACCGGGGAGACCAGTTATCCTCCAGAGAGCAACGTGGAACTATTACTATAAGATGGGACCTCTTAAAAATCCACTGAACACTGAGTATGCCTATATTTTTGCCCAAGTTGGTACAAAGCACTTAATAGTAAAAACCAAATCATAACAACAGATTGCTGTCAGACGCCTAAGACTGGAGGCTTTATGCTAGCCATATGTTGCATGAGTTAAGATCCTTTATGAACAACACCATGGTGTTAGAACCATCTGAATCCCTATGTGTACCAAGTATTAACATTTAAAATGAATTTCTTAATGTCTGCAGCTCAGGTAAGACACATATTTAATATCTTATTCCAGTGCCTGGGACAGGGTTAGGCCCTCAAAATTGTAGTTCTGATTACTATTAGCAGTAGTTACATCAGCAAAATCATTATTGTTTCACAGTCCTGAGAGAGATGTAACTGTGCCTTCTTCAAATTTTCAGAGAATAATTCTGATTTTGTTGCAGTAAGATTTCTGGAAGTCAAGAGTCTATATAATTACATGCACCATTGCTCTTTACTTCTGCTGAATCCAGACATCTTTCCTCAGGATGCCAGGTGAGAGGAACTTGACTCTACCTACTCTAGTTTGCAAATTCAGTGAGCACTGTCTTGTGATATCTCTTGGTCTTCACTAAAGACACTGTGAAAACCAGCATGTCACCTTGCTTTTGTGTTTATCTGTCACCTTCATTTTTCATAGGGTACTTGGAGAAGGGTACTTTCAACTACTTATAGCTTCAGTCACTTTTAGTGCTTCAGTAATTACTGAAATATGTATAGGAACATTTTCAGGAACTGAAATACAACATGTGTGACTGAAGAAAGCAAGTGAAGTCATATTAGAACTCTTTTGGTTATGAGTGGCACAAACTCCATTAAAACAAACCTTAAAAGAAACACAGAGAGATAATTTATTGACTCTCTTAACTGGGAAATTTAAGAACTGAGTTTTAGAGTTGAGATTGTTATGGAAGAGACAAAACTCTTATGAGGATTAAAAATGGCTATGAGGACCTATATTAATATTGGAAAATAATTACAAGCCAATGAAAGTTTCTGCTGAAGCAAGTAGAATGGACAAATTTGAAGGAAGTTTTTCCACTAAGAAAAAAATGTATTTATTTAACAGCTCTTTATTGTGCACATGACTGACATGGTCTGGTTGCCTCCCAGACAGCCTTTCTGTCTTCTCCCTCCAGTGTGCCTGGGACTGATGCATATGACTGGGCTGTCCTCTCTCCAGCTCTGATTTCCCAGTGTCAGGCCCTGTCTGAAAGTTCCAGGCTCAGAGGAGGGGGCTCAGAGTTACTCTTGCAATTCTTACTTGCTGTGCCCTTGGTTGACCAAGGTATTGTTCCTCTCCAAAACCGCAGCTTCTTCCAGATGGGTCCCTCCTGCAGCTGAAAGTCTCAGAAGATTCCTGTAAATACTCTCCTCTCCTTTCAAGCCTACTGGTGATGGAGCTTTCTGGTTTTGCTAGCTCCTGGGTGCTTTGTCATTTATAGAGTTTACTTAAACAGGACTGCCTCTTTGTAAAAAACTGGCTTAGCAAACAGTTTCCAATAGCCCCTCATGACTTGACTGTCTTCTTCTTGCTGATTTCCTGTCTAATAGAATAACTTGTATTAGATCTGGCCCCTGAAAGAAAGACTTTCAAAATGTAATTCTGTAATTGAGCTGCTCTTATGCTGAATGGGTCAACTAACCTCATGGGGTGTGAGAATGGCACACATGTTCTGTAGCATCCAGTGGCATCCCGATCACTCCAGTGAACGCCAAAAAAGGTATGGGATGAAATGCCGATGGGGCACCAAACCTTGAGCAATCAAGTGGCTCCTGCCTTTAGAAATTATGATGACTATGGTGCTTACAGAAACTTTGGCATAGGTTAGTTGCTTCTGCCAGCCTCTGAGAGCAACCACAAGGTGAAGAACTCTGGTCTCTTGAAAGATTTCTTCTTTTGAGGAATCCATACCATTCCAACATCAATAGCACTTCCTCCATAGACATGGTCTATTGCTCTGCCCCATAAATCTAGGCTTAAATCTATATTCTCTGGCCAATAAGAATTCAGTAGACAAAATGTTATGGCAGTTCTAATCCCAGTCTCAGATGACCCTGCATGCACCCATTTTTATTCTTTGTAACCCAGATGGCCTCCAGTGATGGAAACTGGGCCAGTCCTCAGGTTGATAAGAAGTCATCTTCCTCTCATCATAGCTAAGGCAGCCAGTCAGCTGCCAACCATAGAATGAGGTCACACCACTTGCCAACTGGCTGCACAAGGCATCCACCACAAAGAGTGACTGATCAATGTAATCCCATGACAATTAAAGTGTCTAGTTCTCAAAATATCATAAAGAAAACAAGTCACCTTGGAAAAAGTATCAACAATATAATAGACAATGAGCTTTGCTTAGAAGTACATGAAAAACTTTTATAATTTAAAAAAAGTGAAAAGAAAGACAACCCAATGGAAAAATAGGTTGATAATTTCAGCAAGCATTTTTTTTTTTTAATTTTAAATATGTGGGGTACAATTCAGGGTTAGGTATACAAATGTTCATTATGCAGGCACCCTTGTTGATGAAATGTGCCCCCTTCCCCTTGAAGTTTCCCCATTACTGTCAATCCCCTTCTTATACTTTTATGATAATTGTTCAAGGTCCACTTATGAGTGAGAACATGTGGTACTCGGTTCTTTGTTTCTGTGATAGATCACTCAGTATTCAAGAAGCATTTTGTTAAAAAAAAAAAAGTAGAAAAAGACTACCTGAAACAGAAACATATAAAAATGGGCTTAATCCCTTTAGAATTAGGAATGTGAAAAATAATTGGAAAGGGATACTTTACTCACTCAAAATATTTTCAAAAATGTAAAAGAAAACACGAAAGGTGTTAAATTGGGTGATTGGTCGCAATTCTCATCACTCTGTAAGAGACTCAGGCAGGCAGAATGGGCTTCCTCACCCCTTTACACAGGCAGATTTTGCCTCACAGCATAGGCCATGACTGAGGGACCACCATGGTTTTGTGGATACCCCACAAGCTTCAGGAAAGCACTCATTTCTCTGTGACTCTATTCAATGGAATCATAACTCTTCGTTATCAATTTTACAAACATGAAATAAAGACTTCTATAACTGCCTTTGCTCAGGAAGAAGAGTAATAAGTACTCAAAGCAAGAATAAATTTTCCAGCTATAAATTAAGCACAAAGTTAACGAACCGTTTGAGTTAACAAGTGTTTGGTGAAATATCTTTACACTATTGGTAATGAGAGAACTGTGACGTGGAGTGGGAAAAGCCCTTGCTTAAGGACAATGCCAACTTTGTCACCATCCTCACCTGTGCATTGTATAGTTTCTACTGGGCAAATCACCTAATCTCTATCATTCCAGTTTATTTTTTTAATCTGAGAGTTTAAGGGGCTTTGAGTTGCCTTCTATATTTTGCATCTCAAATCTCTGAGACAATTTTCAATTATTTTTGCGATTTCTGCCTTCTCTGTGAAGAGGTCTTTTAAACCTCAGCAACTTGGTGAAGTCAATCAACACAGTGTTCCAAGTAGGAAATGGAATGTAAACACAGGCTGAGTGTCTCAGTGACCTTTGAAATAGTGGCACCGTGCTGGTTGCAAAGTAGTATCATATCACAGCACTGTCAAGATGGTAAAACAAGACATTTAGACTAAATACCAAAAAATACAAAGAAAGAAGAGCATACCAATGAATGATGCCCTCAATTGCTTTTTATTCAGGATCTAAATAGAAATTTTTCATAGTTCTAAACTTCTCACAGGCAATTTCAGTTTCATGCATATGGGAAGTATCAAAGTCTATTGATGGTACTGGGAAAAAGTCAAACATTTCTCCAACATCCAAGAAGCTCCCACCATTCTCGGGAAGCTGTCTCTGGATTAAGAACAAAAAACGTGCAAAAACCTAGAAAAGGGTGAGAGAGCTCTGACAGGGCAGCCAGTGCTGGCCTTCATTGGCCACAGAAGGCACCAACTTCCCCCATCAATGGGAGGGTTTGGCTAGAAAAAGCAGGCTGACCACCTGGGATCCTGCAAGGCTAGTCCTGGGCAGGGAGTTTCCTCCCCCAAAGCTAAAAACACACAAGGTCAGGCCACCAAATAAGTCACAACAGCAAGGAGGTGGTGAAATAGCATCAAGTGCCAAGATATAGGCAAAAATGGGGGCCAGAGAACCAGGAAGACAAGAATGAGCAATACTGGGTTCAGATGGAGGAAAGAGGGAGACAGGAACAGATGCTAGCACCAGATTCTGCTCACTGCTTGGGACAGAACTTTTAGACATGGCAAGATTGTAGAATGCTGAGATGAGATAAGGAGAAAGCAGTGACTATCACAATCCACGTTCTGGAACAAGTTGAGAAATAAATAGTGATTATGAAGGGCAAGTGATTGCTTTCACCAACGGGAGGCTGGAGGACCCTGCTTTAGGTGTGGCTGTGGAGTAGGGTTGTGAGTTAGACAGACTCAGGCACCCAATTTCAGGCAGTGCCTGGCCAGGGAAGGCCTCTCTGCATCCTGGAGGTCTACCAGGAAGGACTCACAGTGCCAAGAAGTAGGGAAAGCTCATCTTGGCTGTAAGCAGTCTTGGTCCCAGAACCAAAGGAGCTGAACCTCACCCGTCAATGATCCCACCTGAGTTCACCACTCCAGTACATTATTCTACTTCCTCAGGCAGAATAAGTAAAACAGAGGAGGGAGACGCATCCTATACAGACTGAATTCACTCATGGGAAGGAAACAGTAAGAAGGGGAAAGGCAGCATCCTGCGTGGGGGAGGCAGCCCAGCTTGGGCAGACAGGCCAAGACCGGGGAGGAGGCAGCACAGAATCAGGTGCAAGTGTCAGCCAGGGAGGGGAGATGTCACTGTATGGACTCCAGGCCTGTGATGAGCAGTTGTCGTTCCAATCCAACCGCGATGTAACAGACACTTTTTTATATAAATTTAAGGGGTACAAGCACAGTTTTGTGAAAATGGATATACTGCGTGGGGGTGAAGTCTGGGCTTTGAGTGTAACAATTACCAGAAGAGTGTACATGGCACCCATCAGGTAACTTCACATCCTCACCCACCTCTTACCCTCCACCCTCCCAAAACCCCAGCATCTATTACCCCATACTCTGCCATGTGTACTCATTATTTAACTTCACTTATAGGTGAGAGCATGGGATATTTAACTTTCTGTTTCTGAGTTATTTCACTTAAGACAGTAGCCTCCAGCTCCATCCATTTCATTGCAAAAAAACATGATTTCATTCTTTCCATGTCCAAATAGTGTTTTATTGCATATATATATCACATTTTCTTTGTCCATTCATTTGTTGAGGGACACTAAGTCTGATTTCATAGCTTCGCTATTACAAATAGTGCGACAATAACATATTTAATGAAATGAAAAAGCTTCTGAACAGCAAAAGAAATAACCAACAGAGTGAACAGACAATCTGTGGAATAGAACAAAATATTGGCAAAGTATATCTTCAACAGAGAACTAATATCCCGAATTTACAAGGAACTCAAAAAATTTAACACATAAAAAATAACCCCATTAAAAAGTGGGCAAAGGACATGAATAGATTTATTTCCAAAGAAGACTTACAAATGGCCAACAAGCATATGAAAAAATGCTCAACATCACTCATCTTCAGACAAATGCAAATTAAAACCACAATGAGATATAATAGTCAGAATTGCTATTATTAAAAAGCCAAAAAATAGCAGATGTTGGCAAGGATGCTGAGAAAAAGGAATGCTTATATGTTGTTAGTGGGAATGTAAATTAATAATTGACACTTTTTAAGAGCCTTGAATACCGAACAAAGGTGAAAAGGAATTCGTCAAGGCTGGCAAGCTCATCATCGTATTTCTGTGTCTGCGAATTCCTTAGGCCCGGCACACTCATCATCGTATTTCCGTATCAGTTTGCACTTCATCACTTCCCTGTAGCTGCTTGGCACTTCATATTTTTCAAAATACTTCCATATATTGTCATTTTATTTATGCTCATTATCATTCTTTTTAGAAAGACAAAACTGTCATTATTATTTCTATTATATCGAAAATTAAAGAGACAAAATGTCATTTTCTTGGAAGATATTTAGTATAAGAATTAAAATAAGAGCATAAATTTCCTAAAATTTTTATGACTATAATAAAAAATATTTTATTTATGTGATGGTGCAAATAGAAAGTTACAAAGAATACTGTGTTTTTCAAAATATTAGCCTTATTTTCACAACATAAAATTCAAATATCTAGAACTTCAGGCTGGGGCAAAGGTATCATCAACCACCTTGTGATGAAATCATTGGCCTTTCAGTCCATAAGCTAAAATTTTGCACAGTACTATATAGAGGAAAATCTATTTTCTTTTCTTTAAATAAATGTATTAAATGTAGGTTTACTTGGGTATATTTTACTTGGGTTTATTTTTGCTAAATGAAGAGTAATATAGAAAAACAATTGCAACCATTCCAGTAGAAAAAAGATACTTGAACATAAGCTTTTTACTCATCCCATTGTGCTGAGTGAACAATAAGCTTCTATGTTGGTGCCATTTACACAAAGAAGAAAAAACTTAGGTGAGTATATTTAAGTAAGGGAAATGGACACATAGAGGAATGTCATAAACGATGCAGCTGAAATGAGAGGGGGATACAGCTTGAAATGGGGGCATAAAGGATAAAACAAAGTGCATTTCTCTAAAGCCTAAATGTTCCGAACTTTTCCTGAAGATTTTATATAATATTTAAGTCCTTTTCTATCAAATTGTACTTTATAATCTTATAGTAGCTGAGTTTGCCCAGTTCAGCCTGTCAATAAAAATGATTTACCGTCACTGGCCATAATAGCCTTTTAAAAAGAGAGGGTAAACCGGGCTCGGTGGCTCAGCCTGTAATCCCGCACCTTTGGGAGGCTGAGGTGAGTGGATTGCCTGAGCCCGCGGGTTCAAGACCTGCCTGGGCAGCGAGACCTCATCTCTACAATAAATAAAAAAATCAGCCAGTCGTGGTAGCGCATGCCTGTAATTCCGTCTACTCGGAAGGCTGAGGCGGAAGGATCGCCGGAGCCCAGCAGGTCGAGGTTGTGGTGGCCGGGAGCGGCCACTGCAGTCTGGGCGACAGAGTGAGACTCTAACCCCCCTCAAAAAAGAGAGGGTAAATGATGGATATTAATTATCACTACAAGAATGACCACATTAGCATCTCCCTGGCTCTCACAGTGTCTGGAGAGTGAGTTGAAGAAAGAAAAACTCTTGGGTTCACGGCAGTTGGAAAGGTATAAGGACTGGATTGTGTGTTTCCAAAAGTCAACATGTTTCATCGTCTTAGTTGAGAACAGAGTGAGGGGCCTCTGCAGAGTCTCTGGGCTGACCTAGCCATAGCTAATAATTCCATGAATCCACAGAGGGACTCTGCCTTTATGATTTGTTCTTTGCCTATTGGGGTATTTTCAATGAAATACAGTGTGTCCTCAAACACATAGGGTCCAGTGGAAATGACTGGTGCTGTGACTGAAATATTGAACCATCTTTCCAAAAAGAAAAAGTACTTCTGGCAGTATCCCTTTTGCAGGAACTTCATCTGTGAAAAGTCCTTTAGGAAAACGTATTCTGCCCGGGAAAGCAGGCCCTGCTAGTGTTCCTGAGGCAGCATTTCAAGCCTTGCACCTCCCCCCGCCCATCAATTGAAAGATTCACCCATTCAAGTAGAGGCGATCCCATGGGGTCATTTGTTCTGATGGGAACATGAGCCACAGTCATGACACAAATATCCAACTCTGAAGCACTTGGCTCTAAAAACATTCACCTCTTTCAACACAGGAACTGCCCTGGAGCCCCAGCAGGTGCAAGTGCCCACAGTTCCCTGAGGGCTCTTTCATGGTGAATTTTTTTTGTCCCAAATGGGTCTGGATATCATCTTTTTCTTCTAAAAATGAGTAACCTACTCAATGATGTATTTATCAGAGACAATTGAGATAAATACAGCAAGTAACTTATCTGATTTCCTGAGTCTGGTAAAATTCTTGAGACTGCAGCAAGCCCTGGTGCCTTCATGGCTGACCCAGAAAGCCTGGCGGGGGACACTTCCATGATACAAAGCCATGAGGCAGTGCCACTAGCAATGACAGGTCATTTATCTTCTAGTGAGGAGAAAACAGCATCAGTCTGTAAGTGTAAACTGGTGTTAGAAATGCAGAAACCTCAGAAAGGGCAGATGAAGAGGTAGAAAGGAAGAGGAACAGGTGGTGTGAGTTGATGATGGTAATAAGCTTTGCAGACAGAACTGGCCAAGAGGCTGAGTGACAGGGCTCAGGTAAGAGTACTGTCTACTCCCAGATGCAACAAGGTGAACTCTGAGCATCTCAGCAATGGAATCCCTAATCCAGGAGAAGACGCAGGAACCAGAGATTGGCAAGTGCTATGGAATGAATGATTGTACCCCAAGATGTATAAGCCAAAGTACTAGCCCCCATTGTGGCTGTTTCGAGTAAAGAAGTAATTAAGGCTAAATTAGGTTATAAGGGTAGTTTCCAGATCTGATAGGATTAGGATCCTTATATGAGGAGACACCCAAGAGCTCGCTCTTTCTCTCTCCAAGTGTACAAACACACCAAGGAAAGGCCGCTGGACACACAGTGAGAAGATGGCCATCTTTACCCAAGGGAAGAACTCTCAGCAGACGCCAACCCTGCTAGGACCCTGCTCTTTACTGCCAGCCTCCAGAACTATGAGAAAATAAATGTCTTTTGTTCAAATCACTCAGTGTATGGTATTTGTTATGGCAACCCTAGCAGACTAATACAACACACATTGGCAAACAGAGAAGTTGGAAAGGGAGTTGGAGTTGGGTGACTTTAGGTTTTCGTGAGACCTGAGGAATTTCATGTAACGGTATCAGACTTTATATTTCTCGATAGGGTGTAAGCTGCAGGGCATTGGGGACTTAGTCATTCACTTCTGTGCTCTCAATTCATGGAACACAGCAAGTGCTCAATAAATATTTGTTCAGTGAATTACCCCTTAACAAGACTGGCCAGAAACTGCAGAGAAACAAAATCAGAGAATAAAACAACTCTCGTAGGAGCATTTTACACACAAAAGATGAGGGACTGATATTATATCCAAAACAGTTACAAAAATCGTCACTATATGTTCTCCAAAGTTTCAGGGTAAAAGTCGTTTTCTAGACTACTATACCAATGTCCAATGAGCCAATTTGATTGTCTTTCAAAAGGCAAGAGATAGAAAATGCTGTTGATAAAAAGGTAGGTAATTCAGGATGGATATAGTGGACTTTCTTACTTTTCCAAGAAAATAGCCTTTAAGTCATCATGACCCAACACTGAAAACAAACTTGTGCAAAGACCAGAAGTGTGCATGTGTGTGTGTGTGTGTGTGCATGAAACACCTCACAATTCTCAGGTTACTGATAAAGCAAACTTGATCAAAGTAATGATTATTAGTATTGTGAATGTCATATGCTCCATATACATGCATTGGAAAGTTACAGAACTACATAGGAAAGCTTAGGAGCAAAGCCCACAGTAAAGAACAATTTAAGCCACTTTTCGTGTCAAGTACATTTAGATTCTATTTGCCAAAGCCAATCCTAAATAATAAACCCAAAGTCAGGGAGAGAAGATGTTCATTTTACACACCAGGAGGCCACAGCAAGGATGTACATGTGTGGTTGTATTACATAGGGATAAAGTATTGGAACTAATATTCAATCTAATATACTTGGTATTTTCTTTTAATTTTTAGATTAGTAGTGTTATGTTATTGCATTTGTGTTGTTATTATTTTGCATATCCTGATCATTAAAGAGATTAAACACATTTTCATGGTATTTTTCCAGATGAATTTCATTTTCTAAATACGTGAGAGTGCTACGTATATATTTCAAAGACAAGTCAGTTGTCTATTATATGTTTTGCATGTATCTTCTTTCAATTCTCTCAAAGTTGTTTGTCTTCATATGCTTCCAACATTTTGAGGACCAGGAGACTTCATTTTAATGTAATTGAACTATCTATCACTCTTATGGTGAATGCTTTTACTATTTTTTTTTTTTTTGAATTGGAGTCTCACTCTGTCGCCCAGACTGGAGTGCAGTGGCCGCTCCCGGCCACCACAGCCTCGACCTGCTGGGCTCTGGCAATTCTTCCGCCTCAGTCTTCCAAGTAGCTGGAACTACAGGCGCATGCTACCATACCCGGCTATTTTTTTTTTTTATTTATTGTACAGATGAGGACTCGCCAAGTTGCCCAGGCGGATCTCGAACCCGCAGACTCAGGCAATCCACTCACCTTGGCCTCCCAAAGCGCTGGATTACAGGCTGAGCCAATGAGCTGGGTCGCTTTTTCTATTTTTTAAAAGAAATTATTCCCTACTTCAAAAGCCACAAAACATTTTTCTACGTTCATTTATTTACAGTAGTAGTTTTGCCTTTAGTGATTAGGACTTTAGTTCACCTGGGACTTGAGGGGAGGACATAGCGTGAAGCAGCGGTGGTCCGATTTCATTGTTTTACATGAATTCCAATTGTCCCATCGCATTTTGTTGAAAAGCCTGCATTTCTCCACTTACTCATTGTGCCATTTCTCTCATAAACCAGCATCCATTTACACGTGATTGAGTGGATGGAGCTATTTGTCCTGCCCACTCTTCTCTGTGTCCACCACTGAAACGTGCAGTTTTATCTGCTGAACATCAACAATAATCTTGATATCCAGTAGAAGAAGTCCACACACCTTGGGAATGGGGCAAGTTAAAGTGCTACAAAATTCACTGTTCTTTTCTCAGTAAGATCAGTTTGTTTTTCTGTTTTTCTTGAATAAATGCACTCCAGGTTGCTGTAAGCTTTCGGTTTATTTTCAGTGTTATGAAAAACTTGATTATGAGACTATTCGCCAGCATTTTATTGTTTTTCTGAATGAAATGATTTGTGAAAGTACTTACTCTGCCTTTCCTACTGATATAACTCTGATAAGTAAACTTTTTTTTTTTGAGTTGGAGTCTCACTCTGTCACCCAGACTGGAGTGCAGTGGCATGCTCCTGGCCACTGCAGCCTCAATCTGCTGGGTTCCAGCGATTCTTCCGCCTCAGCCTTCCAAGTAGCTGGGACTACAGGTGTGCACTACCACGACCGGCTAATTTTTGATTTATTGTAGATATGCGGTCTCACCAAGTTGTGGGGTGCGGGTCTCGAATCCGCGAGCTCAGGCAATCCACTCACCTCAGCCTCCCAAAGCACTGGGATTACAGGCTGAAACACCAAGCCCGGCCTGATAAGTAAACTTTTAATATTGAATTATATCCATCAATCTTGACAGTTCGCCCACTAATTCTCATAACTGATCTATCATTGCTTTTGAATGCTTCTATGTATACAAACATATCATTGAAGAAGAAAGACAATTTTATCCCTTCTTTTCCACTTTTTATGAAGTTTTTGTCATAGTAGAACTGCCAATAAAATGTTTATAGACGTAGTAAAAGCAAACTTTCATGTCTGATTGACAGTTTCAAAAAAAAACTTTGTATGTCTTTGCTGTTAAGTATAATGTTGATATAGATATATTTATATGATCCCTACCAGATTTTAAAATCTTGCTTCTTGATTTGGTTTCCTAAGATTTCTATCTAATATGAATGTCAACTGTTCTGCACATATTGAATAATATATTCTCCTCTAAACGCTTAATGTAGTAAATGACTTACCTTAATTGATTTCCTAATATTAAACCGGACTTGAATTTCTTGGATAAATTTAACATGGCCATATTTTCTTATTATTTTTGTGGATTTTTTTGAAGTGTATTTGCTATTATTTGCTTAGGATTTTGCTTCACTATTCATGATTAAAATTTGCCTGTCATTTTTCTTCTTCATATTAACCTTTTCAGGTGTTGATGGCATTAATAACATACCAGATTCAGAATGACTTAAGAAGTGTTTTCATATTACCTGGAAGATTTTGTGTAAGTGAAATACTTCTTCCCTGAGATCATACTCATGTGTGAAATCACTGAAATGTGGGTTCCCTTTGTGAAGCAATTATTAATTGCTGGTGCAACTCCCTCAGTTCAAATTCAGGTTTTTTTGTTTATTCTTAGGTAGTCTATTTGAGTTGCTACCAAAAAATACCATAAACTGGGTGACATAAATAGAAATTGATTTCTCACAATTCTGGAGTCTGGGAAGTCCAAGACCAAGGCACTGGCAGATTTAGTGTCTGGTGAGGGCTCACTCTCTAGTCCACAGATGACTCCTTCTATCAGCATCCTCAGGTAGGAGAAGGGAGAAAGGTCTCTATCACACCCCTTTTAAAGGGCACTAACCTCATCACTTAATCACCTCCCACGTGACAAATGTTGCTTGTTGTAATTTGAACTGTCATTGTTACATTTTAACAACTCTTTGCCATCCTAAAAGATAAACATTGTCTTTCTGAATGTCTCAAGGTGTCCTTATATCATATCAGTGAATACTCATCGTTCAAGTTTTCTCCATTCTCACAATCTCTCCTGATCTCAATGTCACAGGTCACGACATTTATTTTTCATCCTTGCCTACTGATCACATACATGGCCCTTGGGAGCCATGGAAAAATCTAGAGGGTGGCAGCAGGGTGAGCTCCAGTGAGCATCTATCCTTTTCTCGCTGCTTCTGTCAGGGAGCTAATTTTTAGCTATATTGTAGAGACTAGATCTTGCTATGTTGCCCATGCCGGTCTTGAACCCCTGGGATCAGACAATCCTCTACCCTGGCCTCCCAAAGTGCTGGTATTACAGGTGTGAGCCACAGCACCCAGCTTAGCAAGTATCCTGCTGGCTCCACCTCCTACCACACAACCTTCCACCTGCCCCATGAGTCTGACTCCCACAGCAGGACCTTGCTTCTGGGCCATAGAACTGCTGCCTCCATGTGGCATCTCTTCAGTTCTCCGGAGTGGCGCTTTCCTGCCGCTGCTGACATGTATTTCACTTTGCCTTCTTGTTGGTGCCTCCATCCTTCTCTTGACTAAGAAAATAGATAACACGTCCCAGTCATCACTCCCTGCATAAAATCCCCCACTTTAGGGGACCAGGAAAGATGTCTGTTTTCTTATTCGAATCTCAACTGACATACCTTTAACCATCCTCTTTTAAATTAATAGACTGGTACGACCCAGTGCCCACATGTTACAGTGATACATTTTCAAAAGCTTTCAATGCAGTAGAAAAACTTCATCAGTTTGTGGAAATCCTTTGATTTCCTATCTTGTCCATTCAAGTTGTGACAGCAGATTAGCACCACAGAAGTTGCGTGGTCCCTATCCTTGCTGGTGACTCAAAGTTGAAAGTCACACTGGTGAGCATGAACACTTAGTGTTATTCAGTGCTCTCTTATTTTAATTTGTTAGGCATGTTTTGATTTCTGATTGGATTTGTCAGGAAATTTACTTGGTATGTTTAGCATAAATTGCCAATTAATTAGCAGCCAGTGGGAAACTTTCATTAAATAAAATGAAATAGACATGTATTCTCACTTAAGGATGACAAGCATCTTAAGTATTGCTTCAAAGGAGAAGCACTCATACTTTTTGAAAGATGAGAAGTCTAAGGCAATATCTACTATTCTTATGAATTTATCAGTATATTAGCAAATTCTGCTAGCTTATCTCATTTTTTGCATCACAAATATATATTACTGAAAGTTAATGCCTTCCTAAAGTAGTGTGTCCTTGCTCTGTCTTGAGATAAGTCTGCACATACTCCGTTGAAATTCAGGACTCAGCAGGCTTGTTGAGAGCCCCACACCAGGATGAGCCTTCGAGCCCTTGAGGCAGATGTTGAAACCACCTTGAGCAATGCTACTGACTGTGCCATAGACACACTTCTGGAAACATTCCGGGTATATTGAAGCTTCCCATGTCAGGAATGACAGTCTGTGTGTTCTTTGTTCTTGCTATCCTGGTATGTATAAAGACAGGAATAACCTCACGCTCCCAAGGCCAGCTCGTTTGTAGATGATCTGCCAATGTGGAGCAGTGTTGCTAACCCAACAAAAAATCAATGTACACACAGTGGATTGAGTGGACAAAAGGTCTCAATCCACTGATGCTCTTACTTGAACAATCCCAGTAATGTCCTCTATTGACAGTAAAAAAAAGATAGACAGTCTGATGTGGATCTATGTGATGATTTGGAAAGAGGATTTAATGTCACTTAGTGATGTGTGACCTTGGAAGACACGCTTCATTCTTTGGGCCTCAACTTACTCATCCAGAAAGCAGAGAGTCTATACAGCCAACCTCCAAATCCCTTTTACCACTAACATTCCTTGTCCTGGAATCTTCCAACTTCCTGTCAATACTGTCCTTAATTAGGCTAGTCAAATGCAAGGAAAACAGGAACCAGGACTCCCAAAGAGCTGTGCTGTGGAAGGATAGAATGGTTAGTATTGTAGGGAAGTTAGTACTAATATTATCAGAAAACCTGCAGGAAGAAATGCTGAACCATGAAAGAAAGCTACTGATGATCAAGAAATAAGACTGAGAGAAGGGAGAGGCAAAGTTAGGTTGCTCAGTTAGGGCAGAGTGAAGAGAAAACACTATGGAGAAACAAGCCAGTGACAGAAGGAACATTCTTCGTGTGCTTTCCCTATGGGTCAAGGGGCAGGAAAGCCACCACCTCGTAGTGAGTCTCCTGAGGTCACTACAGATAACTGCACAGAATGTAATGATCTTTCAAGCCAAGACTTAGAATAGCACAGACAATTATTTAACAGGTATGTACCCTTGTCTAGGAAGCACTTTCTATACAGCCTAGTGGAAAGGAATTTCTTGATCATCTGACAGAGGGAATCTCTAAAAAATGCCCAACCTCTTTTTCTTTCATTTTTCATGTTGTCTCATTCTCAGGTAGCTGTAAGTTAACAAGAAGGAAAATCCAATCTCTGATGTTTCATTTAAAAACAGAAAACAGTATATCAAGTTGAATAGATTTTGCTGTGTGTTTTTACCCTATGAACAATTTATTCCTGACGTGTGTGAGATGTAGCTTGGTAGAAGAATATCACACAATAGCGACACATCTCTGTGCTTGAAGAGGCATTTGCTACGAGGGAAAGTTGACTTGCTCAACACTATAGCCAGTGCATACAGTCACAAGAAGTATTATGAAAACATCAAATAGCTTCCAGATTTTCCAATATCACCTCAACATTTGATCGTAGAATATTGTGTGTGTCTTCAGGACTGGATGCCACGGAGTTTGGAAGTTTTATCTCTCCTCAAGGGAGAAAACATGAAAACCAGTTCTTTTGTACACAAATGGAGAAATTCATACTTTGACAATAAAGTAGAGTGTCATGATTTCCTCACAGCATGTGACCGCAAAGACTATGGAGCAATATGTGGAATCCTGTATGTTCTTTCCTTTCAAAACTCCCCCATCTACTGACCAGTCTGCCAGCTCCAAATAGTGGAAGAGAAACTCATTTTCTAGAACCTACTTCATAAAATATGGAGTACTAGATGATCATTTGGAGTTAGGAATTATTAGTCGTAGGCATGATCATCAAAATCATAAAAATAACAGCAAAAGCAATAACAACACTTTTCATCACATCTAGTGCTTATTTGGGGACTTATACAAACTACTCAATTTAATTTCAATGGCCATTCTCCTGAAGTAGGTATTATTATGGTGCAAATTTTATAAATGAGGAAGGCAAGACTTGGAGGTATTGTGTTGAGCAGCTAGCTAAGAGCCAGCTTTGTCCACTCTGCAGTGGACTGCTTTCCAGAGTCTATGTTCCGCTGTCTCTTCCCATTCCCCACAACTGGAAATGCTCAGGACAAATGCCTGGAGCCAAATAGAGTAAAACAGAAACCATGGTCAGCCACTTTTTAACAATGAAAATGCCCTTATTGAAAGATAAGCTTTATCAATTTAGCAAAGTGCAACCCATCTTGTATTAGAAAAGAAGAAATGTCAACTGGTTTCCTCCTTTCAGGTCTTACCTACTAGTACTTCTAGTTATTTCATCAATTATATTATCCCAAAATTATTCATATGTCTAATTTTTTTTTTTTTTGAGTTGGAGTCTCACTCAGTCGCCCAGACTGGAGTGCAGTGGCCACTCCCGGCCACCGCAGCCTCGACCTGCTGGGCTCCTGGCGATCCTTCCGCCTCAGCCTCCCAGTAGCTGGAACTACAGGTGCGCACTACCACGTCCGGCTAATTTTTTGATTTATTGTAGAGATGAGGTCTCACCTGCCCAGGCAGGTCTCGAAACCGCGGGCTCAGGCAATTCATTCCCCTCAGCCTCCCAAAGCACTGGGATTACAGGCTGAGCCACCGAGCCCGGCTCATATGTCTAATTTAATGTTGTCCCTCAGAAGAGAAGTTTCTAAGACTATGGAGCAAATAGCTGATTGTTTTTAGAATTGTACACAAAGGTTTCCATAGGTGTTTATGGTGCTAAACAAATAATGCAGTATTTTCATATTTTTTCAGAATGTACAGTCAGCATTTAAACTTTGTCTTAAGAGTTTGCAAGTTGTGTTAAGCACGTATGTAGAATATATTCATGACTTAGTCACCACTTGATTTAAAACTCAACTGCAAGACACCAGGCCCACAGTGATTATTTTTTAAACTACTTCATCGAGGAACCATTCACATACTATGTGCTTCACCTCTCTGAAGTGTACAGTTCAATGTTTTTAGCATATCTACAGGATTGTACAAAGATCATCTCAATCTATTTTAAAATTTTGTCTCTTCGACAAGAAATGGCCAATAATGGTAAATATCTACTCCACACCACCCATCCCCAGTCTCCACCAGTCCTGAGCAATCACTAATCTACTCTGTCTTTATATATGTTCCTATCCTGGACATGTCGTGTATATGTAATTATTTAATCTGTGCTCTTTTGGAACTGACTTTTTTCACTGAGAATGTTGTTTTAAAGATTCAACCATGTTGCAACATGCATCAGTATTTTTTTATTGATGAATAATATCATATTTAGTGACTAGACAACTACACAACTCCATTCACGAGTTGATGAATATTTGATGGTTTCCACTCTCTGGCTATCATGAATAAGGCTACTTTAAACACTATGTACAAGTGGACACTGGATTTCATTTTTCTGAGATAGATGCCCAGGAGCAGAATTGCTAGTCTTTATGGTTCACTTTATTTTGAATTTTTTGAGGAATTGCCAAACTGATTTCTTCAGCAACTGCACCATCTGACAGTCCCACCAGCAATGTATAGAGTTGCAAATTCTTCACCCCCCTTCAGCAGTTATTATCTTTTTTGACTATAACTACCCCACTGGGTATGAGGTGGTGTCACATTATGGTTTTGATTTTCATTCCCCTATTGATTACTGGTGCTGAGAATGTTTTTAATGTGCTTAATAGTCATTTATTTGTCCTTTTTGAAAAAAATATCTGTCCAAATCCTTTACTCATTTTTTACAGAGGTGAAACTCATGTAACATAAAAAAGCAATCATTTAAAAGTGTGTATTACATTAAGACCATTTTAAAGTGCTTAGTGCATTCACAATTTGTATAATCCTGACTTCTATCAGATTCCAAAACAAAACACATGTGTAACATAGATCATGAGTATGAACTCTCTAGATGCACTGATGGGCTCAAGAGCCTAGGCATGCCAGATGCACTTCACAGTCAGACCACTCCATGAGCTCAGTTCCCAGTAGTTAGTTGAAGGGCTAGAATAAATGTAGGCCTTTCTTGAGAGTATGCAAGGCTTGTACAACTCAGATCTGCTAGGTTTAGCCTCTCCTATACAAATTGTATCCAGAATATGTAAATATCTCCTAAAACTTAATAATAAGGAAACAACAGAGATTGCAAAAAGACCATCTTGTATTAGAAAAGAAGAAAACTTTTCTGTAGAAGATATATAAATTGCCAATAAGCACTTTGAAAAGATTCTCAATATATTGACTCAACAGGGAAAAGCAAATTAAACCACAATGTGATACCAATAGACATCAGTAAAATGGAATCAATATAAAAAATGTTGGTTTGATGGTGGAGCAACTTGAAGTCTCACAGATTGTTGGTGAGATTGTGAAATGACACTGCCACTTTGGAAAATAAACATACACTTACCGTAAGATTCAGCAATTTCTTTTTTAGTATTTATCCAAGAAAATTTAAACTATATGCCAACACAGACTTATACCTAAATATTCATAACAGGTTTAGTTATAATAGCCCCAACTTGGATACAATCTGGATGTTCATCAACAGGTGAATGGATTTACAAATAAATGGTGACATAGTCTTGAAGCTTTCTTTTTTTTTTTTTTTGAGTTGGAGTCTCACTCTGTCACCCAGACTGGAGTGCAGTGGTCACTCCCGGCCACTGTAGCCTCGACCTGCTGGGCTCCAGTGATCCTTCCACCTCAGCCTTCCAAGTAGCTGGAACTACAGGTGCACGCTACCACGCCCGGCTAATTTTTGATTTATTGTAGAGATGAGGTCTCGCCAAGTTGCCCAGGCGGGTCTCGAACCCACGAGCTCAGGCAATCCACTCACCTCAGCCTCCCAAAGGCACGGGATTACAGACTGAGCCACGGAGCCTGGCTGGTGACATAGTCTTTTCATGAAATGCTACTTAGAAATGAAAAAGCATGAACTTCAAACATACATAGCACTGACACATGCAATCCCATACATAAACCCTAAAAGCATGATGCTGAGCAAAGGAAGCCAGGCATGACTGAGGGCATGAAATTCTGCAACAGGGAAACTAGTCTGCAAAGTTAGAAGGTTGGTGGCTGCATGGTGCTGGATGGATGGTGCTGCCACAGAATTTGGGGGAATAAATAAAATGTTGGCCTTGACTAGGATGGTGGTTGCAAACCTTTCTTAGAATTCATCTGACAGAAGCTTTACGATGAGTGTTTATCCTATGAAAACCACACCTCATAAAACCTCAAACTATAAGAACCTCAAACTACAAGAAAACACAGGAGACACCCTTATGGAAATTTGAACAGGCAACCAACTCCTGATAAAAAAAAAAACTCCAAATGCCCATGTCATAAGAGATAAGAAAGACAAGAGGGACCTCATCAAACTGAAAAGCTTCTGCAAAGCAAAAGAAACCATCCAGAGAGTGGGGAGACAGCCCATGGACTAGGATAAAGAAATATTTGCCAACAGTATATCGGGCAAAGGTCTAACTTCCAGGATCTATAAGAACACAAACATGTCAAAAAGAAAAAAGTGAGGAATCCTATTTAAAAATGGGCAGAAGACACAAACAGACAGACACTTCTCAAAAGAAGACATATGAGCAGCCAACAGACACATGAAAAAGTGGTCAACCTCACTAATCATCAAAGAAATGCAAATTAGAGCCACACTGAGATACCACCTAACTCCAGTCAGGATGGCCATCATCAATAACTCAAATACAGCAGATGCTGAAGAGGATGCAGGGAAAAGGGTACACTTCTACACTGTTGGTGGGAGTGTAAACTAATACAGTCTCTGTGTAAAACAGTTTGGTGATTCCTAAAATACCTAAAAATCAACCTTCCATATGACCTAGCAATTCCCCTCTGGGAATATACCTGGAGGAACTGAAGTCATTCTATAAAGAGATACATGCATACACATGTTTATTGCAGCATTATTCACAATAGCAAAAACATGGAACCAATTGTGCTGCCCACTGAAAGAGGACTGGATAAAAAAATGTGGTACATATACATAATGGAGTATTACACAGCCATAAAGAAGGACAAAATTATAGACTTCGCAGCAACTTGGATGGATTTAGAGGCTACCATATTCAGTGATCTATCACAGAAACAAAGAACTGAGTACCATATGTTCTCACTCATAAGCAAACCCTGAACA
This sequence comes from Cephalopachus bancanus, assembly GCA_027257055.1. Taxonomy (NCBI): domain Eukaryota; kingdom Metazoa; phylum Chordata; class Mammalia; order Primates; family Tarsiidae; genus Cephalopachus; species Cephalopachus bancanus. The sequence continues at coordinate 8,011,512 of JAPVLO010000133.1, forward strand.
TTTATCATAATACTATAAGAAAGGAATTGGCATAGTGACAAACTACCAGGGGAGGGAGTGGAGACATGCAACATTAATAAGAATACCTGATCTCAAACCAAGTGAAACGGGGACCAAAGGGAGGCCCAAACTTCACCTGTACAATGACCACTTGTATACCTAATCCTGAATTGAACCCTGCATCTTTAAAATAAAAATTTTTTAAAAAGGAAACCACACTTCACATAAGCAGATGTGTTTGAGCTGAAGCTGGGTACATGGCCTTGAAACTCAACTGCATTTCACAACTTGACTTCTGGTTTAGAGAGTAAATAAATCTCCTTCTTGTCAAACCAATTTTGATTGATTTTCTGTTAGTTGCTTCCAAAAGCATCATTGCTAATACATCTCCTTAGTATATAAAATATGCAGATAACCCAGTAAGTTTTTTATGTACAAAACTCATGTCTCATGAATTCCAAACAATTTGATTGCAAAACTAGTTTTCATATATTTCATAGTTTTTTTTTGTTTTTTTTTTTGAGTTGGAGTCTCACTCTGTCGCCCAGACTGGAGTGCAGTGGCCGCTCCCGGCCACCGCAGCCTCGACCCGCTGGGCTCCGGTGATCCTTCCGCCTCAGTATTCCATAATTTTTACTGCAGTTACATTTTAATGTAAATTTAAATCCTAACCAAAAGTCATACAGGTCATTATGCTTTCTCCCCAAAAATGGAATTTAAACTAAATTAAACTAAAATTCTTAAGTATTAAATGGTATATATAAAATAAAATTTAATATTTTAAATTTAATAGTATATATTTAATAATATTTACCTTAAGTAAATATTATTAAATACTTAATTCAAAAATATATACATGTAAGATATAGTATAAACTTTATGACTTTTAGATCTGAAAATCAATAATATGTTACATTTAAATATAAATGTTTAAAAATATTTAAATTACCATTTTAAATTTTTAGTTAATAAAAAAGATTTTAGTTAAATGACAGATAGGTAGATAGATATTTGGGTTTAAATTATTCTAAATTTGAGAAATGCTGATTTATGGTAGTAGAAATGTAGGTGTTATAGAAAAAGTCACATTCAGTGGTTGTTAAACATCACCATAATTTTTTTCCTTCATTGGTTGCTAGTAAGTGACAAAATGAGAGATGACTAGAGCTCCGTACCTTCTCATTTATTTATTTGTTCTTTCCTATAAATGAACAGCTTAAAGAAATAGCTAAGATGTCCCATGAAGCACAGCTTTTACGGCCCTCCCAGAATGCCAAGCACGCAAGGGATTTCTATTTATGTCTTCATCACACTCTCTCTCCTCCTGGCTCTCTTGCTGTTTCCTAAACAATAGCACACTGGATGGTAGTAATACAGTCTCTATTTTGTTATTTCTTTTGGATGGGACGCCTGCTTACATTTCAGCAATATGTTAAACCACTTTCCAGATTAAGCCTATACTCTTCTCAGATGACCTTATTTTTGTTTGACCAACTTTGAGATCATTTGATGTCCTGAGATCAAAGTCGATTCTTTTTCTTTTTCTTTTTCTTTATGAATGGACTAAGCAGATCCTCATGCCTGTCCAGTGAAGTAATGATGATGTTGTGTTCTAACTCAGCTGATTAGGATATTCTTGCATTAATTTCCCTCTGCAGTACCTTCATAACAGAGCTCTCTGGGTAAAGGCCATCTAAAATAAATTAATTAATTAATTTTACTCTGTGTCATCTTTCTCTCTTCATTAAGGAAGAAAATTTCTAAATATTTATGAAAACATTTTCTAATGTAGAGAATCTTGCTAAGTAAATTTTTAATCAGTACAGTGGAAAGACAATAGAAAACAGTGGTCAAAAGTATGGGTTCTGATCAAACAAACTGAATTCAGAAGAATTTTCAGTTAGTAGCAATGTCACCATGGAGATACGTAATCCCTTTAAGCTTTGTTTTCCTAGTTGATTAACCAGACAAATTAGGGTGGGTAACTACGTTGTAAATAAGAAAATGAAAGTAGACTTAGCAAATAAATGACATATGTATGTGTTCAATAAAGCTGAATTTTTATCCTTAAAAATTGTTATTGTTCTTATTATTTTTCCACGTCCTATTGATGATATTTTATTTTCATTATTTTTGAAAACAGAGATCAATGAAGGTACCAGAAATGGTCTTGTGAAGGTCACAACCATGTTAAGAACTGGAAATGCTAACAGACAGTACAATACAGTGAGATGGTCTCTAAGCGTCATGAAATTTCTAGAGAATAAGATATTACAGGTTAGATATTACAGAATGGGAGACTGCAAAGACTGACAACTGCCAGAAAGATGGCAGAAAATCTCCCAATAGTGTCATGACGTTTAGGCTTCCTCATGGACCACCTCCACAGGTCTGTTCAGTTGAAGCCCACATTTTCTGACTATTTTAGAATTTCTCCAGCCCTGTTTACACCTATAATGCCTCCTTTCCACCTCTTTCTCAACAGATGACAGTATATCACAGTTTTCAGAAGACAGACTAAAACTGTTAATTTCTTTTTTACTAATTTGCAAACCTGTCTATACTAGAACCTATCGATGTTCCTTTGTTCCTGTTATGCTAAAGGACTTAGACTTCCATGTGTGCTTTGGATCTTATCTCGTCCACCTTCCCCAAAAACCACATCATCTCTTTCTTTTTTCTTTCTTTTTTTTTTGAGTTGGAGTCTCACTCTGTCGCCCAGACTGGCGTGCAGTAGCCGCTCCCGGCCACCGCAGCCTCCACCTGCTGGGCTCCGGCGATCCTTCCATGTATACTTAGCAGCACCTTCTGAACTGGATCCTTCTTGTTGGCTTTTTAATATGCTAAGCGTCTCTTATAGGAAATAAAACAAACATCTCCAGTCACTTCTTGGTCTTCTCTCTCCACAAACAAACTTTTTAAGAGTTGTCAGTGCTCGCATGTTTTGCCTTCATTTCCTTACTTTTACTCTCCAGCTCTCTCTAGTCTGATTTCTGTCCACATCGCTTCACAGAAACAGCCCTTACTGAGGTAACTACTAAACGCCAGTTGACTCATCCCACAAGAAATATTTCTCACCTGATGTCTCAGGAGCATTTGTCACCTTACCCATGTTCTTTTCCTTAAAACCCTATTTTCTTGACTTCCACGACACAATGAGAATACAAACAATGAAAACTTGATTAAGTTAAAATACTGCCAAGGGTTACCAGGCAGTAGAACCAAAATTATGATTCCAGTATCGTAAATCTTAGTACATTGCTTTATTCAATTTATTAAATTAAGGAAAATACTTTCAGGGTTAAAAAAATTTTTACAGTACATGTCTTCTAATAGATACATGTAAATTTTAATTTGTGATTTATTGAACAAACTAAAGGCAAATTTTGAAATTAATGGTACAAATTATAAAGAATATAAATCTGATTCTAACTTGTATATAGAATAAGTCTGATTTGAAACTTGAAAATGCAAATTGAATTTTTTTTTCAAGACTGAAAACCCAAATAAACCACAAACAGATTAAAGCTCATTTCCTCCAGGAAGTATTTGTGCCCATAGTTCATTGATTATTTCAGGTCGGAAAAACTCTGCAGGAGAAGAACCCTGGACAACTCAGGGTGGTCGTTTCATCCTTATTCCCAGAATAATCATTGACTTCATTTGCTAGAGTCTTAGATGAGGAGCTAATTTCCTTTATTTTGTTCTGACTATAACTGAGATTGCCATTTGCTTCTGTTTAACTCTGATTAAAAGTAATAACCACTTAAGTGTGACTATTTAATCTAGTCAAAGCATCTGTCACCACCAATAATAGAATTTAAAACATGCATTATATGATATATTTTCCAGAATTTTATGTGTGGTTCAAAGAAGGAAACAAGTCCTACCTTGCCTCTTTTTAAGAGTACCCATTTTCTCTTACAAAATCAACCATTATAGGGTTTTGTTACCAAAAAAAACTGGCAGTCCAAAGAGTGACGAAGGAGGGAGCTTCTGCACCAGGTAGAAAGGTTGCTGGAACTGAGGGTCTGCATAAAGATCGACCCCTGTCACAGCCACACAGAGATAAGGCATTGTAACTCTTGACTTGAGACCAAAAAATAAATACGCAGATAGTGTTGTAAAGTTATAAAATAGAAATTGAAACAGGAGAACAGAAAAAAAAAGCAAAAAAAATTAAAAACATGATGTGCAGTTAAACCACCAATAGCCAAGCTGAAATAAAAGTTATGAAATTGAAAGCTAAGTATTAAATTAATCAGTCATGGAAATGTAAAATAAAAATTAAGAAACATGTTTTAAAAAGCCTATTATATATTTTATTTTGGTAAGAGTTCCAGATGAAGAAAAGGAATACAATGTGGAGAAACAATACTTTAAAAGAATAACTTAGAATTTACAGAATTTATAAAAATCCTGAATATTCAGAATCAGCTCCAGAAAGCAAAATAGTTTCTGAACAGAATAAATTAATTAATCCCCCTATAGTAAAAAACAAACAAACAAACATGTTATATAAGGCGACAGAGGTCAAAGAGGAGATCTTAAAAGAAATCACAACAACCACACTGTCTAGAGAAAATAAGCATCAGCCTATATTCTCTTTCAATGTAATGACAAAATAAAAACATTTGTGAACAAGTAAGAGATTGTAATAATAATAAACTCTCACTGAAAGAACTACTAAAAGATACAATTTGGAAAAAAGGAAATGTAGCCTCTAAAAAAGCAAGAACAAAAATGACTAAAGAAACAGGAACAAAATTCGCTTATTTGAGGGTCTAAAAAAATCAAGTTTAAAAAAGTCAGACCTAACTTCTGGTAATAATGGAAATGGAAGTGGTTACACTAACTTCCAACAGTTAAAATAGTAAAAATTGTATAATTGGAAAAACAAAATTTACTAAAAGACACTGGAAAGTATCCAAAAGCAGAAAGAAGCTGAGAGAGAGTTTAATCTCAAAACCCTGCAACTAGAAGGGAGAGAAATCTTGAGTGTGGACACTGCTGGTCCCAGGACATTACCCAGTGCCAATGGCTATGACTATGTTTGAGGTTGGCGGGGGGAGATGGATCATTACAGCTCTACCAGGTAAAAATTCCAGAAATCAAAGTTCACATCCAAGAAGGAAGCTGGGAAAACACCGGAAAAATGCAGCAACATAAGAAACAAAGAAAAGTGAGACCAGAATTCAGAATATAACTTGCTCTTCTCACTGCTGAAAACTATACTCTGCGCACACTGGGAGATGCCAGGCAACGTGAAGAAAAGGCTGACTGGGAACACAAGGAGTTCTACTCTTGACAGGTAGGCTGATGCGGGACCACGCCCATGAGTCTGATGCTTTTCTTGAGTGAGTGAAGATTGGACTGTCATCAACTACATTAACATAATAGCCAATTATATATAGCACCACACAACAATTGAAGATACATATTCTTTTCAAGTGCTTATAATATGTACAGGAAGATAGAATATAGGATGGATCATAAAAAAATCTGTAAAATATTTGAAAATATTTAAATATTCTATAATATTTTTTCTGACCAAAATGTCATATAAATTAAAAATAGCAAAAGTAATAAGTCTAGAAAGCCTTAATCTGGGAATTAAACAACTTATATTTAAATAATTCATGGGCCAAAGAAGAAATTACAAAAAAAATTGAAAATATTTTGAACTAATGATAATAAATACAACACATCAATATATTTTGGGTGCAGTCAAAGCAGAGCTTAGAATGGCATTTTAGTCTTTAATTTTGTATATAGAAAAAGAATATCACAAATCAGTCCTAATCATCTCTATTAGAAACTAGAAAAAGAACAGCCAATTGCACTCAAAGCAAGCAGAAAGAAAGAAATAATACATGTAAAGGCAGAAATCAATTAAATTAGAAACAGAAAACCAACAAAAGAAATCAATGAAACTAAAGTTTGTGCTTTGAAAAAAATCAATAATATAAAAGTAAGACTGATCAGGAAAAAATAAAACACAAATTATCAGTACTAGACATTTTTAAAAAGGAAATAATTACAGATCTGATGTTGCAATCAATTCATGCCAATAAATTAGAAAATTTAGGTCAAATTTAAAAATCCCTTGAAAGATATAAATTACCAAGTGTCACTTAAAAAATACATAATCTGAATAAAACTATGCTTATTAAGATTATAAAATCCATACTCGAAAACTTTGTTACAAAGAAATATTCAGGTCCAAATAACTTCACTGACGAATTCTACAAAATGCTTAAGGAAGAAAGACCAACTTTACATACAGTCCACAGAAAATTAAAGAGAAAGAACAAGTACCAGAGTATTTTATGGGGCCAGCTTTACTGTGATATGAAAAAAAATCAGACAATGGCACCCAAGGGGGGGAAAAAACTAAAGTACAATATTCTTCAAAAATACAGCTGTGAAAAATAAATATGAGATATAAACAATCTTGAGAAAATATGCCAGCAGACACTACCAGCTTGGACTGAAAGGATCAGAGAGAATACAAAATGAAAGAAGTTTGCTGGATATCAAATATACTTTTGAAAGAAAGCAAGTGATAAAGTTCCTCAGATGCAGGCATATGTTACCTTTCAGAAGAAAGCAAATATGAGTTTCAAAGGGTGAAACCAAAAGCAGAGAGGGCATCACCCAGACCCTCCAGTGCAAAATGAGAGCTCAGGAGCATGGAAGAGAGACAGACAATATTGTACTCAAGCCTGGAAACCTAATCAGGGAATTCAGCTTAGATTTGCCTGGCTAAATTTCAGAACTGCTTTGGACCACTTATTCCTTTTTCTCTTCCATTTTTGCCCTTTTGTATTGGAATGCCTCTATGAACCTATACTTGTCCTACCATTGTGTGCAGGGAATAGAGGGATCATGTAAATTGTCTCTTTAGTTTCATGAGTCCACAGATGAGGAGTAATTGTGCCCTGAAGTCCTCCCACTTAATGGATTATATGCAGGAGGCTTATCTGTATGTGATTTAGATGATATAAATGTTAAAAATTTGGACTCTTGAGCTAATGAGATTTAGATAATATTTGGATTTGAACAAATGCTATAATGGGGTAAGACCCTTTGAATGCTTGGGAGAAAGAGAATGATGCATTTGGCAGGAACCTGAATCTTTAATGGCCATAAGGTAGACAGTGATGGGAAGAAATATAAGATAGCCCCCAAGAATTACCACTCCCAGTCGTGTCCTGATTCATTTCTGAGACCTTGATTATATGAGATGTTATTCCGTGATTAGGTCATGTTGAAGGCAGAATTGACTTTAAACTGGAAATATTATTCAGATGGGTATGACCCAAATCACACGAGCCTTTCAAAGTATTTTCCCCAGTTGGTCACAGAAGAAGCAATCAGGTTTTCAGTTGATAAGAAAGACTTGGCATGTCCTTGCTAGCTTGAAGATTGAGAGGCCCATGTGGAATGAAATTAGAGTGTTTTCTAATTGCTAGAAGCAGCTTCACATGACAGTCAACAAGGAAACATGGATCTCAGTCCTACAAATGTAATGAACAAAATTCTTCCAATAACCTGAATAAAACCTGAAGCATATTTTTCACCAGAGCTTCTTGACAAGAACTCAGCACAGCTGAAACTTTAATTTCAGCCTTGCAGTACTCTGAGCAGAGAACTCAGACTTGGCATAATAGGCTTATGACTTCCAGAACTTTGAGTTGCATATGTGATGTCTAAGCTGGTGAAACTTTGTTATACTTCTACAGAAAACTAATATATATTAAAAAGTGGGCAAAAGATATGAATAGACACTTCACAAAAGAAGACACATAAGCAGCCAACAGATACATGAAAAAATCCTCAGCCTCACTAATCATTGAAGAAGTTCAAATTAAAACCACACTGAATTACCACCTAGTTCCTGTCAGGATGGTCATCAATAACTCAGACAACAACAGATGCTGGAGACGATGTGGGGAAAAGGGAACATTTGTACACTGTTGGTGGGAATGCAAACTAGTACAACCTCTGTTGAAAACAGTTTGGCGATTCCTAAAAAATCTAAAAATTGACCTTCCATATGACCCTGCAATTTCCCTACTAGGAATATATGCGATGGAACTCAAATCACTCTATGAAAAAGATACCCGCACATGCAAGTTCATTGCAGCGCTATTCACAACAGCAAAAACATGGAACCAGCCATACTGCCCATCAAAAGTGGACTGGATTTTTAAAAAGTGATCCATATGCACAATGAAATACTACACAGTCATAAAGAAGGGCAAAAGTATCCCTAAATCCTTTAAGCAAATTAGCTTCATAAATATATAAAAAGAATAAAAAACATGGCCAAGCAATAAAATAACATGACACCACAATCAAGTGAGGTTTATCGTGATATTTGAGGTTTGCTTAACATTTGAAAAGGCAAATCAATATAATACACCATATAAACAGACTAAAAAATAGTCATGTGATCATCTCAATTGAGGTAAAAAAAACTGACGATATTTAACATTGTCATTCATATTTTTTTTTTAATCTGCAGGAAACTAGGAATGGAAAAAAAAACAAAAATCTATAGCCAATCTTAGGCTTAATAACAAAACAACAAATGCTATTCCCCTAAAATCGGGAATAAGGAAAAAGTTTCAGCTCTTCAAGACTATACACAACATTATGTGGGAGGTCATAGTCAGTGCCACCAGGCCAGTAAAAGAAGTGAAATAATCACAGATTAAAAATGGAAGTGTTAAGCTGAGCTCGGTGGCTCAGCCTGTAATCCCGCGCCTTTGGGAGGCTGAGGTGAGTGGATTGCCTGAGCCCGCGGGTTCGAGACCTACCTGGGCAGCGAGACCTCATCTCTATAATAAATCAAAAAATCAGCCGGGCGTGGTAGCGCATGCCTGTAATTCCGGCTACTTGGAAGGCTGAGGTGGAAGGATCACCGGAGCCCAGCAGGCGAGGCTGCGGTGGCCGGGAGCAGCCACTGCACTCCAGTCTGGGCGACAGAGTGAGACTCCAACTCAAAAAAAAAAAAAAAAAAAAAAAGAAATGGAAGTGTTTACCTATTTTTAGTTGCAGCCAACATGATTATGTATGTAAAAGATCCTTAAAAATCAATAAAAATGATATTAGAAGTAAAAGGTGAGATTAGCAAGGTTGCAGAATACACAATGAACACATAAAAACAAGTTGGATTTCTTTGCATAGCAACGAGGCGTTGGAAAACAGCCTTCAGTAAATTACGTCATATAACCACTGCCAGAAAATAGTAAATACTTTTTGAGTTTACTAAGTAATGAATAAGAAATATACACTAAAAATTACAAAACATTTATGAAATAAAATTTAAAAACTAAATAAATGGAGAAATGCATCATATTTAAAGATTGAAAGAGTGAATAGTTTTAAGATGGAAATTCTCCTTCAAATCAATTTGTATATTCAAAACAACCAAAATCAAAATTTCAGCGGTATTTTTCTTAGCTCGACAAGATGACTCTATATTACTATATAAAAAAGACATCCAAAACAATTTTCAATAAAAATAACACAGTTGGAAGACTTACATTACCTGATTTTGTCTTTTAATAAAAATATTGTAATTAGGAAAATTAAATATTGGCATAAGAATAAGCATATAGATCAACACATCATAAGGCCCAATTGATTCTTCCATGACCAACTGGGGAAAGGCTCGTGTGACTTGGATCAGACCCATCTGAATAATATTCCCAGCTTACAGTCAACTCTGCCTTCAACATAACCTACCCACTGGAATAAAATATATCATAATCAGTATCTCAAAATGAATCAGGACATGACTGGGGGTAGTAATTCTTGAAGGCTATCTTAGGATTCTTCCTGCCACAGTCTGCCTTATGGCCATCAAAGATTCAAGTCCCTGCCAAACATACAATTCTCTCCCTCTCAAGGGTTCCAAGGGTCAAGCAAATTATAAAAAGAAAGTAAAATATTTTTTAAATTTATTTTTTATTATTAAATTTATTTTAAAATTATGGGGTACAATTCAGGGTTAGGTATACAAATATTCATTGTGCAGGTACCCTTTGGATGAGGTGTTCCCCCCCTTCCCCAGGCAGTTTCACGCTACTGCAAATCCCACCTCCCAGCCTCCACATGCCCCCACAGTTTCCCACTACTGTCAATCCTTTTCTTATAGTATTATGCTAGTTGTTCAAAGTCCACTTATGAGTGAGAACATGTGATACTCAGTTTCTTTGTCTCTGTGAAAGATCACTCAGTATTATAGACTCTAAGTCTATCCAGGTTGCTGAGAAGTTTGTGATTTTGTTCTTTCCAGCTGTGTAATATTCCATTGTGTATATTTACCACATTTTTTAAAACCAGTCCTTTTTTGATGGGCAGCGCAGTTGGTTCCATGTTCTTGCTTTGTGAACAATGCTACGATAAACATACGTGTGCAGGTATCTTTTTTATCAAGTGATTTGAGTTCTTCCGGGTATATTTCCAGTAGGGGGATTGTGGGGTCATATGGAAGGTCGATTTTTAGAACTTTTAGGAATCGCCACACTGTTTTCCACAGAGGTTGTACTAGTTTGCTTTTCCATCAACGGTATAGAAGTGTTTCCTTTTCTCCACATCCTCTCCAGCATCTGTTACTATTTGAGTTATTGATGATGGCCATCCTGACTAGAGTTAGGTGGTATCTCAGTTACTTTTAATTTGCATTTCTTTGATAACTAGTGAGGCTGTACATATTTTCATGTATCTGTAGACTACTCTTATGTCTTCTTTTGAGAACTGCCTATTCATATCTTTAGCTCACTTTGTAATGGGGCTGTTTGTTTTTTTATTTTCAGCACATTTGAGTTCCTTGTAGATACTAGATGTCAGGCCTTTGCCAGACATAGAGTCAGAGTCAGCAAATATTTTTTCCCAGTCTGTGGGCTGTCTCCCTGCTCATTGATGGTTTCTTTGGCTTTGCAAAAACTTGTCAGTTTGATAAGGTCCCATTTATCTATCTTATTTCTTATGGCATGGGCACTTCGGGTTTTGATCAGGAGTTGGTTATCAGTTCCAATTGCCATAAGAGTGTCTCCTACATTTTCTAAGGTTCTTATGGTTTGAGGTTTTACGTTTAGGTCTCTGATACATTTAGAGTTGATTTTTGTGTATAGGGATAGGTAGGGGTCCTGTTTTAATCTTCTGCATGTGGTAAGTCAGTTTTCCCAACACCATTTACTGAATAGGTTCTCCTCTCCCCAGTGGTTGGTGGTGGAGGCTTTGTTAAAGATGAGTTGGTTGAGAAATTGAGGTTTTTGCTTCTGGAATCTCAATTCTATTCCATTGGTCTATATGCCTGTTCTTGTATCAGTACTAGGCTGTTTTGATTGTTGTAGCTTTATAATAAAGTTTAAAGTCTGAGAGTGTGATACCTACTGCTTTGCTTTGGTTTTGGCTTTTTGTTTGTTTGTTTTTGTTGAGGATTGGTTTGGCTATTTGTGGTCATCTATGTTTCCATATGAATTCCTGTATTGTTGTTTCTAGGTCTGAGAAGAATGTTGCTGGTAATTTGATGGGTATTGCGTTAAATCTGTAGATTGTCTTAGATAGAATGGACATCTTAACAATGTTGATTCTTCCAATCCATGAGCATGGAATATTTTTCCACTTGTTTATGTCATTCTCGATTTCTTTGAGCAGTGTTTTGCTGTTTTCATTGTAAAGGTCTTTCACGTCTCTGGTTAGGAAGATGCCAATGTATTTCATTTTGGGGGGTTATTGTGAATGGAATTGTGCTTTTTATTTGGGTTTCTGTTTGTTTATTATCGGTGTATAGAAATGCGATTGTCTTTTGCACATTTATTTTATACCCTGAGACTTTACCAAAATTCTTTATTAGTGCAAGGAACTTTTGACAGATTCTCTTGGGTTTTGAAGGTATAGAATCATGTCATCTACAAAGAGGGATAACTTGATTTCCTCTTTTCCTATTTGGATATCCCTGATCACCTTCTCTTCTCTGATTGCTCTAGTTAGAACTTCCAAAACTATGTTGAACAGGAAGGGTGAGAGTGGGCATCCTTATCTTGTTCCAGTTTTCAGGGGAAATGTTTTCAATTTCTGTCTGTTTTGCAGTATGCTGGCTGTGTGTTTCTCGCAGATGGCTCTTACTATTTTGAGGTATATTCCATCTATGCCTAGATGTTCGAGGGTTTTTATCAAGAAGTGGTGCTGAATTTTATCAAAAGGTTTTTCTGCATCTAATGATATAATCATGTGGTTTTTGTTTTTACATCTGTTCATGTACTTAATTACTTTTATGGTCTTATGAGTGTTGAACCAGCCTTGCATCCCAGGAATGAAGCCTACTTGGTTGTGGTGGATGATTTTGATATGTGTTGTTGAATCTGATGTGCTAGGATCTTGTTGAGAATTATAGCATCTATGTTCATCAAAAATATTGGCCTGTAGTTCCCTTTCTTTGTTGGATCTTTACTTGGCTTGGGTATCAATGTGATGTTAGTTTCATAAAATAATTTTGGGAGAGTCCCATCATTCTCAATCACTTGGAATACTCACAGTAGAATTGGTATCAGTTCCTCCTTTTATGTTTTGTAGAATTCTGCTGGAAAGCCATCCGGTCCAGAGTATTTTTTTGTAGGTAGTTTTTTTTTTATGGCATAGTCAATTTCCTGGATTGTTATTGGTCTATTTAGGGTCTCGATTTCTTCTTGTTTCAACTTGGATAAGTTGTGTGATGTCAGAAAGTCCTCCATTTCTTTTTGGTTTTCAAGCTTTCTTCCATACAAGTGTACATAGTAGTCTCTGATAATCTTTTGTATTTTTTTAGGGTCAGTTGTGACTTCATCTTTTGTGTTTCTGATTGTGCTTATTTGGGATTTTTCTCTCTTTGTCTTGGTCAGTCTAGCTAGGGGGACCATCAATCTTGTTTATCCTTTCAAAGAACCAGTTTTTTGTTTCATTGATTTTTTTTGTATTATCTTTTTGTCTTTTATGTCCTGGATTTGGGCTTTTATTTTGGTGCTCTGGATTCTTCTGCTAAAGTTAGGATTTTGGTGGTCTCTCTTGTCCAGCTTCCTTAGGTGACTTGTTAGGCTGTTAACTTGTGATCTTTCCATTTTCTTCATGTGTGCTTGTAGAGATATGAATTCCCCTTACTACTGCTTTCATGGCATCCCAGAGTTTCTGGTAAGATGTTTCTTCATTTTAATTTGCTTCCAGGTATCTTTTAGTCTCTGTTTTGATTTCCATGTTGACCCAGGTGTTGCTTAGCATCATGCTGTTTGATGTCCATGTTTTTGTGAGTTTTGGGAGAACTTTGTTGGTGTTGATATATATTTTTATTCCACTGTGCATGACAGAATTTCAATCTTATGAAATTTGTTTATGCTTGATTTATGGCCAAGGATGTAGTCAATCTTAGAGTACTTGCCATGTGGTGATGAGCAGAATGTATATTCTGTGGTCATTGGGTGCAGTGTTCTATAGGTATCAATTAAGTCCATTTGGTCAAGAGTCACATTGAGGCTCCGGATCTCCTTGCTGATTTTTTGTCTCTATAACCTGTCTAGGATTGTGAGTGGTATATTAAAGTCCCCAGATATGATAGTGTTAGAGTCAGTATCTTTTAAAAGTTTTCCTGGAAGCTGCTTTATGAAAGTTGGTGCTCCTATGTTGGGTGCATATATGTTTAGGATGGATATTTCTTGTTGATGGATTGAACCTTTTATCATTATATAGTGATCTTCTGTATCTTTTAAAATTTTTGGTAGCTTAAAGGGTATTTTGTCTGATATTAAGATGACAACTTCTGCTTTCTTTTGTGTTCTGTTCGCCTGAAATTTTGCTTCCCGTCCTCTTACTTTGAGTCTGTGAACAAACTTTCTGATGAGATGAGTCTCTTGGAGACAGTATATTGTTGCCTCATGATATTTTATCAATTTTGCTATTCTATGTCTTTTCAGTGGTGCATTTAGTCCATTTGCATTCAGGCTAATTATTGAAATGTGAGAGTTTATCCCTGCCATGATGTTCTTATAGAGTTGTTTTTGTTCTTGTTTGTTTCTTGTCTTTCTTTTGATTTTTGGGTTGATTCATGTGTGTTTTCAATCTTTTCCCTGCACTCTTATGAAGAACATTGATGTTCTTTTTTCCCTTTCTTCTGTGTTTAATACTTTCTTAAGTGTTTCTTGTAGAGCTGGTCTAGAGGCAGCATAAGTTCTTAGGGATTGAATGTCTGGAAAAGATTTTAATTCTCCCTCACTGATGAAGTTTAGCTTAGCTAGGTAGGTTATTGGTTGAAATTGCTTATCTTTGAGAACTTTGAAGATTGGGCTCAAAGCTCTCCTAGCCTGAAGTATTTTGGTAGATAAATCTGCTGCTGTTCTAATTGATCTTCCCTGGTAGGTAGTCTGACCTTTTTTTTTCTTGCTCCCTTTAGGATTTTTTCTTTTATACCTACTTTGTTTAGGCAAATTACTGTGTGTCTAGGAGTTGGTCTTCTCATTTGCTGTCTTGCAGGGGTTCTGTGAATCTCTTGTGTTTGAATGGTCACATCACTGATGAAATGAGGGAAGTTTTCTTGAATAATTTCATGGAATGTTTGTTCCAGGGTGGTCTCTGTCTCTCTTTCTACCTCAGGAAGTCCAATTACTCTTAGGCTCAGCCTCTTGAAATAATCACTCATCTCTTGAAGGTTTTGTTGTCTTTTTAAGCTTCTTTTCTATATTTTTGAAGTTTGGATTAGTCTATATTCTGGTCTCAAGCTCTGAGATTCTTTCTTCTGCTTGGCTATTTCTGCTTTCCATGCTTGTCAGTTTATTATTTATTTCATTCACAGTATTCTTTACTGCTGTTATCTCAGTTTTCAACTCCTTCCTATTTTCCTCTTGTCTCTCCTCAATTCTTTGTATTCTCTCTATTAATGTCTTGATATCTGGGTTTGTAGTTTGAGATTAGTCACTCTGGGGGCTTTTCAATGTTTGCATTCTGAAGTCTATTTTCTCAGTGTCTGACTTCCCAGTGGTCTGTGTGACATCCATATTCTTCTTTTGGTTTTTCTTCATTTGTATAGATTTTCCTCCCTCCCACCCCACCCCCCTTCATTGTTCAGGGATGGTAGGATTGCTTTTATTTCTGTTTGCTCAGCCTCCTATTCTTCCTTATGTGGATCCTCTGATTTTGTTCAATTCTGAAGCTGGACTGTGAGTTGGGGGTTTCACTTTTTGCACTTTAAAGGTTTAATTGGGGAGGGAGCTGTGATTCAAAATCTATCTGCAGATCCTAGTATCTACTAACAGATGTATGGGCACCTGGAACCCACTTCCCACTGCCTTGCAATTTGTCCATGCAGTGGGGGTATAGGCTTGTTCCCTGGAAGCAAAATGAGGTAAGAAAAAGGAAATAATGGAAAAAGGAAGGAGGCGGGCAAGAGGAAGGTGAAGAGAGGGAAGAGTAAGAAGGAAAACAGACGGAAGTACCAACTAACAAATGAAAAGAGACACAAAGACAGAAAAGAGTAAAAAAAAAAAAAGAAACACAAATGATCATACAAACACACAGTCCAGCAAAAATCTGCCAATTGATGTACTCTTCCCATACACAAACAAGATGTCTAAAGAATAGAGAAAAAAAATCAGTAAAATAACAGAAACAAAGCAAGTACAAAAACGTTATCAAAAACAGAAAGAGAAAAAACCTAAAACAAAAAACAAACAGAAATGAGCAAAACAAACAGACAAAAAATGCAAATAAAAATAAAATAAAAACAAGGAACCAAACTTGCTCTGAGGTCGTTTCTGTAAGTCTAACATCCTTTCAGTTCTGCTCTCTAGCCCCTCCTCTCTGCCTTCAGAGCAGGCAGATAGGGTTGCTCACACCTTGGGTCAGATGACCCAGGCCTACTTTGGAAGGAGGGTGGATCAGATCTGGACTCAGCTGGCTTGCTGCCTGTTGATTCTGCCACTCCGATCTGACTTGTCTGTGTCAGATTCAGCATGGCGGAGGGGCTTCTGTCTCTCCCAGTTTGATGAGATTACCTTAGGTCCCAAGTTGGAGGCTGGGCAGAGCTGGTTGGAGCAATGCAGATCTCTGCCTGGTCCGTAGGTTCCAAGTTGGAGGTTGGGGGGAGCTGGGTGGAGTTGGGCGGGGCAATGCAGGTGTCTGCCTAGTCCTGGGACAGAGAAAATGGGCATGGGCCACCTCTCCACTCTCCCTGATCCTCTCTCTCCACTGATCAGATCCAGGGCTCCAGCTGACCTGCTATAACAGGTGATGGTGTGGGCCAGGCATCAGGCAGTGAGAATCAGCCAGATTTGGCAGGAGAGTCCTGCCAGCAGCAAATGATCTTGAGAGTGTATCTGCACCCTTATCTCAAGGTGGTGGAGGCTTGCAGTCACCCTTAGAGGGGCAGTGCCCAGGTGCATACTTGAACCCAAGTATCACCTCATACGGACTTTCACTCTCCCACCAGCACACACCTATTCATGCAGAGAGTCTTTATGGACACTTGCCTTTTCAGAGACTCTCACAGTCCGACCTGTCCAGTCACGATCTTAAGCTCCACCCTCAAGTAAAATGTTTTCAATAAATTGTAATATCTATCTAGAAAAATAAACCTCAATTTTTAACTCACACTACACTCAAGAGGTTCAGAATTCTTCATTAACCTAAATCTAAAGGCTATTATTAAAATACTTTCAGAAGAAAACAGAAAAAATGTTCATGTACTTGAAACAGATACAGATTGCTTAGGTATAACATGAGTAGCTCAAACTATTAAAAAAGATGAACTGGACCTCATCAAAATGATTAACTTCTGCTTTGGAAAGCATTACTAAGAAAATGAAAAGGCAGGCCACAAACTAGAAGAACACATTTTTAGTATATATGTTGAACAATTAACTTGAATGCAGAATATATAAAGAACTGCCACAACTCAATAATAATAAGACAAAAAGTCTAATTTGGACAAAAGATTTGAATTGATGCTTTACAGAGGAAGATATACAATTGTCTAAGAAAAATATAAACAGATGTAGCAGCATCATTTACTAGGAGAATTATAATTAAAACTAAAGTGAGATACTTCTACTCACAAGCACAATGACTGAAAGGGGTCACAGGCAATATATTGGGGTAAAGGAAATGTTTGATTCTGGTGATTGATACACAGATGTTTATACTGGTCAAAACTCATCAAACTCTACTTTTTAAGTTGTATTTTATTGTAGATATAACTCAACAACATAAATAAAAATATAATAAATAAAATAACACATAACACACATAATATAAGCATGTAATAAAATTAAATAAATAATGGAATAAAGTTTAGTGACCAAAGGCCTTGTGGGACAATTGAGGCACACATCTGAGATTACTGACATGCCTCACCTGGAGTGAGAGAAGGTGGAAGCGAGGGTGATGAGGAGGCGGGTGCAGAGGGAAGCACAGTGATGCTAAGAAGTGCATGTCTGTGGGTGGGCAAGTGCACAAGAGATGCATGAAGCAATGCACTGAGACGTGAGTGGCGGTTACCTAGGAACAGTGACATCTCGGGAGAGCTTTGCTTTCATGTGTTTGCATGTGTCACTTGAATATTTTAATAGAGAGCTGGATTATTTATTCAGTACTGAATAAACTGAAGCTAGTTTTCCTAAAAGAAAATAGATTTTAATCACACTTTTGTTTAAAAAATAACATACAATAAAACACACAGATAAACTATTATATCAAAAATAACAAAATAAGATTGGATAGCTCGGTTGGTCAAGGCAGGGAAAGAAAGATTCTATAGATCAATAAGAACAAGGTCAAGCAACCAAAGATTAAAATCAGCAAAGAGCATGAAAAAAATATGAAAAGTAAAACCCAGTAGCAATTATGCATAGGAAAAAACACTATAATAATATAAATGTGTTAAAAAAAAAACATACAATTCAATATCATCTCTCACCCCTAGACTGGCAAAATAAATACAATTTAATAATGCCAAGTGTTGATGAGATTGTGCAATAATAGCTCTCTAATACCTGGCTGGAGAAAGTGTAAATTGAATAACAGTTTGGGGCTAGCTGATAATCTGAAGACGCATTTCCTATGATCTACTATTAGAGGCCCTCTCACACACAGATGCACACACACGAAGATGTGGTTCCACGTGTTCACAGCAGCACGGTGTAGTAGACACAAACTGTAAACAACCCAAATGCCCTTCACCCCAAGAATAGGTAAATAATTTCCACTATTCATTCACCTAAGAGTTACATCAGCATGGATAAATCTAACAATACAAACTAAATAATAATCAAGTTGTTAGAGGGAACAGTAAGTTTGAGACCATTTCCTATAAAACAGGCAAAACAACAATTTATGTGGCAAATGGATAAAAATCTTGCATAGAAAGATAAACACTAAATTCTGGGGAATGCTTGTAAAAGAATAAATAGGATAGAGATCAGATTGGTATATGCAGGTATTTCCAGTAATTGGTTTCTTTTTAAAACTAAAGGAAAGCAATATGACAAAATGTTATGATTAACAAACCTGAGGGATAAAGAGAAAGTGAGAGAGAGATGCAACTCAAGTTTATCATAATGTAAAAAACTTGAAATATTATAGAACTATAATTTCCCAGCTTCTGCTAATAATAGTTTTTAAATAGAAATATGACAAAGATTATCTGGTCCAGATTGGGTAAGGAAGCCTCACTTTACCTTATTGATTGAAGGTAATCTATTTCTAAGCTGTGAAAGTTCAATGAGGAGTCATTTGTTTGATCATAATTTCATAAGGAACATAGCTTTAAGGCTGGATCCATACCTAAGAATTGATCAAACAAGGCATAGTGTCACCCGTCATGCCAACTGTCCTCAAGATCAATCCTGATCCCTATGTATCAAATGGACTACAGGCTAGATATGGATTGCCATGCTGTAGGAAATGATTGGCTCAGCCTGATTCTACAGCCAGGAGAGATGTTCCCTAGGAGAAGTGAAACAGAAAAACCTTCTCATGAATTAAATTAATGTAGAAGCTTATCCTTCAACCTTTCCTTAGTTATTAATTCTCCACTTCACTTCCTAGAAAAGGATTTGCTTTAATTCTGCCCTTTTGGACTCAGAAATGACTCATTAATTCTGAAGATTTCCTGTACCTAGTTTTCAAAGAGCAGGTCTAAACAAATTTGACACTATAATAGTGGGGATAGGGCTCCCCCTATGCCGAGTTAGGAATCAGAATGTAAAATCCAGAGTAGGAAATCCATAGGCTCGTACTGCTGTATAAGGGACAAGATTGTAGTATCCTGAAGTGTGTTAGAATCTTATAACATAAATCACACTATGATTATCTAACATGCATCTTTCCTGAAACGTGAAAGCCTTTATCATGAATGAATGTCTTTAAATACCCTGCGACATATGAAGAGGCAGATTTATTTTTATATGAAGATGATTCATTACTAGAACTGGAATGCATGAAAAGCATGATGATGTTGCCCCAACAGAAGAGATGGCGCATTTCGTGTGCCCTTAGAATGCAGCCAGTAAATGCACACCTCAGGGTTCTTTTGTCATCTTCTTAAACCAATTCCTACATGGACTAATGGAATTGTGGGACGCAGCCATTGTGGTCAACTGCGAAGTGTGAAATCACGTCATCTGGGTGCTTGAGGCACAGCATTCTGAATATCCAGCAAAGCTAGTGCCTCTGATATCCTGCTGCCCAGGACAGTCCTGGGCTCATTTGTAGAGTTGCAGATAGTATCTGATGCTGGGTATGGACTGCAGCAAGCAGCCTTCAGAATTGGCAAGGTTCAGTCCTATTTCAAAACTCTTTTTCCAAGTTAGAGGAAACATGCAGGATATCCCTCTAGCACTCAGCATCCGAGCCCAGGCCCAGCAGTATGGAGAAGTGACTGTGACGCTGCCAGGCACTTGTGCAGGTCCCATTATTCATGGATACCACCTGCTGGTGGACACGCAACGTTGCCACATGGAGAGGGGCACAGAGGGGAAACAACAGCCAGAGGACCCGGAGTCCAGAAAAGCAGCATTGAGAAAAGGGTGAGTGCAAGACAGGCCTCAGTGCCAGCACTGGCCCTCTCATTCTCTCAAGGCGGTAGCAGTGGGGACCTGTGGCAGCTGGCTCCCCCATGTGACTCCGAGACCACGCATATGTGCACAGAAACCCAAGCTTTCTCAGCTACTCACTGTTATCCCTAGGGCAATGTTTCCCAAGGGACAATTTTGCCCCCATCCACCCACTCAGGGGGAAGTTTAGCAACATCTGGAGATGGTTTCTTAATCATCACAAGAGGGGAGCTGCTACTGACATCTAGTGGGTAGAGCCAGGGGTGCGGCCGCTCATCCGGTGATGCCCAGGGTGGCCATCTGTGAGGCGCGATGCAGCCCAAGGCAAAAACAGTGTCCAACAGGGGGGTCCTGGCCTAGAAGAACTAATTCAGAGATAAAGCATACAATACTGAGGTGAAACCACAGCACACACATCTTCTGGCATTCATTTTGTTTATTTAATAAACTCTTACGCAGCACTTACTGTATACTCCACACTCTTCCAAGAGCTTGACAAACATGAACGCATTACAAACATTCGCATGGCATATTCTCAGAACAATCTCAAGGGGTGTATATCATTTGGGTCCATTTAAAAAACAGAGCACACACAAATAGCCTAGCCAAAATGTTATTGCCAGCAAGTGGGAGAACCATGGCTGAAACCCAGGGAGCCTGTCTTCATACTCAAGTCCTCAGGCTTTGAAATGACATAGTTCACTTTTTATTGAAAATACTTCTTAATCTAGGGAAATATCCAAAAGTAGGAGCCACTACAGGGAATTTCCAGCCCACACTGTGGTAGCTTCTGCCAGAACTCAATGAAGTCACTGCTCACTTTGGTGTCCCTGTTTCAAGGAACTAGGTTGATAGAACAGGCAAAAAAATAAACAAAAAACCAAAAACACCTCTGGGCTTTTTAATTTTAAAAATCTGGGCTCAAACTCGGTCCCTAGCCCTTAATTCTGTGGCTTGCACCAGCTTCCTGAGCTGAGGTTTCCTTCTTGTAAAATAGTTATCATACATGCAAAATTGTTGCAGGAAATAAAAAATAAGGCATGTGGTGTGCCTAGAGGATAGAAGGTATTAGAAGCCATAGTGACCAACACAAATGGACACTATTATTACTGTTCTGTTCAACAGACTGGAGTTTCTTGCCAATATCCAGTTGGTTCCACATTCCCTCTTCCTCATACGTCTCTCCTTCTCTGCCCATGGAAGTCTGAATGTCTAGTTCTAGACACTTCCAGTCTGCCTCACTTAATGAAACTAACTCTCTCATTTACGGTCACTAGAAGAGCATGTCTAGAAAGACAACACACTTTTTTTTGTGACTGTGGTTTGAGTCTCTTGGGCAAGTATTTCTCTGTTCACTTTGTTGCTGTTTTGATGGTTTTTATCTTAACCAGTTCAGATATAAATTCTCCTATAATTTTTTTTTAATCTGAAGCAAGACAACTCCCTGTTTTCACATAAAATAATATTGCAAATTACTTGATTTATGTCTACAGTTTCAAATTTGACTCATTAGACTGTCAGTAGGAAAAGACCAATTCAAGCCAGCTTGGAAAGAAAAGAAGGCTGTGCATTAATCCACGCCACTGGGAAGTTCAGAAATACAGCAAGGTCCTGGAGTTTCAAGCGTGGCTACACAGAGGACATCGCCTCTCTGGACACCTCTTAAAAATGTCTCTTTTGGCTGTCTCATTGGCTTCTTCAGAATAGGCGGGATGACCAGTGGCTACCCCAGCAAGTCCAAACACTCACACCAGCCGTACTCAGCACATTTCTATGGCATGGCACCTGCAATGGGTGGAGTACTTGAGGGAAGCCCATGGTACAGGGACCAAGGTTACAAAGGAGTCTCTTGTAATATAACCCAAGAGGGACTAAGAGACCTTCTTTTAACATAAATGACACAAGAGAATTACTCCCTATAGGGAGAGAAATTTGTAAATCTTATGTCACCAGCTCTTTTATTGATCAATATATTGTGTTTATAAGTAGTTCTTAAATAAATAAAACATTAAGGACAATCTTTACTTGCAGTAATAAAAGAATACTGTTTTTTCAGCGTCTCCACTCTGAGACAATGCCATCCTGAAGGCTGCTGCTCCTTCCTCCTTTGAAAACCCTCTTTCTTAACACCTATTCATAACCAAACTAGAAGTGACTGAGAATGACTAACAACCCAAGACGGATCGGCTTCTCTAGGGGCTATTGCAAAGCAAAGGTGATAAGGAGAGTATGAATCTAAGAATTGAAGCTGGAGAGAAAAAGCATGAGGGCATGTGGAAGAGTGAGAGAAGCCAGCCATTTGTCCATCACCCGTGGACCCTGCGTGTGTTGGAAGATGACATTTGAACCTGAAGTATAAAACTACTGGACATTGCTAGAGGTCTCCCGCATGTACTTAGCCAAGAGGAAGATAGTTTTGTCTTTCATAATGAAGAAACTTAGAGCTAGGGTGGTACATTCATTGGGAGAAGTGCATTGAAAACCTGCTGTATGCTAGGATCTGTGTTATCACCAAGATATTCAATTAGTACAACATATTCCTTCACAGAAGATAGTGAAAGTTTCTGTCACTATAAAATGAACAGAATTTTATGAACACAAAGAAAGTGGGTGAGACAGCAGGGAGAAAGGTCTTAGCTACAATCCTAGAAAAGGGGAGAAGGACAACTGTAAAGCAAAATTCATGGGCTCTACCCTTTAGGAGCTGGGAAGCTGGGAAGGCTTTAAACCAAGGATGTCAGCAACTGGAAATACAATAAGAACTTGCTGTAAAGAGGTGTTTACAATCTGAGAACAAAACAGAAGCCCAGGTAGTAGAACTATAGAGTCAGTGTTAAATCAACACCAAAAATTCTTGACTTGATCTTTAGTGTCACAGGCACAGATCTATATTTCCTGAAATCTCCTCCCCAATGAGATGGGGGTCTCAGAACCAAGGACTGGAGAATATACCCAGAAAGGATGATGGCACCAGTGTAGGAGGAATAAGTCATAAAGGAACTCAGTGGTCTTTATGGCAGAGGAGTCACCTGAGGTCTTGTCTGCTCCTCTCTATCTAGGTTATCAACAATTGTTCATTATTAGCCCTGGTGAGCACAGAGGTGAAACTACCCAAATTCTTCATCAAATTCTACTTTTTTCTAGTAACTTAACTTCTAAAGTTGTTTTACATAAATATTTTGCATTGCATTGTAATTTATTCTTGATTTTATGTGATTTGAGTCTGATTTTCTTTCGCTAATATCAAAAAGCCTATTTCAATTTTTATTACATTAAGTTAATATAATGCTTGGAAGAATGACAAAATTGAGAATTGTGACTACTAAGGTTCTTATGAATCCCTAAAGAACATTTTATAGACAAGGACTCCTTTAACCCTACATTCCACAAGGAAGCATCTTTGCTTTTTTGGGTTTTGTTTGCTCTCGTTTTTGTTTTGTTTTAATTAAATCAGTATAACTGTACTCGTGGATTATCTCAATAGCTACAAGTCACATAGCTATATAACTTGTCCATTCTTTACTGATAGGAAGATCTCGCAGATTTTTATGAGCCATTGTGTTTTATAGGTCATTGTGTATGATCATGCAAGTTGCTTTGTACATTACTCCAAGGAGCTACTCACGCAGTAATCTAAGTGAATTAACCCTGAAATCCTGCACTGCACAACCTGTGAAGCTGTACATGATGAGTTTAACATAGACATAACCAAGTATGAATCTTCTTGTCCTTAAAGTATGGCAATAAAAGTAGGTCATGATAGATAAATCTCACTGAGTGAATGTTCTTTTGTATGCACCAGAAATAATTTATTTGCCCATTTTAAGTGATAGGTAAAAGAAATATTTTATTTTTAAGATTTTTTTGTGGCTGCATGTTTGTAATATTTGTGAGGTTCATGTGATATTTTGATATAACCATATAATGCATAATGATAAAATCTGAGTAACTGGGGTCTCCCTTACTTCAAATGTTTATCTTTACTTTTGGTTGGGGACATTCCAAATACGCACTCCTAGTTATTTTGAAAAGTATCAACTACAGTTGCCCTAGTGTGCTTCTGAGTTCATGATACATGCTCTTAACAGACGTCAGTTTCCAACGGGGTGACTTGAGAGGCCACTAGAAATGATGGTGAAGAGTTCCTTCCCTCAGAAGCCATGAAAAGGCCTGAAACGTGCATCTGTGAAATCGCCACTTCTCTGTTTGGATTTCAGGAGCAAAAGGCTTGGAAGAGTTGTAATTGCTGATGCTTGATTTTCTTTGTGCCACTATAAGGTTCAGAAATATATGCTTCGGAGTTAGTATTATGTGCACAACTACTTAGAAGAAATGTCCTGAAACATTTTTTTTAATGAGGCCTTACTTCTGTCCTTTTGTCAAATGTTTATAGTTGATCACTAGAATTGAAAATTCATGAATTTTATCCCTCCAATTATCAATGGATTAGGCCACAAAAATAGCTTTCACTGATTGAGACTAACCCATTGTCATCACTTACAAATAGTTCACATTTCCTCAGTGTTCTCCAGGTAGATTTAGTTTTCGAAGGAAGAGACAAGCAGACTAAACCATCTGTGCCTCCAGAAGGGTAGCCTTGAACACTAAAAAGTGGTCATAATGCAAATCCTATTTGAGTAGCCTATAGAGGAAACACATTTCTGAAATTATCTTTTGATTTAGCAGCTGTATAAATGAAGAGTCAAGTAGAATTACAGTGACATTATTTGATAGAGGATTAATATAGTGTCAATTTTGTGAAGTTCTTTATCAGACTCTGTATTGACTTTTACCTTCTTGTATGGAGAATTTTAAAATATGATTTTTATGAGAAACCCTCTCTTGAAGAGCTCTGCATAAGCTCACTAAACTTACTGTCAGTTTCCAACATACATGTCCTGGATAGCAGTGACTATCATAGACCACGCCATGTGTTTCCTGTCCTCTCCTGCGATATCATATGGACTGACTTTGCCACTCAGCACCCGTCAAAATAAATATTTTATATTCGTCTCTTCAACTCTTGCTGAATAAACTTCATAGGTCAAGTCAATAGTTCCCCATGATATATTAAGACCAAACAATTAACTTTTCATATTACTGGGAAAAAACCAAATTTGTAACTTCAGAAACTCCTTATGCATTTACCATAGTCATTTGGTAATATTTCGAAACATTTCTTTTTATCTTTTGAAGTTCATTCTCTAACTCTGCCAAATATAGTAGTAAAAAATTTCTATAATAATTAATTTTAAATAAGCTTGTAAAGTTTCAATTTAGCATTTTGGAAATGTAAAAAGATGTGTACTTCTTACTTGAAAGTACTTTTTCTAAAACTGAATAAATTTCCTGGGGCATAAAACTTGCATTAATACTTGTATAAATGTACACTTCCACCTTGTCTAATACGATAAGGCTTAATGATTTTGTTTGGGGAGTAAATTAATGATTTTATTTAAGTAAGCCGTAACCATTATCTTTTTGGACATTTAATTTTTTTTAACTTGAAGGCAGAGTGAGGTATTGGTGACTCTGTAATCATTCACATCAGATTAATTCTAATGCATGTCCTTCCTTAAAGTAAATACATTAATCTTATCATAAACCCTATTTTTTCTTAAATACACTTTGTGGTCTTGAACATTTGAATTACACATACCATATTATAGCACACTGGAAAAGCCTAAACAAGAAAAAATAACCTTCAACAATCTCACCCGCAATCCCCAACTTATTCATTTACACCATGCTCCTGGCCCTGTTCATGCTCATTTTAAGAATTTTGAACATTCCAGGCTCTGAAGCAGGAATATAGGAAAATTTTTTTTCAGACTGATCTCTTTGTATCAATCTTCCTTGAACTCATGAGTGCATCTTTTAATTTCCTTTGTTCTGATCTTGTTCCTACTTAGAGAAAAATCTGCTCCTGTGAAGGAAGCTCTCCCAGCACAGGTCGTCCCCACTGCCTAACACCTATCATCCTGACCAGCAGTGTCCCATTTTTCCTGGTCCTACATTTGACATTCTACTTAGATTTGGATCAAGTTACACTACAACTCCTTAAGTCTTCCTTAAAAATCAAAAGGCAGAAGAAAGTACTCCCAAAATTGTTCAGACAAGATATAAACCCACCAGTTTGTCATTAAAAGGGGCACTTTCATAGTCTTTTGACTCCAGTTCCAAAGACTAGAAAGCTCAACTGAACAGAGGGCAAAACAAATACTATTAAGCACTATTATAATTGTTTCTCACATATTTTAGTTTTTCTAATGTTCACAAAAAGGCAGTTATGTAAATACCATGATTAATCTCATTTTTCAGATAAGAGAATGAAGCAGAGAAAAGTTGGACACCTTGCCCAGCTCGAGAGATCATGGCACACATGGCCTCTTCATGTTATTGGCAGTGCCTTCCTGTTACTTGTTTTTTAACCAGCACATCTACAAGACATGGTCATATTTGAGAGTAGCTAAATAGGCGTGAGCAATGCCAACTTAAAGAAAAACAAAATTACATGTTCAATATTCTGGGTTTTTTTTTTATTATTTCAGACACTAGTAATTAAACTTCAGAAGTACTATTAGAATAGAACAGTGTTTTCTCTTTTAACCATAGCCCTATTACAGAATATGGTAAACCAGGAGCTAGAAAAGAAGTCAGAAGACACAGCTCTGGTCTTGGTGCTGCCCATAGATAGTTGGGTTTGTTTAGTTAAGTCACTTTCTCCTCTTTAAATCAGTTTCTCCATCTAATAAAAATTTATTTTCTGAACAGAAAAAAGCAGGGTTTGCCCACCTCACTGATTTGTTCTAAATCACCTTTCAGTGAAGGGTGTCAAAGAATTTGATGACCATATTTTCAAATGACCATACCACTTTTAACTTTAAATTATGTAATATATTTATCATAGTCCTGTTAAAGACTATTACAGCTAATTTCAACATCTGTGCTATCTATGGGTCTACTTTGACTAACACTTCTCTTCACTGTGGGTGACATTTTCTTACCTCTTTATATATTCTGCAGTTTCTAAAAAAATGACATATATTGTGTCTAAAAGGAAAAGCAAGATTCATGTAGATAACAACAGCCTAGGAAATGGCATGCTCTTTCCTCAGACAAGCCACCAGATTGAGCAGCTGAGTGAATATAATCCATGTTGTACAATCTGCCCTGGCTTTAGTGAGGTTTAAGTTGGATTCAGTTCCCCACTGGATTCACAATTTTGATGGTGAGATCAGTTCTTTCCTGAGCACAGAAAGTTACTAAAGTTCTCCTTCCATAGTCCAACAGGCAGCCTTATGGATTGCCGAACAGTTTTCTCAACTCTTCTAGCTACTCTTCTCCCTGGACCCCAGTTTTCCACAGAATAAACTAGTTTTCTAAGGACACTCCTGCTCTACCCTCAGCCTGCATCCTTGCACTCAGTAAGGTTCCAGGTAGGTACTTTTCATGAAATCACAGGCAAGAAGTTGGTAGGCTAACTGAAGGCATGACTAGGACAGGGAATCTGCTTCTGGGATGGTTGATTCACATGACTGTTGATCAGTGGCCCCAGTTCCTTGCCACATGGACCTCACTACAAAGCTCCTTGAGCATTTGCATGACATGGTGACTAGTTTTCTGTAGAGCAAGTGATCCAAGAAAGACATTAAGGAGTGACCCATGATGCCTGTTACTCCCAAACATGAATTGTTATTCCACCAATTCTATTGGTTAGAAACAAGTTTCTAGGTCCAGGTGAATTCAAGGAGGGGATTTACCTGAAATGGAGGATACCTGGATATTGGTGGATACCACTGGTGATGACCACAGCTCTTAAGAATCAAAGCCCATCCCAAGGCCTAGAGTTTTTGAAACAGTGACGGGTTGGTGAGATAATGACAACAAATGAGAGTCCTACAGGGTCAGTCCTGGGTAAAAGGGGTGATAAGATGCAAACTTGGAGTTCACAAGGTCTGAAGGGAAGACATCAGCCATGGGGGTCTCTCTAACCCTCTGTCGCATTTACCAGTGAGTAGAGAAGGACTGATCCAACACAGATGATCATCATCATCCCAGCATTCACTTCATGATCCCCATGTGCTTAGCCACGTTATTGGGTCCTTAATCCACAGCAGCCTGTACTTTACTTGCAGAAGAGGCCATGTGTGAACCTCCACCGAGGCTCTCCTGAACTCCTCATGAATATACCCATTTTCCATAACCACAGGTGCATCCTTGATATCTACAGGGTCAGCAAGAGTCAGGAAAGAAAGCATTCCTGGCCATGATGCTTGGGAAGGTGAGGCAGTGATAATGCCATCCCTCCTACCCACTGCCCTTCTGCTGGTGTACAACTGGCTCATGGAATTCTCCATTTTCTCCATCACGTTAGATATTTGAAGATATATTATATCGAGGAAATAAGTGTGTTAAGTGTCTAATAACCCCATTCATTTCCATCACTACCAGTAGAATATCTTTCAAATGAAATGTGAAGGGAAGAGCCAGACCTTCTGTGATCGTTAGAGATTTCATTACGCTTCCCACGAGGTTGACACTGCTAACCATGCCTTGTTCATTCGAATAAAAGCAATTACATTCTGTCTCAGTCACCTTTTTGAATTTGTATTCTTACAGGGAAAATGACTTTTCTTACACATTGGGCTATGACTTTGTATATTTTTAGAATTTTTAAGTTTGTCATTCACTTTAAATTTTATATGAAAGTTTTGACTTTTAACCAAGAACAAAACAAGATGGAAAACACTTTCTCGCAAAACTATTATTAAGAGTGTTGCCAAATTATATCAACATATTCAGCACTGAGTGTTTGTGTAAATAGATGGCAATTACCAGCCTCCTCATTCCCACAGAAATAATAATCAAAATACAGTGAAACATAGCAAACTTTTTGAAATATTAAAGACTTGGCAGGTCCAGGGAATATTTTTCTCTAATAAAACATAATTAACTCTGAAACAGAGCAATAAATCCAGGCATCACCAATCCAGGGCTCACTTTATGTTTCCCACATACTTAGCAACATTATCTAACTCAGCCACTACTTTGCTAGACCCTTAACCCACAGTTGCCTGCACTTTCATTTTTGACTGACTGCTTCCTGACTTGTCTCAGAGTTTTTACGTTTTGCTGAGTCACAAGTTTTCTGTGGAGAGAAAACTTCTTTCTGAGAAAGTAGAGTTCCTATCAGTCCCAACTCTCTTTCAGTTATTCTTCACATTGTTATTTTATTTTTTAATATTATTCATTGAGTTTAGGGATGGCATTTTGTACCTTAGTTTGTGACATATGGCATAGATAGGGGAGACAAGGAAAGTGTGGACATTAAACATTAGCCACAGAAATTTTGCTCTCGTGTTTCATTTCATTTTTTGCATACAATTTTACTGAAAGAGCATTCCTTTTCTATGTGTTTCCCACAAACTTTCCTGAGAGCAGAACTGTTTAGAAGGACAGTTTGGGGGCTGGGCATGGTGGCTCAAGCCTGTAATCCTAGCACTTTGGGAGGCCGAGGCAAGAGGATTTTCTGAGCTTGCGGGTTCGAGACCAGCCTGGGCAACACAGTGAGACCTTGTCTCTACAATTAAAAAGAAAATTAGCTGAATGTGGTAGTGCACCTGTTGTTCCGGCTACTTGGAAGGCTGAGGCGTAAGGATCACTGGAGTCCAGGAGGCTGCAATCCAGCCTGGGTGACAGAGTGAGACTCTGACTCAAAAACAAAAACAAAGAGACAGTTTGGGGATGTGTTTCTACAACTGGCTCTCGAAACCTTGTTGAAGGTATTGTAAATATTCCTTGTATGGACCAACTCACTTTTCAAAAAGTTTGTAGTAAGCATGAAAGTGTAGGAAAGGAAGATACTGAAAGTATATGATAACATAGCCTGGACTCCAATCAATCAGAATGGATGTTATGAAGAATAAGAACCCTGATCACAGGCAATGAGCGTGTCTATGTCTGTGCCCACTGTAGGACATGCAACCTGGAGATGGAGTCACCAGGAAAAGTTCTGGGATGTAGGAATAAATAATGATGGAAGCATATGTGTTTTTTTCTTAAACATCTCAAGGAAGCTGATACAGTGTGGAATTTAAAAGTATAGCAACTGATTCTTTTGCCAGAAGAAAAAAGTGAGACTCTTGAGATATTGAGATACTTGACTTCTTTGAAAGTAGAAAAAATGTTTTACAATTCCTAGCATGGAAAAATGGAAGCTATTTCTATTGATCTATCCCTACTTATATTGTTAAATTTATATTAAAAGATTTTATTTTATATACAGTGCACATACCAATGACTTCATGTCCCATATCAGTAATCATTTCTCCATCAGATAACAGGATTTACCTAGAGGTGAGTTTCATGTTAAAACTGATTTTGGCTTATTGCTAGCAACAGATAATTTGGTGAAGTCACCAGGTTTGCAAAGGAGCCACTCATGATGAAAAGGTCTCACTAACGCCCCCCTGGCAGTGCACAGGATGCTTGCTAATTCTAAGAAACTGTCCAAATTTTGAAATGGAAAAAAATGGGGATGACCATGGAGGAATAAGATATATTTTGAAGTTCTTTTCCAGAAGAGTAAATGTCCTAAGCTTTCTTTTGTGTACTCAAAATAAAAAGAAGTCTATTGAATTTAAGTCTTCATTGCATAAAAACAGCTCACAAAATTACAGAGGAAAAATGAACAAGAAATGAAAAAAGCCACTCAGTGAACTCTTGGCAATTTCAATCCTTGTTTGGGAAAATAGAAAATTTCTCCTTTGACCTTCCATCACTCCGGGTCACTCTTTAGAAATCTGCAAGAGAATGTTCTTTGTCTAAAAGAGAATCTTTCTTTGTGAGATCCTAAGCAACCCATGTGCAATCAACAGACCTGTAGAAGACAGAGCAGTATGCATTCCAAATAGTGAAATAGTTCAGCTTCCTCTTCTTGTTAATTTTGCCAGCACTTTTTGTTGTATCAAATAGGAAGTTAATATATACAGCTTTCTTACCACATGGGTGTGTGTCTATCCATAAAGTTAGCAGGGTTTTTTAGCTGAATCATTGAACCTTTTACAAAGCATATTTATGAAATTATGATGTTATAAATGATTGTCTTTTTAGTCTTTTTCACCAAAATTCAATTTAAAAAATACATTTGTCACCATGGCCCACTAAACATATTCATATGCAGACATATATATGTACTTGATAGTAAGACCAAAACTCTGCAGTAAAGGCTGATATCCTCTTTTCTGTTGGAGCTAGGTCACTCTTAATCTGCTATATTTTGCGTTTTAATTTCAGTTGCTTGTCTAGACCTACTAAGTCAATATCTTAACCCACCTATGGGTTCTGCTCTTCAGTTTGGAAAACACCGCTGTAAGATCTTAAAATATTATCAGGACCTTTGATCAAATGGGAAGATATACAAAAAAGGTCACTTTCCTGAAGATAAGGAGTTATCTAAGGAGAAAATTCCCTTTTACCTCTGGGATAACTCACTAAGTCAAATGAGGTAGGACACTGTTTCAGGAGCAAGAACACATCTAACCAAATGCCTTCAAACAATCTCTAAAGCTTGCTGGCAAAATCCCAGAACCTTACAATATTGTAGAAATCTGTAGCACTCACTTGAATTCACCATGCGGCTCCCTTTATTGCTTCCAGAGATGAAATTATGCTTTAAATGTGGAGGGACCAAAGGAATCAAGTGTCTCTTTACCTGGAATAAGGCCTTGGGGAGAACAGGGGACATCCTCAGGGCTGGGAGAGGTCAGTGCGAACCAATATTCGACATTATTATCAATGTGGTGACATCAATATCAGTGTTAAATAGGATGAGCACTACTACAGGTAACTGATGGAGGCTGAAGCCACAAAATGGTCTCATGTACCATAAGCCTACCAGGTCATATTTAGTACCTTTATTATGAAAATATTTTGGAGTATTGTCCTAGTACCTAAAATCAGGTAGCATTTATTTGACTTAAATTTGCATTTGCTTTTTCTTTTTGTGTTCTATTTGTTTTTCTTTTTGTTTTCTTTTTGTGTTGCTCTTTCTTTTTGTGTTCTTATATCACAGATTCCCAGGCATGTGTTTTAAACATATATATATATAAATTTTAATTACAAATTAAAGTTTTATGACCCCTGAAGACCATTAAAAGAAAAAAAGCACACAGCAATGTTATTCTTCTCTTACCAAAGAAAAGGCAGTAAAATAGGCTGACTAGAAGATTTTTCCTCACTTACAATATTTTTCCTGGGAAAAAAACCCTTATTTGTAGGGTCAGTGTAGGAATTTAGGGGCATGCTTTACTCGATGGAGTCCATTATCTCCATTGTGCATTATCTCTGACTCTGGATTCTATTCTAGAAAAAAAAAATTGGTAAAAGAATCACTGCTTTAGAGCCCCATTATCTCAGTCAGGCTTTTGAAGTGTTCGTGCATATTGAAGACAGAGCTTAGGATCCCTGAAGTTTCAATGCACCCATATTAAATAAAGAAGAGAGTCTCTTCTCTCTAACCATCTTAATGTGGGGAGAAAAAAGACCAAGACTCGAGGAAAAGAAAGAAAAGTCAATAACAGGCTACAATACATTTAACACAAAACACGTCCAGTCATTCCAAACCAATACATTTGATACACCTGAAAATTCTAACTGACTGAAAACATTTATACAAACACCAGGATCATCTTACCACAAAATCCGTATGTTCTCTTTGACATAAAATGGAAAAGTATACAAAAGGAGACATACATAGAGATAGTGTGTAATGTGCCCTCATTGCTCAACAAGATGCCAAAAAAAAAAAAGAGAGAGAGAGAGAGAGATAATTCTGCGGTTTATTTTAAGCCTTTTAGTGGATTATCTCAGCTAGTTTACTATGTGTGGTTTTTATGATTATAATTTTTATGTTCAGTAGGGTGTAATTTGGGCCCATAGCACATTTTAAATAATCACTTATTCAACAAGTCACATGATGCTTATTTCATATTCTTTCACATTCACAGGTTTATTGAACATTTAAATAAAAACTACCTGGTATTCTGGTAATACTGAGTTTGTTTAGGTGTATAAGTACTGCTTCTGGCAATAAAGACTGAACAGGAAAAATAGATGTTTGATGTGAGCTAAACTTTAAATATATAGTCTATTTTAATGTGCGGATGTGTATGCGTGTGGTGGCTTAATTATTTTTCTTTTTAGCATAAAATAAGCCTTATTTAGTTAAAGATAGCATTAGCAATTGCAATACTGCTGAAGTTAAATCTTCTCAATAGTATTATTGAGAGTTTCAGAGTTAGCTGAATATTGAAAAAACGTAATTACTTTAGTCTTAGAAGAGACTCTATATCATTTCTCACAAAGACACTTCAAGTCATGTGTGACTTGGTTCCAAACATTATAGCCCTATATTATTAATTTTTGAATGCCAGACCAAAAACTAGAATTAAAAACCTCCCAGCTGCAAATCTCTATTTTTAATCATTAGCAAATACTTATGTTATAATATAAGCTTAATAGAAAAATCTGAGTTTGCTCTTTGTTATTACAACAGGTTTTTTTGATGTAATTGTAGAATTTTTGCTTGTTTTGACTTGTGGAGGAAGAAACTAAAACTCTTGCTCTTCAATTCTGCTCCCCATTATTATGCCACAAGAAGGAATGAGAAGCTGGTGAAAAACATTCTGCCACCAAGGAATGCAGTTGCTACCTACATTTCTGAGGAGGAGCTAGTGGTTGACAAGTTTGATCCCACTTAGATATTCCCATGAAACCTGGAGAGTGGCAAGGCTGGGGTGACTTCCGCAAAGTAGGGCTTTGCCATTTCCATTTGTTCTTTCTGCTCTGTCTGACAGAAGCCCAGAGCTTTTTTTCCCTCCAGCAAACACTAACTGTCTCTCTTTCTTCTCTCTCTCCTTCCTTCTGGGAAGTAGCCCTGACTCCTGTCCCACCAGGAGAGTATCAACCAGGAAAGGGAAGAACTTAATGCAGTTCCACTTCAGGCTACAGAGGCAAGTTCTCTTGCTCTCTCACTCTTACACTCTCTCGCTCTCTCACCCTCTCACTCTCTCTCACTGCTCTTGTTCAAATACTGGTACATGTGTTGCCATCAGTGGTGAGGTTCTAGATTCGCATGGGGGTCTTGAGAAGTAACCCACCATACAGAGAAGAGAAAATGAGCCTCTCCATGAAGACCAGCCTAGCTACTAGAGTTCTACATTGGCTTCCAGAGAAAGCCAACCCCACAGTGAAATCTCTTTGGTCTTTTTCATGCTTCTTTGTGTGCATGAGTCTGTGTGCATATGTGCGTTTGTGTGTGTTGTCTGAATTTGTATGTATATGTGTATGTTTGTGTGTGTGCATTTGTGCATTCACATGCAAGTCTGTGTGTGTTGATATATGTGTATGTGTATATGTATACGTGTGTGTGTGTGCATTTGTCTTTGGAATGTTCAGGAAGGGAGGGCGGCTGGGCCAAAGCAGAGTCTGGATGTAAGTGAGTCCTAAGTATCTACTGTCTTTTGTTGTTGTTTTTAATATCCAATGATTGCATGGGACATGGGAATTGTTCATTTACATTAGTTGGTGGATCAAGTTATACATGGATGCGATGGTATCAGCCCAGACTATCTGACTGTCCAATTATTAGTCGAGTGAATGCCCTGTAAAATGTGGGGAGACATCAAATTACCCCACACAGGAGTCGGGCGCTGTCACAGAAGCAAAATTCCGTAGTGTCAGGTTCAAAGTAAAACACACTGGAAATAGCAATTTGGCATCCTTTGTCCTGATTTTGTGGTTTCTGTGCCCGATTCCCATTATTTGAGAAGGCAGTTTTGCCTGAGTGTGAACTGTGCAATTGGATCACAGCTGATAACTGTGAGATAATTTAACCACTTACCAAAGGAAGAATAAAAAACGTCCAAGAGTTATCATTGTCCTGATAGCTTAACAACGTCTTCTGTTTGGTGTGAAAAGAACCTAAAAAAGTAAAATTCTAGTCAGTTTAAAGAAGTGAATATTATATATTAAAAACATGCATTGGATTCTGGCATATGCCAAATTTGTTACATGATTATCTCATTTAATTTTCATTTGAAACGCCTGTGAGGACAGTGTTACCATCATCCTTACTGCAGAATCAAGGAAACTGAGGCTTAATGAATTTAAGTGTGTGGGTCATGATTACACAGAGTCAGGAGGCAAATCTGGATAAGCTGGCCCCAGGACATTCACTGTAGTACAACTATCAGGAAAGGACCCTGGAGGGACTGATGTGCTATTAAATGCCACCATCACTTCTGCTAAAGGATCAAGAGATTTCTTTCACTCATAGAAATATGTGCACCCTGACTATTTCAAAGGAGAGAAATTAAGAATAATTACCTACTATATTTTCCTATCAGCCTAGTGATGATATTCTGGGTGCATGCCCCCCCACCTCTCTCTTCTCTCTCTCTCACATCTCTCTGTCTCTGTCTTACTCTACTATCACAGGAATTTCCCTCTCTCTGACTCAAAGCCGGGTATGTAGAAGATATTCTTTGTTTAGTTCAAAATTACCACCGTTTCCACATCCAAAACACAGCCTCCTCAGCCCCAGTCACTGAGGACTGGGGGATGACAGAGCAACAGGGTGAAGGGACGTGTAGTCCTGAGATCCTGGAACCATCCACACCAGGGCTGCCCACCTCTGGACTTCTCTGGGGCTTGGTGAAGCCTTTCCTGGTGTGTTCACCTATCACTTTGGGTTTTTTTCATTTTATCTGGTTGCATTGGATTCTAACCATTACCCCTTGGATTGAATCATCATTACTTTGAGATGTTGTTCAATGCTAAAAACTTTAAATTAAAATTGAAGTAAACAATGATAAATAGATTATTCAAATAATTTAAAATTTATACATAAACTTTGTAGTTAAGATTGGTTCCTGAAAATCAAATATAATCTTTATCTGAAAGCTGATCTAGAGAAATGTGTCCGATTTAGATGACAATAAATAAAAAATGACCTTGAATTTCTTCCATGTTTCCAGTATTTCATAGACAAACATAAGCAACTAAGATAGCTCCTTGATAGACCATTTCTACACATAATGAGTGCTCTATAATACAAAGAAAAGTGTTCAAATCCAACATAAATGCAGGAATTCATTTAATCTCCCATTTTCACTATATATACTTTTCTATTAAATCACATTATTTTTAAAAAACGTGCTATTTCTAAAAGTAGTATGATTCTTAAGTATAAATCTCACAACAATCTGCTACACATGAAATTATAATTTAAAAAATTGGTTGTGGAAAAGTCATGAATATGTTTGCTAGAAACTTTCAAAACTTTTGCTATAATTGGCTTCCTTGCCTAGTAGGTAACTCTAGGCCAGCAGACATTGGGAAACAGATCCCAGGACAGGTGCTTCCAGAAAGAAGAGAAAGAAAAAAAGGGTCAGGGAACTACTAAGTGAGGCAACAAGCACACTTTACACACCTTCTTGCTAATTGGAAAAATAAAAGCAATGGGAGATACTATGTTAATAACCAAGACCAGTTTCTATATGGAAACTCCAAATAGTGACTTTCTGGGCTTCAAAAGAACAGATCTGCTTAAAGTATCACACTAACCAGAAAGTGTCGATTCCATGCTCATCGTATCTTGTTTTGTGCTTGATCATTGAGTAATTTCTCCAGCCCCATAACCTCAGTCATCACTTATTTGCAATGAATCCCACGTGTCCGTTTCCAGGTCTCACTTCTGTCCTGAATTCCAGCCTGAACAGTGTTGTCCTCAAAAGGATGTCAAGTAGGCATCAATAATGCAAAGATATTAAACATGAAAAACAAACACCTGGGCCTCCCATGTGTCGTTCCTGACTCAGATGCTCTCCACCTTGGTGATGCCGTCAGCTTTCCCACCCATCTTTACTTTCTCTCTCTCTCTCTCTCTCTCTCTCTCTCTCTGTTTCTCTCTGTTCCACATAGATGTACTTCTGTGAGGCTCTCTTCATTTATCTCCTCCTTTCCCTTGTCTTTGCTACTAATCTAAATTAGCTACTCTGTCCCCATCTCTCACTCTAACCACTGGACTTCCAGAAAGCTGGTCTTCCTCGCTCCCATCTCCTTCAGCTGAAGATGATTTGCTTTCAAATCCCCAGATCTGACCATCCTTAACCTCTCCTTAAAAGCATCCAATGGAAATGTGTCCCTAATTGCTTTTACAATGGTTCTCCCACCATTCTTTATATCTCATAGTTTGTACTCCAGCTACATGAGACAATTCACATTTCTTCAAACGAGATGTGCACCCTGGGCCTGGACGGCCTGCCTGGTGCTCCTCTCTCTGCTAGAGATGCTTTCTTCACTCTCCCTCTGCCTGTTCCTGCTTTCTGTGTGTCCTTCACTCTCCTTGAGACAGAGTAACTGGCATAGCTTAGATAGATTGATGAGTTTCTTTCAGGCAGGCATAGCTTAGATCATTAGAAAATCAGATGGTCAGACATCCAGCTGGTATATCTTATCAGGACATAACTCTCTAGAACTATTCCTGCATCAGTCAGGCACCCAAACCAACCTTGGAATGCAGAGCAACTGATACACTCAGCTGCAGAAACCATAAACTAGGCAGTAAGGGAATTACATAGGTACTGGAGGATGGTGTTTTCAGGAAGAAAACGAACTGTAAAACATTAACTTCTTCGCAAGACAAAAGGAAGCTCATAAGTAGACAGTAAGAACAGAAACTTGTGGTCAATAGATTGTAACCCACCACATAGCACGCAAATCTTAGTTTAAGTGACTAGATCGACTGAGTCATCATTAAGAAAATCTATAAAACAACCAGCTAACAATAGGTCGGGGTGTACTTTCTCTTAAGGCACCCACATTCTCTCTTGAGCATGTCTTTTCTTTCTAATAAAATCATGTCTAAACTATACATTAGACATACTCTGAAATTCCTTTCTGTGGCAGGGTCAAGAACCCATGGAACAACTACACCCCACACTACCTCACATCTTCTTGACACCCAGGTGCAGGGTGCGAGAAGCTCAGCAACTACCCTCTCCTGTGGATTTGTGAATATAACCACAGTCCTTCACTCTCCTCCCAGGCTCTGCTTCCATTTTCACTTCTCTTCTTTCTGGAGTCACCTATAGACTTGCTCCCCTGTCACCAACATCCCTGACAGGAGATTACTAGAGGTGGGAAGAGGCTAGGTAGGCCCCTACACCCTGCAGAATGGACGTGCCAGCGATCCTTCCTGACAGAAGGCACAAAGTGGGTGGAGGAAGCCAAGCTTCATTTCAAGTAGAGATCAGAAGGCCCCTTGTATCTTTCATGACTTGTTCATGCTTTTTCATCAGGAGAGGGGAGGAAAGAGCTTCTACATGGGGGTGGGGGTGGGGCGAAAGGTTTTCTTTGGTGTTTGGGGAGTCTATTTGTTCTTATTTTCAAATGCTGACAGCTAGATTATTTGGAAGCAAGTTTGTCTCTAAAGTTTTGAGCCTTACCAGAGATAGATTGCAATTAACTATTTGTCCTTGTAAAACTGTTGTGGGTTTTCACCATATAGACTTTGAGCATGTCTGTGAGGGCTTTTTTATGGTTATATCTAATTTAGTCTGTTTCTCAGACAAACAGAGATGTAGAAAATAGAAGAACCACTGACATAGAGCAGTTCTACCAGAAAGACCATGGAAAAGAGGCACTTCCTAGCTACAACATAAATATTTTTGAGCCATTCCTCTGGTTAAGGGATCCTGCCGACTTTCAGGGAAAGGCTGCCTATGCCATTCTAATTCACATTTTCAAGCAGGCATTCCAAGAACAAGACAGTGCAGAAAACTGTTTTTTGAAGTCCATGCTTAAACTTCACATCTTACAACTATACCATATGTGTTGAAGAGACACAAAGCTTATGCCTGGCACCAAAACGATGAGCCCCTATTCTCAACATTACACTAAATTACTCCACTGCTTACTATGTGAGGCTTGCTGAAAGGTTTTTTGAAAAAGGAAGTTCAGTTACCTTAGTGCACTTGGCAAACTTCTTCTATGGCACAGATGAAGACTTACACTCTGGGCACCGTTTATGTGGTAAAGTAAGGATGGGAACTGGCCATTCTGTCTGATTGCCCATGCAATCATGACTCCTTCTCTGAAAGTCTCCTACCACTCTTGTAACCTCTAGAACCTCTTAAAATGCAATTCAGTCACCTACAGTGTATCCTCAGTGAATCTGCCTGCTCAAAATTGGAAATGGGTAAGAACAGACCATTTAACTGAATTTGATTTTCAAAATTTTAAAGTGCTTTGACTACAAAGATGATCTGCCCAATGAAATAGTCTGTTAACTCCAAAGTTTATACATTAGACCATTTCATATGGCATTGTTGGAAATTAGACTTCATTCATGCAAATTGTTCATGGACAAAAAGCAGAGGGGCAAGATCACAAGTTTGTGGTTCAT
This sequence comes from Cephalopachus bancanus, assembly GCA_027257055.1. Taxonomy (NCBI): domain Eukaryota; kingdom Metazoa; phylum Chordata; class Mammalia; order Primates; family Tarsiidae; genus Cephalopachus; species Cephalopachus bancanus. Next base: position 8,051,070 of record JAPVLO010000133.1, read on the forward strand.
GGCCCTAAGTCACAGGCACTCACGGAAAGTCCTGCTGGGCCATCACAGAGGAGACTAGGGACACTTATCCTGAGGGCCATCAGGGACCTAGGGGTGCCTAGCACAACTGACTATGCTCCTTATTTTTTATTTCAGAATTTTCCCCTGAGGAACACAAACAAGAAGATGAGTAATACTCAATCTATATCCTCAGACTCTCCACAGGATCAAATTTTAAAGAATTGGAAAAATTCCAGTTGAATAGTTTAAAATGAAAGAGATTAATACTTTGCTGTCATGAAATTTGGCCTCAATATCGATGAGCAAATTATGAGCCATGGTCTAAAAATTAATCTTAGTTTCAATACCTTATTGCAGTTGGGTTTATTTTGTAGACAAGAACGGAAATGTTCAGAACTTCCTGGTGTGCAGGCATTTACAGTTTTTTATCAGAATACCACAAACGAAATCCTGCTCAGTGGGACATTAAGTACCAAGATCAGGAAGGAAAATGAGGACATGCCTAATGGTCCCCTATACCTCAGGGGTCACCTTTCAAAACACAGGGCCACAGGAAGTTTGGGGAGGAGGAGGCTAGAGTCCAGGAGCCCCCTACAGATTTCACACGAGCAGACACACCTCAACCCTACATACCCAGCTACCCAGAGGAACCCAACCCCACAGGAACCTCCAGCAGTAGGGCTGTGTTCCACCCTCCCAAACAAATGCATTCATTGCTTGAGGTTGCAAATGGAGAAGCAGGGGTTGTGTGGGTACATGTCCCTGTCTCCATGGCAGATCCAACACAATGCAGAAGAAACTAGGAAACGTCTCAGAGACTCCCTTTCAGTTTTGTTTTGTTTTTTTTTTGAGTTGGAGTCTCACTCTGTCGCCCAGACTGGAGTGCAGTGGCCGCTCCCGGTCACCGCAGCCTCGACCTGCTGGGCTCCGGCGACCCTTCCGCCTCAGCCTTCCGAGTAGCCAGAATTACAGGCATGCGCTACCACGCCCTGCTGATTTTTTTTTTTTTTTTTTTTTTGTAGAGCTGAGGTCTCGCTGCCCAGGCGGGTCTTGAACCCGCGGGCTCAGGCAATCCACTCACCTCAGCCTCCCAAAGGCGCGGGATTACAGGCTGAGCCACCAAGCCCGGCTCCTTTCAGTTTTTAAATGAAGTTCAGGCTTTAACTTGTGCCTTTGAATTAACCTAAGGTGATATTAACATCCTCTCTAGCCTATTGCATCCCAGAGGAAAAGAGTGCATTTCAAAAGCTAAACAGGCACATGCAGACATGATGGCTCCAGCAACCAAATGTGCAGTTAGAGGAGGAGCTGTTCCCATACTGACTCCACCTGTGGGATTTCCAGAGGGGACAGATTGACTCAGCAGAGAGGGACCACCAGCCTGTGTGCATTAAGGAGGGCATAAAAATGTACCACTAAGTCTTCCAACGGCGATAAATTAAGAGAAATCATGAAGGGCCTCAATGAAAACCCTGTACTCTCCAGGTAAGGTTAATAGGGGACAAAAAGAAGTATAATACCAAAGATCCTAATTCACCGAAGAACAAACACTTCAAGAAACGTATTTTATCAGAGAGCCACCTCCAGACATCCACAGTCTCCATCTCTCCTTGCTCTCCTCTCATGTGTGTTTCTTTCTCTTCAACTCTTCCTGTTACTCCCTCGTGTGTGTTCCTCTCTCTCCATCTCTGCCTGTTCCTCCCTCTTGTGTGTTCCGCACTCACCGTCTGCCTTTTTCTGATATTTTTCTTCTTCACCCTTCCTTTCTCTCTTCCTTCCTCCTCTTTTTCTTCTTCCTTTTTGTTTTTCTCTTTGCTGTTCTTGCCCTCCCCCCATCTCTCTCTCTCTGTCTTTCTCTCCTTTCTTCTGCTTCTCTCATTTTTTTAATGTGGATCTTTCTGTCACCTTTCTTCACTGTAAATTCTCTTTGTGCTCTTGAGTCTTTGTACACGCCTGTACCACTGTTATATTTCTCTGTGGTTCTGACGTTTATTTACCTCCTTTTATATTAGTCTTTAAATGCTCAGAGGGATCATATTTTGCCCATTTTTATTTCTTTAGTGTGTAACTCATGCTTTGTTCATAGTAGGTGCTTTTCGTTGAAAGTTGATATAAAAATGCACCATCATGTTACTCATATAAAGGTCTTTTCTTTGTTAACCCATTTGTTTTGTCTCCTTAAAAAATTATTTATCCCTCTAGATTTATTCTTCGAAGAGCATGCTCTCATATGAGTAGAAAATCCAACCTGGAAGATACTAGTACTGGGTGCATTTACAGCACATGTTTAGTGCACCATTGTGCTTAATAATCACCCTGATTACTTATTAAAATTTAACTTTTTCCAGTTAATTAAACTTGCCTTTGGTAAAGCTATTCAGTTTTGGCAGATAAACAGTTTTTTATGCTTATGAGTGTTGTTAAAGGCTGACCAAATGCAATTTTTACAGCAGTAGAGGTTTTCAAATTTCTCTCCTTACTTAAATACACGGCAACATTACTTCTTTAATATAGGAAAGCTCTCCCCAAGAAACAGTGAGGCTTAATCTATTGTCTCTAAAGGGCCAAATCTTAAATAATTTAGAGAGCTGGTTTTTTTCTTTATGTATCTACATGCTCATAGATCACAAATCATCATTAAAAACAAACTTCAATAATAAAAGAGTCTATAGTATGGTTGTTAGTCTCCCTAAATACTTTATCCTCCTATGAGCATATGATCTGGATTTTGTCCCAATTAAAAAACAACAATCTTGTATTACTTCAAACATCTTGGGACATATCCGTTCTGACTTCCCTAGGAGCTCTCCTTTTCTCTCTGTGCTGACTGCCATTGCCAAAGTGCATAGGCAGAAGGGGACACACTGTACAGATGTGCAGAGTCTCAGCAGCTGCTGACAAGTTTCCAGAGTGTCCGTCACACAAGCAACACACTTCGATCAGTGTCAACCCTCTCATATCCCGTTCTGTAAGGAGTTTCCTCTGGACACTTAAACTGGAAGGGTATCAAAATTTGACTACAATTTCTCTTTTAAGGAAGTAATAATTTTTACAAAGTTTGTAAATTAATGATAGAATATTTAAAACATATCAAAAAATACAGAAAATAACAGACTTCCACATACTCATCACCTAGATTTGACAGATGCTAATCTTTTGTCACATTTTTTCTTTTTTATAGAAATATATCTGCATTGCTTTATAATAAGTCTCACTCCCCATCTCTTTCCTCTCTTTCATCTAAGTAACAATACACAAAATAGCATTATATCTTATTTGTGGATGCAACTAAATGTAATGCAAAATTATAAAATTTTTTAACTGGAGACTTGACAATTTCAAAACAGAATGGGTTAATTCAGAATTTGTGAACACACAGTCTAGATTCCATGGTAGGACATGGCACATTTTTCTGTAAAAGAAATAGCAAATATTTGAGACCTCTGTTGTAGCTACTCACCACTGCTTTCCCACTATGAGTTTGAAAATATTTCATGATGTGGACTGCTTTCATAGTGTGAACCATTTTCATGGTGTGAAGTGCTTTTGTAGTGTGAATTGCTTTTAGGGTGTGATTGCTTTCATGATGTAAACTGCCGTTTGTGGTATGACCTGCTTTTGTGGTGTGAACCACTTTCATGGTGTGAACTGTTTTCATGGTGTGAATCACTTTTGCAGTGTGCATTGCTTTGTGGTGTGCACTGCTTTTGTGGTATGAACTGCTCTTGTGGTATGAACTGCTTTTGCAGTGACAGCACCCACATACAACCTACAGATGAGTGAGTGCAACCATGTTCCACACAACTGTATTACAAAACTGATGTTTAACTGAATTTGGCCCACAGGATGTAATCTGTGGACCCCTATACTAGATAGTTTAGACTGAACTGTTTAATTGTGCTAGACTGTTGCGTGAAACAGTTATATAAAAAATATTGCAAATAATATTCATTGTGGTTCTCTTAATAACTCCTCTGGAAGAGATCAAAATTATCCTCATCATCCACAGTCCACTTCTATAATGATATAATTGTAAACACATGGTGGTCTGGAACCCAGGCAGATTTCCCAGAGTCCTCTGCAGGTAGATGTGGCCATGCAATTGTGTTCTGCCTGGTGAGCTATAAGTGCAAGCATCATGCCACAGTTTCTTGGAACCCTCCTTAAAAGCAAACCAGCACGGCCTTCACTTTTTCCCCCTTGGCTCCCCACACCTGCTGTTTGCAATGTGGTTCTAGTCGCTAGAACTTGTCCCAGCTATGAAGACATGCCCAACCCCAGACATAGAGGAGTAGCAGAACCTAGGTGTTCAGAGCTCAGCAGACACAGACCCTGCTCGTGTATGATCCCTCAAGTGCCTCCTCCACACGCTTTTTAAGCGAGAAATAAACTTTAGAATTAGCAAGCCATGGTTATGTGGAGTTCTTCTGCCACTTTCCATCAGACCTAATCCCTGCTGATATAGCACCCAGGCCTTATCTGGCAGGCACAGGCAAAGCTCTGCAGAGCTCTGTGACACCAGACTCCTGCCTCACAGCACTTTCTTTCCACCCCTGTATGTCACTGCTTACTTCTGGCCCTCATGGAGCCTCCTGGGGGATGAACCGTCCCTTATTCACATTAGGAGTCTACACAAGACATGAAGCAGGACCAGCCTCCCGTCTACAACTGTCAAAGCACAGACCCACAGTCTGTACAGAGATGGCATCCCTTGTTCCTCCCTAATTCTAGCTGAAAACTTCCTCGTGCTTTGCTCTAAATGCTGGTGCTGATTACTCTGGAGTGTAGGCTCACTGTGGCTGTGCTGCCAGCTGCTGTCCCTGTGTGGTGCTGCCAAGTGGGCAGACTCTAGGAAGACCCACCGACTCCTGGAAGTCACACAGCCTTCATCCACGTGAACACCTGGTCACCTGCACCTCAGATGTGGTATCCTGGGTGTGGAGTAAGCCCTCCCACATCTGTTTCCTGTAAAGCACTTTTATTCATCAGATGATCCCTGGGAAAGGAAAGTTGTGATGGGAATTGCAAGCTCAATTTAAGCATGACTTACAATAAGAGAAAGACAAGCAGGTACAATTAATATCTTTCATGTGAAAAAAACACTGGGGAGAAAAGAACAAGAATTTCAATATTGCTCATCTCTGATGGATTGAATTATAGGTGATTCATTATTTTTCTATTTTCTAAATATTCTGCAATGAACAGTTATTACTTTTGAGAACACAGAATAAAACAAGGTTGATTAAATTAAAAAACACATATGAGAATGAAAAGCATCAGGAAATCAGCACAGCATAGAAATTAAGAACACATAATAGACCAGCAGTTCTTATTCAAGTGTTAAAGAAAGATCGCAAAGGCATGGCTACCCTGAGAGCCCATGACCTGATGGTCTATTGTGCCTTGGTGGGTTTTGAGACACCTGTGCAATGAATGTCCAGTCATTTCCTCTCTGAACCTTTGAGCCTCTTTCTCCTCTTCAGCAGAATTGGACCCATCCCTCAACACTGTTGGGAAGACTGAAAATGGATGTGGACGCACCTGGTCTTCCATTTCCAGCAGATGAATAATCAGCTTATGCCATTGTCATAGCAGATGTTCAGTCAATTCACAAAATGATACGTGAGTGCACACTGTGAGTACCATGCTGCGTGGGAACAGGGATGGATGAGAACACCAGCCTGCATGTGGGAATGTCACAACTGAGTTGGAGGGATAGGACATGTCCCCAGATAGCTGCACTGCCTATTCCTCAGGAGGGAGGAGGAGCAAGGAAGGGTGAGGTTCAGAGGCAAGTAAAGGAAGGTCTTCCCAGGCCAAGTATCCTGGTGTAAAGACGTGAAGAAACGCACTGAGCTAGAAAGTGCAGACCCTGATTTTCCAAGGTGGCTACCCACCAGCAACAGGACCCAGGACAGGGTCACTAACCTTCTCTGAGGTTCGGATTTATCATTTTTCCAATTAGGAGGATTTTTCAGATGCCTAAGATATCTTCTGCTTTTATAACCAACCCCGACATAGTACTTTATACAAAAACTGATCTAAGATCCTCATAGCTACAGTCTGTTTGCATGTGGGTGCACACATATACGCACATATGTGTGACACACAGTACCAGAGCGTGTGTTATTTAATCTTCATATCAACTCTACACATGCGAGGATGATCATTCCTATTTTCAGCTGAGGGATCCAGGCATAGAGATCCAGATAAAGTAAGTTTCTTCAGATCTCATGACTAGGGTTTAAACCCAGGCAGTCGGTACCATTTGAATGAAACCTGGGAGGGCGTTTAGTATTCACACAGCAAATAGAAGAAGGGGTACTCTCCAGAATGGACACTTACCATGGGCAAAGGCACAAAGTAGATGGATAGGAGTATGCTGAACAGGCAGCTGTGGCCTGAGGAGTCAGCTTATTCTGTTGGTGACAGTGATAAAGTCACTGAAGTACCCCCAGTTCTGAGTATCTGAGAGGCAATGGTTGCAATCCTTGCAGGGTGAAACCAAATAAAATCCTGCAGGAAATTGTTGCACACCATATCTAACTCATGGGGACACCTACAGTTGTCACTGCTAGTGGGTAGATAGCCTGGTTTGGCCCAAACGTAAGTCAGGATGAGATGAGAACTCGGCAGTATTTGGAAGGTACCTGGAATACAATTTGGGAAGATCTTGCATGCCTGGCCAGGAAGCCTGGATCTTTTGTGGAATCACCAACAGTTTTTCAGGAGGGGACTTTGCTTGGCTTGTTTAAGTTTCTGAGCACTCACTTGATGGACAGGAGGAAGACAGCACTGTGGGAGGATCATGGGCAGAAATATTAAAATGAATAGAAATTAATCCACATTCACTCACAAGGACACTGCCTGGATCTCTCAGTTCATGGGATTGCTGAAGCTTCTGGATGCAAAGATATATTACTAAATCCTAAAAGTATTGATTTCTAAGACTGAAATTATGTAAAGAAATTTTAAAATAGAAAACAATTGAACTTCCTTTATTCATTTTTATCATTGAAAGGTCTATGTCAAATCTATGACTTACTCAGGAAATGAAGGTGTGTCCAGAAAAAAAAGACAAAGAGAGAAAACATGAACTAGATACAAAGAAGAGAGGATAAATTCATTCTCGTCAGACACGAGTTAAGAATGGAGGTGGAGTTGGGCATTTTCATCAGTAAATAATCAACATCTATTAAATGTGGACCATGAGCTTCCAGCTCTCCTAGGGTTGCACATACTTTCCTTTACTTAATCTCCACAGTACACTCATAATCAAGTGTTATTTTTATCACCATTTTTTAGATGAGACACCCGAGGCTCAGGGACATTAAATAATTGCTAAAGACACAGAGATGGGGATGACTGTGAGCCAGCAATGCACACCCATCTCTGTTGCTCTCCTAATTAGTGCAAAGGAATAGCACAGTCACTAATACCACAGCCATGACCTCTACTTACATCTTGAGAACCACCATCATCACAACCACCAGCATGACCACAATTACTTCATGGCCAGCACAACCACAGTATCTGTTATTACCCCCACCGTGACCACCACCACTGCCACCACCACCATCAGATCAGCACAGACATCAACACCACTGTGGCCAGCTCCATCACCGACACCACCACTGCCACCACAGTGTTTACTGCCACCACCACCATTACATCCCACCACCAGCGCAACCAAAACATGACCACAGCTGCCCATCACCATCATCTGAGCCACAATTGTCATCAATTACCCACTTCTACCCTACTTCTGCCCCTGGTGCCACCACAACCACCTCCACTGCCCCACACCCCCACCCTACCACTATGAATGCCATCACCACCATCTCCACCACACCCCTTCCTTTCCCACCACCACCATCAACATTACCACCCCTGCTCCTCCACCACCAATAGACCACAAAACCCAACATTGGACCACCAACATTCCCTCTGCCTCTCAGGGAGATGGGGCTTTTAAACCCCAATTTAAAAATGTTCCAGGAAAAATAAATCATGCCCATACATTTCCCCATGGATACATTTCTTTTCCAACACCCTCCCTCACAAGAGGCATGTCATCCTGGACAGCACCTCTCCCAGGGCAAGTGGCCTTAAGATTTCCACGACAGATAGTTGATAAGATCATTTTGAGAGCAAGAAAATCAGTATCTGTCCTGTTTTCCATGGTCCTGCTGTAATGAATTGTGTGAACTAAAGCATATTTCCAAACGCTTGAAGAGTAAAGTTTATAAGATGATTTGCATATTTAGGAAGATGATTCTACAGCCTTGCTGCTTAAAAGATGACCCTCCAGCCTGTGTCACTGGCATGAGAGCTGGTCAGAGATGCAGAACTCAGGTCCCATCACATCCCAAAATATTCAAGTCTGTATTTTACTAGGATACCTGGGTGGTTTGAGGCACATTAGCATTTGTGAAGTACCCCCTCAACCCCTCAACCAAATCTATCACCTGCACATAATGGTGACTTTGGTTTGACCGTTTTAATGAGGATTTCGACTTAGACAAATGAGAAACATAAAAACATTCCCTTTCAATAGTATTTTTGTATAGAGTTGCTTTCTGAAAGCTGAAACTCCAGGAGGCTCAGCTCAATACAGTGACAAGAAGGAAACCAGGTGTTCTCCTGAAAGGGAAGGGTAGGTCAGGCAGGAGGGGAAATTGTGAGTGCACGGAAAAGAAGACCAGAAAAGGTTAAGAGGCCAGGTGAGATATGAAGAGAAATTTGAGAGAAACAGTCACAGAGATGAAACAGGAATGAAGAGGACATGGGGGAATGCTGCCCTCCTTTGAAGTGGAGAAGGGAAACTGGTATCAGCTGAAGCCAGCAGGTAGAGCAGCGGGAGAGAGGCTGAGGACATGGTCACCCACACCAGCCACCTGTGGTCCATGAGTACCTGGTAATTCATTTCTGAGGCCAACTGCCTCGGAGACCATGACCGGGCAGCATACGACTCACTCCAGGGATGGAATGCCTCCTCTAAGTGTGCTTCCTCCCCTCCTGGCCTCCCTTGGTGCTATCATTCCTTCCCTAGATGCTGAATGACTCCTTTTGTCCAACCCCCTTCCTCTGAGACCCTCGTGCACCGTGTCACCTTCCTTTCCAAGGAACATGTATCATAACATCCATTTCCCAAGTGTGTATCAAAGCCCGGTGTGGGCCATGCTTCGGTCTCTTAGAATCATCGGGTCTCAGGAGGCTGGAAGAACCCACCAGAAGCGGAGTGGCTCACCTGGCCTGCACCCCCTGCACACCTGGCATCTCCATCCCTCCTTCCCCAGCCTGATGGGGCTGATGGGCAGCAGGTTCTACACTGAACAGCAACATTTTCGCATGCCTTGGGCCTTCACTTTAGCAGTCAGATTTCTCTCCTTGCTTTTATTCTGCCTTGAAAATAAATTTTGTCAGTGTTTTGTGCTGATTTCATTTTATTTTCTACCCCTTAGGTGCCCTGGGAGTGCAAATTATCATCAAAATAACACTTTTGTTTAATACTGTGGAATGGAAAGAATCAATAAATGCCCAAATACAACCACCAAAGAAAAGTTGTTGGACAATAGATTCTGTTTTTACACAGGGTCATTCATATATATTTACCATGCAATGTAAAATGTCACCTCTTAATGTATACTAAAAGGGGAAATTCTCATTCCAGGGCACATGCAGCTCTGTGTTCTAACATTTACCTGCCCACACCATGACCTGGTAGCACCGGTCTGTTGGATTTCAGAGAGATGGTAACCATAAAAACAAATTTCTTCTTAGGTAGAATTAATCCCTCTCCGGAGTGCCAGGCACTGGAAAAGACTTCTGCTGCAGATGTTTGAATTATTACTGTGAATTGTTTAAATGGTTTGCCCCCTCCATTACCCTGCACTCTGCTGGGAAAGTAAAACTGTTACTCAGATGGCTAGATGTTCAGTGTGATTGACTGGATCCAAATTTATTTTTTAAAAGAGTTTCCTATGACTGTCATTTAAAAATGTGTGAATATGTACAGAATTGCCTGGTAGGTACTCTTTTGCTTCTCTATCTCTTTTCTATAAGGGGCTTATATCTGCCCTGAGTATTTACTGAACAAGGGTTAGTTGAATATATATTAGTATATATGACAGGTTGCCTGCATCAGAATCTTGACCACTTTCCCAAATCATTTAACCTGTTAAGCCTCAATCTTTGCAGCTGAACATTGGAGATGATAATTGTGTCCACCTCACACAGTTAAAATGAGATAATGTGTTAAAAGGCTTAATAAAACGCCTGACACATAGTAGGTGTTCAATAAGGCAAAATTAATAAAACAGTTGATTTTTAGTCAGAAACTAAGAACTGTAAATATCGAAGTGGAGTAAAGTGTTGCTCTCATTCAGGGGTGGAGAGACTGTGTATCCCCTGGCATCTTGGCACTCTGCTGACATGTCCCAAGATGATTCCAACCACACAGTACCATGTCAGGGTTCTCTCCTGATTTAACTTGATATGGATAATTCCAGAAAGACAGAGAATTGCAATCATCTATCCCACGCCGCTCAGCCCCCAGACTAAATTACAAAAAGTCATTCCCAAGAGGCATGTGCAGTCACACAGACACACACAGTCACAGAGAAAACAGGCTCCAGATCCAAGTGGTGGCTATTTTTATTTGATGGGGTGGAAGCAGCACTTCACAGGAGTTTTACACAGGAACTTCTCATTCATGTCTCTGCTCAGGGACAGAGCCTTCCTGACCTTGAGGGCAGTACGACCCACACCATTCTGTTAGCCCTCTATTATCCTTACAACTTTGTCAGTAGCTGAAATTAACAACTGATTTGTAATTTTATTTATTACCCATCTTCTACCCTCACTTATTCTAACTAAATGTCTTAAGACACTTGGTTGCGATCCACAGAACATTAACCTCTGGGACTCAATCACTCAGAATCTGTGGAATGAATGGGTCTCCTCTTAGAATTCTCTTTAAAAGATGAAATACCCGGATATTTCCCACTCCATCAGAGGGAACAACTCTCCTCCGCTGCTCCTTGATGGATGCCCCCACCATCCCCTCTCACTCTGAGTTATTTATTCATTAAGTTAACAGTTAACCCAAGTGAAGTTTATGTAAGAGCAGTCTGCAAAGACACTTCCTAGTTCAAGTGGAATTTATTTTCCCTGCCAGGAAACATGTTCTGTAAAGAAACACATCTGTGTCGCACCCTTTGAAAGATGGAGAGGGCAGAGAGATGAGCGCACCAGCTTCCGTTTCTTAAAAAGAGGCAGAAAATTGAAGTCGGACACTTCCTTCAAGAAAATATGGTCTATCAGGTCCAAGTTCAAATTGTTTCGAATGAAAACATTTATTTTTCACTGAGCTGAATTATTATCCCCTGTCACGGTGAGGGCTGTGAATGTGTGAAGGGTAATTATATAAAGAGTAATCACCAGCTGTTGTCTATTTGGGAGGCGGTGACAAGAGGAAGGAGCAGATGCTTGTCAACAGACTGTGGGCTCCTTGAGGGCAGGACTGCACAGGACACTGTCAGGACCCCGTGCATGGCTAGCCTGCTGTGTTGTGACTTGAGGGAGTATTAAAAACACTTTAAGTTGCCAACATGGAAGCATGAGGAATTGAGCTGGCTTTTAGTGTGCACAAAACTTCGCTGATTGGGAACTATTAAAGTTAGGAATTGGGTCTTGGGAGAGGCCAGACATTTTTTTCTCTAAACTTCTATTAAAAACAAAACAGATATTGACTACCGTTAATCCCACTTCCCTTCCCCTCTCCCCCCCAATATCTGTCTGGGGACAGGGAGACACCCCTTATCAATAAGGGTGCCTGAATGAAGCATATTTGTATACCTAGCCCTTAACTGTACCCCACAATATTAAAATAAAAAATACTGATGTAAAAAACCAAAAAACAAAAAAACAAAACAAACTCTGTTCTATTTAACCTGGTAAACGTTTTCTTCCAAGTAGAACTAAATGACTTTTCCCCAGTCTCTACAAAATGTTACCCTCCTTTTCATCACCATATTTAACAAGGACACATTTTGCAGAGCTGGCTTTAATAAAAAGCACTCTTCCCTCCATTCATGGCAATTCACAAACTTCAGTGACTTTTACAGAAAAGTCACTGAGTTCTAGAACCATACATGGCAAGAAAGTGATGTGGTTCAAACTCTGGTTTTGCAGAGGAGTAAACCTTGTTCTGGAGGGATGGAGTTGGGGGGCGGGTTCCACAACCTCCCGACCATGGCAGGATTCCCACCCTCCACTGAGGACGAGGTTGTCAGTATAGAAGCGGAGTTCATATCTGCAGCCTGTGTTTTAGGACCACAGCAGACCAGGTGTGCCGGAAACGCCTCCCAAATCAGCAGCTGCCCAGACAGGAACATGTCCAGAGGCAGGAGGGACCGGCAAGGACCGAGGTCTCGCTGAAATGGAGGACTGTATGGTAAGTGGTGGGTGAAAACACCAGATGTGTGATCACCACGTTCTGAGATTCTTATTTCCTGAATGCCACTTTGACAAATCAATTTCATTTGTGAGTTCATTTACAAATAGAAGGTATTCTATTTGAAGAGCAGCTTATTCTAACCAAATGTCTTAAGACACTTGATTGTGATCCACAGAAAGAAATAGATTTGCAGCTCAGTACAAACACACGCATAGATACACAAAGGAGATGTGCGTTTCAGGAAACTGTGCCACGCTTGCCGAGTGTGATGAACTCTGTCATCCTCTGTGCTAGTCCTCTGCATGTTTCAGTTGCCGCTCATGCGCGCTAAACTGAATTCAGGACCCAGCACGGATATCACATTTTCAAACAGTGCCTATTCCTCCTATCAAGCCACCCTCGTGTCAGCATCCACCCTCCAAAGACTGGTTACCCTGTGTCCACGTAGAAACGATTTTGTCCATATTAAGAGAGCAGCAGAGTTCAATGTCTGTGAGAGCCAGGTACTTCCAACAGGCACACAACCCCACTGACGTTCAGTCTGTTGCTGACATCGCTAACCTCTGGAGGGGGCAGAGCACCCCTCCCTGGCTTCTGCCATGTCACCATCCCTGAGGCCTTCTGTGCAGAGAACTGCCATCGTGCCCCCACCCAATATTCTAACACAATTCACACTTCAATCAGTCTGGGTTGCAATGATCAGACCACACGCAACATCAGGCTGTATGATATGTGCACACCGTCCTTCTCACTAATTTTTAGACTTTGTCTAAGTTATGGCTGGGGCTGTATCCCACATCTTCAGTAGCTTTACCCGACCAAGCCCATCCTGCTCCCAGAACCCTGGCCCTGGCTGTCAGCACCAGTGAGGTGGGGTGCCCTGGGGTCAGCTGGCAGCAGGAAAGCCCCTGTGTCTGTCTCTTCCCAAGACTGAGAGCAGCCCACCATTCCCTCACAATAGTCTCCGAGATCCACTGTTAATTCGGTGGTGTGAGCTACCACGGAGGGAATGTCTCAATGTCTGGCTCGAGCAGTTGAACACAAGAGAGACACTCAAACAACTTTAATTATTCTCTGCTGTTTGCACCCAAATAAACACACAACAAAGGTAATTAATGTTCCCAGAGAGAACAGGTGCAGGAGGACATGCTCTGGTGTTGGATGTCCAGTGGGAGCTGCTGCACCCTGGACTGGGCACAGACACGGGGGGGGGGGCAGATGCCAAGGGGGCACAGATGCGGGGTGGGGGGGATAGACCCCAAGTGGGAGAGATGGGAGGGGGAGCGATCTGTATCTAAGTCCTGAGTGGAAGGGCTTCTGGTCCAGGTGCTGCTTCTGTCACTGTGTTAGTGTGTGTGAGTGTGAGAGTGTATGTGTGTGTGTTCCTCTGAAAGCCTCCTGCTCTCCCAAGTGCGGGCCCTTTCCCTAGTCCCATTTCTACACTAACATCATTCCCACTTAGATCCCGGGAACAGAGGGGCTGTGGAACCCTCCCCCACAGCGCCCACGCCTCAGGGTTTGAATGCTGGTGAGTCACAGGCAGCCCTCTGGGTCACCAGACTGGAGGTGGCAGGGGAGGGGGGACTTGTGGAGGAGGGAGCCTGGGATGGGCGGTGGGACAATGGGTCTGACCTTAGATCCGGTAGTCTACGGGGTCTCCTGGAAGCCCCAACCACAAGAATGGGGTACCTGAGTTCCCTCTGGGGTAAGGAGTGAGGCTCAGAGTAAATAGAGCAGGGTCACCATGTCTTGTGCTCGGAGCCCCGGTCTTTCCAGGGAGAGGAGGGAGAGTAGATGGTGAGCTTGGCTCCACTCACAGGTCACCGTCCCTGCCACCGGCGCTGTCCCTGCACGGGAGAACCCAGGCCCTCTTGGGAGACTGTGCAGTCGCCGCTGGCTTCCCCCCTCCGACTGCGCTGTTGTTGCTTCCTTGGCCGAGGAGCCGGGACAGGAACCTCCACAGCGCGCTGTCCCCGTGCGCCCGGGACCCCCGATGCTGCCGAGTCCCTGGAACAGAGTTGGGGAAAGTGTTGGCGGGGACTCACCCAGCTGTGGGCTGCCAAGGCTGAGGGCGGCCGACCTCGGGACGCCTCGCCTCCCCAGGGTGCCCTCCAGCCCGTCCGAGCTTGAGCGCCGGGTTCCGCCGTCTCGAGGTCTCTGGGGCCCAGGAGAGACCCCCCCGCCTGCCGGCAGCCCGGCGCCATCCAGCGTGCGCCCTCGCCTCCAGAGGTTCCCGACGATCCGACCCCACGGTCTCCTTTCCGCTCCCTGTGACCCGAGTCCTTGGCCCGCCGCCTCCCCGCCCCGGCTGCCCTGGCGCACCCCTTCCTGCCCCCGGGACTGCCCAGTAGCAGGAGCAGGACTGAAGGCTCCCCCGGCTTGGTCCGGGTGGCGGAGGCTTTTGGAAACTCACCTCCCTCCGAGGTTCGCATCCTCGGGAAGGGACGGGCTCCCAGCAAGCTTCCCCGGGGTGAGGTCGCCCCCCTCCCTTCCGCCTCAAGGTCTGACGGACCCCTGCCTGCGCCCGGGGTCTCCGGGCCTCGAGTGCACAGGGACTGGGGGCGACCCGCACGAGGCAGCAGCTCCGCGAGCGCGGCCCCAGTGGGGCCGGGCGGGGCGGGGTGGGAGGGGCGCACGGGGCCCGCCGCGCTCCCCGCCTTCCCGGGATGGAGGGGCGCGGGCGCGGGGCGGGGGGCGCGAGGCGGGGGCGGCTCCCTCCAGCGGCTCGGCTGCCGAGTGTGCGGCGCGTGGGGCGGGGCGGGGGCGCATTAGACTCCGAGTCGGGGAAGTTTGCGCAGCTTCCGACCCGGGCGCGAGGGGGCGGGGGCGGGGCCGTGAGGCGGGCAGTGCTGAGAGTGCGGGAGGCGCCCAGTGGGTTTGTCACCTCCGCGAATCCAAGAGCGAGCACTCCGAGGAGGGCACGGCAGGAGGACGAGACGCGCCGAGCGCCCGCGCCCAGCCAGGGAGCAGCCGCTGGCGCCTCGCACCGGCCCGCGTCCCCAGCCGGGTACGGCCGCCGGATCCTGACGCCGGCCAGCGGTCGCCGCGTCCCGCCCAGAGTCCAGGTAAGCGCAGGTTGAGGACCCGCCCGGGAGGACCCGCTGCGCGGGTGTGAGGCGCCGTCTCCGGCGCTGCGCGGTGCGGTGTCCCTGGGGCAGCCTGGTCCCACCGGCTCCACTTTCCAAAGAGAGGACACCCCGGCGTCGTAGGAGGATGCCGCCTCACCTCGGGGAAGCTCCTGCTGTCGTGTCCTCTATCCTGTGACTCGAGCCCTGCGCGAACCCCATTACCTTGAAAGTTTATTCTCCAACTTACGAGTGTGCAAATCACGGGGCTTTGAGGTGCGAGGTTTCCCCAAAATGGGGTTTGTCCACCGACCCAGGTCGAGACGGCCCTGTAAGGGTCGTGGCTCCCGGTGTTGCCCTCGGGCAGGCGCTGGGAGGAGGCGCCCGGGCAGCCGGGCTTTGGGCATCCTTTCCCAGCCATCATTTATGCATAGCAGCCATTCTTCACACCCATTAGGGAAGCATGTTGTGTGCAGAGTGTCCCACGGGCGTCCCGTTCACGATGCTCTTCCCAAGCCGGGACAGTCTGGGAAGCTCTGACGAGTGAACCCCGCTTCTCAAAACCCTTTCCTTGAGGTCCAGGAGACCCAGTCAGGGCTGAAATTCAACAATCCGGTTCCACCGGGAACCTGGCATTGCGGCACTGTTCAGAGAGTCTGCCTAGGACAGTGTGATGTGACGGCTTTAGCCTGGGACTGTGTGGGATTTGCAAGAGCAGAAGGCAAGGTTCCATCTTCGGGAACCCTGGCCGGCTGGGTTAACCTGGAGCCAAGTCATCTGTTGAAGGCTACTTGTTGAAATTATTAGGTAATCGAAAGTGAAATGTTCACAATAATCCAAAGCTTGACCATGTCGTTCCTGGAACTAATTTTTAGCTGGCAGCGTGTCCAAGTTTGAGTATGTCTTAAATGATCATGGAAAGCAAATGTTGTATACATTCGGGCCAGCTGGTTTACCATTAAGGACAAAGTAGGAAGCCTTTTAATATGAGATTTACAAAGTGTAATTTGTCAGAGCATGTTGCTAGCTTACAATGAGTGCAGCAGTTAAATAACTCAGCTTTAAAAAGTTGAGATTGCTAGTTTTATACACTGGTACTGTGAGAGGAACCGAGATGACTAGATTTGCAAAACCTTGCTGTTTAAATCTGTGCTCTCACGGGCACTCGTTTCTATTCAACGTTTTAACATCGCTCAAAACATCCATCAGCCGGGATTTGTTTTGGTTCCATGTCTCTAACCTAAAGTTAATTTTAGGAACTATCGTCACAAGGAATAATGTTCAGTCATCTTGTAAAATATTCTAGGATTATTTACTGACCACACCAACACTGAGCATAGTAAACATGAACTCTGCATTATAACCAGTCCTCAAGAACACAGAGGTCCCCTGGAGTTGTGTTGGTTCCTGATCCTCAAAGTTAAAAAACAAAAACAAAAAACAGCTGATATGATATGGCGTCTCCCCCTTTCCTTGTGTTTTGAAAGTCCAGATAATGAATGATGGTAGATGAATAAAGATAACATTGGCTGAAATCACTTGAAGAAAGGGAGCCGGGCATTAGTGTGGTTGTTCCATGACTGTTCTGTTTTCGGGGAACTTCTCGGGTGTTCCCACTGTTAACATGAATGAAATATTATCTACTGTTGGTTCGTATTAGAGTAAACATGAAATGGAAATAGGAGACTGGTCTGTGTTTTCAGGTATAACCTAAACTGGTGTTCTCAACTTGGCTGCAAATTAGGGTCCATAGGAGAACTTTCAAAAACCTGTGGCTGCCCGACCCCACCCCAAACCAGTTAATCAGAATGTCTGAGGGAAGAGTCTACAGTGTGTTGTCTTTAGGTGATTGTGTTATGCAACCAAAGCCGCTGGCCGAGACAGTTTCCATCAGATTTGGTAGAGTCCGTTAATGATAGAAGGTCTTAGAGAAAATAAATGCTATTTGCCTAATCCTTTTTTGCTTCCAAAAATTATATGTATGTAAAATATAACTTGATTTCTCAATTAGAAGAAATCTTTTTGTTCTTTGATGTTAGATGTTTAAACCATAGCAACTTCCAGGAAAAACACTTTTTCCCCCAGAAAACAAGCTATTGAGTTTAAAGCTTATCTGTCCATCCACAAAATGCTTTAACAGGCGTTGAAAATAATTCCTTATGAAACGAATTCCCACTCCTTTTGCTTAAGACCTGTATGGTGTGTAACATGTAAATATGCACCCTTTTGAAGGGGGAGAAGGAGGAAAATAGCATAGTGTCCTTGACATGGCAACCACCAGATCCCGAGGGCCGACTGTGTGCTAGTGTCGTCGCAAAAATTAGTTTTTAAAATTCACAATAGCTTTTTAAAAACCCACAAGCTATTGTTCTGACTTTATGTATGAAGCATTTTATAGTTTATGTATTTTATAAAATATTAAAAAATATATTTTATATATGATTTTATATATTGAGGACCCATTAGGTTATGAACTTGCTCAAAGCTACAAACCAAGTAAACTGAAAATGTACTTGAACGCAGATCCTCTTATTCTAATTTAATGATGTAATAACACATATATTTATATGCACGTTTGTGTTTTAAAACTATAAAAGACAGCATTTAAGTCGGATAGGTTAAAAGCACACATTCTGACCTAGCTCTGCCTGGGTCTGGCTCCCGGCTCCAGCACCTTCCAGCTATTTGGAACATCACCTCTCCATGCCTTAATTTCCTTTGGAAAATGAGGGATTTTTTTTTTTAATGAGGATTAAATAAGTTAATATCTTAAAACATTTGGGTAGGTGCCTAGTGCATAGTAAGTTCTATGTAAGTGTTACATTTTTAAAATGTCTTCTATTAAAAAACATTTTGGTTGTTTACAATATGCCAAGCATTACACCAAGCCTGCAGGTATATAGACAAGTCGTGTCCCTGCATTCCTGTCCTCGAGGGTTTTGTGTCTAGTAGAGAATGACCACACGTCCATTCAGGTGCGGGTTTTCTTCCATGGTAATTATAATTGAAAGCACAGTTTGTGCTTTTCAGTGTCAATATGATCTTCCAGAGCGCCATTGAATGAGTGTTATAAAACCGAGTGACGAGATTTTGCATTGTCACAATGATATTAACTTGTTTTCAATTCTACTATTAAAACACAGGAAATCATATTAACATATATTTCTGGTTTCACTTTATGGGTCTAGAAAACTGATAATAAGGGTCTTTAAATTTTCATTTTAAAAGTGAATCTTGAGGCTAGAAGATTGGGAGGAGCAGTAGGAAATGTCACCAGAGCCTGTTCCTCCATACTTCTAAGGGGCATTCCCTTGAACTGGTTTTACAAAACACAATGTTGTCTGATTAGAGTGTAGTTTTGTTTTTGTTATTAGAGAGAAATAGTTTGGGCAAGGAAGAGTGGATCAGGGAGAGCAGGGAGCTGTCCCTGGTGCAGGGCTGACCGAGCACGCCACACCCTGCCAGCCGCTGTCCGCCTGAACCATGTCGGGCTGCCTGGCCCTCCAGGGCATCTGCAGGTGCCCAGAGATAGTTCCGTCTTTGCTCAAATGAACATCTCTCTTTATTACAAATAGCATCCGCATTGATGTTCTTTGTACCAGATATTCTAAACCTAAGGAGTTATTTCTCAAAAATATGGAGCTTCTGGTCCTGTGAATATCTTGCGCTTCTGTGATAAGTATCGACTCTGTTTTACTCACATTTCTGTTTGCAAATGTGTGTCTTTCTTCTCTATTGCCGAGTCTCGAGGCTGCTCCCAGTTTTCCTCCTCAAAGCCTCACTGCCCTCTCTAGTTTAAACTTGCATTATCATTGATAAAATGCTTGTTCTCCTGGTATTCCGGCACATTCAGCAGCACAGTTAGACTCATGTCCTAAGCGCTGTTCATAAACAGGCAGGAATGACCCAGGACTGTGAGACTCCTTGCCCTCTTCAGTCTGTGTCCAAGATGTCTCATGCGTGTTTATCTTTCCCATCCAAGTCATGTAGGCACCCCACTGGCTCCTGCCCTGCCGGCTCCCTCATTCAGTACCAAAGCCGTCAAGACAGCAGAAAAATTGACTCTACACTTGGAGTCTGCCCTTCACCTTCAGCCCTGTGCCCTGGCCTACCAGCCTCAGCTTGTACTCTGCTGCCTCAGAATCGGTGTGTGTGTGTGTGTGTGTGTGTGTGTGTGTGCGTGTGGTGCATGTGTGTGTGGTGCGTGTGTGCATGTGTGTATGTATGCGTGTGTGCACATATGTGGGTCTGTGCATGTGTGTGTGAAGCTTTACATCAATGGCTCCATTGTGGAGCTGCCTTCCTTGGTGCTCATGTTTCCCGACAGCCCTAAGTGTGGTCCCTGCCCCTTATTTGTCCCGTGGCTCAGAACTTAGCATCCCACATCTTGCCTCCCTCTAGCCTTAAAATATGTCCATCCTTCGCCATCACACATCCAGCACATTTCCATCCTGCTAGCTTTGCTCATGCTTTAAAACTCAGTCAGCATTCACTAAATACCCGTTAAGTGCTCGTCGGGGCACTGTGACAAGTTACAGCTCCAGGCTTCACAGGGACTAGAGGGGACACTCTAACCATGAGGCAGTCGTGCAGTATGTACTCCAGGAGAGAAATGCCATGGATGTGCCTAACTGGGTGCCAGGGGAGTGTTTCAGGGAAGTGACCCAGAAGGGACAAGACTTAGCATTGCAGTGACAAGACAAAACGGGCCAGATCAGGATGGAAGACCGGAGTGTTGCGGGCGACACACCAGCCTGTGGATGGCCCAAAGGTGTAAAGCAGCAGGTGGCCTGAGGAGACCACAGTGCCATTGTCCAGCAGTGTCTCGGGGCACAAGTCACACACACATACCTGCCCCATTGTCATGAAGACAGCAGGGGTCCTGGAGTGATCAAATCTTTCACTCTGGCTGGCGTGTCATGCCCACGGAGACACATGTCAGAGTGAAAGAGGTCAGATGCACATGAACGGGAGCCCAGACTCCCTTCACTAACTGAGGGAAGAAGCCATCGGGCTACTTTGCGGGAGACAGAGAGAGCCTTTTAAGAGTAGCCTTTGTTGGGGAGGATTTGGCAACAGGTAGAAATTGGAGGTGGGTGAGTGAGGGATATTGTGTGATGCATTCTAGGCTTCCTTCACAGATAATAAGAGAGACGTGACGTCATTCACCAGGTCCAGACAGGAATGTTTTGGAGAGGGAAGATAAAGAACTGAATTTGGAAAAAGATGACGTATGTGGTGTATCCACATAGGAGATAGAAGCCCCGAGAGAGAATTTGGCACAAGAGCTGGACATTGGAGAAATGCATGTGTATCTGTTTCAGCTAACGGCATGGGCATGAATGTGTTGCCTAGGAAGTGAAATAAAAAGGAACGCAGAATTAAAAGGGGAAGGAAAAAACTAAAAGCAGAAATGTAAAAGAAAGCAAAACTTCTTAGAAGCCTGGGGACACCAATTTTTAAGGGACAAATGGAAAACAAGCCTGCAGGAAAGACAGATGGAAGGCTAGATGAAACACCAGGAAAAGTGGTTTGATGGAAGCCGGAGAGGAGGAAGTAGCTCACCGCCGGCGGGGGTCAGGGGGATTAGACCAGAGCTCACGAGTGGGCCTAATGAAGAGTGATTCAGGCAGTGAGTTGGCTGGGGGTCAGGAAATAGACAGGCGAGGATGTGGAGACCCTGACTGTCCCAGTACCTGCAGGCAGTTGGAGATGTGCCCCTCCCTGGATTGCCCCTCTTGAAAATCCCACGGTCCCCGGGAGCTGGACGTGAGAGTCACTTCCTTTCCTCAGCCTTTCCAGGACAGCTGGTCTCCAGAAAGATGCCCTATTACATCCTGACACCTCACTCCCACGGAAGGTTTGTGCATGCGTGTGTGTGTGCACGCATGTATGAATATGTGATATATATGTAAAGCATTCTTCCTTTTCATCATTCATTTACACACTCATTCCCAATCTGTTTATTATAGCAGTGAATTGGGAAAATGTGGGTTTATAAACCCCAGCCCTCGAGAATAATGACCTGGAAATTCCAGTATTTCAGCATATGTCAGACGTTTCCCCAAAGGTTGTGTACTCAAAAGTTGCACAGATAAAACTTTCAGGCCAAATATAGCAATTTTCACATCACATATAATACCATTTATACTTCTCTGTGATGCTCATTCTCCCTTCTGTGTTGTGGGTATCTGTTCATTTTTCTTATTTCTTTGCTAGATTATGGAAGAGAGACATCACTTATCCCTTCTCCCAGCCCATCCAGGAGTGCTTCCCTCAGTGAAGTGAGTTAGAACTCACTTAAATGGGGCCGTAAATATGGTGCTTCCTGCCCCCCCCAACAATCTTTGCCACATTGAGCCTTAAATTTTTCTTTTCTTTTTCTTTCTTTTGCCCTGGGCCTTTCTGCTGTTTCTCTTTAGTATTTCTCCAGATCAATAACCCCTTCATTTCCTTACACTTATTCTCCCATTTCAGACTTGAGTTGGTGTTGATCTACAGAGCCAACCCCATTTTCTGTAGTGAGCATTTAAAAACACAAGGACCAGGTGTAGTGGCTCATGCCTGTGATTCCAGAGCTTTGGGCAGCAGGAGGATCACTTAGCGCTAGGAATTTGAGACCAGCCTGGGCAACATAGAGACCTCATTTCTACAAAAAAAAAAATTAGCCAGGTATGGTAGCATGTGCCTATAGTCCCAGCTATTTGGAAGGTTGAGGCAGGAGGATCACTTGAGCCCAGGCGATTGAGGCTGCAGTGAGCTATGATACACCACTGTACTCCAGCTTGGGAGACAGAACAAGACCTCATCTCTAAAAAATAAAACAGCAACAAAATAGCTCACATATCCCCACCTGAGCATTTAGCTTAAGCACGCAAACTGCTTCCCAGCGGCCCTCTTTACCACAAAGCACAGGCTTCTCCCCCTTTCTGCCTCTTGCTCTGGGCTGAAGCTACTTAGGTGATATTTACACTGTTGCGACGGGGAAAAACAAGGCTTTCCTTCTCATTCTCCCAATACGGACCCAAGCACTGGAAGCAACTAATGCTAATTGTTTGAGTTTGTGATCTTCCCCAAGGTCATATCTCCTAGACTTTTGGGGCATAACTAGTCACAAAAACAGCTACTCTTCCTGGAGCCCCCACTGTGTGCTGGAATTGAGGACAGTTGTCTCTTACAATAGCCTTCCAGGTGCTGCAAAGCCCCTTCCACAGGTGAGGAGACGCTCTGAGGGCTGACGGGACTCTGCAGGGTCCCCGCATCTCCATGCGGCAGAGCTAGGGCTCAAACCCAAACTGCCTCTGCTAAGAAGCCTGTGCTCACTCTGCTGCAGTAGTCAACTGGAGATTTGACGGTGACCAGCGATCTTTTTATTACATTGGAAGATGAATTGTCCTGGATGATCAGAGCCTCTAAGGAACAGCTGGAGTGGGGAGCCCCTCCAGGTGAGCGTTTAACCCTTCCCTCCAGAGGCTTCGAACTCCACCGTCCAGCCAGTCAGGCTGCAGGAGCTGACTTTACCTGTAGCCAAATTGCAGCCTTCTGGAATAGCCTGACCAAGTCCAGGCTCATGCAGCATGTTAAGGGGGCATTCTAGATGGCTAAGGACAGGGTAAGTACAGGGTATTCCTGCTGCATAGCAACGGCAGCAAAAAAAAAAAAAAGTGAAATGTAGTCTAGTTCTAGGATTAAAGCTTTATATTGCCCAGCCCAAATCTACGTCTTTTAAGAAGACATCAAATGAATGTATTAATGATAAGCAGACCTGAATTTGGTGCCAGTCAAACATGAAAACTATATTCATCATTTAACAGGAAAACGTTATCTTTGATGATAATAATTTTTAAAAAACAGCTTTGCCGTTTGAGATTTCCTCTCTAATGAGTGATCATAAAGTCAAGTCGGCAATGAGGGGAAAAGGGAAAGCAAGTCAGACTGCTGCCAAATGTACATGTGTAATTGACTCAGCCCAGCAGACAGAATTCCCGCAGGTATGAGGAGAAACTGTGGAAAGCGCCGGTGTTTATGGACATTGGAGTAGGCTCCCTGGAGCCCAGGATGTCCCGAGTTCATGGCGCTCAGCACACCATGTGCAGGTAGCTTCAGTGCGGCTGCCCGGGGCCCCACCTAGTTAAGGGCAGGACAGTGTTTGAGCGCCTTTCCATGACTGACCTCACACAGACTGCGAGATGGCTCTACCGCACAAGCCCAACAAAGTGTGACGAGCGTGGCTCCTGGGTCAATTTAGAAAAAAAATAAGAATTTACTGGGTTGTTTCTTTTACGTTCAAAATGAAAATCATGTTATTGCATCCCATGAGGATAATCTATATTCTCGTGAATTGAATGTGCTGTTTTAGTGAACAGAAGATCGATGAGAAGCTTGGCATTTCTGCCCGGCTACTAAAATATTGATATGTGGGCATCGTACTTGGAGAGAAGCAACGTGGAGCCAACTTGTGCCCTGTGGGAGTGAAGTCTCCTTGTTAGAGGCGATCCCAGCGCCGGGCAGTCCACACTTTCTTGGCAGTCAGTAGCTCACCTTCCCTGTCCATTAGAAGCCTGAGCCTGTCCTCAAGGAGGACACCATGGCAGAGGTGACCTAATTTCCAGCCAGCAGGTGATAGTGCCTTTGTGAGAATGCCAGTCTGTGACTCGATGGTCAGTGCGTCCTTGAAGAGCCTGCAGAGTGGCGGGAGCCATAAGTTTCTGCAGAAAAATGCCTCAGAAGGAGTCAGATGCTTCACATGCCTCAGAGGCAGTCAGACGCACAGGTGAGAGGGGTCCTGAGCCTGTTTCAGTGTCCCTCCTGGTCTGTACCACACCCACCACTCAGGGAGTATCCCTGCTTCTAGACGCTGTCTTCCTAAGGAAGAGCCTCACTGCCCCAGCCCCTCCACAGTGTCTGCCTCAACGCCCCCACCCCATCACTTGCTCTTCCTTTACTCTAGTTCTACAAACCCTGCTTTCTGCAGATTGTGTCGTAGTGGAATCAACGTGGACTCCCTTTGAGAAAAACCATGCACAATTAATGATGACAACGTGTCCTTTGATCAAATGAGTTTTGGTCTTTATTCCCAAACTTGAAGCTTTAAACAACACTTATGCCTATCAAAAGCTTACTGCCTACCCCCTCCAAGGTAGCCAAAGCAACGTCATCTGTCACCTCGGCCACTCTGATGACCTTCCATCTGGCCCACTCACTACACTCGCCCCCCACCCCTCACGCTCTCCACTGAGCACCCAAGCGCTCCCCTTCTGGTGGCTGCTTGGAAGTGATAGGCAGGACTGACCGGACCACACACCAAATGGGCAAGTGTGAAGCTTCAGTCAATTCCTGCTTCCCAGAAAAGTGTAATTTCCAGCTTTTAGGAAAAGCATGCTTTTAAGACTTTCAAGAAAACTTGGATATGAAATAGATTTATTGAAATATTGTAATAAAAATAATAACTAACACTTATATAGCACTTACTGTGAGCCAGAATGTTCCATGCATTTTATAGACTTTAATGCATTTGAACTTCACAGCCACCCTCAAGGTAGGTACTTTACCCCCTTGGCTCATGAGGAAACTGAGGCACCCATGCCGAGCACACAGCGACCACAATGGCTTCAAACGGACACAGAGGTCGGCTCCGGGCGTGAGTACATCAGAGAAGGGAAACGCACTCACTACAAATTCGTGGCAGCCATCACAAGGTAGAATGTCTTACAGTCTGACTTTGTGTGTCTCTGAATGATAGTTCCATGGATTCTTCTTTTTCTTAGAAAACTCAGGAATTAAACCCTCATTTACCATCCTGACTCGAGACGTGAGTCTTCATAGCTGTGGTGGCTGTACCTGTGAACATAGTATTCCACTCTGCACTGTGGTTTACAAGAAGGGGAAAGTGTGCTTTGCCCTATTGGTAGCTCATTCATAACAATCAGGGTCAGATGCAGAAACCTAATCTGTGTAATTGTTTTTAAGGTGCAATTTCTACTAGAATAATGCAGAACACAACTCTTAACAAAACGTGGCTTTCAGTAGAATTTCAGAGCCGGATTTTGATTACTTACATGAAAATCAGTCAGAAACTCATGATATGTGGTTTTAATGTTATGGAGGGGAAAAAAAAGAGTGACCTAAAAATGGCAAGTAAAAATAGATGGAATTTTAATTAGTCTAAAAATGGCAAGTTTCCTAGTCACTCAGTTGGAGATGATCAACTTTCCAAGATCTGTTTTGGAGCATGGCAAGTCTTTTCCATGGTCCTGAGTGGCCTCACTTCCCCGTGTGGTGACTATCCTAGCACTTCCCATGTGGTGATGGCCAGCACTCTGCGTGCTTGTGCACTGGGGGTGAGGGTGAGGGCCATCCTGACATTCAAGGGAAACTCTGTGTGTCCTTCCATGCTCAGACCACACAGCTTTTTGGAAGTGATTTTTATTGACTGTCTCTGATATCCTTACATTTATTTACCATGTATTTACATTTATATCTGAGGTTGTCTTCATTTATAATATTAATTTCAGCTCTTTTATTTACTATTTTAAATGTTTTCATGCATTCTATTGTATGTTTTAGTCTAAAGCTCTTTGCTTTCATACTGTAGCTCACTTTAAGAATGGCAGGAGAAGGAATATTTATCTAGAACCCAACTGCGTTACTTTACTTTATCCAATATCCCTACAAGTAGGAACGCAGTTAGAATATTCTTTATGGAGGAGCCAAGATATAGTAATTCAGGCTGATTTTATACCTTCGTTCTACCCATCATTGTCCAGAATCTTCCAGCAGCCAGACTCTGTCCCATGTGACATAAAAGAAAGGGCGAGGCTCCAGGCATAGCCACACCGAAGACTAGTGGGCAGCAGGGGTGGGAGGGAGATGCACCTTGGTGACTCCTCAGGGACACAGGACACCTGCCAGCATGACTGAGACAGGAGAAAGTGCCAGGAATCTGGGCTTCCAGGATTCAGGTTCAAGCCGGAGACTTTTTATTGTAATGTCTTCCTCTTTTTTTTTTTTTTTTTTTTGGTGCTTTTTACAATACTTTTAAGAAGAACTCCAAGCCGGGCTCGGTGGCTCAACCTGTAGTCCCGCGTCTTTGGGAGGCTGAGGTGAGTGGATTGCCTGAGCCCGCAGGTGAGACCCACCTGGGCAGTGAGACCTCATCTCTACAATAAATCAAAAAATCAGCCGGGCATGGTAGCGCTCGGCTGTAATTCCAGCTACATGGAAGACTGAGGCAGAAGGATCGCCGGAACCCAGCAGGTCGAGGCTGCGGTGACCGGGAGCGGCCACTGCACTCCAGTCGGGGCGACAGAGTAAGACTCCAACTCAAAAAAAAAAAAAAAAAGAACTCCAGAGTGGATGTTGCTCAGTATTTAAGTGAAAATCATGCATATGTTTTACTTTAGAGCCTTAGTATCAAGCTTCTGAAACATGCCAAGCTATGTGCAAACATGCATGATCTCATTTAGTATCTCATTTAGGACTTTATTATCAGGCTTCTGACACATGCCGAATGGTACAAGCACATGTGATGTCACTTTGATTGTCATGCTGTTTCTCATTTACGACTTTATTACACGGCTTTTGACATATGTCTCATTTAGAACTTTATTATCAGGCATCTAATACTTGCAGAGCTGTGTATGCACACACGTAATCTCATTTAGGTTCTCATGCAGTTTCTCATCTAGGATTTTATTATCATACTTCCGATACACTGAGCTGTGGGATCGCATTTTGGTTCTCATGAGTACCTCATTTAGGACTTTACTATCAGGATACTGACATATTCTGAGGTATGTACAAACACCAGTGATGTCACTTCAGTTCTCATGCTGTTTCTCATTTACAGCTTTATTATAAGGCTTCTGACATATGTCGAGCTGTGTACAAACACACATGATCTAATTTAAATTCTCATGCAATTTCTTATTTGAGAATTTATTCCCAGGTTTTTGGTACATGTTGAGCTGTATACAAACACGTGTGATCTCATTTAGAGTCTCATACAGTATCTCATTTGGGAACTTATTATTAGGTTTTTAATACACACCTAGCTGTGTACAAACATGCATGATCTCACTTAGGTTTATATGAGTATCTCATTGAGGACTTTATCGCCTGGCTTCTGATACATGCCGACCTGTGTATAGACACGTGTGATATAGACACATGTGATATCATTTAGGTTCTCATGCAGATATCTAATTTAAGACTTTATTATCAGGCTTCTAACACAAGCCAAGCTGTGTATAATCACACATGATTTCATTTAGGTTCACAGGTAGTATCTCATGTAGACTTTATCATCAAGCTTCTGACTCATGCCAACCTGTGTACAAACATGCGTGAGCTCATTTATGTTCTCATGAGAATCTCATTTAGGACGTTATTATCAGGATTCTGATACACACTGAGTTGTATACAAACAAGCATGATCTCGTTTACATTCCCATACAGTATCTCATTTAGAAATTTATTATCAGGTTTTTGACACACGCCGAGCTGAGGACAAACACATGTGATCTCAATTAGATTCTCATTAATATCTCATTTAGGATGTTATTATCAGGATTCTGATACACATTGAGCTGTGTACAAGCATACATGATCTCACTTAGATTCTTATGAGTATCTCAGTTAGGACTTTATTATCAGACTTCTAACACATGCCAAGCTGTATACCAACATGAAGGATCTCATTTGTGTTCTCATACAGTGTCTCCTTTAGAACTTTATTATCAGTCTTCTGGCACATGCTGAGATGTGTACAAACATGTGTGATCTCACTTAGGTACTCATGAGTATTTAATTTAGGACTTTATTATTAGGCTTCTTACACACGCCGAGTGGTGTACAAACGTGTGATCTCATTTGGTTCTCATGCAGTAACTCATTTAAGACTTTACTATCAGGATTCTGACACATTCTGAAGTGTTTAAAAACACTAGTGATCTCACTTAGATTCTCATGCTGTTTCTCATTTACATCTTTATTACATGGTTTCTGACATGCCGAGCTGTGTATAAACACACATGATCTAATTTAAGTTCTCATACGGAATCTCATTTGGGAATTTATTCTCAGGTTGTTGATACACACTGAGCTATGTACAAAGACGTGTGACCTCATTTAGATTCTCAAACAGTATCTCATTTGGGAATTTATTATTAGATTTTTAATACACACTGAGCTGTGTACAAACATGCGTGATCTCACTTAGG
The DNA here is from genome assembly GCA_027257055.1 of Cephalopachus bancanus. NCBI lineage: Eukaryota > Metazoa > Chordata > Mammalia > Primates > Tarsiidae > Cephalopachus > Cephalopachus bancanus. Next base: position 8,079,815 of record JAPVLO010000133.1, read on the forward strand.
TTCTCATGCAGTTTCTTATTTAGGACTTAATTATCAGGCTTCTGATACATGCTGACTTTTGTACAAACATACGTGATCTCACTTAGGTTCTTAAGCAATTTCTCGTTTAGGACTTTATTACCAGACTTAGGACACATACCGAACTGTGTACAAATGTGTGTACTCTCATTTAGGTTCTCATGAGTATCTTATTTAGGACTTTCTTATCAGGCTTCCGACACGTATCAAGCTGTGTACAAACACGGGTGATCACACCTAGGTTCCACAGCAACCTTCAAAGCTTTATCTCCATTTACAGATATGAGGACTGAAAATGATAGAAGTCAGATAAATTAATGATAAGAAGAGGAAATAAGAATAAAAAGAGTAACTGTAATTCTTATTGTAATAATATGCTAACATTAAGCTACTTTGGAAACTCACATTTATTGAAGGCTCAGTGTGAAGGCTCTTAGATGAATTATTTCACTTAATTCTCACAGTAACCCCAGGAGTCATTATCATATCCGTTTTGCCTTTAGGGAATGGTGAGGCATAGAGACATAAAGTAGACCCTGTAACTTTCAGGGTTTGGCAGAGGCAGGATTTCAGCCTGGGCAGTGTGATGCCCGAGCACAGGGCGTGCGACTGCGTCCCAGCCGAAGGCAGTGCATGTGCTCACCTGGTCTGTCTGCTGCTGAGCCTGCAGTTTCTGGGTCCCACACAGCTCTTCCTCTAAAACAGCGGTTCTCACTTGCAGGTGGATGACCCTCGCGGATCCCTGACAGGTTTCCCTGGCAGCAAAACTCAAAGGTCAAAGACAATGTGAAGCATCTCTCTTACCACTAAACATGTTCTCGTTAAAGGATTGCAGTTTTTCTGAGATTATACTTCTCCTTTCCTTGAAGAAATATCCTTTCTCTTTTTCTAATGATGGTGAAAGCGGATGATAGTTATTTATAAATATTCTTTACTAAGAATTATAAATGTCTTGGCCCTAAGGCCCCTGCCTCACATGGGGGACAATGGTGGAGGAATTCTACAGAGGGTGCCAAAAATGTGTCCACATTTAGGAAAGGAAAGAGCTGCATTAAAATTATAGTGCTCAATCTATACCGATAACACAAGATAAATACACACTTGTCACACTTGACTTCTGCAGTTGCAAGAGGTGCTCACGGTGGTGACCATCAGCATCTAGGCGCTTCTGATGACGGTGAATGACTGCAGGACTTGTTGCTATGTGAGGCTCCCAGATCTTCCCTTGTGCACATCACACACAGCACCCTGCATCTCAGACTCATCACGAATGTGTGCCGTTGTTAGACGTGTTGGAGGTTCTGTTGCATACTCACACCTCCATTGTCGTTGTACTTCCACAACATTCTCAAATTTCAAAGACCACTTCCACAACATTCTCAAATTTCAAAGACAACTGTGCCTCCACCATTTTCTTTGACTGTCCTGCCTGTCACATGGTGATGCTAGCATTCACTTGATGAACGTCATCTTTTGAGTGAATGTCATACTGCACACTGCTACCATAAACTTTGGAAATTAATACATAGATATCATCTCTTAAAATATGTATACATTTTTAGTACCCCCGGTATTTATTTTAAAAATTTAAAAATCTAGGCTCTTTTGAAATGCTGGGCTCGGTGGCTCAGCCTGTAATCCCACGCCTTTGGGAGGCTGAGGTGAGTGGATTGCCTGAGCCCGTGGGTTCGAGACCCGCCCGGGCAACTTGGCGAGACCTCATCTCTACAATAAATCAAAAATCAGCCGGGTGTGGTAGCACGCGCCTATATTTCCAGCTACTTGGAAGGCTGAGGCGGAAGGATCGCCGGAGCCCAGAAAAAGCAAAAGAATGCTATTAGAGAATGAAGGGTGGTGCCCAAAGCACATGCTACAAGTCCGTTCAAGATTAAGCTGGTGCTAGTGAGTACCACGTGGTGGTTCTTAAAGAATTTTCAACTACGCGTGTTACACGGGAAAGCATGTGATGTTTCTAGTGATAAACATACTTCTATGAACAGCACTCTCGTATACCAATCACATGAACTTTGGCAGACTAATGACATGCAGCCTACCAAGGGCTTCCATATCTGACATCTCATGTGATCTGACCCTGCACTCCCAAGACAGGTGCTTCTGTGGCAAGAAGGCCATTGTCACCAGGATGCAACAGAGCACAATATTCAGTCATTCTATTATGAGGCCTCCTTAGCCTCAGTCTCCTTCAGGAAGGAATTGTTTCATGGATTTAAAATAACATAGAAAACATACTGAGCATGGTACCAGCACATAGCTGTCAGAGACTGGTACTCACTGTTACAATTACTACGATCCTCCTTGCCCAGATGAGAACACAGTGCTCTGGTTAGAGCATGAGCTACAGTAGCTCTTCTAGCCCAGAGGTGAGGTCAGAGCCGGGCCCGATTCTGCCCAAGTTGCGAAGCTCGTCTGGGTTGTCCTTGCCCACTATTCTACCTGAGATTCAAGCCTTCTTCCCTATACCTCAATTCTAGGAACATGAAGACCTGGGATACCCCACTGATTTCAGGGTGACTTCATCATTCTCTAGATGTGTCCTGATGGTGTTGTCCATGAGGGTACAGCACATAAGCCTTTCAACAGAAATTTCAAATGGTTCATTGGACACACCAAGCTGATAAAGGTTACCATCGAGCAATGCAAGTAAGGGAGGAGCTTGTGGAGACGGCCAGATGGCACAGAAAATGGGATACTGTGGCCCACAAAGGAGGCAGCAGCAGGAGGCGCTCACAGAAGAGGCAGGTGATGGTGGAAGATGGACCAGCAACGGCATGTCCACCGAATAAGCCCTCGCGGGGAAGCTGCACACCAGCAGTCACCTTTTCCTAGATTGGCAATATTGACAGGGTGGTCTTTGTTTATGTTTATGTTTCTGAGTTTATTAGAAAAAGTGGACACCTCACTGATTTCTTCGTTAAAAATTTTATTTTCAGCTGGACTCGGTGGCTCAGCCTGTAATCCTGCGCCTTTGGGAGGCTGAGGTGAGTGGATTGCCTGAGCCCACGGGTTCGAGACCCGCCTGGGCAACTTGGAGAGACCTCATCTCTACAATAAATCAAAAAATTAGCCAGGCATGGTAGCACGTACCTGTAGTTCCAGCTATTTGGAAGGCTGAGGTGGAAGGATCGCCGGAGCCCAGCAGGTCGAGGCTGCGGTGGCTGGGAGCAGCCACTGCACTCCAGTCTGGGCGACAGTGAGACTCCAACTCCAAAAAAAAAAAAATTTATTTTCCTCATAATTCCAATGAATAAAATGCACCTGCCCTTTCACAGGGAAAGCAGAAGGATGCCCCGATTCAGTCCTCAGAAGCAGCAAGTGAAGAAGGATGCCAGCTACTTGTAGTTCTCTCAGAGGGTTTGTTTTTCTCTTAATGTGGCATGCTCTGTAGAGGTTGCCTCAGTGCTCTGGATCTTAAATAGCCATTTCTTATATATTCAGGGACAAGGGTGCTCTGAATATACCCAGGTGGTGAAAATAAGCATCTCAAATTTAAGGGACTTAACAAAGTTTCATACCATCCTGTGATTTAAGGCAGATTTGTGGCAGAGAAGTTGTCACATGGTGTGTCAGCTGCCAGACAGGGACGACACCCTGGCTGGCTCTCAAAGGAACTGGACTTCCTTAGGAGACAGGCAAGCCAGGAAGAGAGGCAATGGGTGAGGGAAGGTCATCTTTGCTGCACCAACTTATGAAAATATTCATATTCAAAGACCAAAATATTTCCTCAAAGGTTAATTTCACTCCACTAAAAGCAATGAGTAGAAATATTCAAAACTCAAGTCCCTGAGTGTCTTACCAGCAACTTACCACCACTGCTAAGAGGGAGGAGAGGAGAGACTTGCAGCCATGAACTTCGGGCCTGCAGGCTTATTTCAGGAAGTGGAAATACTATGGATGAGGTAATAGATCAACTTATGATGCAATAACTCATCTGCTAAGCCACCGCAACCACGTGCAGCCACATGGGTGTGGAAGGCCAGCTTGATTGGCAGGCTGCAGGAAGTCAGGTCAGTCTGGCTTTGCTGGATAGCAATCATGGAGCCTGGTTTGTGGTTTCCTGGGGTGGGAAAGGGGGTAGAGGTGGCAGCTCCTTGGTGGCCATGGACCAGGCCTGTCCTGGCACATCTGGCTTGTGTGTGAAAGGGGACTGTGGAAGCCTGCCCCACCTGCCCCCTATCTGAAGCTGCACTTCTGCCAGTCTCGCCGTGTTTTCTCAGCCTCCCTTTGTCTTTGTGGTATGAAAGTTGGCGAAAGGGACAAGGACTGTATGGCTTGTTAGATCTGTGGAACCCCCCAACCCCAACACACCCCTCTCCTCACTGCAGTCTCCAGTCAGTAGCAGGACCACCGAGGCTGCCACAGGGTAGACTGCACCTGTGCCCAGAGCTTCTGATTCAGTCAAAGGCGAGGCCCAAGGTCTTGCATATGCAGTGAGCTCCCAGGTGATGCCTGGGAGTCATCAAGTTGGTGGAGTCATCAAGTCAAAGCTGTCCCCAGGGATCCCTTTTACACACCCTCCCCCATCTCCTCCTGTGTGTGTGTGCATGGGTGTGTAAAAGACTATGAGATGTAAGCTCGTTTATTTAAATCACATATACTGAGTGCCTGGCCTGAGCCAAGTGTTGCCTTGGGCAATTGGAATCTGGATAGGACCACACGTCCCTGAAAGCCTTCTAAAGCAGAGGAGAGAGGATAAGCAAAGAAATCAATAAATATAATTAGAAGATTAGAAAGAGTTGGAGATCTTGTATTATCAAGGGTCAAAACACACCTGCAAGCTGAAATCTCATGGCACTGACAGAGAAAAGGCTAAGTAGAGTCATGGGACAAAGCCAAGAGTCTAGATCACACTGGTATTTAGTATTACATAATAATATTGGCAGTTAAATCAGTAGCAAATGATAGGAAATTCAAAACAGATATCTACCTTCTATCCTACTTAGAAACAAATACTGACATGCTACAGGAATATAAGAGAAATGCATTTATCATCTAGGTGTTAAAGTCCTGGGCATAACTCAAACCCAGAAGCCAAAAAAAGAATGAAAGACTTGAATATATCTAAATGTAAATGTCTATATAGTGATCATTTCTGAAAATAATCATATGCCAACTAACCTCATGAAAAAGTATTTATAACATAATAGGACAAATAAAATTTATTGAACACATTCTCTGTACCAAGCACCATTCTAAAAAGTTATAACCGTTGTGAATTTACAACCATTGTATTATTTTTAAGACTCAAGAATAATGACAATTTTGCATATGTAAATTAGCTTGATTTATTCATTTTACAGTGTCTCATATATGAAATCATAAAGTGGCTCATCATAAACATATATAATTTTTGTTTGTCAATTTAAAAAATTTTAAAAAGAAAGATGTTCTCTTATTATCCTCATTTTATACATAAACAGTCTGAGGATTGGAGACTTTAGGCAAAGTGTCAAAGTCATCTAGCAAGAAGCAGGCACAACTGGGATTTAACTTAGAGCTCCCTGACTCCAGAGTTACTAGACATTGAGATATAAAGAGTTCCTACACATTCAAAAGAAAAGAAAAGCAACCATTGGCCAGGAAATCACGAAGAGGGACCCAAGGGCCAGGGTCGCTATGCTAAGCCATCATCAGCCTTATCCGTGACCAGGAGAAGGGGACGTTCCAGGCTCCCTGAAGATGTCACAGCCCTCAGGTGCTCCAGTCAGCATTCCTACTTACCTCTTGCCCTACAGAAGTTCCAGTCCTTCTGCACACAGCTTTAGGTGGCTCTGGAATGTTCCTGGCAGCATTATCTATAATGCCTCAGCGGTGGATACTGCCCAAGTGTCAGCCAGGGGGAGAATGATTTGGTGTACCATGGCACACCCACAGTGTGCCGTACTACGCTGCCGTCGTGGAAGAATGAGGCAGAGCTACCTGTGCTGATGTGAAAAACACTCATTGGACATTAAGAAAAGTGAAAGCTTCTGGACAAAACATCCAGATAGATGAATAGATCTAGTTCTGTGGGAGGGTACATTCCGTCCACGTCAGTGTGCAAGAAAAGTATTAAGAATGATAGACCCATTGTCAACTGCTTCTCCTTCTGGGAGTCCTATTGGAGAAGTGGAGTGGGTTTGGAGAAGAACTCTAATTGATGCAAAATAAATTATAAAATAAAGTTCTCTCCAGATTAGATTTCCTAATTCAAAATATGTATTTTGTTAAGGGCAATAAGAAAAGATATAATGGAAAATAGTTTAAAAACAAATTGTAATTAAAAAATGAAGGGCCTATAAGTGATGTTCAGACTCAAGCAGCATGGTCATTTCTTCCTGAACTAGCTCTCTGAATAGCAGAAACATACTCCCCACTCATGTCTGACTCGAGTGACCATGCCCTTGAGGGCAGGTTTGGCTTTCGTGCTCCAGTCCTGTTTTCATCCTCCATCCCTGCCCTGCTGTTCTAACAGACGCTTCTCCTGGAAACACCAATTCACGTGTCCCCAGATGTGTCCTAAGGCCAGCCACAGCGAATCTGGAAGGAGTTCCAGCAGCATTCATCTCCGACCTCTGTGGGAGATGCAGAGCCTGGCTGGGGAGGACCTGGCCACAGGAAACATTTGGCCGAGCACTGCCATCTGAGTCACCTCTGGGCTGCGGATGGATTGTGCTCTTTCCATGAATGTTGCAAACGACTTCAGTGAACATGAACTGTTGTCATTAACAGAAAAATTGGACAGAAAAAGCTGTTCATGCACAAAATAGATAAACTTCCATTCACTAAGCAACGTACGTCTTATTTCCTTGCTGTCAAGGTCTTGCCTATCAAGACCCTTGTTTAAAGATATGGCTTCAGATTGTATGTTAGCTCGATGTTTCTACCCGTCTTAATAAGCCTGTGATAAGCTCAGTGCTGTGCTGCTTCTGTGCCACTCTGATCCAGTTCCTGGCCTGCACCAATGGACTACTGCCCACATTTAGAATTCAAGGTTTCCCTTTTGACAAGTGTTTGAAAGCACACATCCTTTCAGAACAACTTCAAGGCAGACATCCTTTACAATGCTTGATTTTAGTTGCTCTGTAAGTGGCATTTACCATTTAAGCCACTGTCGATTTTATCTGGGGCTGCCAGCCCTCATCCTATCCCAACTGTGCCAGTGACTTCAGGAGTGTACAGGCCTACCATTTCTTCCCACAGGCAGTCTAGGCAATTGGTCAGGCTTGCTCTAGCCATTCATGGTCCTCCAGGCTCCTAGTCAGCTGTACCTGCATGTTCTGAAGAATATAGATGATGGGGCATGGCTGAAGCCTCATAAGATCAAAATCCCCTTCCAGCCTCAGGACCCTGTCCTCCTTGTGTTTGTCCACAATTCTCCAGCACCATGCAAAGTGCTGACACATTAGGGTCTGCATGACATCCTCTGTTGTCCGGCTGAGACCCCCCTGTTAGCAGTTCCCAGCAGCCCTCAGGCTGAAGGAGGAAGGCCTAGCAGTTCCCCACACCAGCACCACTAGGCCTCTCAGTGCAGCGGTCAAGTGCAGCAGTAAGAGATACCAAGATCAAGTCCTGGCCTTGCTGGTTACGGGCAAAATGCCCAAGGGCAAGCCTTCCCCTTCCTTGGTTTTCTCATCATTCAGTGGGAATAATAATTCCTTCCTCAGAGAGTTACTGTGTCAATCAAGACAGAAGGAGTAAGGACCTTAGCACAATGACTAACTCAGAATAAGAACCCACGTATTGATAGTATGTACTTTATAAAATGACATATACATGTATCCCTGACAATTGAGACCTCTGCCATCTCCACCTTCAGAAGTCTGCATTTGTCCTAGGGGCTTCCCTCTAGGACATGATGCTTAGCTTAAACTAGAAATAAGCCCGCTCATTGGTCTTCAGCTGTCTGCTCTTCGCAGTGGACTGTTGCTGGACTCTGTATTGCAAAGCTTCCAACACACCTCCCTCCTCCAGGTCTCATTACCTTGTTCGTACAACCAGAAAGGGCAAATAATCCCTATTAATCCCTTGTTGGAAACAGATTATGGCACAGTTGTGTCTAACCATTGAGGTCACTTGTGCTGTCAAACTTCTGCCTCCTATGAACTCTTTCTATATGGATTTTCTGTCCATCAGGGAAGTTTGCACATGTATGACGGCTCTTGCTCTGTGAGGAACAGGAACAGACCTATTCTAGGAAGTGTTGAAAGCCTTCCTTGCCAACCTCTGGGTAACAGAGTTGTGGCAGTTTGCCAAATCCCCATGAAAATGCCACACTCAAGCAAAGGTGGAGTTGATACATAAGTGGAAGGTTTATCTTTGACCCTGGCAAGTTTCACAGTTAAAGCGTAAATCCAGATGAATTGAGCAAATAACAAAAGCAGAAATGGCAAACAGGCTTCTTCATGCTTGCCTACTCCAGAGCTGTGTTTGAGACAGAGGCTGCTCCTGTCCAAGGGCAGTGGGGTTGAACGCCACGCTGGAAGACGACAGCTGTGGTGGCCACGGTGGTGGCATGTGATGAGGTTTGTACTGCGTGGCTACCATTTCTGCTCACTTTGGGTCACACATATCCCCTCATAGAGGCAAATATAGTGGGTCTTCTTCAGAAAGGAGGAGACACTAACATTTGTCAGGGTAGAGAGGATTCCTCTGAACCAGGTGTTGTTCAGAGCCCTTCCTGTGTATCCACCAAACCACCAGGATGACACTATGAAGTAAATGCACTTGACCAATGGGGACACAGAGGCACAGAAAGCACGAGAAGCTTGCCCAAAGCTTCATAGCTAATGATGAGCTAGGCTCATGGGCAGAGCTGCCAGCCTGGCACCAGACTGGCCTTTCCTGCTGTGCCCATCTGCCCCCAAAGTCTTTGTGCAAAAAAAAAAAAAAGAGAAAGAAATAGTACATTTTCATGGATATTACCTACAGCATGAACTCTGGAAAGTTGGCACTGTGGTCTGTCAGTGTGGGAGGGATTGTGCTGGCTGTCTGCACCAGACTTCCATCTGCTAAAGACCTGGTCGACAGTCAAATCTCCAGGGTCTCAGGGAGACGCTCTCAGAGAACTTTTTTGCTTCTTCCTAAAATTGTCAGACATGCTGTAGTAAATATAGGCTGCCATGTCCAATGTAGCAAGGGAAAACCCTTTTCCCTGGGGAAGGGACACTCCATGAGGAGAGGGGCTCAGTAGCATTTCTTCCCCTGAGTGCCTTCATGGCTTGTTATTTGAGATTCACGAATTCTCTTTAATGTAACCATCTATTGATGTGCTAGACTGCATGTTTGGAGATAATGCTAATTATCAAAGACATTAGTCTTCTGGTTATGTCCTCCAGAGAAGATGGAAAAGGGTCAGAAAGAAATAATGACAGATATATGGCTTCATGTGATGGGTTCGTGTGAAACTTGATTCAACTCTCTCCAGGCCAGGAAATGTGGTGCAGAAGAAATACAGTCAATCAGTGGATTCACAAAGAGCACTCTTGACCTTGGTTTAGTGGAAGTTGTAGGCTTAGGCCCAGCCATTTGCATATGAGTATAGTCCTAAATGTGGTCCTCACGTCAGTTTTCCCAAGGGGTCAGGGGATGGTAGATAAGAAGCTTCCACAACATTCTGTAAAACTCCTCTTCACTTGTGCTGTCATGTTTAACCTAGTACCTATAAATTAAATTATTATTGTATTTGTGGCAAGGGACCCCCCAAGCAGCGGGCGCTAAAAATGCTGTCGTTGCTGCATTGCTGTGTTGTTGTTGACTGCATGTTAAAGAATTGACTCTGAGCATGTGAATGTGTTAAGCAAAAAGACTTCAGTACTAAACAGGGACACAGCTGGTTGTCAAATAAGTGGGGACGGTTTTGCCTGCATACATACAGAGCCTCTGCCCTGCTGAAGGCTTTTAGAGCTCTGGCTGCTGAAATGCACACGCCAGGCTCTCCAGCTGCTAAAATGCACACGTCAGGCTCTCCAGCTGCTGTTGTGCACACGTCAGGTTCTCGAGCTTGCTTCTTGGGGGTTGGCAAGTTGTCCAGCAGGTGGCACAGTACTAACACTCTGCTGATGGCTTTTTGCCTTTTTTAAAAGAAATTTTCTTGGACTTGTTTGAAGATCTCAGGACGCACTTGCTTTCACATATCGTGTTTAAGCATTCACCTGGAGTATTTATTCCCTTCAGTTTTGGAAACACATCTTGAAAGCAGACAATTTACAACCTTTCTGTCTTGCTTTGGGTTGGTTTGTTGCCTTTGCTTCTTCCTTTAGTCATTTAAATCACACATGTCGAATGATTTTTTTCTTCCTCAGAAATAACTAGAAGCAGATATAAATAGAAGGCGTGTCTTTAAATATTACAAATATTTTGAGCAAACTTCTTGGAAGTGAACATTTGCAGAATCAAGATGACTAGTCTTGACTGCTGGAATGTGGTTCCACCTTTGTGTCCTTTGTGATGGGACTGTAGGAATAGCAGAGCAGATGACGGGAAGGTCACAGCTTCGGATCATGCAGAGGATTGGCAAAGCCTCGGTGTGTCCCAGTCATTTGAATGTGTCAAGTAGGTGTTTGCTGTCCTTCATTCATTCAGATGCCAAGTTTGCTTGATGTGCTTGATGCCCTTTTCTCATTGTTCCAGTTCCATATCTCATTCTCTTGTGTGTGTGCATGCGTGCGTGTGTGTGTGTATGTGTGTGTGTGCGTGTGCGTGTGTAAATTCTTGGTTATGATAATCTAAAAGTTCTAAAACTGCCAACTTGATCAAATTGACAATTTCTCCATTAATTTGTCTCTAAAGAAAAAGAAAACCATATATGCAGACTATGTGTTAAACACAGTCATTATTTTGAGAAACAAAGCTGATGAAATGTTCTGCACTAGAAAAAGTAACGAAGATTCTAGCACACGTTTTGACGTATTGTGATAGTGTTTAGCAAAAGTGCAACAAATGATGAACTCTGTCATTGTTCTGAAGCAAATCATGCATTTAATTTTGTTGCCAGTCTGATCTCTTCAGTAGATGAGATTTTTAGCGATTGAAACTGAATTACCTATTTACTCTGCTTAAAGCACTGCTCTGTGGGAGCATGTGGTCGTTTTGGACAGCTTAGCTCCTGGACGGCCCCTCTTGAAAGTACTTGTCATCATAATATTTAAACACTGCTCATGGTCTTTACATCTCACTTGAACTACAGAGACACAGAGCTGCTTTGCATTTTCCATTAACTCTGATAAGGCGTTTGCCAAGCCCTCAACCTACAGAGGTTTTTTTTTACCTAGTCAGGTGATCTGGATGAATTTTAAACTCAAGCTCTCAATTTTTTACTTTGATCTTTTCATTTTGATACTCACCCTCCCCACAAATTTTAATCTATAATTGTTCTCCTAAGAAACTTTCTATGGAAAATAATGAATAACTTCATCTCGTAGTCTCGGGGGTAATTGCATGTTATTTAATGACAGCTTCCTAAGCTGGGTATTTTAAATGGTGAGAATGCTCAAGAAACTGGGAAATTTGGTATGTGAGAGGGACTCATCCTCCCTTTTCCGTCAGACACCTCCTCACTCCTCACCCTCCCTAGTCGAGAAAGAGGCGGAGAATTGAGCACTGGGAGGATCATCTGAAAACTGTATTGTTGCCCTTCATTATAAACAATAGAGGATCTGAGCACTACGCTTCATCCAGTTTCAAGACTCCAAAGGAGTTAAGGGTTCAGCAGCTACATGACAGACAGCTTCTATCCAGCTACCCCACTGTCAGCATGAGAAAATGAGGCACAAAAAGGCCAAATGGTCAACTGGACAGCCTTCCTCAAACAACTGGCAGAACCTCAATAACAGGAAGATCGGCTTCATGTATTTTTGTCATATGCTTTAGCCCATATTTCCATTTCTCTTCTCAAAAATAAGGAAATAATTTAAACCCAATGTAATATTTTTTTTAACTTGAAAGTAATTTTTACTTGAAAGTTTTTAATTACCACATCAAATCAATTATTTGGGGAAAAAAAACCAGTGTAAAAATGTAGCTCTTAATAAGAGTCCAGGGAATACAATTTTAAATTTATGCACACTCACAAATTATTTCTTCTGGATTGAATTATTACACTTATTATTAATTCACAATTAGCTGAGATAACATAAATACATCATGGGTTTTAATAATAGCTAGGTATTTAACATAAAGTTATATAACAAATGATTCTCACTGAGATGGATGATGAATTTTACCCTGAGTTTTTTGTTCTGATTTCTTATTCTAGTTACATATCCATGGGCAAAGATTCTATACTTCTAGAAATATATAGAATTCAGCATAAATTCTATTTTTAGTTCTTTTTTTTTTCTGACTGCTGTGCTGAGAAAACTTGATTATACTAAAGAGTGATGGAATAGATGGAGTTTTATGATAGTTCTGCTTCTCCATTCTTTGAATTCCTCCCTGATTATATATCAAAAATCATATGATGATTGATTATTAAATTAAGAATACTGTCTAGTCATTTTTCAGCTCAACAATTAATTTGATCCTCCTACAGTTGTGTTGAAAGTAAACCACCTACCTTGTAAAAACTATCACTAGGGTCATGTGCTTTGCCAAGGCCGCCCTACCATTTGAAGCCAGGGAGGCTCTTCACACCACAGGGGATGGCTGTCCACAATAGGTGGGAAGGGTGTTTTTGGTGCTGTTTGCTCTTTTGTAAAGTGAGAGAAGGGTGTTTATAAAAGTGGTTAGAGAAGGGATCTTGGCACACTTCAGACAGTACAGGGCAGGTTGGTCTCAGGAAGGGGCACGTGCAGAGATGGAGAGGCTGGAAATCGGTGCTCAGAACTACTCGCATGCCCTCCCCTTAGACAATGCTATGTGGTCGGGGTCATTACGTGGACGCTCATATGAGGACCGCTGGACACTGGTGCTCAGAACTACTTACATGCCCTCTCCTTAGATAGTGCTGTGTCATCAGGGTCGTTACATGAACACCCACGTGAAGACTGCTGGACATCGGTGCTCAGAACAACACACATGGCCTCTCCTTAGACATTGCTTTGTCACTGAGATCATTACGTGGACACCCACGTAAGGACCAGCAACTTGAGATTGTCAGGAAGCACAGTGTCCTGGGGCCTGAGAGCATGGCCTTGATTTGCATAAGCAATCAGGGCAGGCCCACAGACTCGCTTTCAGAAGCACACGCTGCCCCATGCCGTGCCCCGAGGCCTTCACGAGCCAACACACCTTGAGAGCCTGACACAGCAGCCAGGCAGACCTAGAGATGGCAGATTAGGTTCCTGGGACAGGAACTTCCTGGAACCGTGAGTTCCTGGGACAGGGAATTCCTGGGACTGTGACTTGCTTTGAGTGCTCAAGTGTGACTTTCCAGGTGGCACGGCACATGATGGCATAGGACCTTCTGTCCTGTGATGGAGCAGGACACACCTGACTCCTAATCCCGCACGGTGGAGCGTGTGACCTCCATAGATTATGGCATGTCTCTGCTCTCCTGTCCACAAAACAGGAGTAGATTGATTGGCCTGCACTCGTACTGCTACAAAGTGGGCGTAATGCACCACACCACATGCAGAAAGTCTTCAAATGTGATGTCATGCTCCTAATTTTTAAGGTACTGGGAGTTTTAAGTAACAAAAGAAAACTCATTAGCATGATTATAACTGACATTTTAAAAAGCAAGTTACTAGGTTCGCTCCATTTTATTCGTTCTATACGCAAAAGATTTTTCTGCATTCAGAAGCTGGAGATGAATAAAATGCAGTGCTTCCTGTAACAGTGTGCATAACTTTATGTTATGTAAGAAAGTGTATTCTGGAAATCAAAACACAGTGTTTTCACAGGACACTAGCTAGGTGTTCAAACCACTGGAACGTGCCAACTCGGGCTTCCATCCAAACCTGTGGGCTGACACCTCCAGGGGTTTCCCACAAGTCCCAGAGGCAACGAGAGGCCCCTGCCATGAGATCAGGATGTTTGTCCTTTTTTTCTGGAACTTGCCAGGGTCAAGTGAGAGCATTCCTGTCCCATTCTTGTGTGCTTCTTGGGGGCAGCGGACACCCTTATCCTGTCACACACATACTCACCTACTCTGCCGTCTCAGGAGGAAGAAAGGAGACACATCGTCCTGAGCTCCCTCATCCTCTCACACATAAGCTCTGCTGTCTGCGGGGAAGAGACAAGAATGAAAGCTCACAGAATAGCTTATCCTGATAAAGAAAGCCTAGGCCTGAATGCACAGCCTGTTCCAGTCTAGGAACTTCCTGTGAATCAGAAGTCACTCTTGGGCCAGCTTCAGGACAAAGCTTGGGGACCCAGTACTTGGGTCTAAGGCCCGAACTCCTGGGTTGACTTCCAGCTGCTGTCACTTAAAAACCGTGTGGCTTCAGGTGTGTTATCAAACCTTTCTGTAACTCAGTTTCATATCTGCAAAACTGGGCCACAACAAGAGTGTCTTTCTCACCGTTCATATTAAGATGAAGGACAGTGGGTGACACAGAAATAGTATGACCATATACATTGTCATTCCACCAGCACCCTTTGTTAGTGAGTAGGATATTATCAGTGATTACATCAGGACAACAGGAGTGAGCCCAGCTTTCCTGGGGGATCTGGGGGTGCAGGGCTGCCCAGTGTGAAGATGCCCACAGAAAAGCTGGACCCTGTTAATGAGCGGTCCTGTCCCATTCACATAGCACAGCATTACCCGGGGGATTATGGTCACAAAGAATGTGGAATTCTCTTTGCTATTAGGATTTCCTGAGTTTTTTGACTTGCAGCCATTTATTAAACTTTATAAGGGCAGAGGCAATGAGCTCCGTGTCCGTGTTCAGGACATCTGTTGCCACGGTCCCACTTGTCCAGCACCCACGCTGACCCGAGGCCGGCCGGAGAACAGCTTACTTTGCCCAAGAAAGCCCTGAGGTGGGGTAAGCTGGAGGCTTCCTGCTCACCCTAGCCCTGCCCTTGTCAGATGACGGAAGGGGTGACGCGAGGTTGGTCCCATGGTAGCAGCAGGGCTAGAGTGTAGTTTCAGAAAGTTGACAGTTATTTTTGTTTAGACTTTAAAAAGTCAGAAACACTGTCAAAAATCCAGCAAAAATAATTGGTAATAAAAGCAAAGAAATTCCAGACTCAGAAGTCCCATGAAGTCATCAGTGCCCTCTTTGCCAGCATAGGGTCTTTTAAACATGTTCTCAAGGTCCTGGCCAGCCCAGCGCCAGCTGCCCCAAGGGGGTGGGGCTTCCGTCCATCCCACAGGCAGAGCCTTTGACCTATATTTCTCACTTTACCGTCATCCCAGACTGAGGAGACTCTGTGTCAAGCGACTGTTAAAGGCAACTTCTTAACCTGCATATGCTTTCTTTGAGCCTGTGCATCTAGGGGCAGAATTTACATGGCATGGTTTAAATTCTTCCAACTCAACTTTACACACCCACACTCCACAGCAAGAGGACAGGACCTGTAATCTCTGTGGCACGGGCCATGGCGTGCTGGAAGAGCAGAGCAGTCCCCCTTTACTCCCGATCCCGTCTTGCAAGGTCCTCTTGTCGACGAAGCAGTTTGGGATCGAGTCTCTCCAGCACCTCATCCTTCCGAGCCACCTGCTCAGCCTGGTCCTCCTGCTCAGCCTGATCCTCTGGGTACTTGGTGACGTTTTCTTCTCCTTTCTGCTTCTTTCTTCCGAAGCAGAGGAAGGAAAGTCCCCAGTGCCGCTCCCAGCAGTGTGCTGTGTTCCTTCTCCGGGCCTGGGTGCCTGGGCAGCTCCAGTTGGGGGAGTTCGTGCAGCCTGGGAAACCTCCCAGCGCCTGCCCCGCTGCCTGGCGTGAAATGAGCCCTGAGCAGCGTGAAATCCCCGCACAGGTGTGGGGCCTAGCGGTGACATAAATATCTGTGCTGTCCGCAGTTGGAGGGGGCTGTGGGAAGATCCACAGCAGGCCTCTCCCGGCCGAGCTGGCCTCCGTGCACAAGTGGCGATAGGCACCCGGCCTCTGTGTGCAAGTGGCACGAGGCCACACTGCCGCAGGGAACCCAGAGAGCTCCGCCCAGCTTCCACCAAAACCGTGAGAGCCAGGGAAGCTGCAGGAGCCTCCGAAGGAGAAAAGTCCGAGGGAAGGTCACAATCCCCAGAACTCCCGTGTTTCGCCACGAACACTTTAAAAAAAAAACCTCCATAAACAAAACTAAAGAAGAAACATAAAATTACCATCTATGTGACAGATACATTATTAACAATACAGCTGTATGGTATTTTAGCATTCTTTCAAAAAATGACTTAAACTAAAATGAAAATATACAAAGTGGAAAGCAAATACCAAAGGGGGAAAAATACTTAACAAAACATATGAAAAATGTTCAACTTCACTAAAAATGAGAGATGTTAATTTATGTAATAAATATGCCATGTTTGCCCATCAAACGGAAAGACTTTTTTGACCGTAACACCCAGCCTTAGCCAGGGCGTGACGCGTCCACAACATCTAACCATCTGATGTCAGGGTTTTAACACTCCTTCTTTTTGCTTGATATCAGACCATATTTTATTTTTCTGTTGTATTTATTCATCTCTGCATTGTTTAGTTTCTTATCAATGTAAGCAACATACAACTGAGGTTTATTTAACAAAATGAAAAGATACCTTTTAATGAAAAAGTATATTCCAACTATGTCTATTATCATAAATTTTTCAGTTTCTATTTATTCTGCTTTTTGTTTGTGTTTGTTTGTTAGGCAATTTATGACTCATTTACTTTTAGCTTCCACTGAAATTTAAAAGATAACAGTACTGCAGCCATGATTATTACGTAGAATATACCCTAGATACTAATTTGTAACAATTATAAAGACCATTAACAGGAAAAATACCAATAATAAAAATATTGAGTATAATAGTTTTAACAAAATGATAGTCTTGTACAGTTACTGAAATTTTTTATTATTTTATTTTTAAAAATTGACACAGAAAAAATCTCACAATATAATAAAAGCTTGACAACAAAACTAGTTACAGTATAGCCCCAGTTGTGCAAAAGCTGCACGTGTGTATATCTACATAACATGTACAGTCACGGGCCACAGGCCACCTTGTCTCATGACAGACCACATGCATGACAGTGGCCCCATAGACCATCACAGAGTGACGAACTCCTATCACCACGTGACCACCAGAGACACTGTAACTATCATGGCACAGCACGTGTGTCACATGTGTGATGATGCTGGGGTAAACACACCTGCTGCTGCCAATCATATACAAGTTTAGTGCATACTATTACCTAAGTACATAATACTTGATAACGATAATAAATTACAATGCTGCCAATTATGTACCTATTATACCACAGTTTTTATTATTTTAGAGTGTATGTACTCCTTCTACTTATTAAAAAAGAAAAGTTAACTGTGGAACAGCCTGAAGCAGGTCCTTCTGTAGTGTTCCAGAAGAAGACATCATCATCACAGGAGCTGACAGCTCCATGCACGTTACTGCCCTGAGTTTCTGACCCTGTTAGGCCTAGGCTAGTGTGTGTGCTTGTGTCTTAGTTATTAACAAAAAAGTTTAAAAAATAAAAAAAAAATTATATGGGAAAAAGCGTCTAGAATGAGGATATAAGAAAGAAGATATTTTATAGATATATACAAAGTGTTAGTTTTTTAAGCGTGTTTACGAGTCAAAAGCTTTTTAAAACTAAAATGTTAATAAATTTGTACAGTTACAGTAAACAAAGGTTAATTTATTATTGACAAAAAATATCATATTGTTAGTAACTTCTGTGTAGCTCAGGTGCTCAGTGCTTATGAAATCTACAGGAGCCGGGCTCGGTGGCTCAGCCTATAATCCTGTGCTTTGGGAGGCCGAGGTGGGTGGATTGCCTGAGCCCATAGGTTCGAGACCCACCTGAGCAACTTGGCGAGACCTCATCTCTACAATAAAAATCAAAAAATTAGCCGGACATGGTAGCGTGCGCCTGTAGTTCCAGCTACTTGGAAGGCTGAGGCAGAAGGATCGCCCGAGCCCAGCAGGTCGAGGCTTTGGTGGCTGGGAGTAGCCACTGCATTCCGGTCTGGGCGATAGAGTGAGACTCCAACCCAAAAAAACCCAAAAAACAAAAATGAAATCTACAGGAATGTGTAGTGGTGTCCCAGGCCTTCATGGTCACTCAGCATCACTCGCCGAACAACTTCCAGTCCTGCCAGCTCTACCTACCATAAGTGTCCTAGGCAGGTGGACACGGTTTCTCTTTGTACATATTTTATTGCACATTTTATATATTTAGGTGTGTTTCGATACACAGATGCTTGCCACTGTGTCGCACTTGGTAACTACCTTCAGTAACGTGCTGTGCATGTTTGTAGCTTGGGAGCAACATGTGGCCTAGGTGTGTAGTGGGCAGTAGGAAATGCATCAGCAGAGACAAAGCTTTTACTGGATCTCAGTTTAAACACAAGCTCATCCCAAGGTACTGTCTACCAAAAATGTTGAAGATCAGCACAAAATACCTTTAACGATGGTATTATAGAGATTGACTGCGTTTGTATGGGACAGCACGTTTCCTGCCATCCACACAAAAAAATGTGCCCTAACTGTTGGCTCCTGACCTTCTCCTTGATGTGCTGATGAACCTGTTCCCAGGCATTCATCAAGGCCAAGAGGAGCTGCCTGCTCCTCTGAGCTCACTGCCAAGTTCATCAGTGCTTTGATTGCCCATAACAAGGCTCATCTCTAGAATCTGCAGCAACTAGTGTTTTGTAGGGAGGGTGCGAGGGCAGCTCCCAAAACCTGGAGGCAGTTACTCAGCCCTCTGACCCTGACTCCTCTAGGAAATGGGACCCGGTGCTGACCACCTGCCGCAAGCCCTGTGGTACTCTCATTCTAGTCCTCCTCCCTGCTGTCCTCTGCTCCATTCCATTGCAGACCCACAATGTCCACGCAGAGGACAGCTGTCCCACAGAGACTCACCCTGGCGTGGGTCCTCCAGTTCAGGCTGTGCTCAGAGAGGGCACCTCTGTCTTATTACGCTGTAGAATCTCATCATGGGGAGGCATCCTGAGCTCCCAGATTCCCCATGCTCTCATTCCGCCACAGCCTTGGCTCCAACTCTTTCTCCATTCAGCAATGCCTGTGATATGTCGAAAAAACAGGACTTTTGGAGCCATTGGGGAACTTGCCCAGAGCACACAAATGAGCATCAGAGCTGAGACGTTATCCTGGGTCATGGATGTCTGATTCCAGAGACCGAGACCATGGGGAAATGACTCCTTGGGTGTCATTAGCCAGAGAGCACATTGTCATAGATTCTTAAGGAGAATCGCTGACTTCAGAGGATCACTTCTTCATGTGGTCGCACATACATCAGCCAACAAGGATTTGCTAAGTCCTCACTGTCCCTGGAACACCGGGAAGAGCCATTGGTAGTTAAACACACATATAATGCTAGAACCTCACCCTAAAAGCTCCTGAGCAAAATGGCAGAAATAAGACCACCAATCCTTTGCCTACCCTAAGTGGCAATCAAGATCTTGAATGCATAAAACATGATACATTTTCCAAACAAGTGACAGAGTCAATAAATGTAGACCATTATGGGCTAAAACATCTACAGAAAACTTCAGACAGGAGATGGGACTTTTATTTAAGTGACTGGGATGTCAGAAATCCTTATATCAGGGATTTTATTGAAAGATGAGAAAGAAGATTACTTGGAAAGCTATTGCAACAGATGAACTTGTTTTAGCATACCACACATGAGGAGGACCCCCCAAAAAGAATTATTTTTTGGAGGCAGGCTTCCACTTCTGCTAGGCAAGTGTTCTAGGAACCCATTAGCATCAGTGTACCAGCTAGCATTGTTGTAAGAGGCTGTGTTCAACTTCAGTGAAACTTTTTTTGGAGAGATTCTTTCAGCACGTTTGCCCATTTCATGATGGGTTATTTATGAATTCACCTGCCCATACTACACTGAGTATTCAGCAGTTTGGGGCCAAAAATGGCATGACCTGGTGCCCCATCCTCTCTATTCACCCAGTATTGCCCCCAAGCGCCTTTTTTTTTTTTTGGTTTCCCCAATTAAAAAGTCCTCAAAAGGAAATGTTTTGCCAATATGGAAGGGGTGAAACAAAAAATGGCAGAAGCACTAAAGTATACCAAAATTGATGAGTTCAAAAGTTCTTTTGAGTATTGCATCCAATGTAGAGTGCTTTAAAGGTGACTAAAGTTTATACATGTAAGAATAGAAACACTTTTTTTAATAAATAAATTCTGTGTTTTGGGCCCACCCACCCCCACCTCATATCAAATAAAGCATCTCTGAATTCAGGTTCTTCTAGAAGCCAAGGTTTGTTTCCTCCAGAGATGCCTCAGCTTTAATCACATTAATGCTGAAGACACTAGGGCAGATCTACAAGGAGCACAGACGTCTCTGCCGAGAGGGCTCTGCCAAGGAAGCGCCGGCCACACATACTGTCTCCTGCAGCAACTGTGGCCGGGCTCTGCCTTCCAAGCCTGTGCTCAGCGCTGTCCCAAGACAACATGTGGGTGGGGGGCATCACTGTCATCTGCTAAAGATGTCTGCCAACTTCAGTTACCTGTCATCTTTAGTCAGAGGATCTAAAATAAAATAATTTTGACTCAAAAATCACACAAAAAAATAGGCACGAAGTGATTTAAGTAATAGCTTGGAAGTGATTACAGCTTAAAACTGTACTAAGATTTCGGGACACCTTGCATATAGAAAGATAGACAATATTAGGATATATAATTTAAATATAAATTTATACTTTTCCATGAATAATATGCAATTATATAAACTTATAAAAAGTTGTCATATATACATTTGTATAAAATGTTTTATATGAATATTCATTTTAGTACATATAGAAAGACATACATATTTCATAAATTCTCTGTCTTTCTCTCTCTATATATATATTTTTTTTCCCCTGGAATTCATCTATTTGTGAAGGTACTTATTGGCCAGACCGGCAATGCCAGATTTCTTGTTGAGTGAATTTGAAGTTCTACTGAAAGCTTTAGAGCTATTTTTTTATATGTAATTATTCCTTATAAATAAAAATACAAGGCCAGGTGCGGTGGCTCAAGCCTGTAATCCTAGCACTTTGGGAATTTGAGGTGAGGGGATTACCTGAGCCCATGGGTTCATGTACAGCCTAGGCAATTTGGTGAGACCTGATCTCTACAGTAAATCAAAAAATTTGTCAGGTATGGTAGCGCATGCCTGTAGTTATGGCTACTTGGAAGGCTGAGGCAGGATAGCCTGAGCCCAACAGGTCAATGATGGGATGGCCTTGAGCTTGCCACTGCACTCCAGCCTGGGCGATGGAGTGAGACTCCAATTCAAAAATAAATAAATACATAAAAATAAAAAATAAAGTAAAATAAAAATACATTTCATAATACACATCCATATTTGGGAAAAAGAGATCGGGAATGAAGAAAAAAATAGATTTTCCCTCAAAAACTATTTTATTATGATCTGTAGTTTTATGGTCTTTGGAACAATGTAGTTCACCTTATACCAAAAGGCCATGTATGCCATGTATTCATGGAATGGAGTAGCCTGAAGCTAGAATTTTTATCTTACAATTGTTTATAATCTTGTGCTGTCAAACAAAGAATCTCTCTCTCCTTTAACAAAATTGTTTAAGAAAAGTTGTAAGGAGCTATGTTGTTGAATAAACTTCTAAAAATCATGTAGTTATAAGGAGTAACATTGGATTATCTGTGTATTGAATAAACTCATAATATCATTTTTTTCTTTTTGCAATAATTTGCTGATTAAACTATCTGACCTGCCTGAAATAAAGTGTTACAAATTATCACTTTATATCATATTATAATCTCTAGAATATCTTTAAAATCTTATTAACATTCTTTATGACCACACTTAAATAAATAACCCATCCACAAATCTATGTGAATCAAAATATACATTACGAATTGCCATCTAATTTCTTTTCTTAACCTTATCTCTGAGTCAACATTTGTAATATTCTGCTTCCCAACCCTGCCCCCTTACACTGTTCTAGAGAAGATGTTGGCCATTTATCTCCAAAGGACAAGCAATAATGTGATGAATTGGTCAAACGAGAGTAAATGGCAAAGGAGGTGGCTTCTCCCCCATGCCCTTCTGCTGTGTAGCAGTAGTATCTTGGAGAAAATCACTTCATCACTTAGGGTGCAAGTGTCCTCACTTAAACAAACGAAAAAGATCGAGTTCACATGGATGGACTCTAAAGCCACTCTCTGTGTCTTACTGCCCAGGAATCCCTTTGAAAGAGTGGCGTCTAATCTTTATGTCGATTTTCCACTGGAACAGTTAGTTCATTGAGAAGTCTGGAAATATCTACTAATTCCAATCGTATTATCTGTCCCTGTTTAGTTCATGCTTTGTGTCTTACAACTTTATAAAAATTAAGTGTCTACAGTGATAGCAAAAGCAAACAGTGAATTCAGCATCTGGTCACATGTTTCACTAGGATTAAGCACTGATTTTCCTCAAGATAACACTTTTCCAAAGAGTCCTCAGTAACTTTTAAATTAATATAATGTGAAACAAGTCTGTAAACCACACAATGAACATTAACTAAAGAAAAATATGTGAAGCCATTTACATTCAAATAAATAACTTAAGGATGAATGTTGCCTTTCCATTGTCAATCTAGTTCCTGGCTGGTTGTTAAAACTCTTAAATTGGCAAACATACTGACTTAAATCTCTAGACTAAATCCCTACCCTTGATCTCAATGAATATATGACCTGTAGGACGCTTAGGCAGAAGGAATCCATTGTCCTCTCACAACACAGGTTTGCATTGAACTCCTGGCTCCTGTTTTGTGTTCAGCTTCCACACTATGACCTACCTTGCCTTATCTTCTTTGACCTAAACAGCTCTCTGCCTTTAATGGGACAATTATTCCATGCTGCTAATCTGAACATAACTCTGAGAAATTCTGAAATAGTCTCAAAACCCTGGTAACCTGGTTACTTCTGTTATACCAAATCTAGACTTTGTAAAATTAGAAGAAGAATTTTAAAAATGGAGAAAATACGGCAGAAAGTCAGTGTTTAAAGATTGTGTTTTCCAATATTTTTGCATTAATAACAATAAGCCTTTCTCAGTAATAATAATTGAAATTATGAAGAATTTTTTATGGACACTTCTTTAAGCATGGTAAATGCATTGATGTCCTTAATACTCCAAAAACCCTATGAGGTGCATATTTATATGAGCTTTTTATTCTGTAAGATGAAGACACTGATATGAGTTTGTTGAGGTATATGACTTGCCCTAAAGACTTCAGTTTTATAGTAAAACTAGTAGGTACACAGTATCCACTCTGTAGCAGGCTGTCATTCGTATAAGTGTCTTTGGAGTTAATATTCTGTAAAAGGTTGTAGAGCATTATCATCTACTTAAGGACAAAAGATTATAGTTACAGATATTTATAAAAATTATACACACATCACATGAACACATTATTTTCATTTTTATCTGTGAGAACAATTGCATGTGTAATTGTGGAAGGAGAACACAGTCAGTAAGTTTATGGAATGTCTTGGGATTACATGTGCTTACTTAGGACTACAAAACGTTTTTCTTCCAAGTAGAAATAAAAATAATAAATAAAATATATGGGACATTAAAATATGATTAGAATTTGACTATAACTTGGGAGAAAAAATTACAAATATATGTATTTTTAAAAATAACAAATAGTAGGAAAAAAGCTAGACCAAAATATTGAAGGTAGTTGTTCTGGGAAGGGGGAGTGGAACTCTAGCCAATCTTCTTCTTATTTCTTTCTGTATTTTTCATTATACTTAATAAGTAACCACTTATTACCTCTACAATTAAAAATGTTTAAGTACGGAAACAGAAAATGTAATTATATAGTGCTATAATCAGAGAACCCTAAAGTTATAAGTATATCATCTAGAATAAATTTCTTTAGAGTATAAGCATCCATTATAGAAATGTTTAGGCAGTAAAATGCACATTTGTTAGATTTCAGATCTTAGAAACTAGTTACTTCAAAAGGAGACTTATGATCAAAATATTAGACATTGAAATTAGATAGTGGATGTATAATACCTAATTATTAGAAACTTTTTCTTTATGCTGACCAAAATTGTATTCCACTATTTTGGTTTAGACTTACAAAAATGGAAAAAAATCTCTAAAAAACTAAAATGGTGGAAACGCTTTGCCTCTGTGCTCATTCTTTTGAAGGGCTGCTGCATTTTTTCTGCCACAGTTGGAGCCTCCTGAGATTAGTAGAATGCTAGTTCTGTTCCCAAGGAGCTCCCAGTCCAGTTGGAGATGTGAGACACATCCCTGAGTAAAAGTTGGGAAAAACCAGAGATGTAAGCTTGTAGACACCGAGTGTTGGTTCACTCAGCAGACAGTACAGAGCACCTTGAAGAAAGCAGGAATGCCGTGGGGAGCAGAAAGCAGCCTCTGCCTGGATCACTCCCAGTCCAATCTGGCGGAGGAGCTAACAGGAAACACAGTGGTCATGAGGAAAATGTCTTTATGGATGCACTCTATTATTCCAGTTCACTTTAAGGCTTGTGTTAAGTATCCTCTGTGCATCTTCCAAAAATGGGGGAAAAACCATGAGGGGTACAGACATATGTCAAAGTCAAGTCCTTGTGGAGAGGAATCCCCTCACTAGAAGGAAGAAGGCCACTATTTGCAGCTGAAACTATTGAAGAGAAAACTTAAAGCAATTTTTCTAGGTGTTAAGTAGTAAGAAAGGAAATGAATTGCCAAACTGATTAGTCTAGGCACACATTCAAGAATGAAGTGTTCTTGAGCATTTGCTTTAACAAATTTTAAATTACTGTACTCTGTTGTATTTCAGAGTGAAGGTATTGTGAAGCGACATTTTTAGTAACGCAAATTTAAAACATCAACTTTAATAATGTAGCAGCAGAATCATCTCGACTTTCTTAAGCTATTTTCTATAAACTATAGAGAGCAGGAAGTGACAGCCTAATTAAAAGTAAGTTTATTATGCTTCATTCTTTGTATTTTGCCTCCAAAAGGATTGCCAGTGGACTGAGAGAACATGACTTTTTTAAAAAAAATCACTTACTTAAATGCTGGTTTCTTCTTAATCATATATATCTTCACACCAACATAGAGGAGCTGCACAAAGCAAGGTAGGATGATGGAAGTTGGACCATTTCTGGTTGTGCCTTAAAGTAATTGTGTGATCTTGTACAACTACTCAAGTTCTTTGTGACTCAGTTTACTCGGCTTCAAGGAAACTGTAGAAGGAAATACCCTGTAGCTCTAAAATACTTCACTTTGATAAGCTAAATCCTAGGAACTTATATTAAAAGGACAATGATAGAAAGACAGACAGACAGACAGCTGGGCACATGCACACATGTGTATGCAAGTCCACTCAGCCCCTAGTTCTGAGAGCTCTTGAAGAACTCAGAAGACCAAAAACTGAAGAAGATAGAGAAATCTTTCCTGTCCACACATTATCTAAAGCTAAAGACTATCATGTAATACCCAATTCAATGAAAGACAAGAAATCTTATACAGAAAAGAGAAACCATTTCAAATATTTTACAAATTAAAGAGTGGATAGCAGCACTGAGATACTTAAAGTCATATTCTTTACATTTCTAAAGACTTACCACCTGAACAAGGAGCATGCACTCCATGTTTAAGCTGCTAAGTGCCTGGCTTGCTCACAGTGTGATGTCTCTTCACCGAGTCAGAAACAGTTCCTGCTCAGATACACGCCAACATCCACAATTTGTTTTGCTGACATGCTTGTACTTGAAATTTTATCTCCAAACTATTGTTTTTAAAAATAGAACAAAAATATATGGAAAGGGGAGAGAATTCACTGAAAATGATAAACTCTAGAAATGTATCTTTCTGATTTCTCCAAGATGATACTATCAAGTCAGAGCTTAGTTTTTACAAAAACTGAGCAATGAGAATATTGCACTCTCTGAATTTTGAGAAAGTAGTGACAGCACAGATTTGAAGTGCTCGTGTAATAGAATTTGTCGTAGACAGGTAGTGGAATAGAATAGTGTTAATAGACATGCAATAGATACAGCGATGTCTACGCGTCTTCACATTAAGGATTCCACACAGTTCTCCGTGGTAACAAGTCTCCAACAGTGAATTTATGTGGATACAAGAAGAATGATTTGGAAAAAGAAACTCTAACATCCAGGATGAAAAATAAGAGGAAACCAGAGTCCTCTGTTTTTCCTGTAAGCAGTACATTCTCACCCTCGCTTTCTAATTAGAGATCTGCTTTCTTGGTGCCTGGGTTTCTTGTGCTTAGGGAAGAATGTATTTGAGAAATGTGAATGTGCCTACTCTGAAACGTGGCTTAGTCCTCTTCTCGGCCTTTGCTTGGCTACTGTGTGCTTTTGCTAAACTGGTCTGGTCATGTTTTCCTAAGCTTTGGCCCCTTCCCCTACCTTGGGAAGGTGAATCTCCTCTCTCTCTCTCTCTCTCTCTCTCTCTCTCTCTCTCTCTCTCTAATCTACTTTCTAAATAAACTGTGTTTTCCAATCTAAAAAGAAAATGAAAATGACATCTCTCTACTCACCAGAAGAATCTGGACAGTCTACCAGTTCCCATTTATAGAAGACCTGGCCAATTGCTGCTATACCACACTTAGCATCTAAACAGATGCCCTGGGTCCAGTGCCTTCTGTGGACTGGAAAACTGTGGCTTTATGGAACTGTCTGTTGCTACCTGATCCTCCCAGGTCTGACCCAACATTAGCTGTACTGACCAAAATCAGACAGTCAGTTGGAACTCTGAAGTACGGGGACTTATCGTCCCTAGAGCTGCTTACTAAGTTAGAGCTACGTGTGACAGATTGCTGGGCTTTTTGAATAACTTTCCGTCTACCAGGTCAAGGGTTTGGCCTTTCACTGGATGTGAAACACAGGAAAGGAAATATGCCACCCACACTGGGACCAGCTGAGGAACTCCAAATGTTACAGTCCATGGCTTCCTAAGAAACTCCTCATTTGCAGGACATCTTGGTGGCCTTTCTCAAGCTGCACATGCTTAGTGCTAATGGGCTCCTGCACCATTTCCAGTGACCATATAAAAAAGTAGAAACGTAGAAACGCCCACCACATTTTGGCCTCCGCCCATTTAAATTCAGTAGGCCCCAACATAAAAGAACTTACCACAAACCGGCTGCACGGTGGGCTAGGAAGAACAGCCTGGACTGTTTTCAATAAATAAAAATGAGCACTTTCCGTAGAATAAATCCCACATTTCTTGTCAGAATGTTTGTAGGTATAGTTAGTTCTCTCTGAGATAAACAAACACATTTTTGTGGGTTGGATTTTTTTTCTCTCTTTTTAGCTACAGATGGAATTACTATGAATTAAGGAGGGTGGGAAGAGTGCTAAAACTTGGCTAGAAATATATATATTTTAAGTTTGGCGACATTCACTTGTACAAATACAAACTAGCACAACAAGGGACAATGAGGAGTGTGGAAAACTAAGTCAATGCTGCTCCTCTCTGGAGACCAGTGGGGCGTATTCCATGTACACCCCTGATGATTAGACTGTATTGCCAGTGACATGCAGGAAAAACAGCTGGTAAGATGCCCCACACACTGCTTCGCATCCATTTCAATGGAGGAATGGTTAACTGTACAACAGTTTGTCTATAACCTCACCGTCCCCCTTTTCCTCGGTGAACCACTTGGCAGTTTGAATTCAGGATTTGGGTTCAGCTCATTTTCATTCACCAGCATCTTCTTCTGGAGAAGCTGAAGATTATATCTACAACTCTGATCTTTCTCAACAAATGAGAAATAGTAGCTTCACCTTCAACAGTCATAGCGATTGATTCTACTTTTATAAACACATTTTGGAAATTGTTTTGTATTTGAAAACCAGACTGTATTGCAACAGAACTGAATTTGAGAATCTCTTTCAAGTATATTTTAATAATACAAATTATGATAACACTCAACACATTTATTGGATACTGACTGTGTGCCAGGAACTGATACACAACTTGTAAGTATTTAATCTCCCAACTGCCTATATTATAAGAGTTATTATTCACCTCATGGTACAAAGGAGTAAACTGAGGCCAAAAGTGGTGAGGTGGCCTTCCTGGGGTCATATGCCAATAAGTGAAAGAGTCAGAATGAAAATTAGGAACCCTAAGTCTAGAATCACCTCTGTATGAAATTATTTTAATTAAAACCATTATATTGATACCAGTTATCAGTTTTATTTAGGTTAAGTTATGTTAAGCTAATGAGATTGTTATGGCAACATAAGGAATTCTAGATATATCACCACCAATTTTATAGAACTTAAGTTCACTGAGCAGGTAAAACAGAAAAACACTGGTTGGTGTAAGTGAAGACTAAAAGTACCTAAAGTCTATAACTTCAAAAAGGACCTCATAGTAAGGACTCTAAATAAGCCAGGCTTGGTGGCTCAGCCTGTAATCCCGTGCCTTTGGGAGGCTGAGGTGAGTGGATTGCCTGAGCCCGCGGGTTCGAGACCCGCCTGAGCAGCGAGACCTCATCTCTACAATAAAAAAAATCAGCCGGCGTGGTAGCGCATGCCTATAATTCCCGGCTATTTGGAAGACTGAGGCGGAAGGATCGCCAGAGCCCAGCAGGTCGAGGCTGCGGTGGCCGGGAGCGGCCACTGCACTCCAGTCTGGGTGACAGAGTGAGACTCCAATTCAAAAAAGAAAAAAAAAGAACTCTAAATATAGGAGAATACATACAGCAGTTCAAAAAATAATTCACTATTTACCTAGAATGGTATAAGCTTTTTATTATATAATTAACATGTTCATTATATAAAAGTTAAATAATACAAAGAATTTGTATAGGTAATTTTTTTCTCTTAATCCCACAACTCAATTCCCCAGAGGAGCCCACTGTAAACAATCTCTTTTGTGTCATTCCAAATATTTTTGTTAAATATAAATATATGTTTATTGGAAACACAAATGGAATGGAACTATAAATACTTTGTACCATTCATTTTTAACTTAACATTGTATCTTGCAGGTCTTTTCATATCATTCCATAAATACTGATTTCATTATTTTTAATAGTTACTTAATATTCTATTTCATTAATGAAAAATCACTATCCTAAATTATTTCCAATTTTGTGTGGTTTCAAAACTGGATGGAACAAACTTCTTCATATGCTCTTCACATGTTGGTATATTTCAGGCAGATTCCTTTTAGTAGTTGGGTTAGCTTTTCATAGATATTTCCCTTCTAAAAGATTATTTCCCTATACTTCCACCAACAATGCAACAGTGCATTTTTCTCACACAAATACTAATGTTGGATAATAAAAGACATTTTAGTCTTTGCTGAACTAACAGGTGAGAAAATTCCTGACATTAGTTTGCATGTATTTAATTTGCATGTATTAATAGAATTAATTTAGTTATGAATAAAGCCCAATATTTAATTATGAGTAAAGTTTTCTCAGATTTGAATAAATCCTTTGTATTTTATTTTGTTCATTTTTATTGAGTTTTTATTGCATTATTGCTTTGTCATTTGTTTTTATAAGGATTTTTGACTATTTACTATCATACTGTGAACACTTTCCTCATTTTTTTATTTATCTTTTAAAACTTATTTATGTTTTGTGTGTGTGTGTGTGTGTGTGTGTGTGTGTGTGTGTGTGTGTTTGCATAGTCTTACAAATAAATTTTAAGTCTACCTTGTCAGAATTAACAATCTTGGCTTTTATGCCTCCTGAGTCTGATGTCATGCTTGACAGTTCGTTTCCTATTCTGTGACTACAAAAACTCTCATATTTTTATCTACTAATTTTAATGTTGCATTTACTGACTTTATTCTTCTGAAATGTATTTAGAATTAGGACTGAAGAAGAAACCCAATTTTTTCCCAAAGGGCTTTGCAGCTGTTTCTGTACCACTTATTAGATAATCCATCTTTTTCTTACCAATATAAAATGCCACCTTTACTCTATGATAAGTTCCCAGGGGAATTGAGCTTCTTTCTGGATGTTCTATGTAGTTGTGAACTAATCCCTTTTAAAGTTCTCCTTGGGTCAATATTTTACTCAACAAGTTTTCCTGATCTGGGTTTGAAAATGTGTCCTCATCACAGCCATGAGATAGAACTCCTGAGATATCAGTAAGTGAAGCTGACCTCACATAACTGTACACAAAGCAGTCACATGTGTTTTGGTTTGTTTTTAACATTGCAGATCCTTAGAGTTTTCATAGCTTGGATGTAAGAATAATTTAAAATTTTGTTTTTCTTCCTATATAGTTCATCTGCTCTTAGTTCTGAGTTATGTAATCTTCAAGGATTCTAAAAAAGATGGCAGAAGTGTTATGAGTTATTACAATGCTGTGTTTAAAAGGGCTTTTGTAAAAGTAGAAATAGTAACATACGAGCACTAATCATTTCTAGTTTATAATATATAATTGCTTAATCTTTCCAGCTGTATGAAAGGCTATTATTATCATCACATCCTCTGAATCACTTAGGATGGAAATCTGTCTCAGAGACGCATCGTTAGCTCAGGGCCACATGGCTAGCCAATCACACAAGAGGCACTCAAACAAAGGTGAACTGTTTGTTAGAAACCCAAAACTCTTTCCATGACTTCACACTTCCTGAACTGAGAAGCTATTCCCAAGCCTGTGCCATGTGCCTGGCCCTGGAACAGGTATTGAGTAGTTAAATAAATAAATAATAAAAACACCTGTTCTCACTCCTTGTGTTAAGATAGAGTTATTTCTGGGGTCCCTGTAGACTAGGCAGAGGTGAAAACTGCGAGGTAGGTTCTTTATCCTTCAGTCCCCCTGGTGACTCTCCTAGAGCCCAGTCTCAGCCCCCAGCCATTTTATACTCTCATGGTTCTAATGTGAGCATAGCACCCCAGTGTCCTGCCCAGTCCTGCCCTCCTTGGACTGACTCTCCTTGCTCTGAACCATAATTTATTTTCTCTTTCAGTACTGTGAACTTACAGCTACACATCTTAAAAGTCATCTCCTAAACACTTTCAATAATTTAAGAATGATACAATGTGATCCCTTCTCTGGGCCGTTTATACTTCATGGAGGACTTCTGATCAACATTTTTACTTTTTAATTGTGAAAGAAATATTTAGACCATTTTGGGAAATTAGTCATGTTGTGGAGAAATTTCACCCATCATCCTACAATAAGAGATGATCTTAGTCTTAAAATATGTACATATAAACTACTTTGAGGCTCTCTTCAGTGTCCATGTACTTATTCTTTAGATATTCTACTATCATAATTGTTATAATGGTTAGTCGTCTTTTTTTCTTTTTACTTAGAATATGTTTAGAATACCTTTTCATGACACTGTGTTCTCTTTCAACATAGTTTTTTTTTTTTTGAGTTGGAGTCTCACTCTGTCACCCATACTAGAGTGCAGTGGCATGCTCCCAGTCACTGCAGCCTCAACCTTCTGGTCTCCAATAATTCTTCCGTCTCAGCCTTCCAAGTAGCCAGAACTCCAGGTGCGCACTACCACACCCAGCTAATTTTTTATTTATTGTAGAGATGAGGTCTCACCAAGTTGCCCAGGCGGGTCTCGAACCCGCGGGCCTAATTTTTTATTTATTGTAGAGATGAGGTCTTGCCAAGTTGCCCAGGTGGGTCTTTAACCCGCGGGCTTAGGCTATCCATTCGCCTTGGCCTCCCAAAGCGCTGAGATTACAGGCTGAGCCACCAAGCCCGGCTCAACAAAGTTTTAAGCCACTGTGTCCCTTCCAGTTTGTCCATCTTTTTGTTATGAAGCATTAAGTTGTTTTCATTGTTTTGCTGTAATAAACAGCCCCATGGTTGGATCCTTTGTAGCTAAATATTTATCCATATATAATTATTTCCTTAGAATAACTTCTGAGCAAAGAATTCCTGAGTCCATGTGTAAACAAAATTTTAAAGTTTTGTAAAAGGGCTTAGCCCAAAGAAACAACTTCCTAGTGAGAAATTCTAGGTCATTCCAGCAGGTGCACAAGAGAGTTCCTTGGGTCACGTCACAACACTCATGCAAATGTATCACCTACTTGTACAAAATATTACAAGTTTGAGATTATCAAGATTTGAAGAGCCAACTCAAAATCATTTTGCATATTTAGCGAAGGGAAGTGTTCAACCTTTTATATTGTTTGAAGAAAATTGTAAAATGAGACTGGTAAAAGAAAGGATAAGAATTTGGGATATTATCACAATGATTTTGAGTAATAATGAGAATTATGATGCATACACGTTATTTTATGTATCATTAGCTTTCTATTATACTATGACTAGATGTTTTCTTATTTAAAAAAATGTTACTCTATGAGTAGTGAAATAATTATTTTAGACACATTTAGATACAGATTTTGTAAAATGTATCAATTTTGTGACTGCACTGAAATCAGATGAGATTTTACGATTTTTTCAATAAAATTCCACCCATGCGTTTTTGGTCAAAATAACACAGTAGGTTCATGCTTTGACACGCTGCCTTTGCTATAAACACACTGAGTTGGGGAGACAGCAACTGCTGGTGCCAGGGAGTTCCTCTCCCCCAGAGTCATAGCTTCGTGCTATTTGTTTTAGTATGCCGACACATTTTTCTGCTTACAAATATTTTTTCACACAAAAGAACTCATAGGTTAGAAATTTTATGTGATAGCTGTATCAGTCTTCCTTATCCTTGAGAATGGCTTGGGAGAAAGTGATTTACAATTATAAGAATCGTGAAATTATCAGTGTAATTCAATTTGCCAGAATGCATTTTCCAGAAGGCATGAAGAAAAAAGATGTTGCTGTTGATGAAAGAAACACTTGAAGTTGTATATGAATCTAGCAAAAAAACATGCTCATGTTTTTAGGAAGGAAATTGATAAGGCTGGAATCCACATGGCCTTGGAATACAATTAAGTGAGTGGCACCACTTTGAGTTGAATGAGCACCAGACATCCATTTCCATTAGATTTTCAAAGGTACCTCTAAACAACCTGGATGTACTGCTTATTTGGTCTGCTACCGTTCTTAATGGGACATGATGCAGAGGCTAGCTATTGTCTCTGAATAATGGAACTTTTAGGATTAATTATTGGTCAATTGGTTGCATTCTTACAGAAAAAGAAAATAAAATGTATTGGGAAATTGAAGTGGCACCTTTAAAATCTGCACATTAAATCAAGTCAGCCAAATCGGAACATCCTTATGATTTCAACAAATAATTATTTTGAGTGCATTAATGCATTACAGACATGATGCTGAATGTAAGAAAGTAAAGTATATTAGATTTGATAGAGCGGTAGAGTGATGCCCACTTTAGTAAGCTGCTATAACTTAAAGTAGATTTTTATATTAATAATATTTTATAATTATATTGAAGGTTTTGAATAATTAATTATATATGATATCAAGAAAAATTGTCCATGTTGTAGTATTAAAGCACTAACCAGAATTCTTCAACAGGGATCCTCTTCCTATTGAGGGCTCATCTGAGAGCTTTACAGTGTAAATATTAAAGCTACAAAATTTTGAAAGACTATAAATACATAGCTAACCTCAAATTTGAAAGATCATTTCAATAAGGTGTTAAATACAAACCTCAGAAGTTGTGGAAATTAGATAATGTAACATATTACAAAGCACTGAGTACAGTGCCTGATATTCAGCCAAAGCTTAATAGATATCTCTAAGATACAGAGTAAGTGAATACACAAATAAGACAGGGATCCTAAAGTTTAAAGGTGTTAATCATGAAATATGGCACACTATTTTCTTTTCTGTTCCAGCATATAACAACCCATTTTGTATTTCTCTGGTGGCCTCCATCTTAATTGAGCACAGGAGTCATATTCAGTCCCTGTCAACGTGTACACTACAGTGTCACGGTCATAGCCAGCCTTCTCCTTTCCTTTGCATGGAGGGTGCGTGAGATGGAGACAAGCCTAGTTCTAATGATGACCTCCAAACACAGTGTCTCCCACTGTATCCAGCCTGTGGCTTGAGGGACAACGCTGCTCCCAGGGCTCCATGCCATCATCTCCAGAGTGCCTTGGCCAGCAGAGGGTGACAGCATTTAGACAGTTCAGTGCAGTAGCAAGGCCAAGGGCTCAGGAATGCTGCAAAACGAGAGGAGCTACAACTCGAAGTTCCTTCTTTGACCTTTGAGTGTGTGAAAGCCACTCCATAACACCTTTTGTTTTGGTGTTCAAGAATACTTTCTCCTTCTTCCCCTTCTCTGAGCCTTTATGTTGGCAAAGTAAAAGCAAGAGAGGAAAATACACTTCTGGTTCCTGTTTGCCCTAATACCACCAAGTGGAAGTCTATTTCTGACTAGAGTTGCAAGAGAAAACTGTAGTCATGAGCTTCAGAAAAGAGACGGCCCTCAAAACGGAAAGAAAAGGGGGAACCCACTGTAAATCCCACTAGGCCTACATGTGGGTCTAACTTAAGACCTTTACAAGTAAGGGGAAGCTTTCTTGCTGTTTCCTTTGTTGATGGTAAAGAACGTGTTAAAAGATACCTGATCAGACCCAGTGACTTCAGAATTAGACCCAAAAATGCCTCCAACACCTCACAGAGGCTGTGCCACGAACAAAGAGAACATGGGTCTGCAGCCGGGAAGACAGGGCTTCTGATCCTTTCTTAGCACTAAATTGGCTAACCATCGCAAACTCCTTGGCCACCTACTCTTACATCTGACCTTGACATATGGCAAATCATGGGCAGTTCCTCCCATTGAGCCTCATTTCCCACCTATAAAATGAATATTGGGTATTTACACTGTGTCCCAGCAAGGATTGCAGCTGGGATCCTGGATGTGGAAGTCACTTAAAAAACAGCACGTAGTATAAGAGTCAAAGATTCAGAAAGTGCATTCAGAGGGACACTGTCTTCATGTGAACCCTGCTCAGACCTTTCTGGTTTCTATTGGTGAGTCTACTTGGTATGTCAGGAGACCAAGACCAATACAAATGTGCCGATTGCTCTGCACCTTCAGAGTGTTACTCTATCCTGAACAGTAACACTCCATGTTAGCATGTAGTAACAAAGAAGCTTTTCCTCCTCCCTTTACCTGAAGCATTAACAGTTGATTCTCATTATGTGTGAGAGGGACACAGGTCATCTAACATAGGCGCTCTTTGTCTCTCGTCAATGGGAACTTTCTAATTCTCGTATGAGGTCAGTATCGCAGTAAGCAAATAATCCAGTCAGCAAGCAGTGTAGCCGATTAGATCAAGAGGATGTCAGTATCCTCTTCCCTATTCTCGAGGCGAATGAAATCTCTCATGCTTCATTTTCAATGACTGAGACAAGAAGCCAGCCTTGTGGGCAGAGGTCAAGTGCAGTTGGATAAGGACCTTCGCTTCACAATATATTAAAGATCAGAACATCGTATAAAAGATTAGGATGCAGTTTCTTGAACTGTTATAAAAACTAGAGAATGTCAATTCTCAAGGGACCTTGGACGTCAGCTCATAAAACCTTTTCATTTTATAGATGGGCACCTGGAGTGGTATATTGATTAGCCTGAGATGTTGGGGCCAAACAGGACAAGTGCACAGGCTGGAGTGGCCTGAATACTGTTATATGTGATTCCAGTGACCATGCGTCTTCTTTAAGCATGCTCCTTAATTGAGTTGTAAATACTGCTTCCTGGGTGCTTGGAGCACTTCCTCATCCCAGGACACAGAGCCGGTGCTGTATACAGGTGATGCACTCAAGGAAGCTTTCCTGGAGTGGATGGAGTGGAAACAATGCTGGTTCTGTTTTGTCCAGTGCCACTCTCCTCCCTCATTCCTTCTGAAACTGGAAAGCCTTTGCTCAGGCACATCCAGGGCCTCAGGACAAGGCTCCATAGGACGCTCCCAGGAAGTGCCTGTCCACGGCTCCTTCCTCTCTTCTAATCTCTCCCTCTATGCCCTGTGAGGGCTTACCCTCTGTTACTGTGAGGAGTGAACGAGATGACATATAAAGCACGCTGAACGTTGCTGAGACGTAGTAAGTGCTGTTGATGTCTGCTGTTGTCCTTGCCATTATTTATTAAACCTGTCATCAGACAGTACCAGTGAGATACCAGTTTTTAAGCTATTAAGGCCAGTAAAAAGGCACGTGGAAAATCTGGCCAAATGGCCTGAGTATCACAGTTGAGATGATTCAGAAGTGCCAGTTTCAGAGCACAATAACTTTATGATCCTGTTGAAGATTGTTCCTTATAATTATAAGAAAGCTGGCGAAGAGGAGAGCGTGTATATGAGCAGAGCAATATTTTTTAATGTATAGTGTTTTAACTCTGGTTAATAAAGAAACAAGTTTATTAAGAACATGCAAAAGTAATTCCATAAATGTGTGATTATCTCCAAATAGGCTTATTGCATAAGATGAAGGTGTCATCTCAACTCTGTCAACTTCCAGGAGATGTTCTATCTCTATGACTCCCTCCAGGCCCTCTCCCTCTAGAGGCTTCCTTAACTTACCATTTACACCGAAGGAGTGGAGTGGCCAGGCCACAGTGAGAACCAGGTGTGAGGGCCTGTGTTGCATGTCCGCTGCCTGTGAACCACACCTCCCTGGGGTTCACATCAATATTGCAGGACATGCCTCACAATCCCCATTTTCCAAGTAAGAAAATAGAGCATTGAACAAAATCAACTGCCTTTCCCCAGTTCACATGGCATGTGAACACCATAGCAAGGTTCATACTTAGCTTACTGGTTCCATGATGTGCGTGTACAGTTTAAGTGGTTTTTATTGAAAAAAATCAACATTCTAGCAAATATTACCTTTTAAAGTATAAAGAATATTAAGAATACAACATAGGAGAACAATTCAAATGAATGGAAATGTAATAGCTTTTAAACCAGCTGTCCTGTGACAGACCAGTGGTTCTATACTGTGGTATTTGAGAGTGTCCTGGTACATACATAAATACAGAGGATGCCAAAAAATGTAATAAACATTTTAAGAAAGGAGAAACAGTATTAAAATTGTAATACCCAATATATGCTGATAACAAAAGGTGAATGCAAGTCACATTTGACTTCTGCAATTACAAGAGGTGCTCAAAGTGGTTACCATCAACATCCAGACCCTTCTGATCACAACGAACTAAAAGTAATTCATAAATAACATCTCTTAAAATGTGTATACATTTTATTGGCACCCTGGTATATGTAGTTCTCTTAGCAGCAGATGTTATTAGACAGATTTTTTTCATTTAAACATTTCTTAGCATAAATTATTAATTTGGCCAACTTCCTTGAAAATAAGGAACATTCCTCACATCCCTGAAGGACATTTGAGTCTGCTGATTGTCACTGGGGGTCACTCAGACTCCAGTTTTCCGAGGCCAACTTGCTTAAGATCGTCCTAGAAGTGTGCTGAGAGCCAAGTCGGGACCTGGAGGCAGGCAGAGGCCCGGTCCAGGCGAGCTGTGCAGAAGCAACTCCTCGACAGCCTCTGTGTATGAGCAATGGCCACAAGAATGTGACCAGTCACCCCTGGCCTCCACTAGGTTCCTGGTCTGCCTTAAGTATTTTGTTTTGCTATACAGCAGGTGCTGCCGCCTTACTAATTAGATGCCAGCTTTTAAGTATGACAAGCGTTCATTGGAAGAATGGTGGTGACCATAAGGTGTGGCCGTACTGTCGTTTATCAAGGAAAAGCATCACAAGTGCCATTGAGAACCTTGTCATTTTCCTTAAATTCATAGAATATCCACGCCTGTGCTGGGGCTGGTGCAGCCAGACTGAGTGGAACTCTTCAGAAACTGCTGAAGAGCACATCTCACTTGAAAGAGAAACTGCTTTTTAATCAGACTTTTCAGATGACCTGTACGAGTCATAGTAATTCATTTCATTAAAAAAATTATCTTAAATATTTTAGGCTCTCTGTCTGGATTTAATTGAGCAAGAGGGTCCCCCATGTTCAAACTCACCTGTTGCTGAGTCCATGTAAGTTTTACAAAAGTCTCATGTATATTTTTGAGGCCTTAGTTACTTTCATACAAATTGTGGTACCATAAAACAAAAGAAGTCTTTTGTAAAACAGTGGTTCTGAAAAAAATGAAACCATGTGTCGTGGAGTCTGGATTTAGACTCTACCCCTCGCTAAACACAAGGCCATGGATAAGTCTCCACCTCTCTGGGACACGCGGCTTCCTCAATAGGATGGAGATGCCAACGCACCTGGGGCTCTGTATGGAGCAGATGGCTGTATGCCTGTCGCCTGGGTCCGGGTCCCCTGCAGGCTCAAGTGTCCTGTGACTGGCACAGCACATGCTGCCAACATGCAGGAAGAGGCTGGGGAGGTACCAGCCTCCCCGCCTTAGCTGCATCGCGAGGCTGCAGGGAACAGAAACTGCTTATCACCTGGGTCTGAGTCTGCTCCTAAGAACAGCAGGCCACGTGACTGGTAACAAAAAGAAGGGCTCCAATGGGAATTAAAACTGGACTCAGTCATGGCCTTCGTCACTGGGGGCCTAGTCGCCCCCACCTCCCCATGTTTCTCTTATGCCAGTCGTGCAGGCCAACCCTGAGAAACAGCTCTTTATTTTGCTGGATCCAATGTGCTGTCAGGCCCTTTTAGTGACTTTTTTATTTTAGATAAAGGATTTTTCATTTCTTGAATTTCCATTTGGCTCTTCACTGAGATCTTCTAAATCTCCCCTGAAATGCTCCCACTTTATCCCCAAGACCGTGGTCCAGTCCTGGCTCACCCACTGCACCCTCCGTGTTCTCCGATTACTTGGCGCATGTTCAGGAGCTGCTGCCAGGCTCCGTGGTGGTGTTGTCAAGGGTCCACTTTTCATTGCTTTCCTTCGTTCTTGACGTCTTCACATGGTTCGTAGTTTTTGACTGTGAATAGTCCTCACCTATCTCAGAGCATGTGCCAGTAAATTCAATAAATTTTTGTTGAAGTAATTTCTATAAAAGTCCACACAAGCCTAGATGGGATCTCCATTCCCGACAATGGGAGACCTGCCTCATGCTTACTCCCTCAAAGATTAGTGCCCATAGCACATACTACCTTCGTTGTTTTAAGGAGTTTATATTCCATCTTGAGTGATATGGAGCATTTAGAAAACGTACCTATGGCATAAAAACCATCATATAATGAACATCCATGTTCCCATCACACAGTGGAATATCTCAACAGTACCTGGGAATCCCTCTCAGCCTCACCCCTCACCCATTCCTTTCCAATCACAGACAACTGGTACTTGTTATTCTAAAAATGTTTCATTGTGCCACTGGGCAACACAGGGAGACCCTGTCTCTAAATAAGTAAATAAATAAAATGTGTAGTTACTATCTCTATGATTCTTAACTGCATGTGCTTGTATCCCTGGACTATATGTATATGTAAATATTTCCGCCATGCATGCATGTTTTTGCAATCATGCTCTCAGCTCGAGGTCACCTTGTCTATGAAGTCCTCCCCAACCCAGGCCCCAGCCCCTAACCAGCCATGCTCCAGGCTTGGTGTCTCCAACCAGAACCCCACTTCCTAGTGAGCCCTTCCTAGGGGTGCCACAGCTCCTTCTGTTCAGGCTTGGAAGTGAGGGAGCCGGTGTACGCATCTGCAAGCTGCAGTAGTGTTCCCCAGTTTAAACACTGCTCAGGGGACTCAGGCTTCTGTAGAGAAGTCTCGACCTCTCACTGGTGGACACTGCCCTGGTAGCCAGACCAGGCTGGAGTCTCTACAGAACCCTGTGGAGACTTGGAGATTCTCTGGCCTCCAGGGAAGGACACACCAGTTTTCACAATTACTGGACCTCCCCCGGGACAGGCCTTGAGTGGCACCTGATGTTACTCTGAAGCAGAGAAATGTGGGGGAAAGAAACTCTGCCGCACTTGGATTTTTAAAAATAGCTTTTAGAGGAAGACAAGTTTTTATATAATCAATATAAATAACTTTTGAGTCTCCACCACACTCCTCTGAGTTCCACTCTGAGCAGTGAAATAATAAATAAATGCTGTTGCTCAGGACAGGGAAGTGTACACAAAGAAAGAAAACCTTAAAGGTCTTTAATAAAGGTTGTGCTTTTTAAAGATATGCCCATTCCAAATAATCTCTGAAAAAAACTCTTCTAAGTTAACAAAAAATAAGACAAGTATTATAAATGTAGTGACTAACAAGTATGATTATTGGGAATCTTTAGGTCAAACTACTGATGTTAGTAAACTATAGTTTTACATATTCAACCTAGAAACATCCACATTTTGGAATAAGAATTAAATATTACAAATTTTACCATAGGGACTTTTTAGTTCTGTATTTAGACTTTCATACTACAGTATTGTCATATATATAAATTACTTGATTCTGAGTACTTGATCAGGTGCACAATGTACAAATGCAACATTGTTCCTGAAATAAATGAGTCACTTGATTAATTTCTATTGTGCAAATAAACTGGAAGCATCTCTATTTGGCAGAAAGTCAATCTCCAAATGTGAGTATTCAAAATGTTGTTGGCCAGAGATTTAGAGAGGAAATAAAGCTAGTTTCTGCTTTGAAAGCCGTTGACCTCCAAAGTATTAGATTGATTCTAAATTAGAATTTTTTGCTGAGTTGTCTTAAAAGTTTTTTCATTTTGTTTTGCTTTTATCCTGAGTACTAAAAGGTCCAGAAGGACTCCCAGGCTTCTGTTTACTTTTATGATTGGACGTTAGGAAGCCTGTTTGTTCTTAAATGCTCTATTAGGACCTTCTCCTTCCCAGATAATATATTTCTGACATCGGAGTCTCAGGGTTGCCAGCAAGTCTAGGAGATGACAGCTCCCCGAATTAGATTTGTGGTGATGTGCAAGATAAGAGTTCATAATTTCCCAAAAAGCAATATTATTGGGGACAATTTAAAGATTTGGAGAAAAGCGTCTTGCCTGGGAATCTTGTGGGATCCCTCCCTTCCGTGCTATCATCTGCAACAACATGGCACCTTCGTCCCTTGCCACCCAGACTCAAGGAGGGAATACATAACCACCTCTCAAAGGCGTGTCCACACTACATCATAGGCAAATCGTGTGAGATGAGATCAAGTACCTAGGATATTTAACTTCAGTGATAGAGTAGGAAAGAAGGGCTCAATTTTCCAATTTTTAGCACATCTCTTAGAAAGCCCCTCTAAAATCAGGGAGCTATGCTGCACAGTCACATGGATAGTACGGACGTGGACATTCGTACTTGGACAGTAAGACCTTCAAGGCCTGTGTTACATTCTGAATCCACCACGTTCTCATCTGCAAACCTTTCTTCCTCTTAGGGTTGTTAAGAGACTCAGTTTGGGTAAGAAAGAAGCCTTTTATAGACACAATGAGGATCTTGTTATGTTGTCCAGGCTGATCTCAAACTTTTAGCTTTAAGTAATCCTCCCGCCTCGGCCTTCCAAAGTGCTGAGATTTCAGGTGCGAGTTACAATACCCAGTATGTATGTTCTAAAATTTTTTTTTCTAGCTTCAGAATTCTAGGGGATTTCAGAGGAACTATTTTTCTAACTGCACGCCTCTGAATAAAAAAGAAGCCTTAAGCATCACTCTAGCCCACAGCTACTATCATGACACAGCTGTTATCATGACACAGTTACTATCATGACACAGTTATTATCACCACAAAGGCCATTAATCAGGAATCTTAGCTCTCTACCTGAAACACCTTGACTTAGCTCATTTCAAACAAGGTTAATTTAAAAAATGAATCAATGACCCTACCCACTAGACCATTTAAATACTATTTACAGTCATGACTTTAGTTTGTTTATTGCTATATGACAGTCCAGTGTTAATTAAGATTTAAATCTAATAAAATTACATTTAAAAAATAATCCTATTTAATGCTTTAACTGGAATGTGTTAAAAAGAAAAAAGTCCACCCTCCCATGTGAGCCCACATGCCCTCTCTGATAGCCACACTTGTGAGAGTGTAGTGTGCTTGCCTGGAAAATACATGACTTTCGCTTTGACTCATGTTTCCCTTCTGCTGACTCAGCACACTGAGTTTGTTTTTGATAAGATATCCAGCATCTACATTAGAATTATCTTACATCCGTATTTGGAAGTAAGCAAACCATTATATTTCTTGGATTTTAACTGCATTCAGTATGTATGTTTCCATAATATCTTCTGAAAATATCTCAGGACATATCAGTCTGGTTCTGGAACTTGTGAGTTCATCAGGGAGTCTGGATTTCAAGAAATTAGGAATATTGATTGTAAAAGTGAAAATTGAAGACGGTTGTCTTCCTCTTCACCAACTTTTTAACAGACGTTATCAGCCTACATCTGGTCCTGCACAAACAGCGGTGGAGAGAAGGCTTTCTTGGCTTCTTCTGCTTTTCCCTCTTGGTCATTCTTCTTTCCTTGAAAGCTGGCTCAGCCTCCAGGCTGTCTGCAGAAGCCCACCCCTTGGACTTCATGGCCGCCCACCCTGCCCGTGCCCTGTCCTTTCATCTCTGGCTTGCCGTTCTCCCTGCTGCCTGCTGTCTTTCTGAAATATGGCTGCTCAGCTAATGTTTCCTCAGTCAGGTATTAACAGAGTCACAGCAGCTTGATGTGACCACTTGTCACCAATTTCTTGCCCATTATTCAATTTGCTCTGTGTGAGTGCATGTGCGTGTCCTACAGGAAGGTGTTCTGGGACCTGCTCCTTGCACCAAGGCTGTTTGCTCTTCGTCAATCCTAAACAAATCCTCCCTTGGTCCTTTGGAACTTTATTCTTTCCTGATTTTCACCACATCCTGGAGGAGAAGTTCAGACTGTCTCAATCTTACTCCCCACAACCAGTAAGTGACAAAGGAAAAAAGTCACAATAGACAACTACACTGCCAAATGACTCGGCAGACACCTAGGCCATCTGAATATGAGGTACCAGGTAACCACTGCAGCAACCTGTTCATTTTCCACATGACCATCTAGCGATTTTCCTCTGTAGTGTAGAGATTGTTGCTTTTTCTTTATTGGTTTGAAGGAACAAACACTGCCCCTGTGATACTCTTGAAGCTGCCGTGAGTTGGTGACGGAGCCAGGTGTCAACCATGCAACACATGCCACCAGGGAAGTGTGTGTGAGAAGCTGAAACTGAACTTTCATGAGAACTATGTCATGCCTACACTTAGGAGCCCCCGACAAAACCCAGCCCCCCTCCATGGACTCTGTCTCCCAGGACCCTACCCCACTGGCCATGCTACAACTGCCAGAAACCCAGGAGCACTTGCAGACCTTTCTCACCCTCACCCCCGCCCCATATTTAACCTGTTTAATCAAGCTCTACATCACCCCCAAGTCACCAGTGTCTCTCCCCTGGCCAATCTCAGTGGCCTCCTTGTGGTGGTTTTGTGTCTGTCCTGCCCCCTGTTAAGTTTTCCTCCCCGTTTCCCACATGTGAGGTCGCCACTCCTCCCTCTCCCCAGGTAAAACACCTGCAAGGCTTTCTGTGGGTCCCAGATCATAGAACAAAGCCTTCGTGAGACTGTATATGTATTACATCGCCAGGGCAGCCATTTCAGAGCCCCACGCTGGCTGGCTTCAACCAGAGAAGGGCATTTTCTTAGGGTTCTGGGGGTCAGAGGCCCAAGATCCAAGGGTCCACGGGGCCGGTTCCTCTGGGGCTCTCTGGCCCGTGGGTGACTGTCCTCCCGTGTCTTCTCTGTCTTTTCTCCATACATTTTAATCTCTCCTCATGAGAAGCCTGGTCTTACTGACTTATGGCGTACCCATAATTACTCATTTAATCCTGATTACCTTTTAAAAGCTCTGGCTTTGAATACGGTCACATTCTGAGGTACTGGGAGTTAGAGCTTCCACACACGAATTTTGGGGCCAGGGGACAGTGTGGTCTGGCTCCAGCTCACCTGTCAGCCCCATGTCTTACATGAGCTTCCAGGGTTCTCAGGTTCAGCAAGTAACCCACACTGTGGGACTTGGCATACTGTTTCCAGTATCAGGAGCTCCCTCCCTTCCTGCTCCGTGAATCCTGACTCTTCTCTCACAGCTAACGTAAGTCGTACTATTCCAGGGAAGTTTCTCCGCTGCCCTTGCTAGGTAAATTCTCTCATTGGAGTCTCTCGGGACTTACCATAGCTGGGATAATTGCAGCACTTATGATAACTGATATTTTTGCATGTATTCTCCTAATTTTTGAAATTACTGGTCAACTTCACTTGAAAACCCATGTTGGTGGGGATTTCATGTGCTTTTGTTAAGTATTGTTCTTCCAAGGTTTAGCACACTATTTAGCACAAAATAGAAGCTCAGCAAATATCATTTTTGCATGAATATTTGAGGTGACTCCACGAGTCTTCTGTGTTCATTGACACATATAACCAGACAAATCAAACAAGCATGATGAAATAGTGTCCATGCTGGAGTGTCCACAATCCTGCATGGGAGATCAAACAAGGGTGTAGCATAAGAAACTCTATGTAGAACCAAAGCTAATATCTATCCCATAAAATTTCCACCTCATTTGGCTCCCACATGGTACATGCATCTGTAACAGTCCTTAGCAGTTCATTTATGACCACCTGCCATTTCACTAATTTCTGTTGAAAATATGATCTGTTTATCTTAGCTTATGATGCAATTTTGTTTTATGCCTTTTCTGCTTGTTTTTTTATGATGACTTCATCATGCACTGCTGGCGTGCTTATTCACTGAGAAACCCACCCTCCTGAAGGTTTCAGTGACACTGCATTCTGTGTTTGGTGGTCGCTTAGGGCAGCTGTTCTCACTGCTCT
This sequence comes from Cephalopachus bancanus, assembly GCA_027257055.1. Taxonomy (NCBI): domain Eukaryota; kingdom Metazoa; phylum Chordata; class Mammalia; order Primates; family Tarsiidae; genus Cephalopachus; species Cephalopachus bancanus. The sequence continues at coordinate 8,124,609 of JAPVLO010000133.1, forward strand.
TTTATGAGGGATTCCATAGACAATGTCCAGAAGGAAAGGGAAGAGCCATTAAAATGATGAATACCCTTGATGCAATGTCTCCTAGTTCTTGGCCACCTTCTGGAGCTGCCCAGGAATGAGTAAGCTCATGACTGTCTTCAAGCAGTTCCTTATGAATAAGCCGCCTGCCCCTCTCTGCATAGCACCAAGACTCCCCGTTCGCACACAGCCATCCCAAGGAGAGCATAGTCTTGCTCTACAGGGAGACATCAGCGAGTCACATGCATCCTCTAGGTTCTAGGATCCTGACCACTGTTCAGGACACAGGATTAGTCTGTTAATGGTGATCTCCCACAAGAAACCCCTTCTGCATTCTTCTCTCATTCTTTAGTACTAGCACTGCCGTGTTCATTACTTAGTTCTCTGCTCCTCGCCTTCCATCTTCATGGAATTCCAGAGCTTTGAAGGTTGGAGAGTGTATTGCAATCTCTTGTTCACACATCAGTCATCCTCGTCTTGCCCTAAGTCGCATGAATAGCCACTGCCAGGGTTCGAGTCCATTTCTCCAGACTCCACCCGAGAGGCTCCACTTAGCCCCCACCCAGCCAGTCGCTTTATCTTTCCCCACTGTTTCAGTGATGAGCTCTCAGTGAAGTCAGTCATTTGGGGTGCTTTGTTTTTCTGGTGTTTTTCTTTATATTATTATGACTTAATTGTATGGCATTAACTCTCTTAGCCATTTTAAAACACAGAGTCCAGTGATGTTAAGAACACTGCCAGCTCTCCCCTTTTTCATCTTCCAAAACTGAAATTCTATCCCCATTAAACAGTAAGTTCCAATCCTGCCTCCCTCAGTTATGGTTTGACTGCAGATACCCTCTACAACTTAATTCATGAAGTATTTGCCCTGTGCCTGGCTTGTCTCACTTAACATAAAGCCGCCAAGTTTTGTCCATGTTGTGGTATGTGTCAGAATTTCCTTCCTTCTTAAGGCTAAATGACACTCCACATATGAACAGTCCACATCCTGCTTACCCATTCACATGTTGATGGGCACTTGGGCTGCCTCCACATTTGGCTTTGTGAAAAATGTTTCTATGAACCTGGCTGTACAAATGTCTCTTTGAGACCCTGCTCTCAATTATTTTGGGTCTATACCTTAAAATGTAATAACCAAATCAGTGGATAATTTAGTTTTTAATTTTTTGAGGAACCACCATTCTCTTTTGCATAGGAACTGCACCATTTTCTATTTCCACCAACAGTGCACAAGGGCTCCAGTGTTTCCACATCCTTGCCAACACTTGTTTTGTTCCAGTTTTGTTTTGTTTTGTTTTGTTTTGTTTTTATTTATAACAGGAATCCTGCTGGGTCTGAGGTGCTATCTCATGGTTTTGATTTGCAGTTCCCTGGTGAGTAGTGATGTGGAGCGTCTTTTCATGTACTTATTGGCCATTTGTATATCTTCTTTGGAGAAATGACTGTTTATGCTCTTTACCCATTTTTTAAAGGAGTTGTTTGAGTTTTTGTTGTTTTCATTTCTTGTTTTGGTTTGGTTTGGGGTTTTTTTATACCTTATATAAAACCCGTTTCTTCCTAAGTAATGCCAGGCCAAACAAAATATCATGTCAAGATAAAACATGAGGATAATTCACATGAAGTTGCCAATCTAGCATCTTTTGTCCTATAGCAAGTCCAGTGTGCCACCTGGCATGTCACAGATGCTTTCTAAATATTCGTTGAGTTCATTCTATGCACCCAGTTTTGATTCTAGAGCTATAAGCAGCTGACCAAGATTTATGAGCTGATAAAAAATAGCAATTTGGCCAGGCTCGGTGGCTCAGCCTGTAATCCCGTGCCTTTGGGAGGCTGAGGTGAGTGGATTGCCTGAGTCGGCGGGTTTGAGACCTGCCTGGGCAGCAAGACCTCATCTGTACAATAAATCAAAAAATCAGCCGGGCGTGGTAGCGCATGCCTGTAATTCCGGCTACTTGGAAGGCTGAGGTGGAAGGATCGCCGGAGCCCAGCAGATCGAGGCTACGGTGGCCGGGAGCGGCCACTGCACTCCAGTCAGGGCGACAGAGTGAGACTCCAACTCAAAAAAAATAAAAATTAAAAATTAAAAAAAATAAAAAATAGCAATTTATTTTAACAGGCATTTACCTGGTGTTAATTGTTAAGAATCTAATATAAACTTTTGAAGGAATCTTTTGAATCTAAGCTAACTGTACAAGAGATTAATGTGAAGTTAATTGACTTTATTTATAGCACAAGGATCATATACTTCCAGGCTTATATTCTAAAATCCGGAGTCCGCAACTCAAGTTCCTTACATTTGTTGGAGAGACCCTGTTTCCCTCGTGCAATGAAAAGACTGTTTTGGGAATAGAGTTTCAATTTATTTTGCACAAAAAAATTCTGCTCCAATATATTTTCAAAAAACAAGAGTAACTTTTGTGCATGTCCTTCAGATAGCCTTTTGAAATATTTAAGAGGTAGCTAGTCACTTCAACTAATGAAAGGCAATTTAGAACTCTTTTCAACTAAGCAGAGAGTCATTTAATTTGTTTGACATTTGGATCAGATAAAACCATAGCTTTAACACTCAAATTGTATTTTTTAAAATAGACTTAAAATTGTAGTGTATGCATTTTAAAATATCTTGAAAACAGAAACTGATTTTGTTAGGTACAAGAGAAAAAACTCCTATCATTAGGTTAAATAATATTGAAATGAGCTCTTAAAGAGAAGGATTCAGAATTTAACAATGAGATCCACATATGAAATCTTTAAAATTTAGAGACACAGCAATCTATTGATATCGAGATACTTAGACCATCAGATTAAGAAATGGAGGACTGCTTAAGGGTAAAACTTAAAGGAAGTGCTGGTTTGTATCTCTTTAGTTTAGTATTTTCCAGTGGTAGTGCTATCGGGTAAACTCTTGGGAAAAAATGGATTTTTGACCATCCAACACTAAGAAAGATAGCGGGATCTGACCAATCATCTGTTACCTTTCCCGGTCTGAAACATATTCTTTTGTTGGTTAGGAGCTGTAGAATTTAACAGGAATTAACATGTGAACAGGATCCTTAACTCAACATGCTCCTCACATAAGAGTGAAACAAAAACTACTCAAAATACTAAAATGCCTTACAGACAGCGCATGCGTGCCTGTGATTTTACCTCTTTTGCAGGAAAGAATGAAGCTAAGTTGTTATCGCATTTTGTAGACGTGGTGTGTCTCTTCTTTCTTGGTTGGTCTTCCCAGTGGATTATGATGGCAATGAGATGTTTCAGGAAGGAGGCTGGAGAGGAGGAGCAGGAAGGACCAAGGGAATGCTGAGACTTCCCAGAGCACATGCCTGCTCCTCACTGCTGTGCACACACTGACTTTGGACATGTTCTTTCTTCTCCCTGTGTCTTCGTTTCTTTATTTTCAAATGACGGTTTCAGACTAGCTCATCTCTAATGCCTGATTATCTTACTCAGACGTCTACCAGATCTAAACTTTCCGGAATCTACCACTAATCCATATCCTTCCAAAAGTCCCAAATGTCACTAAACTTTTTCTGCTTTGACTAAAACAGACACAACTGGATGTACCAACCAATGCATTGAACAGGGGAAGCAAACTATTTCTTTTTTTCTTTGTCTTTCTTTCTTTTTTTTTTTTGAGTCAGAGTCTCACTCTGTCACCCAGGCTGGCGAGCAGTGGCACACTCACGGCCACCGCAGCCTCGACTTGCTGGGCTCAGGTAATACTTCTGCCTCAGCCTTCCAAGTAACTGGAACTACAGGCATGTGCCACGATGCCTGGCTATTTTTTTTTAATTGTAGAAACGAGGCCTCGCCAAGTTGTCCAGACTGGTCTTGAACCCCTAGACTTAGGCAATACTCTTACCTTGGCCTCCCAAAGTGCTGGGATTACAGGCTTGAGCCACCGTGCCTGACCCACAAACCATGTCAGGGGAGTTATGCCAAGGATACAGCAGTGACTGTGTTTTTCACTTGGATATATCTAGCTCGGCCTGGACAGTTTCAAGAAGATTTCAGAATTGCAGGCCTTCTCCAGGTGCCCTGGAAATTATTCCATGACATTTCCCTTGATTAAATAGGAATGGGGGGACTGTGTCTGAGGTGGCAGAGATAAATGTCCATGGTCCCTTGCTTACACTGTAGTATGTTTCTGCAGCAGCGTCTTGGGTGATGTGGTGGGAAGACACAGACAGTACTGCTGCTCCACTAGGACTGTCAGAAGTGTTGCATGGCCTTCTCTGCTTTAGATGAAACTTGGAGATGTTAGTCACGATTAGCACCAGGTGCGAAGATCATACTAACTTGGTCTTCCTAAGAGAATACCAGGGAAGAATAGCTGGATGACTATATCTTAGTCTTGTGGTGTAGAGTTATTTTGTGTCAGGAAATTTAAATTCCTTGTTGTACTAAGTTGGAAAACAACACAGTTTACCTGGGTTGGGGGATACAGAAAAGGAATGGCAGTAGAGGACATTGAACATTTTGAACATCCCTCTTAGGTCTTCAAAACGCAAAGACCTCTCTTATTTACAAGTACTGTATGGTATGTCTGACCAGGATGGCAGACCAAAAATTATACATACAGTGGGGGAAAGGAAAAGACATTGCTGAATAGTGGAAATCGTGACATTGCTGAATAGTGGTAGAAAGCTTCTTCTGGCATTCTCTGAGCGCCAACCATCGCTGAAGTCAGACAATGGAACTGCCTCAGGCTCCACAATTTTGCGGTCGGGGTTTCCTTATTTCAAGCACAGACATTGCAAAACTTCACTATGTTTAGCTACACTTAAATAATGTTGCAATGGCAGTGGGTAGTAAGAAGGCAAACACGAAATAGGGGATAGAATATGTTGTTTTCTTCCCTGTGGGGGAAGGAGGAATTTCCAAAGTAGCAAAAGAGTGGTAAGAAATGAAATGGTGAGTGTAGGCAGTTTTCTATATCATAACTGAGTGTCTTTGTGTTTTGTTGGATGTTGTTTTCATGGGTGCATCATGACTGTTCCTTGTTATCTACTGATATTCATCTCCCTTTATAGTTTTGTGATTCTGCTTGTAAAATATGTTTTTAATGCCTAATCATCATCAGGGTACTCACAAGAGATATAATTGGAAAGCCCGTCAGACATTCTGTATTAAATGTATGTCTATTGGTACTAGCTCATTTTTTTATTGCAACCTGCTGTTGGTACCATGAATGAATCTTTAATTAAAGGGTGAGGTTCTCACTGAAATGGTGTTCCTGTTGGTTTAAGCACCTTCCTTAAATTTGTTGTTCTTTATTGGGGATTATGTTAAACTTTTTAAAAGTAAACTTCCTGTTATCCATGACAGATTGAAAGTAGGGCCAGACAATTAGGGTGAAACATACCTGTCCCTCCTCCGCCTGCCACTCCATCATTCTGTGCTCCAAAGCAGCCCCTCCGGGAACTTTCCTATCAACAGCGGACAAAATGCAGAACAGGAGCAAGAGCATTCATTTCATCTCTTCCTTCGTTCTCTTTTTTCTTCAAAAGCAATTTCAGTATATTGTAATGATTAAAAAAATACAGAAAAAAAAATACAGAACAAGCAAAAAACTAAAATGAAGTCACTTTCAATCCCACCATAAAGATGTTTCAGCACCAACCTTCTCACTCTTTTCACCCTACTGTGGGAGCTTGTATGTGTGCTTGTGTGTGTGTGTGTAGTGTGTGTGTGTGTGTGTGTGTGTGTGTGTGTGTGAGTGTGCATGTGTGTGTTTCCAATCATTTGCTTTCTCTTTCCTCAGAAAAAGGTTCTACCTTCCTTATACATTAACTTTGGCCTTGGTGCTGTGACCAACTCTGGTCAATGGGGAGTGAGTGGCTGAGTCTGGCCCATTTGAGCCCAACCAGCCTCTTCCTGGCATGACTTCCCTCTGCCCTGAGAAGAGCTTCAAGGTCAGTGCTGCCCCATCAGCCTTGGCCACCGAGGGAAGATCACAGGGGTAGATCCATAGGGGGTGCCATGTGACACACAAGAAATAGGTGACTTTAAACCACTGAGATTTGGGGGCTGTTTGTTACACAGAAAATCTGACTAATATCTCACTGAGCCCCTCTAAGACTCAGTTTTTAGAACTGCAGAAGTACAACAGCGATATTAGTACCTGCATGCGAAGGCTAGGGACAGGGTAAAGGCAGGTAACACACATGTACTATTCATGCCTGCTGCATCTCAGACATCTGAAAGCAATTCTGTTGTATTCGTCAAGCCTTTTTTCTATTCATATATAATATATATTTACACAAATGAGATTCTGTTGGGCATCTAGTTTGTGGCCCCATTATAGAGTCATAACATGCTGCAAATATCTCTCTAGTAATTAAACATTCTCATATACAATTTTTAATGGCTACAGAGTATTCCATAGTGTGGTCATACCAAAGTTTATTTGACAAGCTCATTATTTTGAACATTTAAATTGCTTCCAAATTCCACTACTGTAGACACAGTAATAATGAATATTGCTACAATTAAATCTTAGCCAACTTATAGTTATATCCAGCGGGGAGAAAAGTCAAAGGGTCTGGTTGTTTTAAGAATTTTGACATATATCATAAAATTGTTAACAGCTTACAAACATATAATTAATAAAGCAAAACTTAGAAGATATTTATGTAACTATAATGCCTATATTTAAAACTTCCTATGGCAAAATTCCATCAAGATATTACATCAAAATGTATGACTCCTTATGTTAAAGTATTTTTTCCTGCCTCCAGTAAATTATTTTAACCAAAAAAGAAACATACTCTGGTATGTTCTCAAAACATATGATGTATATGTTGCTACAAGGACAAACATGTTGTATGAGCAAGATGTCATGACCGTTCCTCTTCAACGAGGTGCTATAGCGTCCTGTGTCTTTAGAAGCAAGTTTAGGGACAGCAGGCATGTCTTGCCATAGTCTCAAATGTATGAAAATCGACGTCGTTCATATTATCTCCTCTTAGTAAAATAGGCCTTATGTTGTTTTATTTTTCAAGAAACATTGGTTTTAATTTAAAACTCTGTATAAGTATGACACAGATCCCAGCTGAAAGCAAGGAAGCAGTTTCTAGGCCGAGTCTCCAATGCCCCACTGACTTGTTTCCTGCTCCAGTGAGCACCACTGCCTGCGGGATCCAGCTGCCCACCTTCTGTCCCTGGGGGCAGGTGTGTATTGGCGAGTGGGACCAGGATGTAGCACACTCACGGTGATGCTTGCTTCCTCCATGAAGTACTGGATTTGCTACATAAAAGAGTTCCACGGAAAATCCCTCTGTTCTGGAGAGACAGACTACAACTGAACTGCAATTAGTCTATGGACATGAACTATAGACCCCCAAAGCATTTAACAAAGTTTAGCTGATGGTAGTATGAGGAAATTACTTGTATTTGACATTACTTTGTCATGTATTTGTTTCAACAGACTTCTTTATACCTCTCTACGTTAGTTCAACACTTCTCTCACCACTGTTGGATTAAATGACTCTAACACAGCGGTTGATGTGGGACCAGTGGAAGCACCTGACTGGCTCTATCCCCACAACTCTTGGGTTAAGGGAGCCCTGGCATCGGGGTCTGCAAACGTTGGCCTCACCATTCACAAGTGGGGAGGGGGAAAGATGCTTGATGGATTGGGTAATGTTGATTTTTATCCTAATTATCTTTGGTTGTATAGACTCTGCATTTGATTCTGATAAAAGGAGGATAATGTAGTATTGCATTTTCAAGCTACACATTGTTGAAATATCAAGGCAGCTAGATGAAAGAGTATGAGTTGTAATTAGCCCAATATCCCTTGCTGGCAGCTCATTTTGCAGAGAGCAACTTTGAAACTGACATTAATAGAGTTAAGTTGGGGGAAAAAAATCAAAATAATTTATGTCTAAGCAACAACCATTCCCAAGTATGATTATTAGTTTACATGCCTGTAAGTGAAAGTCAGCTGTCAATGCAGTTCTTCTTGGAAGATCACAACTGCCTGTTTTTAAAATGAATAGCAACAAATCTCTTAATGCTTTTTAGAGTGATCCTTATGGGAGGTTTCTGCTGGTTATGATGGGTTGCTAATGAGAAATAAGAAGACTCATTGGCCCATAATTTCTCAACCAAGAATGCTCAAGAAGAGACTTTAAAGGGAAGCATATTTTTGTAATTAATTGTAAAACAAATTGAATGAGAAAGATAAAATTTTATGAAAGTATCAAATAAAAATACCTACTAGCCAAGTGAAAGGATGAAATATATTCTGACATATTTAACAGCCTTCAAATAGAAGGTTGTCCATTTAAGAGACAATAAATCTGCCACATTTCTGTATTTTTCTAAAGCAAAATTTTACATATTCTTTAGGGAGCAGATCCATTAAAGAGGAGTTATTGACAACTTATTTTCAAACCATCATTACCTAACATTCGGCTCAAATGTGCGTATTTCCAGAATCGATGTGAAACAGGGAAGGAGAATAGACTTTGAAGTAAGATCCATTTTCAGATTCTGTTTCTGCCACTTGCTGACTGTGAGATCTTCGTCAAGTGACCTCTGCAAGCCTTCATTTCCTTATACATAAAGGGGAAGTGAGATGCCTGTTTGCAGGGAATGGGATGATATCATGGGGCACAGTGCCTGGCTTCTAGAGTGCATGCGCTCATTTTAGCTCCTCTCAGTCTTTCCCAAGTCCTCACCCACCTCCAGCCTCCCAGAGGAGGGATCCATTTTAATGTATTTTAATTTGTCCAAAGACTACCGTAGACTCTTGTGTTTCAGTTAACCAGGATAACAGGATAATTTTCTTCATAAACCTTCATAAACAGGATAATTTTCTTCATAAACCTTCATTTTCACCTATGTCTAAAGAACTTTCCAAAGAACCTCACAACTTTCCTAGGCTGAGAACAGAGACAGGGGATAGGGCTCTGTTGCCCGTCACCAACACCACTGTTGCCTGCCGTCCATTCAGTCGGGCCCAGAAAGAACCGCCCATAGGTGGCAGCAGAGAAGCAGTAAACGCATGTCAGAGTCAAGTTGCACGTGGGGAAGCTCTTGCTAGTCAGGGCCTTTGAGGGAGGAGGGCGCGTATGCTGTGGAAGTGAATTCTTGGTCAGGTCAGTTATCCCAGCCCCACTCCTTGACCGCATTAATCCTAGCTCCTAGTTTGCACTGCGCTCCACCGTGGAATGCATTCCGCCACCAGAGGGCGGCAGGGAGATATGCAAGGCGATGTCACAAGACTGTGGATCCAGTATCAGCCACAATGCCAAGGGCCTCCCACCCCACCGTGGGTCTCAGTTACCTGGGAACCTCCAGACACACGTTGAAGCAGCTGGACTCCGGCAGTGTGTGTGTCTCCCTTGTTATCCCTACTCCCCAGACCAAATCCCATCATCTAAGGTGCCTTCCTGTCTTCCTAGTTAGTTTCGTGGTTGGCTGAACCTTGTTTGTGTGCTGTTAACTTTTTCATAAACTTAATTTTTAAAACGTGAGTTGGCTATCTGATCAGTATACTATATATGTAATATAATTAAACTGTGCCCCATAAACACGCACAATTACAATGCGGCAGTGTACAAAAAGTGAACTGGCTATCTGATCATTATACCATATATAACATTATATGGTATACCATTATACCATATATATAATATTTAAATTGTACCCCATAAACACGCACAATTACAATATGCCAGTAAACAAAAAGTGAACCGGCCAGGTGAATTGTGGCAATTCCTTACAAGGACTGAGCTCCATAATGAAGCAGAATGCTCACTTAAATTGTCACGTGGGAATTGACTTTAACACCGCCATTTTGAAGAGAGTCTGGGGTCTGAGCCCTGAATGCCAGCTGCCAGGGTCATGGTGGGAAACACCTGCAGTGATGACACTGTTTGCAACATCACGGCTAACGTGAAGACCAGATTGCGGCCTGTCCCCGATGGCACTAATTGTACTTAATCTCTCTGTTTTTCAAGCGAACCCCTAACTTTATAGAACCTTTTGAACTGCTTACACAGCCAGCAAGAAAGGATCATGTCCAGGGCACTCACATTTCAGGAAATGCAAATAATTTACTAGGAAGAGAGGAAATGATGATGATGATTTTTAATGATGATTAAATTCCACTCGTGGTGTCTTTCTCTGCTAGTTAATCTGTGCTACTGAAGTTGGACATGCAGGCAAGCATCTCTTCAGGTCTGGGTGAAATTCCTTCTTGTGGAAGCCCGTGAGCGGGGGCAGGAGGGCTGGGAGGTGGGCATGCTGGGTGCACACTAAGGGTCACTCTACTCGGACATTCTCTGCCCACGTGAAAAGCAAGTGGCTGCATCCAACTCAGTGAATCCTTGATGAATGACTTAAGAAATACAGCAAGTGCTCTCAGCCTCCTTCCTACAACACAAGCATACAGATGTAAATGCACAAAGGACCCCAGGGTTATGGTGGAGGAGGGTAATGGAGAATCTGGCCGGCTGGCAGTCAGCAAGCACTGGCACTGCGGGGCCCAGCAGTTGTTCCAATTGCCGGGTGTTTCTATAGCAACAATTGGCAATTGTTTTGAATAACACCCAGATGCCCCTTTGTTTAGCCTCATTCTGTTCAGTTCTAAGTATCTCCTACCCTAAAATATCCTTGCAATCAGAACCAAACAATTCCTGAAGGTCACTAGAAGTCAAACTGGGCAGGAAGCTGAGCCATGTCATGGTCATTTCTACCCTAACTAGACCCTTTCTACCCTAGCTAGACCCAACTCCAGAACTGCTCTGCAGGATACTGAAGCCACCTGGGAAATCCTGTGATGCGAGGTAGGGTGGTACTTTAGAACACATGCTTCCACTGACTTGCACACAGATTGGAGGGAGAGCATCTCGCAGGTTCCACCCACTCACCTAGATGGCAAAGAGTGTGGGATATCTGAATCTAAGATTCCTTCAGCTCCATCATCTAGTGAAATCAGGTGCACCTTTTCCTGAAAGAGGATTCTTTCAATAGTGTGTATGAGGACACAATAATGTGTGTCTGGGGACTATCTTGATCCCATCATTTACAATTCCTGTTGGGGGGCAACCCCTTCGGGTCCCCTTCCACTGTGGGAGCTTCTCTGTCCTCTCAATAAATCCTGCTTTCTCAAAAAAAACAAAAAGAAAGAAAAAATTCCCGTTGGTATTTGTGGAATGGTTTCATGTGTGTGTGGCATTGAATTCTACATAAATGTTTTTAATTAGACTTAAAAGAATGTATAACTTGTCCCAGCCAATACAGTTCCACTCAGGAAGTCTCCTGTGTAAGAGAGAAGGACACTTCACACATCAGTATTTGTGAAAGTTGACGTTCAGAACCAAGCGCCTGCACGTTTATCAGTTCCAATAAGCCAGACAAGTTGTGGCAAAGTCCTGTAATTTCTGTTCCACCGTAACGAAGACATGCTAACATATCTGCAGCATTTACCTTTAACTGCAGCCTTTTCTGCTCATCAAGAAAGCAGCACACCATTCATTCGTGGAAATCAGTGGAAATCAACCATGAGCCAGGCTTGCCTGTTCACCTCTTGAGTATTGATTGCACATTAACACTGGCAAATATAATCAGAAACAACAGCTAATTAATGGATTTATTTATAGGATCCATGGATGCAGGACTTCTTTGAACTTTTAAGATCCTAACATACTAATGAATTTCCACAGGAGAGTGCAGGGTATTCCACATTTCTCAGACTTCGTTCCAGCCAACTCCTCGTTCTTCCTTTTGTTGTTAATTGAGTGTTCACCGGGATCGTATTTTCAGAACACAATGTGGAAAGTGCTGTTTTAGTTTCTTTTCTATCAGAGCATCAAAGAGTCAATACTTACCTATAACTTGCTATCTTGTCTGACAGCCAAATACATTTTTTGTATTTTATTGAAGCTCAGCTTCTGTTGGAGTGAAAGGACCCCTGATTATGGCCCTACTGTCCATGTTCAAGTTCATGAAATGCCTGCCCAGGAGGATGCAGTCACATGCGTAAGAGTCATACGCAGAGTCTGAGGTTGCTCTGGAACCCACTGATGCCCCTTCCCATCTTTGCATAGTTGATCTCAACACAAGCACGTATAAAGAAACCTCAGTCATGCTCATTACAGTCAGGTGCTCCCTGGTTCTCCAACAGAAGACCCTGCTGACAGTTCAAGTTCCATTTGTCCAAAGTTAAGCTTTCTTTCTTTCTTCTTATATGGCAGAACATATATAGTGACTTAAGAACATGGGCTTGGGAGTTAACCCAGCTGGGATTTCTTCAGTAAACCCAGGGATTCCATTGTCTTTATGCTAATTCTTTAGACTGGACTTTTTTCTCCCTATCTCCTACAAGCTGACATTCAGCTTGGCCTTAAGATAGCACTGAAACAAGGTAATAGCTGTATGATGCATTTTTAATTAAATTTATTTGAACCAAGCAGTTTCCATCTCCCTTTTATCATGGCTCTGTTAGAGATCAGCACTAGACCATGTACATGAGGTCACGGTGCCCTTTGCTCAATTAGTTTTAATTAGACAAATTGTATCTAGTTATCCATTAGTAATAGCCACTTGAGTAATGGCACACTTTGAACTACACGTGATTTTGAGCCATTTCTCTAAGATCCCCTTGTTTATTAGTGTTGCCTGGCCAACTACATAGACAAAATGTGTTTGTCTTATTAAATAAATATTTATTGAGCACTTCCTATGTGCCAGGCTCTGCACTGAGTCCTGCCTTGATCATTACGTGAGATGTGGCATCCAAAATCTAAATAAATTCTAATTATTTTTGAAAACTTCTGCCATACCAGTATAAATTGCTGTTTAATTTTGCATTTAATATCATTAGTTTTGTTTCCCAGGAGCAAGTATGATTAAAGTTACCCAAGGAAATAGGTTTCAGAGTAGAAATGTTGACAGGTTTAAAGCAATGAGACCAGTCACCTTTCATACTTGTCAAATGACATATTCTGTTGCAACCAGGGTTCGTCCAGCATCTTGGTATACAAGGAGCTTTCTGACTCCCTTCACTTCATAGCTGGAACTACATCTCCATGCTGAGATATTTCCACCTTAGTTTTCTGAACTATTCCTACCCTTAAACTCTTAGGCAGAAGTAATAAAATTGCCATCCTGGTGCTTAAAAATAAAGTGAAAATAACACCTATTGAATTGATGAACAGATACTGAAGACCAAGAATGGCTGAGAGCTGGACTGGCCGTGAGCTAGGCTGGCTGTAGAAATGTCAGAAAGATGAAATGTGCTTCCCTCGCATGAAGATGATTCCACTCAGCCCATTAACATGGGATTAATGATTTAGACTCTATTTATTCACAGATGAAGTAGTTCCCACTGACCTACCTCCTCTGGCAACCTGGGCATGCAGTATTCTAGAGAAGGGACTGATGAGTGCCTGCTCGAGTCAGAGCAGTGTAGGTGCTGTTGTCCACTGGTGAGTGACCTCCTGACCACGTCTCTGCACATCCACATCCTGCACCAGCCTCCACAAGCAGGTTGAGGCTGCATGTTGGCCTGGCTTGCATGTGGGCATCCCACAGGAGCTTTCGTGTGAAGAAAGGGATTAAAAACTAGCTCGGAAGTCACTGCCCCAAGAGCGAGTCGATTGGGGCAGCTCTGGGGGGGATGACGATGCCCTCCGGTGGGCGAGTGGTCCTCTCCTGTTCAGGGGAAGCAGTCATGCTGTGGACCGAAACTGGCAAGAAGTGAAGCTCCTATCCAAACTACAGACACAATACAGCACAAGCAGACATTAACACTTCCGGGCTGCATGGTCAGGGGGTCTTTAGGAAAAGGACGGTGATTCTTTTCCCTAAAGTTCCCAGCTCTGTCTCTCATCATCTCTTAAGCCAAGTAGCCATATCTGCTGAGCGTTTCCTGGGTCCCAGTCCCTTCTCTGGGCTTTGGGACTCCAAGCGTGAGCCAAAGGCAATTCATCGAGAAGCAAGTAAACAACATATAGCCAGCGTCAAAGCTGCACCTTGCCCTCGCTTTCCTGGGTCATCCTCTTGGTCACCAAATGGCTGCCCGGTCACAGGTCATCTATACCACCTGTTTCTACTCCAAACTGAAGGTTTCCGAGCTGCGTCTCTTCTCCACTAACTGCTATTGGCTGGTGTCCTTTCCATCTGGGTCCAGGCTCCGCTCTATAAGCCTCGGGCCAGAACCGTTCTCCTGGAGATAACTGAACTCTGAGCACAACCAGCAGCCCCTGAATTCCCCCTGCTTTGCATCCCACACTGGTCCTCCTCTGGAATCCACTCGCCGTCTGTCCCTCTGTCACTCTGTCTTTAGTCATCTCTGTAACCGCTTCTCTGGCCTTCATCAGTTCTTCCTGGATCTTCCATGCCTGATTCTCTCCTCAGTTCTCTCTCCTTATACTTTTCTCTCCTTCCTTTTAATGATATTAAGAAAGGTGATTATCTGCCTGTATATGTTTTCTCTCTTCATCAACAGTCAAAGAGGCAGGTCTGCAAGACTCTGTTTCACCCCAACAGTTGAACTTTTTTTTGTCTAGAGGCAGACTTGGCGCAGCAGAGATGTACTATAAATGTAGGCGCGAGGCATTTGTTATAGTTCAAAATAACTTAAGTCTTTCAATTACAGGCAAATTAGATTCCGAACTCCCCTGCCATTTCCAGATGTTCACTCTCAGATGTGTTTTCATTCACCTCAGTTGCTCACGGTGCAATTGCGATAGTTGTGGAGGGGACTTTGAAACCACAGGGTGCCCTTTCCTGTGGCCATAAAAGGATCCATCTCCCACCACTCCAGTCTCATGCTAATCACACTGTTGAGTCAAAATGAGTAACACTACATGTAAAATATGAACTCCGTGGAATGAAGGTCCAGCCAGTTCATTAACCAGTCGCCACATACTCACATGCACAAAGAAGCTGCCTCTCACCATGCTTGGAGTGACTGAAAGGACTTTCACGTCACGAAGAAGCCTGGCATGTAATTCTGACACCAGGAGTGTCCATGCATCTGACTTCTGTCCGAGGCTGAGTCCTGGGACTGCCGTGGACAGCAGAACTCCAGGAATTTAATGTGTGTCCTGATGTCCTTCTGAAAAGTAGAGTGGAGCCCCAAACTGTGTCTGTTTCGCAGATATGCACCCATTTCAAAAGCCCTGTCCTTCACCCCGGGAGACAGGCCTCACTGCATGCTCAGGCGGTAATATTCCCAATTAAGGGAGAGATGCAAAGGTGCCTCCTCCTCCTGATCCCTTGTGTCTGTCCTTCCACCAGGGCAGAGACCTGAGCGACAATGCCCACTTCTTCCTCTTCTCTCCCTAGGCAATCATGTGGTGCTTGTCACTGTGGGGCCCAGCACCGTGTTTCTGGCTGGGGGTGTTAAGCATTTCCTTAGGGTTTGTAGGGAATTGCTGAAGGAGGACAAGATTACACTCATCTTAGTGTAGAAAACGGGCTGGAGGATCAAGACTCGACGCAGGGAACCTGGGCAGGTGGCCAGGTCCTGGGAGGGAGACGGGGCTGTGATGAGTGGGGAGGCTGGGCCTGCTTGAAAGGACCTAACAGGAGGCCAGAATCAGGGGAATGGATCCCGGCAGGGGGGATGGAGGAGTGAGTGGAATTAGGGATGACCCTAGCTTCTCACACAGGCAGTTGAGGGGACTCGTGCAAGTCCCAGGAAGGGAAAACGTGAGACTCTGAGGAAGGAAGAGAGTGTCCCCAGCTTTGCTCATGGGTGGCGTGGAGAGAAGGCCATCGAGGAGACTCAGAGCTCCGTGTCCTCTTCTCCCTCCAACTCACCCATGCTCCCACATACAAGCGTGAGCCAAAGGCAATTCATCGAGAAGCAAGTAAACAACACATAGCCAGCGTCAAAGCTGCACCTTGCCCTCGCTTTCCTGGGTCATCCTCTTGGTCACCAAATGGCTGCCCATTTGGGGGAGCCATCGTGCAGCATGCCACACAGGGACATCTAAAAGCAAGCCTCATCTAGAAAACGTGCGGCATCAGCAAGGTTGCTAGGATGGCAATCCCGGGGGACATGCGGTGCCAGGTCATGTGGTGACAAACAACCAGGCACCCAGGCCCACTCCACCCTCTACAGACTCAATGCTCCAGCTGAATCAGACCACTACTGTCAGTTTTTCTTAGTTATCCTAAATTTTCCAATCTTCATATCTTGTTTTTATCTGCTTTCGCTGCCTAGTGGGCCTTTGCTTTTCAAAATTCTATTCAGTTGCCAAATTATATCTCAAAATATAAATCTTGCTCTGCCCCCACTCAGAAATCATGGAGCTATTTCATGACCCTTCTGCGCCATCTGTATCTGAGTTGTTTCTCCATGTCTGTGTCATCCAGCCTGCTTGTACTCCCGGCCAGAAGCTCGGTTTCCTGTAGTGCACCCATGTCTCCCCAGCTCACCCACATAGGCACCTCAGTGCCACACTTGATATGCCCATGTGCGTGAGTTTCATTTCCTGAGTGGACTTGAAGTACTTGAGAAACAGTGAATAATGACCAGCATACAAAATGACATTTCAAATTACACTTTACATCTCGAGTTTCTGTTATACTAGTATGTAAATTGATACAATTTACTCTTTTGGGGGCAATGACATATTCGGCATGCATTGAAGACAGTAATTCATACCTAATAGACTATGTCAATCTCTGAGTGATCCCAAGGGATGTGGCGTGAGAGGCGATCATTAGCACTTAGGGTACCATCTCAACCACTCACCTCGGTGCAAATGCAGTGTTCACACAAATCCCACTGATAAAAAGAAACAGGTGCATATTTTACATTTAACGCTTTGTTATCTTGTCTTGTGTATAATGATCTGCAGAGCCATAAGAAACTGATATCTGCAACCAAATGGCCTATCCAACTATGATGCAGATGGGTAGGAATGGAGAGCTGTCAGGTGGCAAATGCAGTCCTTTGCTGTGGGAGAAGTGTGTCCCTAGCAGCTACTTGAAGCTGAAGCAATGTGTATGGGAAGGAAAGTGCTCTCAGCTCTAAGTAAGACTACTTGTAGACTTGGCCTTATCATGCCTGAGGGTGTGACTATTAATCATCACAAGCCATGGATTTTGTTGGTTCCTATCCAGTGAGGGACCTTCTTTGTGGATGTCTCCACCATGGTTTTCAGCTGTTCTGTTGATGAGATATGTTAGTGGAAGTCTGCATGGATTGCTCTTGGTTTCTTGGAGTTTCCTTATTTCGGCCTTGATATGCAAAGGTAGCTCCAGGATTTCTGAATGGGGGCCTGGGACCAGCAGTCTGGCCTGCAGGCGAGGCGGTGGGATCCGCAGCTGTGTTCGAATCACAAGCAGACTGTCCTTCCTACGTGGTTTTAGGGTGTCTTGACCGTCTTTAAGTCAAATAGAAAAAATAGAAAAGGAAAAGGTGTAGTCAGTAGCAGAGCTGCATTAATCTTTGTTACTTTTGTATTTTTTAGGTCAAAGAGAGATCTTCAAAGACCCAAAATGAGGTTCACATTGACTTGCCGGTGCTTGGCACTGTTTCTCCTTCTAAATGTGAGTAAAATACAATCACTCTGAGAGATGTTAACTAAGAATGCCAAGTAAAGAAGAGTGACTGAGTGTGACTGAACTGGCATTTGCATGGGCAGGGATTGTTCTCCAGAAGCCAAAGTCAAGTTCCTCAAAATTATTATTTTTCTAAATATTTTTTGTTAACAAATCTCCCCTCTGAACGTTCACTGTTAGTGCTAGAACTGTGAACTTTTTTTGTTTATAAAACTTCTGTATTAATTTGAGACATATCTATATTGTCTTAGAAATTAACATGGAAGACTGACAGTGTTCTCAGATAAAACACTTTTCGTGTCTGACATGTAGATGTGAAGCATAGTTTCTGGGCTGTTCAATCCTTTTAAAACATCTAAACTCTCTCAGTCTGGTTACTGATTTCAAATGCATTTTCACCAATTGCTGACTATGGATCTTTAAGTCTTCACATACCACCATCATTCCATGACTCTTTCCTTTTAAGCTGCATGTTCAATTTTTATAAACGTATATTGTTTTATTCCTAAAAGAGGGAGCAAGTCATCAGAAGCAGGTTCATGTTAGGGACCTCCATCTCACTTGGAAAAGCCACCGTCACGTCAGCTGCAGTGGCACAGAAGGGGGGAGTCAGTGCACATAAGTCAGGTTGGATCTGTATTGCCCCTGGTCCCTTTCACCATATCAGAATGACATTTGCCAACGAAGGATGTCTAGCAACCAAGGTCACATGGTACCTCACACTGTCAGGCTGACCCCAGCAAAGCTTGCAGAGGGCTCTAGACATCTCTTGTCAATAATGTGTAGTTACAGGTGACAGGTCCTCTAGGCTGTTTTCCCTCACGTTAGGCATGAATGTTATGGAAAAATGACAAGTATTCCATAAATGTTAATTTCCCTTTGTAAGGGAATTTTTTGGGAGGTGATGTATACATCAAATAAATAGTTTATAGGAATGGTTGTTAATGCAATCCTTTTGTACCTATTTAGAAAATGAGTATAGTGTATTATGCTACTCTGTCATTATTTTAACATATTAAATATTTCTTTAGATAAATTAGAGTATAATTTTCTAAAAGTAATCCAGTATTTAGAAATGTGGGCTACTTTATGCCATTGGAAATATAATAAAACACTTAAATAGCAATATGTAGAAACTAATAGACTATTTTAATTTGTGAATGCCCAAGCCTTAAGTGGTCTTTAACAGATCCAGCAGTATTAGTAAATATTATACATAAATTGATATTATTTTTTCATAGCTTGAAATCCTAAGGGATCGAGAATGTGTGAATTTTTTTATTTATGTAAATCCACATTTTAATCTTTTAGAAATAATTTTGTCTTTCATAAAGCATATAATTATACTGGACATGATAGCAAGAAAAACGAAACCGCTAGATACTAACAGAAAACTTTGAGGATTATTGAATTACCTTCTTTTACTATTAAGACTACAGACAATTTTTGGTGTCTTAAAAACTAAAGCAGGTCGTTATTATTAAAAAGTTTTCACCTAATATATTTTACAATTTAAATATGAAACATTTGCATACATTTGCATGAGCCAGCAGAAGTGTGTGAGCCTCCTTGCCAGCAGCCTTAACTCAATGGGGCCTCCGTGGTGGGTGCTGACTTCACTGTGACGGAGAGAAGTTTTCCTCTCTGCCCACATTTGGATTATATATTCCAGGGGTCCTCAAACTTTTAAAACAGGGGACCAGTTCACTGTCCCTCAGACCGTTGGAGGGGCGGACTATAGTTTAAAAAAAAAACTATGAACAAACTCCTTTTTTTTTTTTTAAACTATAGTCCGCCCCTCCAACGGTCTGAGGGACAGTGAACTGGCCCCTGTTTTAAAAGTTTGAGGACCTCTGATATATTCACTTTGGAGGATTCATTCATGAAACAAAATTCGATTCATCAGTTTTCTTCAAAACGTGCATTATGTTCCACATGGATGCTCCGCAGAGAAACGTAATATTTTTTAGTGACAGTGTCCTTAGTTAATCTAAAACATCACTTCCTAGATAGTGTATTATTGTACAAAAACACGATTTGCTAAATCCTACCTACTTGATTTCCGTATGGCATTTAAATTACTGACTTGGGCCACCACCACCCCTGAGCGTCTTTCAGGAACTGTAACCTCCCGGCCCTCGGCTCTCCCTTCTCCAAGGTGCACAGAGGCTTAGAGCAGGGGTTGGTGCAGAGTGAGCTCGCAAAACACACTGGCGAGGATGACAGCAACTGTGGGGACATAAGCCCGGTTCTCCCAAGAAGTGTGTTGCTGTTTTTGCTGTTGTCATTTGTTTGCCTGTGTCCCTCGTTTGCTTCGAACTTATGACATATGAAGAAGTTTTGTTGTTTGTATGAGGCAAGAAATAGAAAGTCCTTCAAACCCTGACTGGGCATCTCATCTGAACCGGGGCCAGCATTTTAGAGAGTTACGCTTTATCCTGTGCTATTTTGGAAAGCACAGGTGACTGAAAAGCGCAAAAAAGTCTCACATGTTATGCTATCAGCATGAAGAATGATGGCACGGGAATCCCATGGGCAGCAGCGCCTCAGGGATTCTGGGTCCGTCCTCTTTTCAGAGCAGTTCTGTCCCTGGCAGTCGATGGGAGGTTCCCCCAGCACAGCAACCTGGGCCCATACAGTCAGTGGACCTGAGATGCTACAGAGGGGGCCATTCCTCAAAGTTCCGGAAAAAAGGCCCAGTGATTTTTCTGCCCCTGTACCTCTAGAAATGACCTGTCCTCCAAAGCAGGCTGCTTGTCCCACATCAGGGCAGAGATTGCATGAGCTCATGGACGTTCCCAGCCAGCTGGATTTCCACTGAGCTCCATGAGTGTGGGTGTAAACTAGAATGTAAGCTGCATGAAGGCAGGGGCCTTGCCCATCTTGCCCACCGCAGTCTCCAAAACCTGGAACAGAGGCAGGCATGTGTTGGCTGCTGACGACCGCTGTAAGTGGCAGCCTGGCGGTCGTATGTGTGGCGTCATTTGCTGGAGCCCTTAGGAGTGACGTCACGTATACAGCAGCTGAACTGCCACATGTGACCCCAGTCATAAGTGTGTGTTATTGTTACATAGTTGTGATTGTATGGTTGGAATTTTATACATGTGATACTCGTGTATCTGTATCTCTGTGTGTCTCTTTCTGTGTATCTGTCTGTATACAGTCGGCCCTCTGTATTCGTGGGTTCCGCATCCATAGATTCAATCAACCTCGCTTAGAAAATATTTGGGGAAAAAAATTACATCTGCACTGTTCAGTGCAGTACAGTGCAGTATAGACTTTTTCTTGTCGTTGTGTCCTAAGCAACATGCTATACCAACTATTAATACAGCATTCACACAGTATTGCAAGTGACCTAGAGATGATTTGAAGTACACAAGAGGATGTGCATAGATTATATGCAAATGCTATGCCATTTTATATCAGGACTTGTGCATCCTCAGATCTGGGTATCCACAGGAGGCCTACGGCCAATCCCCAGTATACTAAGGCACAACTGTATACATAAACAGAATGCCCGATATGTATGTTTTTCTAGAAAGAAAGCCATTGAGACATTCATCTACCAATGGGAAAATTTCATCTTCAGTGCTCAGCTATAAACTCGGCCAGGAACCGACGCAGATGGCTACGGCTCGTCTAACTACAGAGGTTCTGAGTTCTCATTCCTTCAGTGTTGAAACAAACTCTACTGAACCAGACTTCAAATGAAGTTCACTGGAGTTTGTTTCAATATTGCAAGAATGATAAGACTGAAGCTACTTTCATCGGCACGAACTGCACCTACTTGTACTCAGATGGTCATTTCTCTGTTGCCACTGATGTGAAAACTACATTCAACTAAATAAAAATGCAATAGAAAATGCGTGTGTCGGGTTTCCACTTGATACCCTTAGACATGCATTTTCGTCACGGCTTCCATGAATGTTTAACTAGCACAAGGAACATTTCTTAGTTGGCTGTCAGCCACATAAAGATCAGAATGTGACTTCTGGAAAGAAAGCCAGCCTTAAGCAAGATAGTTCCAAATGTCTAACAAATCGAATACAAGTGACAGATAAGATGTATAGATGCATCATAGTCCATCCTCTAATTTGATTTGAAAATGGTGAAAAAATGGTCCAGAAATTTGCAATACATCACATGATAATTCTTATATTAACTGAAGACTTTAAGAACAGAACCATAGAGGAAGAATGTAGAATAAACACATAAGCTGAACCAGTTATTCTCCCTATTGTGAGGACATCATGATCCTTCCTTTGGTGGTTACATATATCTAATTGAGTTTTTAAAACACACACACACACACACACACACACACACACACCACACACAAAACACTCATACAAATGTAAGCTAGTAAGTTTCAAAAAGAAGCCTTCAAAAAAAAATTTTTTTTAATTTTGACAAACCATGTTTCAATTCCTAGGAACATCTGAGAACTTTATGAGTGACGATTTTTTATTTTCTGGTGTCCTAAAATATTTTGTTGACATTTCTTGCTAGACTGTAAGCTCTCTGAGAGCAGGACCCGTGTGTGTTTTATTCAGCACCATATCTTCAGCATCTGGCATCACGGTTGGTGAATATTTGTTGACTGATCAGAAAACCAGTGAGGAAAGAGTCATATCAACAGCATTGTGTTCAGCTGCATTAGTGAAGGATTGCACATTTTTAGTCATTTTTGTGGGTTCATTAGTTTCTCTTCTGCCAAAAACTTAAGAATCATTAGAATTAGAAGTGGCCTGCATGGTCAAAGAGTAATGTCAGCCTTATTCACAATGGCGCCCTTTGGAGCTATGGCCTCAACTTAAAGCGGTAGTAAGTGTCCCCACTTCTCCTGGCAAGTGATTCCGATACAGATGGCGGCTCCAACACAGATCCAGCCTGGAGTGTGCGTCTTTCCCTGTAAGGCTTTCCTTCCCAACACCTTCCTCTTCTCAGGGAACTGCTATTTTTTTCTGAGCTACAAAGGCTAACTGTCTGGGTCATTTGACTGGTGCCATCGTCCATGCCTCCTACTGGACACAACTTTGTGTTTTTATTGTCTGAAAAGGTGCTGGGAGTTGCACTTCCTTGTTCCGGTCCAGAGCAGTCTGGTCCAGCCAGGCCTTCAGCCTCTTGGACGCCCTCCCCACCCCTCACCTGTGAACGTCTGGTCCCTGCCACGTGAATTTTACTTAAACTCTCCTTTCCCAGCCTTTACGGCTCAAAAATCTGCAAAATATCTTGTCATATTATGTCATATTATCATGTGTTAATAACAGTAGCTAAAATGTATTGAATCTCTCATGTCCCAGGCACTTTATATTTGTTTCCTTATTTGTCTGCACAACATCCATACAGGATAAATATTATCGTTATTACTATTCTCATTTTACAGTTGGAGAAACTGAGACCTAGAGTGGCCACTAAGCTGCTGAAAGTGACAAAGCAAGTTCCGCCATTTTTTGGCTCTGAGGCTCTGTGTCACCCACTCTCCTCATCCTGTTTCCTTCTTCCCCTCAAGCTCATGCCCTCGGGGAAACAGTGTCCTCACCATGTCCCACCTCTTCCCCTACTGGGCCTCAGGATTCTGTGCCTTCCCTTCCCTCCACCTCATAACCTCCCTTGCCCTCTGCCCATTCAAATGCCACATAGGTTCAGGGCCAACTCAGAGTCCACCTTGTGTCTGCAGCCAGCTCACTGACTGTACCCTGCACCCTCAGACCCTGAAACGTGACCATGTGGTGTGCTGTGCAGCTTGGTAGACTGCAGGTGTGTCACATAGGACCCAGACAGTGACACACACCGCAAAACAGTGGGAGGCACCCAGAAGAGCCACAGGCACACAGGTTGACCTCATTGGGAGGCTTTTGCTCTGGATACTGTGGGCGCATGGACAGGAGTGGGCACTTGGGGAGGCTCCAGTCTTATAAGAACTCAGACAGAATCAGGCCAAATAAAAGTGTTTTAGCACGTGTGGGAGAGAGAGAGAGCTTATTCATAAGTTCAGAAGAAAAAAGCAAAGGCTGAAGTTTGCTGGCCCCCTCCAAAAAAACACAAAAACTCTGTGCAGAACATGGATATAGAAAAATTACAGATTCAAACACCACAAATATACTGGTCACAGTAAAAAAGAAATGAAATCTACATAAACACAAATTAGAAAGGACGATATGAGTCTTTTCAGGTACATACACACACACACACATGCACACACACATTCTGAGATGGTGGTAGTGATTAACTGAAACTGATAAAACTAATGTACCAAAAAATGCAAATATGCTGAGAGAGATACTTAAGAATTACATTGATTTTCATCAGTGAAAATGAATTTCCTTGTGTAGGTCATCTGCTAATGAAACCAGTTTAAGAGATTAAGGTCAATTATCAGAAGCAGAAGACATATTTTGTTCTATGAAATAAATGGGATGAATTTATGGCAGTGTACACGATCCAAGCACAAATAAAATTTAGCTGAAAGAATCCAATAAAAAAGCATATTTACTGTACTATTTCTCTTTTTTTAATAGAACGATTTATGATTCTTAAGAGTAATGCAAAATTGGTTTGATATTGGTGCTTTGGGGAAATCAGGTTATTTACTTTGTTTACTTCCAAACTTTACAATGATGATAAAATTAAAACAGCTTCAGCTAATAAAGTTGTGTGTGAGTGTGCGCGTGGGTGCTATTTTCAGGAGTGACTAGAAACAAAAGCAAATATACAATGTGTAGATGAAATGTAAATGCACGTTTTAGTTATAAAGCAAAACTGTCTGCATGGAGATCATGACTAAGTATTGCTCAGAGAAGGAAAAACACATGCTTCCAAATTTTTTTACTGCCCCTTCGCCCACACACTCAGCCCTCCCTGCTCTCCAAGTGACTGAGTTTCTTTTCTACACAGCACCCCACCCCAATTCTTCCCAACTCCTCAAATCAAACCTACCCGACCATGGAGCCTGAGCCCTTCCTGTACATCATGGGCCGGAAGAAGATGATGGATGCGCAGTACAAGTGCTATGACCGCATGGAGCAGCTGCCCCCGTACCAGGGAGAAGGTAACGAGGGGGTGGAAGCCAACATGCCTGATGCATCGTGTGAGATCTCTTGCTCCTATGGATAGATGTGTGCTGAGTCACTTCCACGTAACAAGCTAGCTGTGCTCACACTGTGACGTGTTTGCATGTTTCCTGCAGCGGATTTGCCTGGTCTCTCTGCTCAGGTTCACCTTCTGCTGCTTGGCTAACGTCTGCCCTTGTGACAGAATTACCGCAACTTCTCACATTCACACCTGGGAGCAGGCATAATGCAGAACCGGGGAGGGAGGGAACATGGAAAGGGCAGGGGGGAGCTGGAAACACTGAGGTGGGCAGAACACTGAGGAGGAAGCTCTAAAGACCCGTCTCGTCCAGATTAGCCAGGCTGCATCTTCCCCCAGCTGCCTGCTGGCCTGGCAACCCATCATACTGCTTCTTCTCTACCCTCAGTCTCCAGGAGAATGAGAAAATGTCTCCTGGGCATACAATGCCTCCTTGTCACCTGCCCCAGAATACCCTTTGGTTGCCCAGTGGGTCAGGTCCAGGCATGTTCTGTTAGCGGCTGAGGGCCCACAGGACATGAAAAGGAAGAAATGGCAGCCAGCAGGGAGGTGTCCATTTAAATTTCTTCCCTGTTCCCTAAAACATTTGAAGGATTCAAAAATGTCATGCACAACCTTAGACGTCCTAAGGCAACCTTACATGGTAGAGAAAAAAAGCACAGTTTCACAGACTCTGTTACTACACATGCTTTGCTTTCAAATAGTTAGAGTGTGTAGTTCTCATTTTTAGCATTCTTCCTTGAAACAAAATCCAGTCTGTTGGAAGCAGACACGTGAGAGTCTTTTGCCTGCCACAGCCCGGTGTCTATCAAGAGCAACCAGGCATTAGATGCAACTCTGACCAAAGCAAAATCCATTTATATGAAATCAATAGAGATAATAGAAACACAAAACTGGTATTTTTAGTGAGTGCCGTTTCCTTCACTATTGTCTTAGTCTCCTTAGGAAGCTGAACTTTTGTGCTAGGATTTTTGTTTCTTAAAAAAATAGTGATTTTTAAAACAATAATTTTGTTTTTTGTTTTTTGTTTGAGTTGGAGTCTCACTCGGTTGCCCACACTGGAGTGCAGTGGCCGCTCCCGGCCACCGCAGCCTCGACCTGCTGGGCTCCAGCGATTCTTCTGCCTCAGCCTTCCAAGTAGTCGGAACTACAGGCGTGCGCTACCACGCCCAGCTGATTTTTTGATTTGTTGTAGAGATGAGGTCTCCCTGCCCAGGCGGGTCTCGAACCCGCGGGCTCAGGCAATCCGCTCACCTCAGCCTCCCAAAGGCGCGGGATTACAGGCTGAGCCACCGAGCCCGGCTTAAAACAATAATTTTTGAAGAGAAGTTTCTTCAAAGCCCGAGACTGATTCTCCTGAACTCTCTATAAAGGCAAATCTTCATGTTTTAGGGTATATTTAATTTTTGAAAATGGTGTAAAATCACTTGGAATGATTATATTTAGTAATCAAACAGCATTACTTTAGTCGGTAATAAACAGTGATTCTAAAGCCATAGGACTATTTTTTATGCACTGGTTGCAAATGCGTCTTCAATAGGAATTGTGAACAATTTCATCACCCTTGGATTCAGTCTAGAACTACCTAAGGTAACCCCTTTGAAGGTTAACGATCAGTAGAAACTTGATGTTTCAAAGTCATATAGGTTTTTGCAGGCAATACTTTGTCCAGAGGTAGAATTACATAAACTTCCACCGGAGTTCCCTCGCAGCATTTCTGAAAATATCTTGAAGGAAAGCTTTTGGAGGAAAGATTGCACATGCATGACATGTAGCTTTTGAAGAACAAATGGAGAAAATCCTACAAAAATGTAAATTACATTAGCAGCAGGTGAAGTTAATATATTTATTTTGTTGCCGCTGCTGCTATTGTTCTTTTTAATATCTTCATATCCAAGTGGAAATTCCCAAAAGATATGCTCAAATTTCACCTCTGCACTATTAAATTCTGCTGAGAATTCCACAGTTTCTGACAATTTTCAATTGCGTCTTAATTGTCTAATTTAACTCTGAATTCCCAAATAAAACATTTAGTCATGAGAACCAGACTGCCATGGACAGTTCCCTGAGAAAATTCAGTTACCTCTTGTCAATTCCTAGACTTCGTTGTTTACAAGTAAATAAATGCAGAATTAACTTAAAGAAAAGATTGATTCAACGACAACCTTTGAAAAATTTATGTGAGAATATTCCTGTTCTTCAAATTTGTTTCAAGAGTTTAAATAATTAAATGGTGTCTTGAATTTTGTCAATTAATGAATGCTGTCATAGAATTGTTAGTCAAATGTTTACGCTGATAATGGTGGAAAAACACAGCATGTCTTCTAGAAACTGCAAGACTTACTATTCTAAATCTAATTCCCTGTTTGTTAATTTTAAAAAGGATAAAAATTCATGAAGTAAAAACTTACCAGCATACTCCAAAACCCATTTGGTTAATAACCAACCTATATGTCAGATTTAAGTTCTCACTTAGAATTAAATAAATGGAAAGCAGAAGAAAATGCAACTTGAGGCAAATTGCTTTCTGATAAGCTCATGTAGGAAACTCTTTGTTGATGCAGATGGAAGCCTAGGTCTCGCCTGTCATCCAACGAGATAATCTGGTCACAGATACACTAAGGTTGTTTGAAGCTTCATTTCCAAAATATAAGACTTTGGCTTACTTAAAATACATGACCATGACTGGAGTGATGGGTTCAGCTACACATAAGACTGTTTGGAGGTTGATCTTGTTAAATCTACGTGGCCTCAATGCTAACTTCCTTCTGCATGGCCAGGCCCATACTGCAACCGCACCTGGGATGGATGGCTGTGCTGGGATGACACACCGGCAGGGGTCCTGTCCTACCAGGCTTGCCCCGACTACTTTCCGGACTTCGACCCAACAGGTATGTGTTGCCATTGTACATGCTTGCAAGGAGGCTTTTGAAACCTCCATTGTTCTGGAAGAAACATGAGATATGAATGTGACTACCTAATCTCCCACATTCTGGCACACTCTGAAGCATTGCCTAACTGAAACGTTCCTCATTTGCACAAATTTGCACACCATCCTGGTTTCTTCAGTCATATCACTGGTGAGCTGTGCATGTTGGTACTACCTTCTGGTTTATGTGATTAGTTTTTCTAAAACTCTGTGAATAGTCTTATTTCAATGTGAGTGTTTCTTTTTAAATTCCTAGTTGTCTTACACTTAGTGATGTGTACATGTGTGATCTGGAGTTTGTACATACTGGGCTGGGTGTAACACGTACCATGGAGATTTTAGATAATTTTGAAAGTTATATAAAACTGTCACGTGTGAGGGAAAATAAACCAGGAAGTGGTGACTCTACCACAGACTTCTGTTCTGACAGCAGATTATGGAGATGTGCTCACAAGGACTCCTGCTGTCATCACGTGCCACACCTGTGTCACACCGGCACCAGTGCTGTACCCAGCTCAGCATGGGCACCCTCAAATGTGTATTTAGTGGGTGGCGCCAACCTCACTGTAGTTATGGAAGTTACATGAAAATGCTTTTCATTCAGGATCACTGCTCGCTTTTCAGGATCTTTTCATGCACGTTATCTCCTTTTATACTGACATTATTTGAAATAAAATTGCAAGTGAACTCAGCTTTGTTGAGCCCTCCCTGACCCTCTCTGTACCATTAAGTACAACAGTTTAGAAAACCATTTATGAAACAGTATTTCTCAATCTCCATCCAAACTGGTGCAAATGGAAGAACTTTTGGAGGGCTGAATGGAGGACACGCTATTTAGGCCTCAGTCTTGCCACAGTGCTGAGGTTGGAAGTTGGGCCGGGAAGCTCACATGATGAAGGTCTAGAAGAATCAGATCTAGAGGATCAGAGGAGGGAGATGTGGGGATCTGGAGTGATAATGTGTTTCAGCCTGTCAGGCATCCAAGAGGTGGGTGACCTGGAGTGTAGGCTGTTCCAGGTCGGTGCTCAGGAGCAAAGCAGAGGAGTGTGCATCCATAGTGTGGTGGACTCATGTCAGAGAGCAGGCGGTGTGTGGGCTGGAGCAGGTGCTAGCAGTGAGTGCACGAGTCTCACTTTGAGAAGCAGGAAAACATTTTAAAAATAAGCTTAGTTCTACCCAGAGATTCTGACTCAGTAGCTTTGGAGTGCAGCCTGGACATTGGAATTGTTGAAAATTCTGCAACC
Organism: Cephalopachus bancanus; assembly: GCA_027257055.1. NCBI lineage: Eukaryota > Metazoa > Chordata > Mammalia > Primates > Tarsiidae > Cephalopachus > Cephalopachus bancanus. The sequence continues at coordinate 8,153,430 of JAPVLO010000133.1, forward strand.
CAGATGAAACTGTAGTAAACAATGGGAAAAGAGTCCCCAGTTCCATGGAGGCTCACTGAGTGCATGAGCTGTATGCCGGTGGGAGGCAGAGCACAGAGTCACATGAGACTGATAGGAAGGTGGCTCCAGGGATAAGAGGTGGTTGCAGTGAGAAGAGGTGGACAGCAAGAAGGAATATGCTAGAATATAAAAAGCAAAGTTTAGCAAGGAAGCATCACATCTCTGCTTGGAGTCAAATGATCAATGTTATGAAATTTTGATAGTCCAACTATGGCTTAGGACAGTGATTCTCAAGCCTGATTGCCTTAGGAATCAGGGAGCTTTTTAAAAATGCTGATGCCTGGGCCCTTTTCAGATCAACAGAATTGGAATCTGTTCCCTGTGTGATGTGGCATGCATGTTGTGTTGTGCTCTTCACAGGTCAGCTGGTACCCAGAGCACCTGAGCGAGGGGCGGCTAGCCGCATTGGGCATGTGCAGAGTCTCAGACTGTGAGGGGTCGCACTGGGGCACCAGCCACTGGGGAAGTTCAGTTTGAAAAGAGAAGACTCGAGTAAACACCATTCTTTCTCCCCTTACTGAAGACTCATTATGTGAGGAAGGATGCAGTCTTATAGCTGCAACAACGAAAACTGAGAAACGCTGACACCCAGACTAGTTCAAACCAGACAGAGTGTGCTGCTTCCTGCAGTCGGGACCATGAGTGAGCGGTGTGAACATCTACAGGAGGACGGGAGACGCCTCCCCTCCTGCATGCCACATACTTTCTTATGCATGGCTGCATAACTTGGTTAAAACCAAATTGTATTCACATTAATTTAAAGAAGTTACTTTCTGACAATCTGCCAAAAATGAAACGTGGCCACTTTTTAAATCTGCAGGAAGCTAGGAGGGGTTGTCACTGGTCAACAGCGTTAACAGAATCCTCGACCAATTGTTGATGTCAGTTTTCGTGCTGATGAGTGCAGACCTTTTCAAACACTGTAACAGTGTCGCTCTAAATAGGTTTCATTCAATGTTTACCTCAGTAAATTCAAGTTTCAAATTTTCCTATTTAACCTAAAGATTTACATAAAGCAGGAATGATTCTAATCAGTTGCTTGAAAAATCTTTTGCTTGGTAAAATGTTTTTTCATCCATTTTAAGTAATTGATGGAGTAAACATACAAACATATAAACAGCTCTATGTCCTGCAGTTTAAATCTTGCATTTAGTTTGGTAATATCTGTTTCAGCCATACAATAAAAATTATAAATTTTGTCCCCCAACTGCCAAAAATAAAAGGATTTTTGTACTAGCCCATAGCAGATTGATTAATCAAATGTACTGATAGAAAATTATTTTAAATATTGTCAGATCTCAGTGCTATTTCTGCCAAATACGGTTTTTTTTTAGCAAGAATTATTCCCTCAGCCTTTAAAACAATGGCGGTGACCTCCACATGTTAGTTTATCATTCTGATTTCCATAACCCTGTGCTAAAAAAGAAAACTGCTAAATATGAAAGGGTCACCCATAAGCACATCGATTTTGCCTTTGTCAACACATAAAAACACTCCAAAGACATTTTCCCTAAAAAATTATCAGAAACTGAAATGTAATGGGTATTCCACATGCACTGATAGACTTACCACATATTATACTGTGCAGGGCTGTTGCTTGGTCTGAGGCAAGGAACACTCTACAGGCACACTCTGGAGTCCGTGGGCTACCTGAACAGCTCAGATTAAACGTGGCATGTATATTCATTGTCATGTTTACTTACACATTGCTTCTATTTTGCTTAATCCGATCTGATGTTTTTTTTTTCTCTCCCAATGGCTTAGCCAATTGGGAGATCAGAATATAAATACTACTTTGTAGACAACATTATTTATAATTCTTTAAGTCATTGGAATAGAGTATGGATAACCCTGAACATTTATAGGATTTCACATTCTGGAATCCAAGTACCAAATCAAAATATTGTAGACCAATATCAGAATAACAAACAGAGGGTTGTTTTCTTTTTTAGATAATTCAGGCAAATTTTAATTCTATTCAAGTACCATTTCTGTTGTTTCTGACAATAGTCTGGCTTTGAAATGTGCTCAGCCTGCTGGTGCTAATGTCTGATAAATATTCTCACCTTTCTGGCCACTTGTCATCTATCCCCCTCCCCAGTGTATGTTGCTGTGATTGTTAAACTTGATTTCCCAACCTCACGCACTTTACCCAGAACCTCAGATAGGTACTCAATTGAGAATCAAGCAAAGTACAGGACAAAGGAAAGTTTTCTTACTTGTTTTTAAGACAGAGCACTCGGTGAGGGTTTGGCATATTGTAAGCTATCAGATGTTATTTTTTTCACTTACTGCAGTTATCACTGCTTACTATTTTGGTGGAGATTCCAGCAGAGCTCATGGGTCATCTCCAGGAACTTATTGTTTCTATTGAGTCTGGAGTGTTACTTGGTGCAGGTACATGGACACTGCCAAAAAAGTTAAAGTTCACAAATCGCCAAGCCTTCATGGTACGGCATCAACACTGAATGTCAGACAAAAATAATAGAAAAAGGTAAACCTGGTGGGAACTCCGGGCCACCACAGAGCCAGAGCTTGGAAAGGTCCTTTTTCTCCAGAAAACCTTCCAACGGCTCTTGACCCTGTGAGTGACCACAGACCCACCAAGACGCTGGCAGGACGGTGGTGAGATGCCCATCCCTGCTCTTCTTAGCTAAGTTGCATTCCTCAGAAGGGTGGCCAAGTCAGCATGGCCTTTTATTTCTATGCCACATCCAGATCCCAGGTGCCACACCCACCCTCTCTTTTTCCCAGGAGCACCTGAGTCTTGTTACCGAGGGCATGGCAGTCGCACACACCTCTGACCTCTGAGCAGTTCCAAGGAGAGGCTGATGCTGGGCTCCCAAACCCTGCCGGCCCTTGGAACCAAGTGGGCCTGTGGGACCCCTGGAGGTGCTGACTAGGGCTATGGGAGTGAAATTTACTTAACTCCTGTGAGCCTCGGTGCCCTTATATGTAAAGTGACAAGATCAGTGCCCACCTGAAGGTCATAATTAACAGTGAGAGAGGCAGTTCTACACAGTGCTTACCCCAGTGTCTGGTCAGCAGCTGAGGTCAGATCTTGAGGTCAGATCTTGACTGTGCCAATCCAGAGGGGCAGGATTTCACCCACTGGCACCTAAGAGCTGTTTGAAGGAGCAGTGAAGGCCAAAGTCAGGAATCCCAGTATGTTTTCTGTGGAGTGAGGAGAGAGGATTCAAGGGAAATCTTTTGAGAGGCAGAAAACAACTTCTTGATATATCCTTTACTTAGGGACTTCTTTGTCCTGTTAGATTTGACCACATGAAGTTGGCAATGTTTAACCATCTTATCCTCAAGAACTGAAGCTTCATAAGTCAACCTAATAAAAAATTTGCGTGTAAATGAAGAGAGGTATGGTCTTTTTCTTCTCACATGGTTTCCAACGATAATAAAAAATGTGATGTTTGTTAAAAATATGAGGTAGTATAGAGGCAGTGCTTTGGAGCTGCCAAGCCCACAGCTTAGGATTTAAGCCCTGGTTCGAGCCTGTGGCTCTTCCAGCTCCATCACCCCTTGCTGTCTACTTCCCGTTTGATGATGGAGCTGGCAGTGCCTGCCCCCCAGATCTGCTGAAGAGGAACGAGATGGGACATGCTAAGACACCGTATATCACACGTGACTCATGGCCATCTCTATCGACTTACACTCACATTCAAGTTCTGTCGAGTGAATGACATGGCAGGATGACTTTCAAGCTTTAATTTATTGTTTTCCCTTCTTAGAATTTTGAGACATCAATGTAATAACCGCTATGTTTCCTTAACAGAAAGGGTTACGAAATACTGTGATGAAAGTGGCGTTTGGTTTAAACATCCGGAGAACAATCGTACTTGGTCCAACTACACCATGTGCAATGCCTTCACTCCTGAGAAACTGAAGGTAGGCCCCATCTCACACTTGGGGCCGGGGAGAATGCCACATCTGCCTGTGGAAAGGGGTGCGTACTGTGAAGTATCCACTCCCAGGAAGGCAGTAGATTTCACGGGAAGAAGCCATGCGAGGCCTGTGTGTTCTAGGGACTCTTCAAAGTGGCATTAAAGAAAAGAACACTTCGCTTCATGGTCCATGGGTGGGCTATAAGCATGTGGAGCCAGTCCCTCGTGGTAGAGGGCACAGTGTCCCCAGGGCAGATGGCAGGGCTCCTTGTGGTGCCAGACATTAGGCAGCATTTCAAGGGACTTGCTGACATCTCTTTTCTCCTGGAAGAGTTCCAAAACTGCAAATTTTTCCACAGGTCACAAAATACCAATTGCCACCCCCATGATAGCCATGACCTCGATTTTACCAGCAGGACTTGAAAGAACCCTAAGTAGGGAAACAGAGTCACAGAAACCAGCCCCTGGGCTCTCCCTACCATTCACTCCATGCTGAGCCAGGTTGATTCAGAACGTCCATCTCTGTCCTGTCTGTTCTGTGGGGAGACACACCCACTGTCCATGAAAAGACCCGGGAAGTTAAAACCTGCCCGGCTCACTCACTGGGTTTAGGGATGAGCATTTTTTATTGCATATTTATTTCTGAAATCTATTTTGAATGACATTTAATTCATCTCAAGAAGCTTTATTCTTTGAAAATAGATCAATTTATTTCCATAAAAGAACATGAGTGAAGATGAAAAGTAATTTCATTCTCTGAAATATTTGCTATAATTTTAGTAGATTTATTAAAGTAGAAAAGCATTTTTTGATTTAGAAAGAGACCCTGTTTTCCTCTGATGAATAGTTTGCTCACCTGCTTGCCTTCTGACTCTCATTTGTTCCAGAGTGCATACGTGCTGTACTATCTGGCGATTGTGGGTCACTCGATATCGATTTTCACCTTGGTGATTTCCCTGGGGATCTTCATGTTTTTCAAGTAAGTGCCCTTACAGCAGCTGGGGTTTATTCTCTCCTTTAAGTCACTGAAGTACATGGCAGATTCTATAAGGGTGGAGTGGAGGAGGATCACCTGCAAATCACAACGCACGCAGCCTCAGGAGACACGAAGCAGCAGGAGAAGCGACATGAGTTGAGCATGACTTTGAACTCTAGCTTTGAGGTGAATAGGATGGACTTGCCTCACTTTCAAAGGCACTGTGCCTTCTTTCCAGAAAGATGGTTCCCTTTGCCAGTGGAAATGTGGCAAAGGTTCCACTGAATACAGAGAGGGATCCCCCTTCTTACACCTACCCTAATACTCGGAGACAGAGCCCCAAGTTCAAGTGCACGAGCTAATTATGAGCTGAGCCACACATGGGTTTTTCCAGAGGAGAAAGGGCTGGTGGAGTCATGACAGTGTCAGTCAGGGAGGAAGGCATGCCCTGTGTCTCTTCTGGCCTTGACTCACTCAACCAGTCTCGGGAAGAAGAATCTTGGGAAGAAGATGGCCTGGTGTCTGGTGTCAAACCTAGCACTGTTAGCCACAATTATCTTCTAAGACATCATGAGGAATAAAATTCCAGTAAGGGTTTCTATTCTGAGGCTGTGTCTATACCCTTGATTGCATTGTTTATGGCAAATGATTAAGCTGATACAGATAATGATTTCATAATAATAAATAATCTAAGATGTTGATTCCATATTTTCTGAATTACTTTATAAAGTATGTGAGACAGTAGCATGTGGCTCTATTGAGATATTTCCTAAATGTGGTGTTATTTCTTCTTTTTTTTCCCTTTCTTTTTTTTTGCATTTTGTTCTTACTCTGTGGCACAGTTACGGCTCACTGAAGTCTTGAACTCCGGGCTCAAGCAGCCCTCTCTTCTAGCCTCCTGAGTAGCTGGGACTAGGTCCGTGCCACTACATCTGGCTAATTTTTTAAAATTTTTGCAGAGAAGGGATCTCACTATGTTTCCCAGGCTGGTCTTGAACTCCTGGGCTCAAGCAATTCTTCCACCTCAGTCTTCCAGAATGCTGGGATAACAGGTGTGAGCTACCATGCCTGGCCCCTGGTGTCGTTTCTTTAAATCAGTGACATGGGCACTGCATTACTATTTCATGAGAATTCTAACCAGCTTCTATAGTAGCATGGTATCTCCTTCTGCTTATATTTCATACTGTCCTGCTCCTGGAATTTGAATCTTCTATATTCTGTTAGGGAGCATGAGATTGACCAGGGAAGGCTTGGTACTCTGTTTGTTGTCCAGTTGGGGTGGGAGCCATGTCACTCCATAGACTTCCCAAAAGACAAAGGGACTGCTTGTCTTGTTCCTGCAGACCACTCCTTTTTCAGAGATGCTTATTGCCATTGTGCTAATTTAGGTCATAGACAACAATCTCTAAAGCCAACATTGATGAAACAACCTATGAAAATGGTCTGACAATTGTCATCTGATAGGCTCCTCAGCTAAAACTCTAGGAGAATAAGATTTAGAGACTTGTTAGCATATGTAGGAATAAGGAACACATATAAGCACAGCACATGTAAGCACATCAGAGCATGTCTCTGCCAAACCTACTTTAACTGATGCCTGCCTTCGGGTTTATGGTGCACAATTATACTAGGACACAAAATATGAGGAAACATACAAAAAACAGATGAGCACTTCAAAGAATCTTGTTATCTTTCAGTGAATGTAAAATAAGATTTTTACAGATAAGTGTACATTCAAATTAGAAAGCATTACACATGTTTTCATCACAGTAAACTTCCTGAAAAGAACGTATTCATGGCATAGCCCTAAACTAGCTTTCTGATGTCTAGTCACAGACAACTAACCAACATGTGGCTCCTTTACAGCACACAACAGTGCAGTAAAAAACGTTGGAAGCCGAAGTAAATTAGAAGTGAAATACCACGTGTAAAGTACATAGAATGGTATCTGACACATACAAAGTGAAATGTAAGTGCTAGATATGATTATTGCCACCATAATAATTATTATTGGTAATAGCAATAACCATGGTGGTGTTATACAACTGATAAAGAAAGCCGGGCTCAGTGGCTCAGCCTGTAATCCCACATTTTGGGAGGCTGAGGTGAGTGGATTGCCTGAGCCTGCGGGTTCGAGACCTGCCTGGGCAACTTGGCGAGACCTCATCTCTACAACAAATCAAAAATTAGCCGGGCGTGGTAGCACGCACCTGTAATTCCGGCTACTTGGAAGGCTGAGGTGGAAGGATCGCCGGAGCCCAGCAGGTGGAGGCTGCAGTGGCCGCTCCCGGTCTGGGTGACAGACTGAGACTCCAACTCAAAAATAAAACAAAACAAACAAACAAACAAACAAACAAAACAAATGATAAAGAAAAGCTCTTTTATAGGCTCGACTGACAAATCATCATCCACAGTTAAAATATGTGATATGTAATTAAATATACATTGATTCGTATATAGAATGAAGGAAAAGAGAGTGGAAATATTTATTACCACTAAACTATGCACTTAAAAGTGGTGAAGATGGTAGATTACACACGTATACTTTACTTCAATAAAAAACAAATTTTAAAAAGTATAATAGCATCTTAATTTGATTTTGTTGAAATATTACTATGATAGTACTAAACAAAATTAAGCCAAAGGGAGAATAATTGCTTGTAAACACATCCTTAGCACAACTACTATTTTGTCCTTGATTATTTTTTAATTTTTGTAAATTAAAAAAAATCTTATTTTAGTTAAGATTTTTATACTGACTAAGCAATATAAGTGAATAGCAATGTTTTTAAGTGGAAAACAAATGTTAACATGATAGTAGACAATGAGCTCCTGCCATCAACGATTTAGCAGGAGAAAAACATAAACACAGCAACAAGGCCTGAGGGATTAACTACCAGAATTAGAATGGAAGTATAACTTCAAGTCTCATAGTCAGAACACTGTGGAGTGGTCTCATACCGCGATCCACCTGGAACTGTGTTTTTATTTTCAGTTGTTTGTTACCGTGGTAAATAAAGAAATGCATCCTCGTGACTCTCACATAACTTTGATTTAAAAGTCTGCCACTAAAAAAGTCTGCTTTTTAAAGTTTTTAAAAATATAATCATAAAAAATTGAAAGAAAAAATTTCCCAAATTTATAATCATACAACTAGTTGGAGTCAGGTGAGAAAGAGGTTAAAAATAATGTCAAAGAAGCATTTCTTAGTCTCTTACTGCTCCTGTTGCTTAAATAAGTGCTAAGATGTGAGAACCAAATCTCACAAAGAAAAGGAGAACACTCTCACTCTTTCTCCTCCCGTTTCTCTACCAAGCCACTAAGGACAGTGTAAACGTGCACACAGGGCAGAGAAGAACATTTCTCAGCCCTAGCTAGTACCAAGGCAGATGATTATGATCAGATCCCTGAGAGTGTGTGGGGCAGACTGCCTAGAAAGCACCTGACTGTGTCTTTCATCTCTCGATTCCAAGAACACACCAAACAGCAACTTGAATCCAGGGAGAAAGACAAGTGTTATTGATTTATAATTTGAACCTAATGATGAGAAGACATAACCTGGAATCGCTGGTTCTCCAGAGCAGACGCAGAAAGAGACTCATGAGACCTGAAAACATGAGCAGAGATGCCAAATGCTCAGACCAGAGAAAGTCATGGGTAACGTTCATGCCATGGCTTAAGCCTACACAAACAAAAATACTGAGGGCACCTGTTTTCTTAAAATTCAAGCATATTTCTGGCCCTTCGATTTTTCTATTTGAATTTCAGAAATATTAAAAGTGGTTGTGAAAGTAAAAGGTAATACTGATCTGCCACTGGACTTTATCTTTCAATTAGTAAAATTTCCCTAGAATTTTTTTTGAATTCTCCACATCACCCTTAAGATGTTTACCACACATCACAATTGAAGGTTTCAAGCATCTGCAGTTACACGGCATCATCTGTGTAAAACCTGAGCAAAACATCGTCCATCTCCTCCTTGCTTCATTCTGTATTCCCAGGCCGGAGTTATCTCACTGATTCCAGCCATTTTTTAAAAATCTTGCATGAAACAAAACTGGGAAATTGCACAGCTCCACTTCTGAAGACATGAAGTCCCCTTTATTATCAGCCATTAAAATCTCACTCTGAGGCCCTCAGAGCTCTTCATTGGGCCTTACAGAGTCCAAGAGAAGAGGAGGCTGCAGTGTCCTCCCCAAGAGGCAGGCTAAGGAGGCCTGCAGAGACACTACTGACACTTTGCAAACTTGAGGGATGTCACTCAGAATGAGTGCATTGAAGCGTGCTCTCATCTTAACGCAACTGTATCCTGAGCATTCTAGGAAGGTCAAAGGCGAGCTACTTACCCCTAAAACAAACAAAATCATGCTCTTTGTGCTGCTGGAAAATTAATGTAGACATGCATTGAGTTTTATTTTTAAAGAAATTGACCTTCTCTGCTTTCTCTTCCTAGAGAGAAAAGGTTTTAACCCATAGAAAAAGCAACACTAACACCTTGACTGGACAAATGTTTAAATAACATTTGGGATGATAAGCAGGTCATTTCTGTTGGGAAAGACAGGAGACAGCCTTATTAGGATGGCACTTGGCTTAGGGCCTTTGCAGGAAAAACAGGAGCAACAATATGGAGAGAGATTAGACATAAGCATCACTTTATCAAGTGGGGTCTTGCCCTGCTGAGCGCCAACAGAGAGACAAGATGAAGATAGCCTTTGGGAGCCCAGTTTGGGGAGTCACACACATGGACGTTATTTGAATTTGGCTCTTGACCATGTTCAGCAAGTTTGCAATAAATTCACTTATCCCATAAGTTCCACTTGTAGTTTATCAACTTGCACATCTGTGGAATAATCCCCAATACTTAACCCTTTCACTGTATTGTTTCAAGAAAAGCATAACGGAGCAGTCGTTCACATTCGTTTGGACCTATTGGTACCCAGTGCTTTCTGATTGATGAATATTTTAAATATTCATTACTCTTGCTTGAAAGTTAATAGAAATATATGTTGGAAGACAGAGAGTGCCTTCACTGCATTATGTCACCTTGGCCACATTGGCAAAATGTATAATCATGGTGGTCACAAAAGAAGGCTTCCCTGCGGGCCTCCAGAAGGAACGCTGTTTTCCCTGCAGCTTACTTCATGTCAAGCTATATACTGGGTAGAAACAGGGATCTTATCCTGTGTAGTACCCACCATTGCACTGTATCACTGGCTGCCTCCTGTTTCTATGGGAAACTACACAATCAGTGGTATCAAGACAGCCTCCTTTCCTCCAATCCACCTCTGGCATGACAGACACTGGGATGACTGCTGGTCATGCAGCGGCACACTGCTCACCCATGCAGCAGGAATGACAGGGACAGTAGTCACAGGAAAAGCGTCAGGAAGTGCAAGGGAAAGGTAATTCTGTGAGATCAGTGCTATGCTAAATCCAAAGGCAAAAAGAAGTCCCTGATCAGCTAGGAAAGACATGTAACATACTGCCCTTTGAATGTTTCCAGGAGTCTGAACACAATCCACTTCACCGCAGTCCCTCTCTTTCCCTCGGTCCTCGTGTCATCATGGATGGATCCCTTCATACAGGAAACCTCAAAGTTACACTGCAAGAATTGGCCGGGGCTTGTTCCAAGTTCAGAAATTGCTCCTAATTTACATTTTCTGATGGACCAGCAACTTCCCACTCTGCTCACTTGATGCTTATTTGCTGCGCTCACCCTTTGCTTTGACTGGGACTGTATCTCACTGTCTTCTGTAGGGGTGAGCACTATTGTCCCTCACCCCATGAGAGCAAACCTATTTACACAATCTGAAACTTGAGGCAAATAGCAGATGCCTTCTCATACAACTGCAAAAAGTACACACTCATACACACACAGGGTACTAATAACCAGAAACAAATTGCTTAATGTGAAAGAGTTGCCCTGGATAAACTGCAACCATGAAAATGACTTTTTTGCCTTGGCCTTAAAATTCGACATCTTGAGGCACATACATAAGAAAGCCACTGCCTCTTCCTCACCCTCACATGTGAATGACAGAGTAATTATGTTGTCTTTTCCTCCCACAATTGAAGATTCTCAAGGACTTATGGTTTCCTGTCACTGGAGTTTAAGCATGCTCTGTTCCTCTGCACACCTGCTTTTATCAAGGGAATACAGTATAGCTAACGTCAGTCTGTGCCATTTCTCTCTGAGACATTTCAGAGATGACAGGAAGATGTCAGCTACTGTCTTGTTCATTTAACACAGGATACTTGTAATGAAGTTTTATGTCGACTTCAAGTAATCCTCCCTAGCATCCTTTGAATAGTTACCACAACAAAGAGTGAACAAGCAGCAGGGTGGCAGGCGGGGTCCTGGAAGCAGGGGCTGCCCACTCGTCCACCAACACGTTTTAGCAGCCACCAGGAGGTCTGGAGCACAGGGAGTGCACAGTTGGGTTACTGGATGAATTCTGATAAACTTAGAGCTCCCTTAGCTTACCTGAGAAAGATGGCTTGAAATGCCAAAAATAAGTGTAATTTAACTTTTAAAACTCAGTGAGAAAAATTATGTTGAAACTTTCGAAAGCAGAGACCCATGTATAAGTCATCTTTCTCCTTTGGATACTAGCAGTTCACTAGTTTTTGGTTTTGTTTTTAAGAAAGCAGGATTTATTGAGAGGACAGAAAAGCACCCACAGTGGGAGAGGACCCAAAGGGGTTGCCCAGTTCCCTAGTTTTAAATGGTCATTTTCTCTGTGTTTTCAGTGAGGAGTGTGCAGATGTTGTATGTTCATATGTAGCCCTGGACATATATTTCGGCTAGTGTTGAACAATAGGATAATATTCAATATTAGTTCATTAATGCCTGATTTCAGAATTTGGCAAAAGTTCAGTATGATACATGCATAAAATATGATGCCATCTAGCATTTAGCATAATTCTCTGGTGTACTAGAAAATCGCTTAGTGGTCACAGATCAGAGAATACATTTTTCTTACATACATTTTTAAACCGTAAACATTGAGTATTAAGCCCTACTTAATGTGTCGGATACTGTCCTAGGCACACAAAGCAAATTTCTTTAGCACGTTCCTTTTAGTTGGAGGAAAGGAGAAACATAGCTGGCAATGCACAAGCATATGCCGTATCAGGAGGTGATAAGTATTGGAAGAAAAATAACCCAGGGTTCCAAGAGAGTAAGCTGGAGGGGGCGGCATGTGCATTATGCAGGACAGTCAGACTTGCGCAGGAAAGGGAAGCTGACATTGTGCATTGCCGATGATGGCATCTATGAGGTCAGAAGACACGCAGCTCGGACCAGCTGCGACATGAGGCGCTCATCGCGCACCTTCATCTTGATGACGTCAGTCACCACTGGGCTAAGCAGGCTGAATTCAGTAATGGGACAGAAACGTTGACCCCTGTGAGGAGACACGTGATATTTCTGCCATGACTGTGTGGAAGGGCCAGGCGTGGGTTCAGCCGCTCACCGCGCAGTTGTAAGGTGAATGCTGTCACACAGCACAGATGGGCATGATGCTTCACATAGACAATTTTTTCTTTATGATTGAAATTTAAATTTGAACTCCATCTTTAGTGCTTTTATAGAACCGATTACATCTGATTTTTAAAAACAGATTTCTGCACTCCTAACAGAGTAGCACATAGTTGTGTGTGTGTGTGTGCACACACGTGTGTGTAAGCTCTTTCCCAAGTCTATCTCTACCAGAGGCTGCCTCCTGGGCATAAATTCTGTATCCTATCTCTGCTCGACAAGTTAAATTTCTAAAAACAGTATTTATTAATGATGTACTCATTTTTGTGCTTCCTGAGAAGGTGAACAATGTGGCTGCAGTAGTTAAAATCTGCTCTCAGAGGTGCCCTTATCACTTAAATTTGCTTTTGACTACAGATAATTGGCCGCACATTTTCCCATGAGCTGGAAGTATAGGAAGGCATTGTAAGCAAGCCCAGACTGTTTTCATATTTCATCTTTCCCCAGAATTTTCTTTTCAGAATCCCTGGTTTCTAACTTTATTCCCTGAATAGTTTTAGGAAGAGGTTCCTGTGCTGAGTCAGTGGCACCCTCAAGTGCACGTTGCAAGCACTCACGTGGTGAATGACACTAACACTTTAAACTGGATCAAATATGGCAAACACAAGATTGTCACATGTCTAGAATAATCAATTCAATTTTGTGATAACCGTGACGCAAGCACTCTCCATTGCATCAAAAAAGTGAAAGAGGACATTCCAACTAGCGTATGTTCACCTGAACATTCACACCAATTTATGTGTCCCAGTTTATGAAGGAGAGGAGAAAATAATAGAAACCCCAGCTCAGCACCAGACAGGGACACCCCTGGACCCCTTGGATGGCCCCCTTGGGCAACCCCCTTGGGCAGCCCCCTTGAACCCAACTGCAGTGTGCCTTTGGGGGCCCAGTGGGAACTCTTGGGAATTTGTGGTATCTGAGTTTCACCCCTGGAGGCATGGAAGGAACAGCCCTCGATGCCCCCTTGAATGTGAGGCCCAGGAAGACGTGGAGGGGGCAGTGGGAAGGCAGGAGGACAGGAGACCTTGGGGCTCGAGGCCATGGCCTCCGAATACTCAGGTAGCTGTCTCTACCTCCGTGCCAGTATCCCCGCTGGCCTCATGTCCACCTGGTGCAACAGGGAGTGGCAGACATTTCGTGAGCACATGCCAACCCCCAGGGGTTTCCCTCCTGGAAGCACTCCTCTAACTAGTCCTACAGCACTTATTAAAGTTAAAAGTGCTTTTGTCACTCACGCTTCCCATTGCTGTGCGCAGTCACCCTGAGCACCCAACACTATGAGCTGCCCTGACTGCCAGCTGTCTTTAAGGCAGGCAGAAGGGCAGCCGTGACTCTGGAAGATGAAACCAGCTCCCCTTACTTCTGCTTTCCATCATCTGTTGCTAAAGATGACCAGGCTGGTTTTTTTCCAGGACTTCAACATATGGGCACTGGCTAACACCTAGGGCTACTTTCTTCCAGGAGCCTGAGCTGCCAGAGGGTGACCCTGCACAAGAACATGTTCCTCACCTACATCCTGAACTCTATACTGATCATCGTCCACCTGGTGGAAGTCGTGCCCAACGGAGAGCTGGTGCGCAAGGACCCGGTAAGCCCCATGGGGTCGTGATCCTGCTTTCACTGCAGAGGATATGGCACCCACCATGGTGAGCGCAGTGCTGACGTGTGACCAATGCAGTTGCTGGTGTGTGTGGTCATGTTTACGTCTACAGTCAAGTTGTACAGGAAGCAAGTAGGTCATGCTTGTGTTGTTCGTAGGGGTGATTGTCACAAGCTGCAGGGAAGAGCTGGGTGAATCACAAGTAAATAGGAATCATACGGTCACCACGAGTTTTGTGACTATTCAGTGACTTATTAACATCCATGGCAAACACACTGAGCACGTCTTGTGAGCATAGACAACCCTGCATGCACTCAGGCAGGGCTCCCCAGTGACCCAAGTGCACTAGTGACGGTCTCAGATGCAATGCTGATGGTTACAGGTGCACCACTAATGGTAACAGATGTGATGTTGATGGTCACAGGTGTGCCACTGATGGTCACACATGTGTCATTACTGGTCAGAGGTGCACCTAGATGTCAATCCCCTCACCATCCTGGTGCCGAGCGGGACTTGGCCAGCTGCCTCAGCTATGAGCACCTGTGCACTCACGCTAATGAACTGTTCAAAGACTCTCATGTTCCGCATCTACACTGACACAGGAGAATGCAAACACTGGGGGCAGTAGGCACATGTGCATGAACCCGTGCCCGCACACGCCCTTGTGACACACAGACCTGCTGAGTTTCCTCCTTCCACCCCAGAGGTTAGGGAATGGGAGGTTCTTCCTGACTCCTCGTTTGCAGATCAGAAGCCAAGGGTCGAAGTCATGGCTGTTGCCCAGATCGTGCTGCTGGGGAATAGGGGCTCCGATTCAGACCTCCTGACCCTGGCCTGTGTTCCTCCCTGCTGATTAAACATCCAATCTATTAGATTATTTTCTAAAAAACCAAACCACTTTGGTGTGGTGATACCAGTAGCCACTTACTTTACAGAAATGCTTCTTTATCAACCCAGTGTTTAAGCGGTTCATAGTCACACTTTCTATTCTGGAAGAGTCATTCTGTCCTCAGCAGATGTTTTTAAAACTCCAAAGTTCCTCTGCTGTCTCCTTTGCAAACCGGCCTTCCTTAACTTTAATAACAAACATCTTCCCTATTTGTTAACAGACTGTGCTTCCACTGAATGATTTAACACAGTTGACTGATGTAACTTATTACTAGACTGAGAGTGACATTGTCGATGTTTGATCATTTTGATCTGCAAAGCTGGTGGGTCCTGACACGGGCGTGGACACACACTGGGGTCTGTAGCAGTGGGGCCCGCTTCCACTCCGGCCTAAGTGGACATGTGGGGATAGAGAGGTGGTATGGAGAAGGCCTCCAGCAAATACGGGGACATCTGTCTTGGGACACGCCAGCCTGGGGTGGCCACATGAGAGGGAGCAAAGGATAAAGGCATCTCAATTCTCCCCCACCCCCCACCCCCCGTCTCTGCTGGTAGTTTCCACTAACCGGACTCAGCCAGACACCAGAGGGCAAGGAAGCCCCATGAGATGTCCAGATCTGTTCTTGAGACCCAGAGCAGTGGGTGGGTGGAAAACACGTCTGGGAACCCCAGCAGAAGCTGTCCTACTCGCTTTGAATGGCCAAGGGATATTTTTGTTTTCATTTCTCTGCTTAACTGTGCTATGCAAGGGTCTGGAGATAGTGTCATCTTTCAAAAACAACATTCGATGGTTCTGCTAACCCAGTAACAAAAATGGGCGGAATCTGCCCTGAGCCTGTGTCCTGCATGGCAGTGGCAGTGGCATGGTGTGGGAGAGAGCTTAATTTGGCTCTAATGGACCTACAATGTTAAAAACTCTTGCTGTGTGAATGTACCCAGAAGGGCATCTTTTAAACCCATAGCAGTTGTTATCAGAAAGTCCCGTCTCACTCTCCTGCAGGATAATATGACCAACGAGGCTATCTTGAGGAGTTTTATTTTTAATGTCAACTGACTTAAAATTTATCCTCAAGAAATCCCAGCAAGGGGTGAAATTATCCCCATTTTTGGAGCTGGGGACACGGGCTCAGGGAAGGCCAGTGTCCTCTGCGCCATGACTGTGTAGAGGTAGGTTCAACCCGGACCTCTCACACAGAAGCCAGACTCCTTCATACCACCAGGTGCTCCTGACTGTCTTTGTTGATTTCCTTAGGAAGATGTGCTCTCAAGGGAAGGGCACAGCCACTCCACATTGGTGGCCATCTGTAATCAGATGCGCCCACTCAGTTAGCCAGGGAAGTGGTGGACGAAGCCTCTGCAGAGACAGCCACCTGCTTGGCTTTCCATTTCCCCTCAAGGGTGGGGCCCTGAGAAGGTGACTGTCAGTGGGACAAGCTGGGGACAGCACTTCAGCTTTTGAGTAATCAGCCACACAGACCTGGGAGCAGCCCCATCAAATCATGCAGTATTAGAATTTCTTGAATAGACATTCTCCCAGCTCTCTGCTGAGGGTCTCTGGGCCATCTCCCTGCAGTTGGTGTGGAGGGGTTTCTCACCCAGGAGTCATACCGTTTTTGTTCAAAAACTGCTGAACACTTAGCATGGTGTAGGCAGGTTGTTTGTGTAAATCACCCAGCATGAAATGGGCAAACATGTTGAGCCTCCAAAATAACTGAAGTCAAACTCAGCCTCTCACAAAAAAAGCTAGCTGGTACACTAATGCCAATGGGCTCCTAGAACACTTACCTTTTGGGGGAAGCCTACCATCAGGGGTCCACCTTGCAAAAAATAATTCCGGATTTTTGGGGTCTCCCTCATATATGGGGTTAGGTTGTATTTTGTTTAAACCTATTTCAAGGTGTATTTTCTCCATGGAAAGCGAAGAAGCAAAAAATTGATTATTTTTCTCCATGTGTCTGAAAAGGAACCTCCTTTCCTCTGAAGATAAAGTAAAAATAAGCCCTCAACAACCAGTTCCTTACAACAGTAAACAGGTGGTGTCATCATGTGAGAGCACATTTCCAAATATCTGCTTCTTCCATAAAGCAAAATCCAGGTACACGTGCCTCTTACCAAGCACATGTCAATAGTATAGCCTAAAACCAAGTAACCACGATGGCAAAGATTAATTCTTGCTTGTAAATTGTGGTACAAACACTACATCCAGAGAAAAAGCCAGGAGATTGATGTTCAGTACTTTCTCTGTTTGAACATGGTCATTGCTCTCCAATGAGATTTTTTTTGTTCACTCTCTCACAAGACCTTGCACATTCACACGTTATTTACCTTGAAATGGCTTGTGCGCCACTCCCCAGAGAGACCTGCCTGGTGAAATCTGTCTTGTGTCTCGCCTTGAAAATTTATATTCTATCATCAGTGCATGCAAGGAAGTCCAGCTTTTTAAGTATCTTTTCCTGTCTAAAAGATCATTAAAGTTGATTACAGGTGCAACTGTTGGTGCAGGGATCATGAAAGAAGTTGTTCCTGTTGTAGCAGCTGCACAAGAGTCAACAAGTGCCATGACAGGACCTGCTGCTGTGCTCAAGCTCCCTCCTTCCCAGGAGTTGAGTTGTCATCTTCCAAAGGGACAGACCAAATGGCACCCCAGGGCTGGGGATCCTGTCATCTGCATGACTAAGTCACAAGCAGCATTATACACTGAATTGCATTGACTAAATTATTGGAGAGATGGCATTTTTCCTGAAAAACTGACATTCCAGAAAACATTAAATTGAGATCCTCCTTAGTCAAGAAAAGTAGAGACAAGAAAGAAACAAAACAAAACAAAACAAAAAGACAAAAACAGCAGAAGAAGTTTTTGGAAAAGGGAATTTGTCCAATGACTGGACAAAATTACAACTAATGTGAAAACCATAACCAAAGTCATACATTGAAGAAAAGCATGTCCCTCAGCCCCTCATCTGTCTGTGGTTCAGACACAGTTTTCTCTTAGAGACAAGAGAGTACATCATTTTTAAAAACAGTTTCTCTCTCAACATTGAAGCAAACCAAAGGCAGAGGTGTGGGTTGTTTTGTTGTTTTCATTTTGACCCAGTTCTCAGGACACTGAATCAACAGTAAAGAAGCAAAAAGATATTCCTTCCCAATGCCCATGGGAATGTATTAAAGAGAAAGCTGTTTCTTGAGGAGGGAAGCTGGCCATCCCAAGTGTCGTCATACTATTTCTATAGAGTTATTGTTGCGAGGAAAAAAAAACACCATGTCTTCATGCCTTAGTGAAGAATCCCTTTGGGCTGTGGGCCCTTGCCTGCCGAAATGGCCAGTTCCTTCCCTGGGTAGGTTTTGGTTAGGCATAGTCTCTCCTGGATGGCCAAGGGTGAGAATCTAATTCCTTCACATTCTTTTTTTTTAAAGTTAAATTCAAAATAATTCATGACCTAAATAAGGCTGAATACATCCTTATTTATTGAGTGATGTGAAAATTACCCATTGTCACTGGAGCATTTCATTTCCATAATATCTAAAATGTCATTTTTTGCTGTATCTGCTCATTTGATGATCCTCATGTGGAGAGTCAGGAGGCAGAATTAATATTCTTGTCCTTGCTGCATGGAAAAG
Organism: Cephalopachus bancanus; assembly: GCA_027257055.1. Classification (NCBI taxonomy): domain Eukaryota; kingdom Metazoa; phylum Chordata; class Mammalia; order Primates; family Tarsiidae; genus Cephalopachus; species Cephalopachus bancanus. The sequence continues at coordinate 8,172,008 of JAPVLO010000133.1, forward strand.
AACCTGGCAGGATGCTTGTCATTTCTTAAATTCCTCTCTGAACTGTTTATCTGGGTCTGAGAGGGACAATACAGGAGATTGGCTTTTTACTGGGAACCCGGGCACTTTGTACCTCAAGAGCGGAAACAATTTAATCCCATTTTCTACAGCTTCTACAAGTAGAGTCAGATAAGCTCCAGCTTCTGAAGATCAATGTGAACTTCTTCTACCCATCATTTCTTCAGGACAGTCAAGCCTGCGTGGGAGATTTGTCCTCAGTAGCTCGAAGGGGAGGCTCACAACCAAGGCGGGCACCAGAGGTGATGGGCCAGCAGGGAAACCAGACACCTCCCACCCAGCCCGCAGGAGACTGGGCAGGAGAGCCTGTCTCATGACGGAGGAGACAGGTGCAGTGGGCCTTTTAGGATGAGACACCAACGGCTAATAAAACTGGGTTGGGGTGGTCTACTCCAGTAGCCTATGGAAAAATTAGTCTGGGAATTAAAGTGTGCCATCGAAGCAAGGGTCAGGGCAGAGGACTCTGCAGGTGTGCCGAGTAGGTGACCCACCTGGCCATCTGTGCTGCTTAGCTTCACCTGCATGTGAGACCAGCAAAGGCTCTTTCAACCAAGAGCACAGGTGCAGGAAGCACGGAGGAGTTCCTTCTTCCTGTGTAAAGGAGGAATTCCTTCTTCCTGTGTAAAGTTGTTTATAATCGGCTGCCTTCCCCTTTGGGTTTGCCAGAGGCGTTGTTCCTACAATCAGCCCAACCTCTCATGTCTCTCCTCTGGCCAATCTGGGGGAAGCTCTGAAGATGCTATCAGGGACTCATGTGAGGCTCATGCGACTGATCTGCAGGTCTCCCCCCAGCGACACAGTGGGCCTCCCTGCCTCGAGAAGGCTGTCAGAATGATGATGAGGACGCTGAGGTGATACGACTCATCTAAGCCAAAGTGGAGACTATTGCTTTCACTTCTTAGAATATGTGTCATTCATAGTGGCAGTTATCTCTTTGCTGTTCATATTAATGAAGAAAATAAAATAAAATAGAGCATAACTTAAAAATTGCATCTATTTTTTGGCATCAAGAATTTGTTGTTTTACTTGGGATGATACATTTATACTAACAGATTTTTTTTCTTGCAATTTAGGAAACTGTATTACTCTCAACAAAATCACACTGGTCCCCAGAAAAATAGTGGAAAGGTGCTTAGTTTATTTGATGTAATCTCATAGCTAATTCCCTAATTCCCCATGCTTCTAATCAGGAAATTATCCCAGAATGGTGGGAAGGCGAGGCCTGGTCACCCTGTTTACTGCCTGGTTTATTCCACCCTTGACGGAAAGGTGACAATTAAGTAGGGGACTACTGGACAATGTTATTCATCCTGAAACACCCAGAGTTAGCATCATTGCTGGGTACTCCATAAATGTAAGAGATTTCTGTTGATTTTCAAGATTATGTGAGCTTTCAAGTCCTTTAGCCTCCAAACAATATATTACACCGATCCTTATTATTCCTAGATTCCTCACTTGCAAATTTGCCTTGTCACTTTGATTTACTTGTGACCTCAAAATCAGTACTCCCAGCAGTCTCGTTGTCTTTCAGACATTCCCAGAGTAGCCAAAACTTTAAATCACCTAATGTGCAGCTCCTGGCCAAGGTCAAGCAGAACAACTCTCTGCCCTCCTGTTTCAGTCCTCACACTATAAACAAATGTCCTTTTCAGGGTCTACCCAGTGCCACATTTTCTCATTTTTATGCTGTTTATGGGTGATTTTGTTGTTTAAAATAGCCCCCGAAGTGCAGTACTGAAGTGCATTGTGGTGTTCCTAAGTGCAAGAAGGCTGTGACATACCGTAGAGAGAGAAAGTGTGTCAGATACATTTCCTCGGGCAGAAGTTACAGTGCTGTTGACTGAGAGGTCAGCGTGAATGAATCAACAGTGTACGTTAAATAAGATGTCATTCGACAAAAGCACAGACCAAGTTACATGATGAGTGCTTGATGAAAATGCTGTGACCAGAGGCTCAAGGGAACCTAGCCCTGTGCTTCTTCTGGGAGCAATGGCACAGTGTCTGCTAATCTAGCTTTTGTAGGCACTGTAGAGACCACAGTTCGTGCAAATAATGAGAATGAACTAGATACAAAACTTGAAGCCAGAGCTGCCCTGGATGACACAGGCATAAGGCCATCATCTTCATCCTCTTCTCTCTTTCTCCACAAGTGACAGCCACCAAAGCATCTACCTGAAACTCTGGATCCTGAAGGAACAGTGTTTTTGAATAACAGTGACCTTCAAAGGCCATTCAGAGTAGCCACTGGATTTCTCATTTTACCTGTATGTCAATATAGCAAGAACTTGCTTAGCAAATGCAAAACTAACATAATACTAAATCAAATAACCCAATTAGAAAAGCAATCAGTGCTTTCCTAACCTAGATAGAAATTACCTTTCAATTACCTGGTGTTTTCAGTTACCTGCATCACCGTACCACTGTTGTCAGAGTCAGAAGTTGATTTGGAAAAGTCAGTGCTTTCCTGAGCTAAATAGATATAACCTTGAGATTAACTGATGTTTTTAGTTATCTTCACCACTGTACCACTGTGATCAGAATCAGAGATTGATCCTGCCTCTGAAAATATGGTGTCTGCCTTCTCCTGGGCCCAGCTGGCTTTCTCCTATGTTCCATGAATCCCGAAAGAAAAGGATGCATACTGGAATGTGTGTTGGCTCCACATGTCAGATTCTCAGAAAATGCATTACTGCTGCCGTGCATTCATTGGAAATACCTGTTTGTCAGGCTGCTGCACACTGAAGGTCTCTCTGTGCTTTATGAAAAGAAGACCTGAGATAAGTTATGGTGCAAACAAAGGAAGGGGCACATCATATCAAACCGAGCCTCTGGTAAAATAAGGATGCCAATAATTGTCCCTAATGTCTTAGACTTTGAATGCTGGATGTTATTGTTGTTGTTGCCATTGTTGGAAGAAGACAAGCACAGTTAAATATCCCAGGTATTGGTCCTCAACTGGGGACATTTTTCTCCCCAGAGGACATTTGACAATGTCTGAGACATTTTTGATTGTCAAGACCAGGTAGGGGTGTGGCTGGCATCTGATAAAGAGAGATTAGGAATTGCCAAATGCCCAATGGTGCACAGGGCAGTTCCACAATCACAATGACACATCATCTAATCAAAGACCATAATTTAATAAAAAACCATGTCAGTGGTGCCAAGACGCAGATCCACTCTCGGGGTGATGCTGGAGTAGCTTCAGGTACCCTACTAGGCAGCTGAGCAGTGATTACTTCTAGGCAGACACTGACATGTGACCCTTCTGACTCCCCCAAGGATGTGCCTCTCACATGTGCAGGGCATGCTCAGTGAGGATGCCATTCTGATCCTTGTGCCCAGAAAGACTTGGTCCCAGAAACCAGGGCTCCCATGTGAAAACAAAAGCATAAATAGTAACTGGACTTAGCATGGCTCTTGGTTCATTCATGATACACCTGTCACCCGATTCTGTCCTTTTTATTGTTAAAGAAACATCACCAGCAGATCCATGAACTCCAAGAATAGCATTAAAAATGCCTGGGGTATTTGCATCCTTGGCCATAGAAAACAGGTCATAAAAGCCGTGGGCAAATCCTTGGATGTGACCTAAAATTGTGTATATGATGCGTTGCAGGAGAATGAATCTGTCTCATCGCAACAGGTCCCCAGAACATGATGGGAAAGAAAGTCTGTGGACGAGCTTCCACTAGCCCATCTGGCTACTGACATGTGGTACCAAGGACCTGTGCCTTGCCACTGTGGCTGGGGGTGTGCAGACAGGCACCTGGAGGCTGCCTCGCAAGCTGAATGCCGACGCTGGCGCCTCCATCCTGTGTTTGCAGCCCGGCCTGTGCCCTTCTCTGAACACCTTTGTCTTCTGACAGGTGAGCTGCAAGGTCCTGCACTTCTTCCACCAGTACATGATGGCCTGCAACTACTTCTGGATGCTCTGTGAAGGCATCTACCTTCACACGCTTGTTGTGGTATCGGTGTTCACGGAGGAGCAGCAGCTACGTTGGTACTACCTCTTGGGCTGGGGTAGGTGTTCTCCCGGCTGAGTCCCGGGTCACCTCTGCCCTGTCTGTGCGGTTACTCTGTCTAGTCTTGGTCTCAGAGAACGATTAGGGGCCCAATCTCCCAGGGTCCGGTGGGGCGTGGGTGCTGGCGGGAACCAGGTGTCCTGGGGAACTTAGGAGAAGCCCTTGAACCAGCTCAGTCTCACTGCGATGAGCTCGAGGTGGCTCAGAGAAGGAAGGGCACAACTGCTGAGGGTGACTTTGGTAAGCAAACCCAGTAATGGTAGACACAAGTCGCCCCTGATTCCGATGAGGAAATTGCTGATAGGGCCGTCTGCTGCTGTATCCTTCACACACTCACAGGGCATAGGAGAACCTCACCCCCAACCTGCCTCCATCTCCTTCTCAGGAACATTTTCTCCTGCATATTCACCAGCCGGCCTCCTCAGTGGAGGTCAGGAAGTGACCTTCCTGTTGAGAGGCAGACATAGGCAGTGGGCCCCAAACAGAGCCTGTCTGGACAAAATACCAGCCCTCATCTGCACAGCTGCCCCTGCCAGGCTGGCAGCAGAAGGCACACCAGCATCCTTACCATCCAGGGGTGGACACTGGCTCTGCCTGTCCTGCCGGCTCCACAGCAGCCAGGAGCCTCCCCTGCTGGTGCCTGTCCTCAAATGGGCCAGGATGCAGCCCAGATGGCCTTGGTCATGTCTTGTCTTCTATCCTCAGCCTTCCATGGAAGCCAGTCCTCCCTCTCCCTGGCCCGCCTAGCTTTACGCACACCCCTCGACTACTCCTAGGCTTCCTTTGCTGGTCCCACCAGGAACTGCCTGGGTGCAATTTAATCCCCGCAGTGGCAATTCTGATCATCACAGTCATAAAAGCTGGAGTTGGTCAAATGCCTTCCAGTGGAAGACCCGAAAATAACACTCCAGCCCAGGCTAATCACATACACTTGTGCACACACACACACACACACACACACACACACACACACACCACTTACGTATACACCCACTTCTGTCAGATTTGTTTCCTTTGAAATAAAATCTATGGTATACTTCTTGCACCCATTTTAACTACACAAAACCATCTATCTGCCACTCTCAGAAAGTTTTCCATAGAAAAAAGGGTTGTAAACATCTTCTTGCCTGTGACATCCAGCAAAGATGAGGGCACCTGGGGTTGACACAGTCCATGGCTCCTACAGGATGCTAATGTGTTATGAATTAGTTGTAAGAGCTTTGGGCACTATCATAGACAGCCCAATGCTGATATCTGCTTAACACATAAAAAGTAACAAATTGTTCAGCTGTATCAAAAAGGAGGCAGCAGTAGTAAGTGCAATATTTATGTGACACCTTAGCCTTCCTTATGCAGCAAATATTTAAAATGTCATCAGAATGACTGAAGTCAAAAACTAGAACATTGCACTCAGTAAGGTCAGCACAGAAGTAACCATCAGGTGCAAAAGCTCGTCATACAAGGCAAAGAAATCTTGGAGACCTGCTGGACAGCATCACACCTGCAGCTAGCCATCCATGTGGTACTGTGCTGTACATTTAGAAATCTGTGAAAAGGGAAGATCTTATGGAAGATATTCTCACCATGATAAAAATAAATACTAATATTTTAAAAATAAATAGAGGAATTGCATTTCTATAGATAGATTTTTGGAAAGACAATTAACCAAATAGCTCTAAAATGTAATTTTTTTTAGCATACCAGTGCTAAGTCTGTCTTTAAACACACACACACACACACACACACACACACACACACACACACACCCCGAAACTTCATCAAACTAATTACCATTAAAAAAATCGCAGTATCAAATCTGAACTATGAGAACAGAACTGAGAGCTAGTGTAATGGCATATTTTAAAGCAATGGCCCTTTTAAAAAATTTTAAGGAAGCATTATCTTTAAATGCGAGGAAAACAAGAAAAATTACTACCAATTACCTTCTCAAGAAAAAGTGGTTTCCCTGAAACCTTAAAGAATTTAGTGGAGCAGAGAAGAATAAATTGCTTCTGGATAATATTTTATTATCCTTTTGATATTCTTTTCTTATGAAGACAGTATAATAGGTTCTAAATTTTACAATTCCGAGGGGAAAAAAGCATAACCTACGTACTTTGAAAAGATTCTTAAAAGGGGGACTGAAGAAAATTTGGTCTCAAAAAGGTAAGTCCTAGGACTGAGTTTGTTGCAGTGATGTAAAGCTCTTCTACTTAGTTCTGTTGGGAAGGGTACTATCAACACCTGGACTTGAAACCAATCTCAAAGAATCGAAGGAGATATTGTCGACATCACACTCTGGGTGTCTGTTTGGTGGTAGAATCTCCTCAACAGAAAATGGAAGGATGGCTTTTCCGGTAGTTACTCCCTTCCAAGTCTGCCCAGCACCACTTAGTGGCTACTGTCTCTTAAATAGAAACAACTTGAAATATTAAAGTTGAGTTCTCAGAAAAACCATTTATTGTTCATCCCTCTTCAAATTGATTACTCGTCTTGCTTGTTTTCTCTTTGTAAGAAATTAAAGGAAGAAAATGCCCCCCATGGGCTTCTGCATTGAACAGATAGAATTTATCTAATCCCCTAAAAAATGAATTCTGTGGAGAGAGGATTATTTTAACCCTCACTATCTTTGGTGGTTGGGATGAGTTGTCATGGATCTTGGGTCCTGGAGGGAGAGAAGAAAGAAAAAGTAAGTCATGTAAATAGAGGCCTTCTAGCTGGGGGAGGGTGAGGAGCCCAAGGAGTTCAAGGCGTAGGGTCTGTACTGCTCTCTGTATCAATTAGAAAACATCCTTTCCTTCCTGCAGATGATGAGATGAAATTGAGATGTCCACACGCCTCTCTTGAAGTCAAATCTAAAATACGTATTTCAAAATAAATCCAGAGAATGAGTTTATGCTTCTGAATGTGAGGAAATGGCATGTTAAAGCTGCTGTGAATCACAAAATCATGTTTTTGTGTAAACAGTCAAACGCAAAATTATTTCAGGTCAAGCGTTACATCGATGAACCCATTGGATCAAATGCTTCCTGGGTTCAAAAGATGAGGCTCTTCTCTGGTGCAAAGTCAATATTTTGAGAGCTTTTCTTTTTTGCATGTCATTCATAGGAAATAGATTGAATTCTTTCCTGAGACACATTTCTTAATCTGACGGTAATGACAAAGCCTCTTTCTACAGATGGCTTAATCAAGTCAGACAATATTCTATTGTTTATATGAACATCTGAGTGAAAGGAGAATCCCATTTTAATGAAAATCACAAATTTCTAGATTACAATTATAGAATGAAAGCTGATACTTTAAAAGTATCACCTGGCAGAAGGCATGGCCAGTGCCCCTCTTGCTTCACGTGTGGATTCCCAGAGCTTTTCCACCAGCGGAGTTGAGTCAGAGGGGCAGACACTCATCCTTTTCAAAGTTCTGCCATCGGAACATCCTGAGGGCAGCGAGCCCACGGGCTCCTCTGATGTGTTTGTATCAAAAGGAAACAGGACCCATGCACGTGATATAAACAGAGGGAAAACCATCTGCACACCAGCTGAGGCTTTGGGGACAGTCAGGCTATTGCCCCTCCACACTGTTCAGGTCACATCTTCCAGGTGACCCTGCTCCCCTCCATGAGAGAGCCTGGTACACCTATAACGAGAGTCTCTCTGGGGTCAGCTAACAATCATCATCATTATCATCATCATCGTCGTCATCATAGACACACAGTGGTGCTAACAGTCACAGTGCACCCATTACACTCAGCCATTTGTAAAAGGCTTTTAGTTACCTGGATGCTCTTAACCAAACTCTCTGGAAGCACGTGCTGTTCTAACGGGGAATATTTTTAACTGGATTGACCAAAGGTAATCTGTGCCAAAACATCGGGGAAATAGCTTGACAGACAGGCTAAATTTGCCAGTGAGTTTGCAAGTGTGCAGCCATTGTCCTTGTAGCTACAGCTGGTGACCAGGAACCAAGTGTGACGTGTGCGTTTCTCATCTGTAGGGTTCCCGCTGGTGCCAACCACTATCCATGCCATCACCAGGGCTCTGTACTTCAACGACAAGTAAGTGTCATGAGGGTCTTCAAGTGACATGGTCACAAATGACATGCATCTGTATTGATGTGTTCCCTCCTTTTTTCAGCTGCTGGCTGAGTGTGGAGACCTATTTGCTTTACATAATCCATGGCCCTGTCATGGCAGCGTTGGTGGTGAGAACTGGTTTTTAATCCACTGTTAGCAGTACTGTCTATGTGTTGAGATTTTCGTGAGTGTGGCTCTATGCAGCATTTGTGCTATGACTTCAAATGAAGCTGATGTAACAATATTCTATGACATTGATATTCTAAAACAATTTGATTTCAGAGGCTTTAAAAGCTGCCTCTTATTTAGACATGGGGGGTTACCACGGCTCATTGTCATTCATACCGTGACAGGATGGAGCCTGTCCTTTAGGACTTCTAGGACTAGATCCTCTAGGAAAACAGTCTCAAGCCACAGACTAGTTTCTCCTGTACTGAGGGCGCAATGATTAGTGACTGATGAAACTGGATTATCATCCAGACTATCTTCTCACTTTCCTGACCTTTCCAATGGAAATTAAGTTTTCTCAGAGCAGTGATGTCTCACCAGTCCAACTGTCCTTGTGAGAACCCCCTGATGTGGGTCTGAACCTTTGCAGCACACGATAAGAGCTCAGTTATTACCAAAGGTCTCTTTTCTTTCTTGAATTTTTGGGAAAATAATGTTTATTTCTATTCTGGGTAAAAAATGACTCTAACCACTTTAAATTGTCACTTAAATTTTAAGAGCTCCAATTTTAAAACTAATCTTCATTGCCAAACATAATCTGTGACCCAATAGATGTTAATGTCCTATTAGTTTTTTTATACTTTAAAAAATACTTATACTCTTGCCATTGTGTCCACTGTTCTAGGAGAGACCACGTTTTGCATCATAGTAAAATCAGAATATCATATGTACCATTCAGTTTCTCTAGAGTTACATAATCTTGTGTCTTATGAACCAATTCATATAAGATTAAGCAAACATTTTAATTTTATATTTTGCTGCTGTATACATGGTCTATTAACAGTGTCTATAACAGTATCTAATAACAGTGTCTATTCTAGATGGGCACTTTGATGCTCCTGAAAAAATATCTTTTTAAGCATTTTTGGTATATGGGAAATCTTGCTACGTAACATTTATTCTTTCATTCAATGCTTCTGCTTAGAAGTTTGTCTGTATTATGATCATCTGGGAGCTTTGAGGAACTTTTGTATTTGTCACATCCTCTTTGATATTCCACAGCTCTAACATTTTTTGGTCTGTGAACTTGAGGTCCAGACATTCAAACATCCAACACAAGCTCAAGCAGTTAGTAATAAATAGTGAACTCTGGGCAAATGTTGTATTCTTACTGTGGAATCTCCTGTTCTTATATATGGGGCTCACATTCAACAGTGGCTGTAGCAAGCGTTGGCGAGCTAGGGGGGCACAAGAACTCTTGTGCACTCCTGGAGGGGACATGAAATAAAGCCCCCTTTGGAAACACAGCTGGGCAATCTCTTATAAAGGTAAACACATATACACACCTTATGAAGAGGTAATTACACTCTCTTGAGGTGCTTATTCAAGAGAAATGAAAACATATGTCCACACAAAGAAAGTGCACACGTTGATGGCATCTCTACCTATAAGAATCAACTTGTGGAAACAGCTCAGTTTCCATCAATAGGAAGGAATAAACAAACTGTTTTATTTAATAATAGAGGACTACCAAACAATAAAAATGAATGAAATGCTAATCTACACAACATGGGTGAATCTCACTGATAATACATGAGGTCTAAGAAGCCAGAGACACAGAAGAGTGCCCATGATAGCACCCTCCCTGTCTGGGGTTGCTTGAGGAGGATGGGGAGGAGCATTGGGCAGTGGAGGCAAGGAGGCTTTCTGGGTGGTATAAATGTGCTTTGTCTTCTTTGGAATGGGGCTACACAGGCGCTTGCATTTCTCCAAACTTGTCCAATGGACACATAAGGTCTGCATCTTACTGAATGTAAATTATACCTCAGCAAAGTCATTTTCTTTTAAAAAGTGTTGTTTTTTAAAAATGCCTATGCTAGCTGTCTCCACTAAGTGAAATTTCCAGATACATTTTTCAGTCCTCAGTCCACATTCAGTTTAGTAGGCCTGAGTCAAGGGAAAATCTTAAGACTAAAAAGACAAGAAGGCGAGGTCTAAGAGTATTGTTATGACTCCCCTTCATGAAAGTTATAAAAGTCAAAATAAAGAAAAAACTCCTCGTTAGAGCTGAGCTAGCACATTTACATGTACAGGAGAAGTGTTTTCTTATTTAGGGAAAAAAGAAAATATGAGTGAATGCAGGTCTGAAAGGGTCTCAGCTGCCCTGATATCTGGACCCAGGAATGCTGAGTGGACGGTGTGCCTCTCAGCAGGCTCCCTATTCTGTGTGGGTGATGTCCACCCCCATACCGGACAAACAGGGCCAAGCACGGGGGTATCCTTGAGGGCCCTGGGCAAGCAGCTGCTCACAATGTCATATCGTTGCAGGTCAACTTCTTCTTTCTACTCAACATTGTCCGGGTGCTTGTGACCAAGATGCGAGAAACCCACGAGGCGGAGTCGCACATGTACCTGAAGGCTGTGAAGGCCACCATGGTCCTGGTGCCCCTGCTGGGCGTCCAGTTTGTGGTCTTTCCATGGAGACCTTCCAACAAGGTGCTGGGGAAAATCTACGATTACTTCATGCACTCTCTGATCCACTTCCAGGTAGGGAGGCCCGCAGTGCCCACCCATGCTCTGTCCTCATGCAGACCACAGGTCTCCTCTAAAGCCTGGGGTCTTCGCCCCACAAGCCTGTCCAGGATGCTGAAGGAAAGCAGGTTTCCCTAGGCTCCTTCCTGCTACTTCTTCCTGTGCCTGCTTTCCTGCCACTCCCAGGGCCTTCGGCCAGTCCATCTGGACTTTCTCCCTGGTCACACACAGAGTGACTGTCAGACCTTCCCTCAAAGTAAACACTGGCTCTGAGGCAACAAGGAGTGGCAGGTTTGCCCAGAGCTGCCCGAGCCTTCTCCACTGTCACCCTCCGTGTGTTAGATGAGCATCAGAAGCCATGACTGTTCAGTGCCTACAAAGGAAGTTGTGCCAGGTGTCCCCTGTGCCTGAGAGAAAAGGCGGGCTCTCAGATTGTCCTTGGCTGTCCAGTGTCGGATGTGATGGAGAGCAGAATGGCTGCTCAACTTCCCCTCGCCGTGTCCCACTTCCAAAGCCCCCCTGATCGCACAGTGCGATTTGAGAGTAAGGTAGGGCCTGGGGTGGAGAGGGTCAGGCCTACAGCAGAGGTGACTCTACCACAGGTTCTTAGGATGGAGTCTTGCTGTATCAGTCACAGATTTCAAAATAGTTTTGTTTTCCACTTTAGTCCTAATATGAGAATTAAGTCAGAATTAGTAGGGCTAAAAAGAAAGTTAAGAGATTGTTTTAACCATAATTAAAATGTGGGCATAAGGAGTTTTCCGAGCAGTGACCAGCACTGCAGACCTTACCTAGTCCATGTTCTTGTTTGAGAGATGAACTTGCCATGGGTACAGTACGCACTCATTCACTATGACAACACAGGACACACAATGACTTGTGCTTGTAAAAGTTTTCCCTACTGAATTCTACATGATCTCAATTTATAAAATAAGTACATTTTTAAAAAAATTTACTGTCATCAGCATATTCTGTCATACATCTCCATGGTGAAGCGAGGAACATACTAACCAGACTTACTGGAGATGTTCTTTTCGCCAAGTGACAGAATCCCACCAAGAACAATGCCTTTCTGATGGCGTATCCTTGTAGCGCAGCAATGATGCTGAGTGTAGGTAACTCCTCTCCCTTTTCCACTTCGTGGAGCCTTGATTTGCTAGTGCAGCAGTGATATATTCCTCTCCAGGCTGTCTGTCTACAGTGATTACAAAATAACACCTTGCACACAGACACAGCTCCAACCCAGCCCTTCCTTCTCTTTCAGGGATTCTTTGTTGCGACGATCTACTGCTTCTGCAACAATGAGGTGAGCCTGTGTCTCCTGTCACCTGTCACTGTCATCTGTCTCTGTGAAGCCAGCATCCTTCCATTTCCAGAGGGCTCCATGCACATTTCATGTGATCTCATTTCCACGGGTGGCCCATAGGGTTTTGTGACGAGCAGCGTGGTGTCTTTTCCACTGTTCCAGGCTGAGTCTTAACCATGGAGGTGTGGTGCACCTGCAGGCGGTAAACACACAGGCAGCTGAGTCATCACTTCCTTGGCTCATGCCTTGAACTGATAAGCACCTCCAGCAGCAATGGTGAAAGCTGCTCAGGACTCATCCCTGTGGGCTCTGGAAGCCCCAAAGCCGTGGGAGGACAGAGCTGACACCCACTGTGCATACGAGGCCACTGCCTTCTTTCCCATTGCTTGGTGCTAGGATCATACCACTTACTCGACATTTTGAAAACCACTCTGAAAGTAGGATTCAAAAAAGATGATCTGATACATACTCCAGTATCCAAATCCATAGATCAGTAGACTCTAGTGATCTGTATAGCCAGTGTTCTCAGGGTTTTCAGCCAGAGTGCCCTTTCTTCCAACTAAATGTTGCCTGAGAGCCCCATCTAGAAAACATAAAAGTGAAACTGTTATGTCCTCAGATGTTTCTCCAAAGAAACTCCAGGGCTTGAGGGGGCATGATTTGAAAGTCTTCTCACATGTCAAGTGAGAAATCTAAGCTTCAGAAAGACAATGTGACTTGCCCAATTCACAGACACCATTGTGGTTATAACCAGGACTGAACACAGTTCCTGATTCCCAGTTAAATTAACTAAATCCCAATTAAATGTCTGTGACTCCTCCCTGGATTTTTGTTAGTACACTTTTTCTAGGACTTCATAACTTTTCAAAAGTATTCTTGAACGTTTTAAATCAATTCCAATTAAGAATAATTCCATCCAAGGCAAATCTTATTTTGTTAAGACATCAACATATTTTCCTGTAAGTAGAAACATGTTCTAACCATTATCAATTAACAATGTGTTCTCTCGTCTTTATTTCTTGTTTAAGGAATATTCAGTGAGCACCCAGAGTATCGCCTCTGTCTGTACCCATCTCCTGTACCCCATGGCAAACTTCTGAGACTCCCATTTCTCCTTTCTCATTAGTATGTTGTGTTCTTTCCTTTCTTCATCCATTCATCCATCAACTCAACCATATATTCGACAAAAAGGCATTGTGTATTCACTATTGATAGGGCTAGTGTAGCTCACAATAGAAATGAAAAGACATCCTTCTGTTACAGCTGATAAAATGTCTCTTTTTTTGAGAAAAACTAATCAATGAGTTTTTTTAAATGGTAAAAACTATTAAATGCGTAGGGCTTAAGTCATCCCGTGTTTATACCAATTTCTGTGAAAATCTATCCATGCCTTTTGAATCACTTTGGGTGGCATTCAAAATAAATTTTTGTATCTGAAATAATATCAAAATAGGAATGATATACAAACAAGCCTCAGGAGAGGTATGCTTGAAAACACTAGGGGATTGCATTTGCAAAGCACCACAATATTTAATGTGTCTTAACTGTGGTGTTTCATTGGCAGTGTCACATATAGAAGGCAAACACAGGGTGCTCCTGACAATAGAATGTCTCAAGCTCATTTGAGTATATGTTGTCTCTGTTTTTGGAAGCAAAGAAGCCATTTCCATATTCATTAAGAGCCTGTTACTGGGAGAGGGTACAAGTGTGGCATCTTTCATAGTGTAGACATTGTGTGCTGCGTCGAGTATATCACAGCCCCCTACATTTCAGGTGTCTGGGTCTCAGTCACACATGCGGCCTTCCAACATCCCATGCTGAACGCAGGCCGGGCATGGCACACGCAGGAAGTGATCCCAGCTGCATCTGAGGCAGGGCTGTGATGGGGCCAGGCCCAGCTGGATGCTGAGCTTCGGCAGAGCTCTAGGGAGTGCCTGTGCCAGTTGTGCACTGGTGATATGGAGATGTTAATTTTGATCCATTATCACTATGTTATCAGTGATACCCATTATGAAAATGGATCACAGAGAGGGCCAATGGGTAGACTGGAAGAGGTAAAGCAACAGGAAGCAGGAGACGACCGAGAGCACACACGTTTCAAGCGTGTCCCACAACAGCTGCTCCACATGTGTGGATGTTGACTCTCAAGCACGTCAGTGCATCGTTAGGAATCTAAAAGACCTCAAAAAGGTTATTGCAGCTAAACAATGCCCAATGTGTTTCCAAGAAGCGGCTTACAATGGAGAGCACCAACAGCCCCCTGTATCACCTCCCTTTCCATGTGCCTTGCGTGTGTTGTGGGTACAATCGCTGGTAGATCCAGGTGGTGTGCTCAGGAGGATCTCGACTGAGCAGTCAAGTGGAATGTGCAGACACCAGAAGTGTGCTCATTTGCTGTAGCTTCTCTTCCTTCAGGACCCTCCCAACCCTCCAGTCTCTACTGGTTCACAATAGTCTCTCTCTGGAAAACAGTCCAAGTCTCTTCGCTTGTCCAAGAGAGCAGCTGGTCACCAAGTATCCATGCGGCATCCCTGTGAGTTCAGGTTGACATCCCTTACTTCTGCGGACCCAGGAGGTCTTTCACTTTGAGCCTACCTGACCAGCCCTGAGCGGAAGAGGAGAGAGACCCACCACGGCCCTCCTCAGGCTCACGGTTCCTTCTTCCATGTCTCCAGAGGCTGGGAGCTCCTCTCCTTCCTCTGCAGCATGAGCACCTGTGACTCGGTCTTCTGTCCACACTGTAGCCACTGCCCACGTGAGCCCCATGGCGCACAGGTGGAGGACCTGCAATGGCAGGACTGTGCCTTCAGGCTCCTTAGCACTGGAAGCTTTTGTCTTTGTCTCTTTTAAATAAAAATGGGTAGAAAGTGCTTTGCACTCAAGCACTTGTCACCTCCCAGCAAACAGGACAAGTCACCTCCCTCACCTGGAGGCTTTGTTTTCCCCATGGTGAGGTTACTGAACTGCCCTGCTTGCCATGTGCCATCCTGAGCAACACTGCTCTGCTGTGGAAAGATGGACCTCACCCGGCCAGGGCCACACCCACACCCGCTTGCCTTGCTATCAGTGAATCACTGAACTTTGCCTTTCCCTGAGTAAAATCTTTAAAATTATATGACAAATACTAATCATTATCAGGAGAGATTGTTACGCTACAAAACGTCTTTGCCAGAGAAGCACTGAGTCGTCTGTTATACATATAGTTTTATAACATCAATAGGTTTTGCTGTCTTTTTATCTTCTTTTAGATTCATACAAACATAAGGTAGATAAAATGGCTGTGTGCAATCAGTCAGATGATTTAGCTCACATTATATTTTCCCTAGATTGTTTCTCACATTGAGCTGCCATATTCGAGTCTGGCAGCAGAATGAACTAAGGATGTTAACAAACTGATGCAACTATTCCGTATGTAATGTTGTCTTCTGTACCGAGCAATAGACACGCTTGGAAACACAGAATAGGTACTGTTGCAGTAATCTCTTATTTTTTAGTTTTGTTCAGCTATAGATAAATGGGAGAAGCTTGGAGACAACAGGAGGGATGAGCTTTTCTAAGTTGAATTCAGGTCTATTTGACGCAGAGCGGGACAAGCAGGTTGCCTGAGAGTGTCACCCTTTCAGCTATGGCAGTTGTCATTTTCATTCTTAGAGCTTCCTGAGGTTGGCGTCTTCTCTGCCTCTTGTTTTCAAGATGAAATTCACCATATTCATAAAACAAGTCTGGCACTTTGTTCACATGTCAGAAGTCTTTCAAGAGAGATTGAAACCTGGTTCTTGAAAGGCTGTCACTGCATACCCGCCCCCAAGCTAAGTTGGAGAAGGAAAGATCCATAGTAGGAGGCCATCATCATAAATCCAGAACTGTGCTGTGGCTTACATGTGTGTCTTCATGACCAGTAATGTGTAGATGTGCATAAAACATCTGTCTTATCAGGGGTATTTAAGAAGTTCCTTAAACCTTTCTCCTAATATGGCATGCATGACACATTGACCGTGAAACCAAATCAGCTTTTATTCAGTGACTGTAAAAGCCAAAGAAGAAAGCGTTGCCCAAAATTAGCAAATACTTTTGCCAGGGGTCATCCAGGTGGGTGACTCTGTCATTCAGTTTGCACGTTCTTCTTCCAGATGGTGCAGTACCCAGCACAGGACATACAGCACTGCCCTGTGGATCAGAATTGCAACTCAACCCCCTTTGAGCTCAGATGGGCTCTGAGAATAGCGCTCTTATACTTTGGAGGGGTTCCTTCTGACCATCATAAGAAAACCAGGCTCCCTTTTGTCTTCCAGGTCCAGACCACCGTGAAGCGCCAATGGGCACAGTTTAGAATTCAGTGGAGCCAGCGCTGGGGCAGGCTCCCCTCGGGCCGCTCGGCCCCCCGCGCTGCCCCTGCCGCAGAGCGGGATGACATCCCTGTCTACATCTGCCATCAGGAGCCCAGGGAGGCGCCGGCCAACAACCGTGGCCAGGAGGCCATCGAGGCCATCCCGCTGAACGTCATCGAGCAAGAGTCGTCCGCGTGAATGTGAAGCAAGCAGCATTGTGATCACCAAGCCGCCACTCCTGGGGAAAGAGCGACCATCATCTGCTGTGATCCCATCCCCCCAGGAACTGAACACATCATCCGTGAAGAATTACCAAGTGACTCTGTCCATCGTGAACCTGCAGAAAGCTCTTCTTGGTACTATTGCTTTGGGAGACAGTCTGGACATGGCGTCTCCCTCTGCAACTCGTGAACTCCATCATCCATCCAGGCTGAGAGGCAAACGCTGCCGGTGTGCACGCAAAGTGTCCGAGGAAGACACGTGGGGTGGCCCTGTTCAGACACAGGGCGTTTCTTGTTCATCTTGAGCCATTTGTACCTTTGAAAAATGAAAGTCACCTTCAGCATTTTTCTCATTCACTGTAGATTTTGAATTAGAATATTTCTGTATTTGGCTAGCAATCTGATTTTTAATTTTCTTAATGTCAATCAATTCTGGTCATCTCAGATGTCTTACCATCCACACGGTGGAAACCACACAAGTTACATGACCTCTGCCCCACAATGAGGCTTTAAGAGAAAGATGACTGGGGTATGTGAGGAAAAGATGACTGGGGTATGTGACCTGCATTTAGCAGGAAGATGTAACACTGTAGGGAAGAGAGCTTGAGACGCAGGTTGCTGGAAACACTGCCTGCATGGGTTTAGATCCTCCTGTCACTGGGCAGGCCCCAAGTGCTGCGAGAAATTGGTCTTAACGCTAAGGTGCTTTGGGTGCTGACACTGATAAGTGGGGAGGTCACAGAGCCCATCACTAAATTCTTCACAAAACTGCCAAAAACAGAATTCTTAGTGCAAGAGAAGACTCTCTTTAGAGAGAGTTTTCCACTTTCCTAAGTTCAGGATTTGTAAAGCAAATCACTCCAGGGTTTATAAAGATTACCTCTCGCCCTTGGGTGCTATCTAGCCGCAAAAGATAAATTCGTTGAAGACTGGTAATTAAAGGACTCAATACAAGCCCACTAACTGCCTTTCACCCGGCATCAAAACTTACCAGGATCTCAGTCTTTTCCAGGAGGATTCAGGAAGGCTAATTAGAAATCAGTTTGTACTTGACCTCCTGTTTGCTGCAAATAGCAAAATAGGAGAAGGAAAAAAATATGACAGCTACAAATTCAACCATCTATCAATTCATGTTAAAACAACAGTAGAGTTTCTCATGAAAACCCAGTATTACATTCACACACCTCTTTTTCCTTCCCAGTGTAAAGTTTCTTATAGTCCCAGAATAAACCAGTATCATTACTGGCACCTGAAATTAATTTGTGACTCTGTCTTGGTGATCAGAGTTGCCATTATTTAATCTGTATGCTAAACAAGGAAATACATTGAAACCCTCCAAATTTCAAGTCCCATCTACATCATCTTACGCCATTGCCATTTGTAAGTGATTTAGTTGTGGAAAGACAATACATTGAATTGTTCTGGTTACATATTTAGTGCACCCAGAGAAAATTATATTTTGCTAGTGACGATGTATTTTGGATACTAAAGTGGCTTAAGTCTCCTTTACGGAATGTAAGGGAGGAGTCAAAGAGAAGGTATTTTTCCAATCACAGTGTTATGTAGTAATGTTCCTATTTTTGTTTACAAACATGGAAAACAGAGTATTTCAGGCAGCTCTAGTACAAATGTGATAATATATTGAGAAATATTTTAGATGTTATTATGCTAATAGGGGCTGAAGAAAACAAAATAGCTTATTATAGAATTGCACAGTTTTGCCAAAATTATATGAAATGCTTATGCTATGTATATGTATAAATTAATACAGAGTATGTTAAAAGCAAAAAGATGTATATTTGCATATTTTTCTATAGAAATATATTATTCATCCTTCCATCCATGCATCGTGTCTCCTGCTCATCCATGTGCTTCTCATTGCAGCCAAGTGCTATTGACATCCCATTGTGTTTGTACTGCAAGGGGCGGGGGTGGGGATGGAGGGGGATTGACCTAAAAGTACAGCTTAGAAACCATGCGCAGGAATATCAAGGTTCTTACGCCCATCAGTGTAACCATCTTCAGGCTTCGATTTGCCTGTAAACTCAGTGACACAGGTCTCACACCCTTGATAACGCAAAAACCACACACAACTGTCAATCAACATTGCACAGGTTTGGGAAGTGTAACAAGGAAATCTAGGGCAAGAAACTATGATATCCTTTTATTGCCCTTTTTTCCCCCATTATTTTGGGACCAGATTTGATCTGTTCAACATAATGTCAGATGGTTCAAATTATTCTAATCACTGGTTTTTAATGTAGTTTGGGAGATAGACGAAGGCTGGAAGGAAGGGAAGTAATTAATAATCGTGAGACTGCAGAAGGGCCACTAGTGGAAGGATTTTCAGAGGGAAAAATGAGGATTAAGTGAGAACTGTGCAGAAGTGATCTGTGATAGCATCTCATCACGTGATAGCATCCAAAATGGTTGCCCCAGATCCAGGGAACTTGTTTAGAAAGGATATGCAAGGGATACAGCTTTCCCTTTACATTCCAGAGGGCAATACAGACAGCAATTATTATCCTTGAGACCTTGAAGAACAAAAGGAATTCCCATCATACCATAACATCTGATTCTTCAAGAGATAAACTTGCCCTCAGATGGTCAGCTGCCCATCTGCTTCACTCCTACTACAAAGCGATCCAAAACAGGCCCTGTGGTGAAAAGGGACACCTGGGATCCAGAAGGAGGGAAAGGTGTAGAGACACATCTGGAGCACCATCATCACGGCACTGCCACCCTCTCATTCATGCCTCTACTCATGACGCATTGACTCATACACTTTCCATCTTGCTAAAAAATAGGTCTTTATTAACGGTGGTTTTCATGGAAAAGTTTCTTTGCAGTAGGGGCTGCTGCTTTTTCATGCAGAGGTAAAAATCAAAACCTGCTAAGTGACCCGGTACAAAGTGATGCATGCGGTGGGAGGTGGCAGCTGAGTGTGACCTTCTCTCCTCCTTAACACCGGGAGAGCTCCAGCTAGGAGAAATGCTCCCAGAGCAAGGTCTCTGCACAAAGGCTTAGTGTAGACTCGTCTTCTTGACCACAAGTCTAAAACAGTGGTCTTCCATTGGCTCCAAGACTGCAACTTAACTGCTTATCACAGGAGTTAGGCTTAAAGTAAGATTATTCATGAAGAAGAGAGAGCAGAAACCACATTTAGAAAAGCATCAGGTAAACTCAGAAGGAGATTCTATTTGCTGTTTTGACAGAGTGAAAAAGGTGACTTACTCCTAACTTCAGCATATGTAAAATTGATTATACTGAACTAATAACATATGTAGGATGGTGGTTACGGGAAACAATCATGGAAACATGTGGAAGAGGGGGATAATAGGTGCCAGTGAGGGCAAGGAAGGTAGAAAGGTCACATTGAAAAGTAAGAACTAACTACTTTCTTCTGGACAGGATTGCCAGAGACCAGCTCCAGCCGGGTTCAGGATACCCCAAAGTTGGAGACGGCATCAGCAATTGGGGGGAAGAAGAGAGAGAGAGAGAGAGAGAGAGAGAGAGAGAGAAGAGAGAAAGAAAGACTGGACTCCAGTCTAGTGTAGAAGCGATGTGTGTTTTATTGAGAATTACAACGGGTCTTTTATACACAAAGTCAGATGTGGGAGGGGCGTCCTCCACCCACCAGAAACCTTAATCCATGAAAACTTAATCAATGATTGCCTTTAAACCCTTTTCATATGATAATCTTAAAATCCCATAACAAAGGATAACCTAATCCGTGACTGACATATTCTATAAACCTTTTTCATCCTAAACTGATTGATTTATGCCAAGTTAAACAATTCTATAGAAGCTTAAGTATTTACTTTACAAATGAAAGTGGCCCATCCCAGAATGTTTGGAATGTGGCCCAGTCCAAAGTTCACAGTGGGCTATCTGCAAGTAATCCAGCCGCATTCTTTCAATAGAATGGCTGTCTTCTAAAGCTATATTCTACACAATTTACACCTTATTCAACTTATGAATCCTGAGATCACAACCCAGAAGCCTGTGACCAATACTAAGGCTCTTAGATGTGACCCAAGTTTGAATTGCAAGTTGTGTGAAAGCCGAAACTGCAGTTTGTGGAAGAATGGGAGCTAATAGCTTCTAAAGTGAGCTTGTGTTCGTCTCAGTCTCAGAGTTTTTATGTTTGAGTTTATAGGAGCTTAATCTGGTTAGTGCTGAGTAGAAAGGGGGAGGAAATGGGGTCAATAGCTCCTGAACGCATCCTAGTGGTCTCGGGGTCAATGGCCCTTCCTGATCCCTAATGCTCAGTGGGCCTCCGTGGCCGGCTCCCAACACAGGATCAAGGATACTTCTGTGGTAATGAGATCTCTATCCTGGGACTCACTCCTCCATTTTCCTTAAATTCACCAGGACACACAAAACCAAGGCTGGCCTTTGACCCTTCTCCAGGAGACATTGGATACCAGTCACTCCAAGTACAGGAGTTCGCAGCACAAGAGAGCTAGACACCTGAGGAGGACAACTAGTCCAGGAGACAGCTAACAAACTAAGCAAAGCATCCCATCTGCCAGAGTGATGGGAAACACTCATGAAAAATTCCAAATAAGCTTGCAAATGTAGACTGGAGGACTAGGAAAAGATATTAGTAATATATAAAGAAACAAGAAATCACACAAAGGAACCCAGTGGGACTACTTGTTATAAAAATGCAATCACTGAAATAACATATGTTTAAAACCCTCCATAAGTCAAGATAAAGACCTCAAGCAGTGATAACTCCAAAATTGCCAGAGGAATGCCCCAAGCTAGAATTTGTGTTGATATTGACAAGATTAGAATAAGAAGAGTTTAAGGTGACATGAGACAGGGTAAAGCATCCCCCTTTTAGGAAAAAGGGTAGAGATTTAGATAAAAGAAAACAACATGGGTGAGTAAGTATAGGTCTTAAGAAGTGTGACTAAGTCTTAATGTAACATCAATTATAATAAGGCGGCCATGGCCACCCAGTACAAACAGACTCTTGTATTGGGAAAAAAATCAAGACCTTACAAACAACAACAGACACGTATAAATCAAAAGGAAACACAGGCGATAAGATAAACACACATAAGACAAGAAGAAAACAAAAGATTAAAAATGAACGTAAAAAGTAATGCTAGGGAAATATTAACCAAAAGAAACCGGGAGTCCTCTTTTAATATATGACTAAATAGAATGTAAGGCAAAAAAAATATCAGAAAGGAGAGTGTCCTAGTCCATTCAGGCTGCTGTAACAATGTACCTTAGACTGGGTAACTTATAAACAGGAGAAATGTGTTGCTCACAGCTCTGGTGGCCAGAATGTCCAAGGCAAAGGCGCCAGAGGATTTGGTGTCTGGTGAGAGTCTATCCTTTATAGATGGCACCTTCCATGTGATCTTACATGGTGGAAGGGGACAAGGGAACTCCCTCAGACCTCTTTTAGGGGTCACTACTTTCATTTATAAGGTAAGAGCCCTCATGACTTAATCATTTCCCAAATGGTCCACCTCTTAATACATCTCAATTTGGGATTAAGTTTTAACATATAAATTTTGGGAGAGCTCAAACAATGAGACCATAACAGACAGAAAAGGAAATTGTGTCTGAAAAAAAGAAATAATTGAACAAGATCATAACCACCATAAGCTCACATGTGCCTTAAAACAGCTTTAAAATATACCAAGCAATGCTGAGAGAACAACAGGAGGAAACTGGTGACTTATCAACTGTAATTGAAGATTTTAACATAACTGTCTCAGAATTGCCCAGATCAAGCAAATAAAATATTAGCAGTATTATAAACTACCTGAAACATACAACTATCAATCTAGAGCAATTAAAAACATCAAACTCTGTGCTCAAACAGGAAACATGCGTTCTTTATGGGTACATATGGAATGTTTATCAAACAGCCATATCTAAGACCATAAAGAAAACATTCATTAATTCCAAAGAATTAATACCCTACAGATTTCTGATCATAATGCAATAAAATTAATTAACGGCAAAAATGGTAGCCCAAGTACTTGATATTGGAAACAATAAATATTTCTAAATAACTTACTTTTAAAAGGACTAAGAATTATAGAATGATTCCCATCTTATATGAGCAGCACATTCATTTTAGCTACAGTGACTCCTGGGTATCTTCCAGATTGGTTCCAGGTCCCCTCCCCCATGCCAAAATCTACTATGCTCAAGTTCCACATATGAAATGGCATAGTACTTGCATATAATGTTTGCACATTTTCCTGTATACTTTTTTTTTTTGGAGTCAATGTCTCACTATGCTGACCAGACTGGAGTGCAGTAGCACAATCATAGCTCACTGCAGCCTCGACCTCCTGGACTCAGGCAATCCTCCTGCCTCAGCCACCATGCCAAGCCACCCAGCAAGTAGCTGGGACTACAGGCATGGGCCACCATGCCTGGCTAATTCTTGTATATTTTTTTTTCTTTTTGTAGAAACAAAGTCTCACTATGCTGCCCAAGCTGGTCTCAAACTCCTGGGCTTGAGCAATACTCTCACCTTGGCTTTCCAAAGTGCTAGAATAAGCCACCGTGACTGACTCATATATACTTTATCTCTTCTAGATCACTAATAATACCTAATACAAATGCTATGGAAATAGTCATTATACTGTATTGGCTTATACTGCACTGGCTTTTTATTTGTATCTTTTGGTTATTGTATTGTTATTTTTACACTTTAAAAATATTTTTGATCCACAATTGGTTGAATTTGTAGATATGGAACTCACAAAAATGGAGGGCCAAGGCTATCAGTCTTATTTAGATAAAGAAAGAGTTATATTTCTAAATGTATGGGACATGCCCAGAGCAGTTCTAGAAGGAAAATTAAGCTTCAGATATCTTTAAGAAGGAGGTGAGCAACAACATGAGAAGGCAAAAACATGAGAAAGACTGTGTCGTGTGAGCAACTCCCTTGATGCAGTGATGTCCTCCAAGTATGTTATCAGGTGAGCCATCCCAGAAAGTCCCAAAGACAAAATTAAGATGCTAAATCAGGCGGTTCATTTGGCAGTTGAAAACACTCGGCGAGGAGCTTGGGGAAGGACATGAGGCAGCTGAGCACACTCAGGAGAGGGCACCAGCAGAGTGTAAGCACCAGACTTTTATTCACCACCTGGATCTTCATTCACCACCTGGACCTTCACCACCCGGATCTTCAGGCACTCTCTGTTGGAGGTGTGCCTTGGGGAAGCAGAGTCATGGACTGAGTGGTGGGATGCAGAAGAGAAAAGGTGTCTAGAGCCAGCATATGGCACTTGCTTGACCAAAGAGATGCAGGGACAAGCACCTGTGGTCACAGTTACAGCTTTCTGAGAATCATGATTAATAACTGAACAGTTGTGGGTTCTATCTGCATGTCTTGGGCAGAGTATCCAGGAGGCAGAATAGGCGTCACCATGGTCAGAAGATTGAAGACCTCATGGTCACTGAGAACCTTAGAAGTCTTGTGCATATGTAGAGAGCATCATGGGTCTTAGGGGCTCATATCTTTAGTGCATTATAAATATTTGGTGTTTCATGATGCTTCCATATTTTATATTCTATGTTAAACACACATCTGCTCTGTTAAGTTTAGTCTGTGTCTAATACATCTCACAGTTACTAACTTGTTATTTATACTTTTACTTTCCTTGTTCTACAGTAGAATTGAATGTTCTAAAATAACTCACCAAACACATATTGCAAAGGGCCATGTGTTTCTAAACAGAGAAAGAGAAGTGGTAACATGAACCAACACTTCTCAAAAGAAGACATACAAGCGGCCAACAGACACATGAAGAAATGTTCAACCTCACTAATCATCAAGGAGATGCAAATTAAAACTACACTGAGATACCACCTAACTCCAGTCAGAATGGCCATTATCAATAACTCAAAAAATAACAGATGCTGGAGAGGATGTGGCGAAAAGGGAACACTTCTACACTGTTGGTGGGAGTGTAAACTAGTGCAGCCTCTGTGGAAATCAGTGTGCCAATTCCTAAAAGCTCTAAAAATCGACCTTCCAGATGACTTTGCAATCCCCCTACTGGGAATATACCCTGAAGAACTCAAATCACTCTATAAAAAAGATACCTGCACACGTATGTTTATCGCAGCATTGTTCACAATAGCAGGATCATGGAACCAACCATGCTGTCCATCAAAAGAGAACTGTATTTAAAAATGTGGTACATATACACAATGGAATATTACGCAGCCATAAAAAAGAACAAAATCATGAATTTCGCAGCAACCTGAATGGAACTGGAGTTTGTAATACTGAGTGATCTCTCACAGAAACAAAGATCTGAGTATCACATGTTCTCACTCATAAGTGGACCTTGAACAACTATTGTAATACTATAAGAAAAGGATTGACAGTGGCGGGAAACTATGGGGGGTGGGCAAGGAGGGGAAGGAAGGTGGGATTAACGGTAGTTGATATCTGTCCAGGGACGGAGGGGCACACATCATCAACAAGGGTACCTGCACAATGCATATTTGTATACCTAACCCTTAACGGTACCCCACAATTTTAAAATAAAAAATATATTAAAAAAGAAAAAACCAACAAAACCAACCATATTAGGTAAAACTAATATGATACCAATATAACAGAGGTGCCATTCTGTAATTCTTAATGACTCTTAAAAGTAAGGGTCATTTATTTATTGTTTCTGACATAAAATTGTTTAGTAGTAATGTCAGTTTGATCTTTGAAAAAAATCATTAAAAAATAAAAGTCTCTAGTGAATGGGTAAAAGAAAAAAGAGGATTCTTATTTTATAAATATATAGTAAAAGGGTGGATAATTAAGACATCACAGAGATTATAAAGATAATAAAATCACTATGATGTTCACATATATATGTTCATTTATATAAATAAATTTGAAGGTCTAGATGAAACAACTAAATTTTTAAAAATATATAAATGAACAAAATGGGCACAAAAAATAGAGAATTTGAATAAGGTAAGTAGTCAAAAATCACAGCTTTAGATAATTTTACAGAAATTCTATCAAATTCATTGAGGAACAGTTCATTTTAATCTTAAAATATTTTCTAGATATATAAAATTTTCTAGAATATATAATTAAGGTGGCACCATAAATCAGGAGAAAATCATTTGATTAATAAATGTTGGAAAAACAGGCTCACAACACAGAGAAAAATAAAACTAGATCTCTAACTAATCTCACATAAAAGGTAGATTCCAGGGAGATTAAATATGAATTACAAAAGAGCAATCAATACATTTGCCAATAAAATGCATGAAAATCGGGCAGGGAAAGATTTCTCAAACAAATAGCATAAATCAAAAGGCAACCAAATATAAGTTTGTCTACAATAAAATTAAGAAAATCTGTTCAACAAGAATTAGTGTCTCATATAAAGCAAGTATCTTGAACTTACAAATGACAGAATGGAAGACAAATCTGACAATGAATGAATGTCTGGAATATATAAAGAACTACAGAAGAGGCAACATGGGTAGTCCAAAGGTTAGCAGGTAGACAAGGTAGGCACAGACTTGTTAGCGAGCAAGGAACTGCTTACTAAAACATCGCCTCTATTACACATGAAAACAGACTATTTCCAGAACCACCAGAGTCTGTACCCAATCTTGTGTGAAAGGGGAACCTGACTCAAAAGTTGTCACATATACGCTTGAGGAGAAAGCAGGCATCCCCACCTAAGGGAAAGCAACCCTCCTCTAGCTCATCGGAAAACTAGAAAAAATAGAGGAAAATAATCTGAAAGATCAGAAAGGAAACAAAGTCAAAGTTGGGAACTCGGCATATTGAAAAACACACAGAAGATAACTCTTGTCTGATGTGTGAGGCTGCTAAATGGTCATGGTGGGTGAAACCAAAACACTTAATCACAACAGTAACAGCATGAAAAAACTCACCAACCTACCAGTCAGTTCATTATAAGAAACAGCCTGCCTGCCCTAGACTCAGAATATGTGTTGAAATCATTGAATCAAAAAAGGCACTTCAAGCACTTTAAAAGCAGGTAGACCTCTAGCCATTCTAGAACAATGGGTGTGTTGATTATTGAAAAGCCAGTCACCTCCTTTTCACACACACCCTGCCTTCCTCACACGTGGGCAGACATGTTTGGACCAGGCTACCTTCCTGTCTTTGCCGCAGAACATTGGATACTGACAGTTACCTGACTTAAGCTGGGCTAACCAAATTCTCTCTTTGAGAAATTCTAACTAAGAGACATAGAGACTACTAATTATAAGGTGATGGACCTTAGGGAGATGAGTCCATCAATTGTTGCTTGATGATTCTTCATCTCTCAAGAGACCTGGCTGTATTTCTCACAACTGAATTCCATAATATTGCCCTGTGTTCTCACAATTAAACACCCTTTTTCTTAAAATAGTTTGGGCTTTTGTCCTAATATCACCCTGTGCCCTGACTGGAATAATTAGTTTAGTTTAGTTTAGTTTTGTTTTGAGTTGGAGTCTCACTCTGTCGCCCAGACTGGAGTGCTGTGGCACGCTCCCGGCCACCGCAGCCTTAACCTGATGGGCTCTGGTCATCCTTATGCCTCGGCCTTCCAAATAGCCAGAACTACAGGTGTGTGCTACCACACCCGGCTAATTTTTGATTTACTGTAGAGACGAGGTCTTGCCAAGTTTCCCGGGCGGGCCTTGAACCCGTGGGCTCAGGCAATTCACTCACCTCGGCCTCCCAAAGTGCTGGGATTACAGACTGAGCCACTGAGCCTGGCCAACTAGTTTCTTAGATCATATATCTAAGCCCTGAACAAAATGGACCAGACATACTCTTCTTACTCCCATGGGAATGCATTGCAGTGTCAAAAATATGTGCCCTGTCACAAAGAAGTTTTAGGTAAAAAGCTGCAGATCATAAAAGCCCAGACAGTTTTCATTTCTTCTTCCAAATGAAGATAGCAGCTTTTCCAAAAAAGACAGATAAAAGGAGGATTCCATCTGAGGATATCAGTGAGAAACAGAATTTGGTTTTCTGAATCTTATTACAATAGGACATTGAATACTTGCTGAGGGCCTGCCTGTCCATCCTAACAGCTGAGAAGATTTTATTGGGCAGAAAAACTACCGGTAAAATAAAGAAATATTTGAACTGAAAGAAGACAGGGGATAACAGTTGCCAGATAACCTTTAAAACCTTCTCTGGAGGAACCCAACATGACAGATAAAATAGAACAATTGGAGAAGAATAGCATATATTTCATGGGAAATTATCTGGGAAGAAAGTAAAAAATAATTATTATATCTTACAACTATTATGTGACAGAACACAGTATGAGAATAACAAGGTGAATCAGAAATTTAATAACAAATAGGAAAAATACTGTCACGTGGATATTAGAGTTGGAGAGACAGCAGCAATAGGAATATGTGATGCTTATTTTTTTAAGAAAAAAAGAATCAAGCTGGACACAGTGGCTTGTACCTGTAATCCCAGCACTTTGGGAAGCGTAGACTAGAGGACTGTCTGAGCTCAGATGTTCAAAACCAGCCTGGACAACTTGACAAGACCTCATCTCCACAATAAATAAATAAAATTAGCTGGTTCCAGCTACTTGGAAGACTGAGGCAGGAGGATCGCCTGAGCCTAGCAGTTTGAGGCTGTGGTGGCCATGAGCAGTGTGCTACTGCACTCCAGCCTGGGGGACAGAGTGAGACTCCAACTCAAACAACAACAAAAAAGACTCAACTCGAAGAGATGAAGACCAGAATTGTATCTTGCTTATGTGTAGAGAAATCATGGATTTCCTGTCCAACCCAGAAGTGGACACAGCAAGGATGGGGAAAGATTCTTAATTTTGACAGGCAAGGAGAATGGACAAATAAAAAAAAATTCCTCTCCACAATAAACTGGCATCCCCCAAGGCTATACCTTCAAGATAAGGATGAATTGGAAGCTCTGTAAGCAGGTGAAGCACATCATGAAGAAAAATGCACAGTGGAAACTCCTGTCTCTGATCGTGGTTGATCAGGTAATTCAGGTTAGCTTCCTCTCAGAAAACAGCTAAAAGCTTTGATAAAGTGTTCAAATCATCTTGTTAAGAGAAAAAAGGTGAAAAGAAAGAAAAGCCCCAGATTGAAAAACAACGAGAAAATAATGACCAAGAAAGGCAAGGGCTCTCAGACCTCCTTCACACTGACAGTATCTGCCAATGTGAATCTTAATTTTGACAGGCAAGGAAAACACACAAGTAACAAAAAAATTCCTCCCCACAATAAATTGGCATCCCCCAAGGCTCTACCCTCAAGATAAGGATGAATTTGAAAGAAATTGCTCTTATGGAATGACAGTCCACTTCACTCCCTAGGTTATACTAGAGAACGTCAACTCTTGAGCTTGGTTTATGTTTTCCAGAAGTACTTCTGCTTCCAAGTGCCTGACAAAAGCAAACTATGTTATACAGGAGGAGAACTGAAACAAGAGAGATGTGCAAAGACAGAAGATACTGAAATGGCTATATTCAGATTATAAAACAACTTTGCTGACTATGTTTAAACACATTGAAAAGTTGAAGATATCTAAAAAAAAAACCAACTATACAAAGTGTAATAAAATGGTAAAAGAACTGAATATAATTTCTACAATGAAACAATATAATATTTGAGAGACAGTTGATAAAACAGTTTTATTGGAGATTAGGCAGAAATAGAGGATTCATGGAATGGAAGAAGAGTGAGAAAAATTTTCCAGAGTTCACACATAGACAGAAGAAACAGGGGAACATGGTCTAATCAAAAATAAAATAAATAGGTTGATTCTAAATATATGGAGATATATGACTTACCTGATAAATAATTCAAAATAACTGTCATAAATATGCTTAATAAGCTTAGGAAAATTATGCATAAGCAAAACAAAAATATTAAAATTAAAAAAACAAATTTGGAGCTGAAGAATACAATATTTGAGTTGAAAATTTTACTACAGGGATTCAACAGCAAACTTGATTAAATATAATTAAAAATTAGTGAATTCAAAGGCATATCATTTGAAATTTTCCAGTTATAGGAACAAAAAGAGTGAAGAAAACCTAGAGAACTTATGAAATACTATCAAGTGGACCAGTATATGCATTATGAGAGTTCCAGAAGAAGAGAAATAGAAAGAGTAGAAAGTTTATTTGAAGACATAAAGGCCCAAAATTCCTGAATATGAGGAAGGAAATGGACATCCAGATTCAAGAAGCCCAAAGGACTGCAAGTAGAATAAAGCCCAAAAGATATTCCAAAATGAAGAGGCAAAGTGTATTACTACAAAAAAATCAACAAAACACAAAGGAAGATAATGGGAGAATGGGTGGGTGGGTGGGGGGCACTACAAGATAGAAGACAACAACATGGCCATAATACGTTTTCTCTTTTAATAATTACTGCAAATATAAAATGGATTAAACTCCCAGTCTAAACACATTGACTGAATGGACAAAAAATAAGAGCCAACAATATGCTCCTTTTGGGGCAAAATTTTATTCATTTCAATAGCTTTAGGGGCACAAACAGTTTTTGCTTACCTGGGCACAATGTACAGTGGCAAAGAAGTCTGGGCTTTAAGTGTATCTACCACTACCACCAGCACAAATTGTACTGACAGGTGATTTTTCATCCTCCACCCTTTCTCATTCTCCCCCGAGTTTCCAATGTCCATTGTACCATTCTATATGACTATGCAGATCTTTAGTTTAGCTCTCACTTATACATGAGAACATGTGGTGTTTGGTTTTCTGCTACTGTGTTAGTTAAATTAGGATGATGGTCACCAATTCCACCCAAATTGCTGCAGAAGACATTATTTCATTATTTTTTATGGCTGAATAGTATTCCACGGTGTGTGTGTGTGTGTGTCTGTGTATGTGAGAGACATTTTCATTATCCATTGATCAGATATTGGGCATTTAGATTGATTTCACATCTTTGCAATTGTGAACTGTGCTATGATAAATATACGAGTGCAAGTGTCTTTTTTTGTATAACACGCTCTTTTCCTTTGGGTAGATAGTTGGTAGTGGGATTGCTAGATCAAATGGTAGATCTACTCTTAGTTCTTTGAGAAATCTCCATACCAATTTCCACAGAGGTTGTAGTCCCACCAACAGTATATAAGTGCTCCCTTTTCTCTGCAACCATGCAAGCGCGTATTCCTTATGTTTTTAACTCACGGCCATTCTGACTAGTGTAAAGTGGTATCTCATTGCAGTTTTAATTTGTATTCCCCTGATGATTAGGGGTGTTGAGTACTTTTTCACATGTTTGTTGACCATTGTATATCTTCCTTTGAGAGATGTCTGTTCATGTCATTTGCCCACTTTTTAATATCTTTGCTTTTTTCTTGCTGATTTGAGTTCTTTGTAGGTTCTGGATATTAGTCCTTTGTCAGATATACAGTTTGCAAATATCTTTTTCCATTCTATAGGTTTCCTGTTTGCTCTGTTGATTATTTCTTTTACAATGCAGAAGCTTTTAGTTTAATTAAGTCCCACTTATTTATTTTTATTTTTGCTGCATTTGCTTTTGGGGTCTTAGTCAAAAATTCTTTGCCTAGGCCAATGTTCAAAAGAGTTTTTCCTAGGGTTTCTTCTAGGATTTTTATGGTTTCAGCTCTGACATTTAAGTCTCTAATCCATTTTGAGTTAATTTTTTATATGGTGAGAGATAGGGATTAAGTTTCATTTTTCTGCATGTAGCTATCCAATTTACTCAGCACCATTTGTTGAATAAGGTGTCCTTTCCCCAGTGTATGTTTTTGTTTGATTTGTTGAAGATCAGTTGGTTGTAGGTACACATTTTTTTAAAATTTCTGGATTCTATATTTGAGATCCAATTATATGCTTTCTAGAAGAGATTGTCTTTAGATTTAAATACATATGTAAGCTGAAAATGAAGAGACAGAAAAATATATTTCATGTAAATTGTAACCAAAGGAGAGCAGAGATAGCCATGCCTATATCAAACAAAACAGACTTTATGTTAAAACTGTCACAAGAGAAAAAAAGTGACATTTTATAATAATAAAAGTATCAATTCACCAGAAAATTATAACAATTATAAAGATCCATGCACCCAAATATATAAAGCAAATGTTGACAGACCTGAAGGAAGAAATAGACAGCAACATCATAATCACAGAATATTTTAATGCCCCACTTTAAAAAATGGCTACAACATTCAAACAGAATATCAGTAAGGAAAAAAAGGATGTGAACAACTGTGCAGATCAGATGGACATAAAAGTCTCATGTAGAATACCATACCCAACAGGAGCAGAATACACATTCTTCTCAAATGCACACAGGATATTCTGCAAAGTAGATTACATATTAAGTCACAAGACAAGTCTTAACAATTTAAAATTAAGAAGACTGAAATAATATCAAGTTTTTTTTTCTGATCACAATAGAATAAGTCAAAATCAGTAAGAGAATTAAAGCTGGAAAATTTTTTAAAATGTGGAAAATTAAGCAACGCACTCTTGAGCAAACACTGAGTCAAAGAAAAATCAAAAGGGAAATTACAAAATATCTTTAGATAAACAAAATAAAAACAACATATTAAAACTTATGGGATTCAACAAAAGTAAAAATAAGCAAAAAGTTAACAGCATCAGGTGCCCACATTAAAAAGAAAAAATCTAAAAGAAGTAAAATTGTCCCAGTTGGCAGAGGATGTGACACTATACATAGAAAACTCAAAGGTTCCTGGAAACAACTGTTAGAACTAATAACCAATTTACTAAGGTTATGGGATATAAAATCAACAGATAAAAATTATTGTGTTTCTATACATTAACAATGAACTCACTGACAAAGAAATTAGGAAAAAATCTCAGTTATAACAACACACACACACACACACACACACACACACACACAAACAAACTTAGGAATAAACTTGACTAAAGAGGAGAAAGATTCATACACTAAAATCTACAAAGCATTGATACAAGATATTTAAAAATATGCACACAAACGAAAAGAAATTCTTTTTTTCATGAATTGGAAGACAATATTATTAAAATTTCTATGCTACCCAACGTTATTGACAGAGTCAATGCAATTCTTAGCAAAACCTCAATGGAATTTCTTGGCATAAATAGAAAAAGCAATTATAAAATTCATATGGAACCACAAAAAACTCTGAATAGAAAAAAGAACAAAGCAGGAGGCTTTACACTTCCTGATTTCAAAGGGTATTACGAAGCTAAAGTAATTTAAACAGTATAGTCCTGGCATAAATATGTATAGACCAATGGAACAGAAAAGAGAGCCCAGATATAAATCCACACATATATGATCAAGTAAATTTCAACAAGTGTGCAAGAATACACAATGGGAAAAGGGTTTTGGAAACACTGAGTATCCACATGCAAAAGACTGAAACTGGATTTCTAGCTTATAGTAGACACAAAAAACCAGCTCAAAATGGACTAAAGACTTAAACTTAAGTACTAAAACTGTAAATCTACTAGAAGAAAACATAGGGGGAAAACTCCACAACACGGATCTAAGCAATAATGTTGCTTTGATATTAACACAAAAGCAAAATATCTGCAAATGGGGTTACATCAAACTGAAAAGCTTTTGCACAGCAAAGGAAACAGTCAACACAATGTAGAAACAACCTATGAAGTGGGAGAAAATAATTGCAAACCATACATCTGGTAAGGGGTTAATATCCAATGTATATATGGAGTTCAAACAGCTCAATAGCAAGAAAACAATCTGATTTTAAATGGACAAAGGACCTGAATAGACATCTCTCAAAAGAAGACACATGACTGGCCAACAGGTACATGAAAAATGATAAACATCACTAATCATCAGTGAAATATCACCTTGCAGCTGCTAGAGTGATTGTTATTAAAAAGACAACCACTGTTGGCAAGGATACAAAGGGAAACTTTGCATACTGCTGTTGGGAATGTACATTAAAACAGCCAATATGAAAAGCAGTATGGATGTTCCTAGTTAAATCAGAACTAGAACTACCCTCTGATTCAGCAATCTCACTAGTGGGTAACATCCAAAGAGAAGAGAGCCAGTATGTCAAAGAGATGTCTGCACTCCCATGTTCAGTGAAGCATTATTCAACACGGCCAAGATATGGAATCAGCCTTGGCATTTACCAGTGGATGAACAGGTAACGCAAATGTGGTACATACACACAATGGAATACTATTCAGCCTTAAAAAAAAAGGAAATTCTGTTATTTGCAACAACATGGATGACCCTGGAGGACATTATGTTAAGAGACCTAAGCCAGGCAAACACCACATTATTTCACTTATATGTGAAGTCCAAAAAAGTTGATATTACAGAGGGTAAAATGGTGGTGGGTAGGGAAAGGAACAGAGAGCCAAAGGATGAAAATGTCAGCTGGACAGAGGAACACTTTCAAGAGCTCCATTGTACAACATGGTGACTACAGTACATAACAATATATTGTGTTTCAATATATGAAAATACACGTATCTCAAAACATAAAATTGCTAATAGATTGCAAGTGTCCTTGCCACAAAAAAGTGAGGAAATACATATGCTAATTAGTTCAATTTCATCATTCTATTATATACACATCTTTTTTTTTTTTTTAATTGGCATCTCACTGCCACCCAGGCTGGAGTGCAGTAGCAAGTTCACGGCTACCTCAGCCTCCTCTACCTTCCACCTCAGCTTTCCAAGTAGCTGGAACCACAGGCATGCACCACCATGTCCAGCTTTTTTTTTTTTTATTGTAGAGACGAGGTCTTGCCATGTTGTTCAGGCTGATCTTGAAGCCCTGAGCTCAAGTAATCCTCTCGCCTCTGCCTCCCAAAGTGCTGAGATTACAGGCATGAACCACTGTGCCCAGCAACATATTTCAAAACACCATGTTGTATATCACTAATATATATAATTTTTGTCAATTAAATACATCAAAATTTTAAATAAAAACTGAAATCAGAATTTCAAAAAGATACTGGCAGCCTCATGTTAACTGTATTCGCAATACCAAAGATGAGGAAACAATCTAGATGCCCATCAGCAGATGAATGGTTGGAGACGTGCAATTATTATTAATACAGAGGAATCATATACAGTTTTGAAAAGGAAAAAAATGCTGCAATACACTGCAGCGCAGATGAAGCTGGCAAGATTTCTGCTAAGTGAAATAAGTCGGTGAAAGGACAATTGTACATGTGATTGCACGTCTATGAAGCATTCAAGTACTGGAGTACCAGTGGTTGCTGAGGTTGGGGGCACGGGAATGGGGCGTTGCTAATCAAGAGGCGGGGGGCTTTGGTTACAAGTGAGTCGGTTCTCTAGACCTGCTGAACCCCTGGTGCCTGCCATTGGTGACACTGTATCGTGCACTCAGAACGTATCAAGAGGGTAGGGGTTCTCACCTCGATCAAGTTTTTCTTCAGTTGGAATGCTAACTCGTCATTCCAATTCCAAGGATGTACTCACTAGGAGGTCCCAACCTTTGGGGCATCAGAGACCAGTTTCATGGGAGACAGGTTTTACACAGACCGGGGAGGGGGTGAGCATGTGCCATCAAAGCACATGCTTGTGTGAGTCTATATTTGAGCCCTCCCCAGCAACGCAGCCTTAGCTCTGCCTCAGGTCAATGGTGATGCGCGCTGGGGAGTAGCTGTCAACACAGATGAGGCTTCGCCCCTGGCCGCCACTCACCTGCAGCTGTGCAGCACCAGTCCTGGCCTGGGGGTTGGGAACCCCTGTTAATTGGTTTAGACTTATAATGTTAGAAATCTTACTAAATTGGTATATAGCGTGGAAATATTTAGGGAAATTTAGAATCACTTTATTCATAAATTAAATTGTGAGATTTCCTTTGGGAGGCTGAGGTGAGTGGATTGCCTGAGCCCGCGGGTTCGAGACCTGCCTGGGCAACTTGGCGAGACCTCATCGCTACAATAAGTCAAAAAATCAGCCGGGTGTGGTAGCGCACGTCTGTAGTTCCAGCTACTTGGAAGGCTGAGGATCACCGGAGCCCAGCAGGTCAAGGCTGCGACGGCCGGGAGCGGCCACTGCACTCCAGTCTGGGACAGAGTGAGACTCCAACTCAAAAAAATAAATAAATAAATAAATTATGAGACTTATCAGAACTATTTAGGTACTTAATAGATTTCCTTAGATGAGTCACACAAGAGAAAGAAATCAAATATATTTACTTCATATGTTCAGTTTTAAGCGTTGAGGCTATTCAGGTTATAAGTGGAACCACACATTATACAAATCCCCCTAAACTTGGGTAGACTTAGGAATAGAATAATGAGATTTTTAAGCTGAAGGTAAATGCACAACAATAAACTGGACTTTTGAATTTATGACATTAACAAGTTGAATATTAGTTTTAAAACCCAGTGCACTTCTTAATAGTATTTTCGATGCATAAGCATGGTTCACAAGGGCACTACAAACCTTACAATATTGCCGTAGGGGGAAAAGTCCAATCAAAGTTAATAATTGAAACCTGGTAGGCTCAAAATGGCTCTTCTGGGGAAGCATAAAATGTTATCTCGACTTTTTAAGAGTTTATTTCCAGTTTCTAGTAGTTTAAGCAAAAATAAAAGTTAACAATTTCACATTAGTATTTTTGTGAGAAAATACAACCAGTCAGAAAAGAAAAAAAGAAGACCTGGGCAGGTTCCTAGGCCCACAGCAGTGACTCTCTCATCCTGAGGGACTACAGCATGATTACTCATCCAAATGGCAGCAAAGATTTTATAAATATACAAATACACACACACACACACACACACACACACACACAGAGAACAGACCCCTATACAAATACACACACACACACACACACACACACACACAGAACAGACCCCAGACATCTTGCCATCACCAATAGAATTCAGCTCAACGTTTATGCTGTTACTCTGACAAATTGGCAAGACTATCTTTTAAGATAAAAAGTAATTGCTGTTAACTAACTGAGTTTCCCCCAATGTAATCATTTTTAATACCGTGTTTGCTGATAAGGCCCCATCACCAGCTTTGAAGAGGAAAGTCTCTATTAATGTAATTTGTATTTGAACAGACCCTAACATATCGTTACTGATAGAAAGAATGCAAAATATTTTACAGGTTGATGACACTGTTTAGAATGAATATAATAAACCAGAAAGAATGTTTTGTCAATTTTCAAGGCCACGAGTTTTAGAGATGTGTTTTTGGACACAGTCCTTGATCCCTAAGTTTACTTGCCCTTTGACGACTTCCACTTTGGAGAAGTGGAAGAGATGGTGAGAATCAGCATGTGCTGAGGGCTGACTGTGTGCCACTCCTCAGGCATATGCCACCTCGTCTCATATTCAGGACAGCCTCCTAGTGGGTCCTCCATCTCCATGCAGTTCTGGAAAGGGCAAGCCCCCCAAGTCCTGAGCAGCGGTGCCAGGATGGCAGGTCCATCCCGCTGCCCATGCCTGCATCCTGTGTTTCAGTGTGGGCTGAGGACCCCCTTTGCTCATCAACCATGCAGGTGCCTCGATGCTGCTCCAGGTCTCTGGGGTCAGAACATCCAGGGACGGGGACAGAAATCTAGATTTTGAGAACTGGTTTGAGAAGCGACAGGCCCACACCTGCCACTACTCCCCATGCTTTTCCCTGAACTTAAGCATTGGACATAGTTAGGGGAAGCCATTCATCTCGAGGACATACTGTTTGTGAAAGCAGTGTGGTTTTCCTGCTAGGAGAGAATTCAGATATTAGGAATTTGGGTCCTGTTTTGAGAAAACCGCTATTTCAAAGAGGACATTGCACCTGTCAACAAAACATCACAGGACCTTTTTTTTTTTTTTTTTACCAGATCAGTACCACAGATGGCTCTAACATTTGCTTGAGTATGTAGTAGCAATTTCTTCAGAAAGTGTGGCATATCCATGGCACTCCAGAAGCTTCTAGAGACGTGTTGGCTTGGCCACTCTCCGGCAATCCACCTATGTGACCTCACAATGTACAGAGACCATTTCTGAGTTTGGGTCTAAGAGATGAGAGAACCAAGGTCAAAACGAGTTTGAGTTTCTGGATGTGACAGTGTCTGCTAGGTTCACTGCACACGGTTCCATCGCAGGCACACTGGAAGATCTCTCAGCTCCCTGGCGAACAGTAGGGCCGTGTGCTTCTTTGGCCGATGGGCTGAGAGCAGAGCACAGAAGTGGCAAGTGTTACTTTCCATTCGCACCAGTGAGAGGTGCACCAGCCCGCTGCTCGTGTCTGCTGCGGCGACTTGGGAAGCCACAACACATAAGGTGGTGGAGACCTGACGCCCTGGCCCCTCACCTGCCCTGAATCACTCATGTTGGATGTGCCAGGAGTGAGACTCTGTGTGTCAAATCCAAATGTTGCAAGCTAGCTTATTACGACAATGCAGCCTGGTTATTTTGAAACAGTTCACACCAGAATGGAGTGACAAGAGGGTCTGATAGACGGTCTCATTCTGTCCCTGTCAGTTCACCTTTCAGAATCACCTTCTGCAAAATAATGACCTTGACCTGCATTCAATTCAACAAGGGTTGATGGAATGATTGGAATTTCTGCCATTTGTAGCATGCCAGGCACTATGCTAGGGTATTGGACAATCCCAAGAATTTCTCCCAGGCCTCTAATCCCACCCCAGGAAACGTTGTCAGCTGGTCCCTCAGAGTGTGTGATAGGATGATCTTGGGAACGTGTATTTACAGTCTCTTGGGACTTGCATGTGGGCTAACACCACACTCTAGAACATTCTGTAGGAACATTGGACATCTCACCTATGGCTCCTAGCCATTGTAGTCGCAGTTAAAAATGGGACACAGAGGCAGGTTTGGTGGCTCAGCCTGTAATCCCGCGCTTTGGGAGGTTGAGGTGAGTGGATTGCCTGAGCCCGAGGGTTCAAGACCCGCCTGGGCAACTTGGCGAGACCTCATCTCTATAATAAATCAAAAATTAGCCGGGCGTGGTAGCGCACACCTGTAGTTCCAGCTACTTGGAAGGCTGAGGCGGAAGGATAGCCGGAGCTCAGCAGGCTGAGGCTGCGGTGGCCGAGAGCGGCCACTGCACTCCAGTCTGGGTGACAGAGTGAGACTCCAACTCAAAAAAAAAAAATGGGACACAGAGGTACTATCTTGACATTCCCTTTATAACACTAACATATGTGCATGGATTTCACAAACTTCCTATTTGTAGGCAGGTTGGTGTAATGAAAAGAACAGCTTCTAGTATTGAACGGTATTTGATTCCAATTTATCTCTGCCATTAGTAACTGCATAACACATTTCTCATCTATTAAATGAAGATAATGTCTAATTTCACAGCATCTTGAGAACTAAGTCATGTGTGAATACATTGATTGGCATTACTGACTCATGCAAGGAATCAACACGCCAACTTCCTTTTCTCTCACAAGTTTCTGACACACGGATGCAGTCCTTGCCAGTCTCCTGATGACACCAAGTCGGGAACTGAGTGACAGTGACCAGTTTTCACTCCAATCTCACTCTTGCCACGTTGGCTTGTTCCACAGATGCTTCAGATAAGCATTCTTCACTGGTTATTCTTTGTAAAACTTAATGGAAAAGGTTAAAGACACATTACTAAATCCACTCAGATGCTTCCCTGGTGACTTTAGATATGCATCGTGGATCCTGAATGAGCCCAACTGTGTTCAGGATTTTGATTAGTTAGTAAATGCACAGTAATTTGAAAATCGGTTACGAATCAATTTACAGCTCTGGGAATGGCAGTTGATGACTATTCTTATCAAGATTGGTTTGCAGAGAACATGGCTGACTATTTGCCAAGTTCAAAACACTGTCATTAAAATTTATAAATTACTTTTGCACTCAGGATGCTGTCTTTGCATTTGTAATAGCCTTAATACAACAAAGTAAATGAGACATTGGTCTCCTAGGCTTAGTTATTTATACTATGCATGCATCCGTAAGTTTACAGATTTACAAGGAAACATATTGGGACTGTGGAGCATGTCATTTGCTTCCCCCCATAAGGAAGAGCTGGCTGCACAGGTATGTGGTTAGCTGACTACTAACAGCTGTTCACTTCTTCGTGTACCTGTCATTTTCTGAACTCAGCACATACGCTTCTCAGGATGGTACCAGTCAATGGCTAAATGGCATTAAGTTTTTAAAACTGAGATCTAGAAGCTAAAACATGCAAAAGAAGAACAGACAGAGCAAAATCCTTGCAGATTTTCACATCTTTCCAATCTTTACAAACGTCTCACTCATCCTTAATTCAACAGCAGTGTTTATAACTAATCATTACTGTTGCCCCAAAGAATTTAACTTACTTTTCTTAGAAACAACTCTTTTCACATGCACATTTGGCTTCATATACTATTTAGTGAAAGTATATCATTACAAAAGGGAGAGAAACTGGTGTCAAGTGATTTGGGAGCAAGAACTTGCTAAACAGGGGTACTTGTCAAAGTGGTTCTTAAACGTCAATGT
The DNA here is from genome assembly GCA_027257055.1 of Cephalopachus bancanus. NCBI lineage: Eukaryota > Metazoa > Chordata > Mammalia > Primates > Tarsiidae > Cephalopachus > Cephalopachus bancanus. The sequence continues at coordinate 8,212,202 of JAPVLO010000133.1, forward strand.
TTTATGAATCTCCAGGGGTATTAAAATTCAGACTCCTATCCAGCATGTCTGGGGTTGTGTTTCTATCTTGGCAATCATCCAGGTGAGGCCAGTGCCGTCGGTTCTTGAACATCCCTTCGTGCTCCTACCATGGGCATTCAGCTTGCTGTGAGCCTCCACTAGTATGTTTCACAAAGGGAAGCAAGAACATGGTTTCACTGGACACATCCGGAGAGCTTCTTCAACAATCACAGATGAAGTTTTACTTTGGCGCCGTGCTCCCCTAAGCACTTTACACATATCGTTTCATTCAGTCCTCTGAAATATCACATTAAGGACGGTAACATCCTCACTTTATGGATCACAAAAGGAAGGTTGAGCCAGCCAATGTGCTCAGTATCACAAAAATCAGTGAACCACCAGAGACTCAGCTACCAGAGGAAAACAGTTATACTTTGTTTCTAGTCAAGATGTTGAAGATCAACTAAATGGCAGGAAACTTAACCAGGACTATAGCCTAAAAAGATCAGCCCACATTTCTTTCTTTTTTTTTTTTTTTTTTGAGTTGGAGTCTCACTCTGTCACCCAGGCTGGAGTGCTGTGGCATACTCACAGCCACCCAGTGTCGATCTGCTGGGCTCCGGTGATCCTTCCGTGTCAGCCTTCCATGTAACCAGAACTACAAGCACACACTACCACGCCCAGCTAATTTTTGATTTATTGTAGAGACGAGGTCTCGCCAAGTTGGTCTCGATCCCATGGGCTCAGGCAATCGACTAGCCTCAGCATCCCAAAGTGCTGGAATTACAGGCTGAGCCACCGAGCCTGGCCCATTTCACATTTTTATATTACAGTTCAGGGAATCTTTTCCAAAAGAAATGTGGAGCAGATGAGAGATTAAGCAAAGTGTTTAATTTTGGAGATTTCTGGAGATTCCGGAAGAAGTGAGCCAGGCCATCCTTCACTTACTGAAAGCAAAAGTCTTGTCTTTACGAATGGAAATGCTTTTCATGATTGAAATCCGTTCTTACTGATTAATTCGTGATGTTGGTGGGGTTTTGAGCGCTAATGAATCAAGCCTGTACACACAGTAGACTTAGAAGAGATACAGCCCATTCTGGAGTGACAGCAGCAAGATGGAGAAAAAGCCCCTGTGCACCCTCAGCATATGGGACAACCTGGCACTCCCTCCCCCAATGAAGAGACCGCATCCAACCAAGCAAAGCAGCCCCTGCACGCTGTTAGCACACAGAATAGTCCAGTACCAATACTCCCAGAGGGTAGACCACACTGGACCCAGTAGAGCAGTCACACAAACTCATGCAGATTAGGCCAGAGGCACTCGCAGGCATCACTGACATTGAATATAGCAGAAGAAACTGCCTAGAAGTTATACTGCCCACACTGGGAACTAAAGCCAATGCACCTTACTCAGTTGACATCCTAGAACAAAACTGTAAGTGAAAACTGTTCCCTGTTATAGATTTTCTATAAAAACATAAGAAGATATTGTTCCACCAGGTACACATGTATCAATAGAGGGACACAAGAAACATGAAAAAGCAAGGAAACATGACTCTAGCAAAGAAGCACAATAACCTTCTGGTAATTGACCCCAAAGAAATAGAAATGTATGGTTTGTCTAAAGAGGAATTCAAAACAATGAGCTTAAGAAAACTCAGTAAAATACAAGAGACTACAGATAGTTAATTCAACAAAATCTGGAAGAAATTCATTATCTGAATGAGAAATCTAAAGAGATGGATATCACTAAAACAAACTTTTCCACCTGAAGACTTCACTAAATAAGATAAAAATACTTCTGAGAGCTTCAACAACAGACTAAAATAATCAGAAGAAATAATTTTTTGAATATGGAAATAGGTCTTTTGAAATAACTCAAAGAAAAATAAAAGAATGAAAAAAAAGCAAAGAAAGCCTATGAGACCTATGATGATGGGTTTTATCAAATGCTTTTCTGTATCTATTGAGATGATCATACTTGCATTCCAGGTATAAAGCTCACTTGATCATAAAGAAGTATCTTCCTTAGGTGCTGCTAGATGTAGTTTGCTAGCACTTTGTTGAGGATTTTTGTGTCTACAGACATCAGAAATCTCTGCCTGTCATTTTCTTTCTTTGTTGTGTTTTTGCCCAGTTTAGGTATCAGAATAATACTGGCTTTGTAGAATGAGTTAGGAAACCTGAGTCCCTCCTCCTCAACTGTTTGAAATAGTTACAGTAGCATTGGTACCAGCTCTTCTTCGTATGTCTGGTAGAATTCAGCTATGAATCTGTCTGGTCCAGGACTTTTTTTTAGGTTGGTAGAACTTTTATTATGGATTCAATTTCATGGCTTATTATTGGTCTATTCAGGGTTTCAGTTTCTTCCTCTTTCAATCTTGAGGGGTTGGGTGTTTCCAGGAATTTATTAGTTTTTCTTAGATTTTCTAGTTTGTATGCATATAAGGGCTTAAAGTAATCTCTGAGAATCTATTGTATTTCTTTGGGGTTGGTTCTCATGTCATCCTTTTTGTCTTCTGACTGTACTTATTTGGATTCATATTCCCCCTCTCTCTGCCTCTCCCTCTTTGTCTGTCTCCCTCTGTCTATCTCTCTGTTAATCTGGTCAGCAGTTTTGTTTGCAAGAAGATTCTTCATCTCTTTACCTGGAGCCTATGGGTGTCATCAGAAGGGAGACGGGTCTTGTTCTTTATCCAATTGGCCACGCTATGGCCTTTAAGGAGATGTTCAGGCTGTTAACATTCAAGGTTACTATTGACACATGGGGCTTTGTCACAGTGCTGTTAGCTTTGTATTCCTCATTTTTCTGGTTGATTTATTTAGTCTGTAGGTTTTGTGCTTATGTGTGCTTTTGTGTTAGGTGGTATTGTTCTTTCATTTCCATGTTTAGAACTCCCTTAATTGTCTCTTGTAGGGTCAGTCTGGTATGATGAATTCCCATAGCTATTGCTTGTTTGGGAAAGACTTTATTTCTCCTTTGTTTATGAAGCTTAGTTTGGCAGGGTAAAAAATTCTTGGTTGGAGTTTCATTTCTTTAAGAATGTAAAAAGTAAGCCCCCAGTCAACTCTGGCTTCTAAGGTTTCTGTTGAGAGTTTCATGGCTTGTCTGATGGTAGGTGGTCTGGCCCTTCGTTACTGCTGTCTTTAAGACAAAATTTATACGGATGACTCCATAGCTTGTGTCACATGCAAAAACTAGCTCAAAATGGATCCCAGACATAAATATAAAACTGAAGATTGTACATAAAGAACAAAACATAGGAGAAAATCCTTGCGACTTTTGGTCACATATATTTAAATTTTAACACCAAAACAGAATTCATTTAAAAAACTGTTAATTAAACTGCACAAAATTAAAAATTCCTGCACTTTCAAGTTAAGACATTAAAAGACATTGTTATGAGAAAAGTCACAAACTGAAAGAAATCATTTGCAAATTACATAACTGATAAAGGAATTGCATGTAATCTATCAAAAGACCTCTCAAAATTCAATAGTTAGAGAATAAAAACCCAGTTACAAAATGAGTGTGAATGAGTTACAATTACTTCATATGGAAGGGGGAAATGAGTTACAAAATATGTGAACAGGAAGCTCACCTTTAAAGATAAATTGACAATAAGTCCATTGAACGATGCTCAAGGTTATTAGCTATTATTAAGGTATGTTAAATGCAGCTTGTTGTATGTCAAATTTTCCTTAATAAAACTGTTTAAAAAATTAAATGCATGTATATTCCCATGCGCCAAGATGTTAAGAAGTTCAATTTCAGTCATGTGATCAGGGCCCTCCCTTCCCCTAAGGCCGTAGCCCAACCAGGGGCCTGCCATGGCTCCTGACATAGAGGTGGGTCCTGGTCCCCACCATTCTCACTGCCTTGGGTCACAGCAGAAGCCTCTGCATGTCCTGTCCTTCACCTGCTCTTGGGCCCTTGCACTTGGGTTTATCTCAGAGACAACCTACTGGCTGTTCTTTATAAATCAAATTCTCAGATTCAGAGGCCTCCACACACCATGGGGACCTGCAGCTTCCCTCTATAATGCACCTGGCCTTCAAATCCCTATCTGGGGTCCTGCACACAAGCTAGATATAAAGCAATTTCAGTTATGATACACAAAATCTTGAGGAGTCTCCTTGGGAAGAGAAGGTCATACCAAGAATATGGCTGTGGGTCACCTTCTTGGCATGGGGGGAGGATAAGTCTCATGTCGTTTTATTTAGATTTTTTCAGCAGTGAGAAAAAACCACAAAGCCCCTCCTGAAGCTTGTTCTCCTATATAACGTCCATCACATTCTGAAGCTTGTTCTCCTACATCACATCCATCGTCACTGAGGCCTATCCAAGCTAAAACTCAAGTTGTGTCTCTAAGCCCTTTCAGGCCTAATAATTATTGGCAGACGATTTCTCAGTCTAGTAAATGCACACCATTGGTAGGTGATTGAGGCTTCTTTTGGTTTTCATTCTTGACAATAATCAAAGACCTTGTAGTAAGTCAGAGTCACCACTCTCAGAATTAATTATCAATATTCAAACATCAATAAAGGTGGAAGAGATCAATTATATCTGTCCTCTATTGGGGGTTGACATTTTTACAAAATCTTATGATTTGTGCTGCTTTAACTATATTCTCTTTCTCCCAAAAAGGAATGTTAGAAAATGCTACCAATTCAAAACTCGTGGTTATTTGAGATTTTATCTTCATTCTGAAGATGGTCAGTGGATATTTAGGCTATTTGGTAGTTCATGAAGCAAGTCTGCAAGTTTCTTAACATCAGGGATAATATAAAGAGATTCTGTAGCCTGAAATAATCTCAATCAATCTTAACTGCACAAAATTTCATGAGGCACAATTTAGATTGCACAAAAAAATTCATAACATGGAGTTCCCAGTATCTTTAGCCTTCTGAAAATGCATTCAGTGGAGTGGAACATTAATTTTTGGAAGAGAAAAGGCACATCCTTGGCCCTATAATTTTCATCAAACAAATAATTCTGGAGTTTAGCTTAAAGTATCATTTTATCTGGAAGTATAATGGTTGATTTTGTGTCAGCTTGACTGGGCCATTGGTGCCCCGACTTCAGGTCAGACATGATCCTGGGGTTCCCATAAGGCTCTTCTGGATGAAATGAACATTAGTAGGAGACAGAGTTTAACAGACGCCCTTTACAACGTGGGTGGATCTCATCTAGTCAGCTAAAGGTCTGAAGAAAACAGCTGAACCTTTCCCAAGTAAATCAGGATTCCTCCTGCTGGTGCCTTCAGGCAGGATATCAGTGTTGTCCTGCCTCAAGGCTTGAACGGACACACTGGCTCTTCCTGGGTATCGAGCCTGCTTCAGATGGGAACTACACCACCAGGTATCCTGGGCTCCATCCTGCCCTGCAGATCATGGGACATGACAGCCTCCATGATTGTTTAAAACAATGGCTTGTATATGTGTGTGCGCACACACACACACTCACTGGTTTTGTTTCTCAGGGAATCCTAATACAATAAGTTGTATTGGCTTGAATATATCTTCTTGGATCCTACACACAGCCCCGAACACTCCCCATCTGAGGGGACTCAAGTCTCCACGTATGTCCTCCAGGCCAAAGCTCTGCACACAGCCCTGCATACCCCACCTGAGACCCCCAGGCTCCATGTGTGTGTTCCTCCCCATGCTCTCTGTGCCTGCTGCCTGCTGTGCCAGTCACACAGACCTTCCGCCCTCTCCCTGAGCAGCAACCTCCACTAGGCCTCACACACTCCTTCCTCAGCACAACACCGCAGTCCAGATCTCTGTCATGGTCTCCCCACGTCCTCTGTGATGCCCCCACTGTTACCCTTGTTAAAACTGTTGTGACACTGTGACAGAACAAAGTCAAGACTGTTGACTAAGAACATGTCTTTCCCAAATCAAAGGCTCAGCTCAGGGTGAGAAACTACGTAGAAAGCACATGTGAAAATCCCAGCCATCTAAGAGTCTTCTTTGACTTGAGATCAAAACATGATCTTTAAATCAACACAAAAATGCTTCTTAATCAAAAACAAACCGAAAGAATGTTCTACAAAGTACCGCAATCCCAGAGGGATCCTAAGTGTAGGAGAGAATTTAGCTGTAGTTTTGTTGTTGTTGTTTAAAAAAAAAAAAAAAATCCAGTATACTCAGCAATAGTCACAAAGGCCATGCCTGCCAAGAAGAGCATGTCAGGGACATGACCTGTTGTCCTCCATTTGCTTTTAACCAGCTAATACTCCTCTTGTATAAGCCTGACAGAGGTTTGCCCTAATGAGAGTTGTGCAGCTTAGACTTTTTTATGGCCTTTAAAAATCTGTGGATGATAGGAATCGAGTAAATATTTTCAATAATAATAAGAAAAAAATCTATAGAAAGCTGCACCTGTCTTAACAAAGATTACACCAGAGCATTAATAATTGTCTCATCATTAATCACTGTCAAAAGCTAATCTCATTTTGTTAAAGACTAACCCTAAATTAAAACATATATTCACCCCACACCACTTCCACTGCTTTGAGCACCTCTTATTCATCTTCATGCCTGATTTTTTATTATGAAAGATAACTCTGCTTTTGAAGTAAACTGAATGACCAGCTGTTAACTACTTTTCAGTGTGTGAGTAAAGAAAAAGTTATGTAACTAAGTTTCACTGTAACACTCAGATAATTAGAAGTTTTCAAAGGAAATACCATATTGTCCTGCTTTCAAGAGAAACTCCATTTCGCAAGGTGTATAAGTGAGTGTATTGGGTAAAGTGCACCCACAGATCTCTGCAGATTGCATAAACTGAAGAAAATTTGTTCATTAGGACTACAATGTATCTCCCTTTTAAAGTGACACTTTTAAATGCAAGACAATGTATTTGTAGAAATCACCATTTTCCCCCTCAGGGATTACTAATTTATTACACTCTCATATCAACTTAAAATCCTGAATTCTACAAGACACTTTCATATGAAATGTGAAAACTTAAGAAAAGCTTCAACTCAAAAAAGAAATTCTTGGTAACTACTATAGTTTTGGGACATGTATAATTCTATTTACATCCTTAGCTTTTCAATTCTGTTTATCTTAAAATTAGTTTCACAAATTATTATTTGGTTATCATTCAGTATTACTGCAGAATGTACTTGATAAATGTCTGGTGACTCCTGTAATTAGGTATTTTCATGACTCAAATACCCAGTTGCTGTTTTCATGCTAGAGCTTTTTAAGTGACTTTTATTTTTTTGTTGTTTTAAAAAAACCTTTTCCAAAAACATTGAAGATGCCACTTGTATCGTGGAGATGAAAGAAGCAAAGTCAGGGCAGGTGAAGGCCCATCAGATGGCAACGATGATCTAAGGGACAGGCACTCTGCATTGGGGCCTGTCATCCTGACAGGCAGATGCTGGTTCTACTGTCTAGATCTAAGTACCATGGGGATCACAGAAACCAAACCCATGTAAGAGAAAGGAAACAGGCAGATCTTTACTAACTGAGAAATGGGATAGACTGACCAGCTCTTCATTGCCCAGGTGACACACCATGGCACACAGAGACCAGCTCACGCTGAGCATGTTTCCTTCAGAAGCTACGCATGGACAAAAGTCACGGACACAATCTACGTCACAATAAGAATCTAGTGCCACAAGGAGGCCACAATCACAACCTAGTGCCACAACCTCGCAATGACACCAAACTCACATCTTCTTACAGGAAGGTGAAGAGTTTAAGCTTACAGTAAATGAACTGTGGTTTGAGAGGGTGAAGGAAAAGTTCTTTATACACACACGTTCTAGGCGTGCATCACAGCGGCTGTGCACTTCCTCTCTCTCTCTCACACACACACACAAACACACGTTTTAGGCATGCATCACAGCGGGCTGTGCACCTCCTCACATACACACACATTCTAGGCATTTGTCACAGCAGTCTGTGCTGATGACATCTGCAGGGAATGATGGATGCCAAGTCCAGTCGCTTCTTCCCCTCCACACCTGACCATGCCACCCTGTGCCCTCCACGTCAGCACCCCAGGGCTCAGGACACCCCCGGGACACAGGCCTGTTTCCTGAGACTCAGTATTCCATGAGCTGTGGCTGGTACGGGTCATGCACAGTAACTACTGGAGCAACACCCATGTCAGACATCCCCCACTCTCCAGTCAGAAGGAATATGTGCAAACTTCCTTGCTAGATGGCTGGCAAAGGAGCTCACATGACTGGGTTCTCATGTCCCACCGTGAGGAGAAGATCTTGGCTCAGGGCAGAGCTTAGTGAACAGCACGTGGGTACTTAGGACTCGGTACCTGGGTTCAGAGTCCATCACCATTCAACTCATCCTACTCTATATCTTCACACGAAGTGGATACGGAGGAAGTAAACATAGGGCCCTGCACTCGTGCCAGACAACACACCAGTCAAGGTGGTGCTATCCTGAGACAAAAGCTGAACTTGAGAGAACAAAATGTGCATTAAAAACCCCATGTTTTAAAAAGACAGAGTCCCACAGTAACGATTCTGTATGTCCGCAGGCACTGAAAAGGTGTACTTAATGAAACTGCTTCTCACATTGGCTTCAGGATATAAAATAGTTAAAACTAGAACATGATAAAAAAATTGCTTAACAGTTTCATGACATCTGCCTACCAGGAAAAAATATCAAAATGCAGTCTCACATAGGCTGATCACATTAGAGTGTAATATTTATTAAATTTCAACATTAATGATCACTTTGTTATAACTAAATTAACCCTGACATAAACTCTGACATTCAAAATCACAGAGCATATGCTGATTTTTCAACTATTTTACTTATACGTGCTTTAAATTCTCATGCAGTGCTCATAATTAGGAGAACTGTACATTAACCCTCTCACATCATATGCACTAAGAACCAAGTTCAGAGGGTGGAAAATGCCAATGTAAATGCATTCTTCACGGTGCTCTCTACTTATATACTTATGGTACATTCTTCAGTAAAACATGTAATTGTAGTCACATAACCACAGCTATGACAAGGCAATAACATTACTCAGAAAGGGATCACAACCACCGAGGCCAGAAGCTGAAGGGAAGAGCCCAGAGAAATGCAAAGTCACTTGTGAACCACACACACTGTGACATTCTGCACTTTCCAGCTGAAAAACATGCACCAAGTCTTCTCAGGCGACAGCTGTAAGGAGTGTATAAAACATCGGCTTTCACGTCATCTATGGCGAGTGAAGATGGATGCCAGTGAGAAAACCAGCTGTGTCTATTATCTTTTAGGCCTGTCTATATCATCGATAGCTGCTAGGAGTTTCTGTCTTGCTTTCTTATTGATATGGGATCCCAGGCAAACATTCACCAGATTGGTCAGCTGCTTGGTTGAATATTCCTGCTCAAAGAAGAAAGGTACACATTTAGTACAAAGATGTGCATCTGATCAGTGCAACAAAAGAATAGGCAGACATGCAAGTGCAGTGGATGGTTACTGAGTGCTATGAACTGGTAAAAACAGTCGAACTACAGCTGGGACAAGGAAGACAAGCCGTTCACTGAGCTGTGAGAAGAAGGATGCCACAGAGTCCAGGAGAAACAGGAAGCACTCGAGTCTGCCTCAATCAGAGCCGCCAAAGTCATCTGACACACCCATGCTTCTTGCTGCTCTGAAGACCACTCACTTTATGCCTGCTTCTGTGATAGTCTTGGATTGACATACACTGACATTTTACATATCTAGAATGCTACTGAGTATTTTCCTGGTACTCTACAGTTTGTAAACACTCTAGTTAAAACAACAAAAACCGACAACAAACAACACTTCTAAGATACAACAAGCAAATGTCACAAGGATCCAAAAGTCAGTGCTTTTTAAAGCCTCATATTGTAATTGGTAGTTAATAAGTACAGTATCCAAATCTATCTGGCGCCTGAATTTCAGACGATGACTTGCTAAGGTGAGAACAAACAGGAACTCATCAGGAACTCCTGCATATTGATTTGGTCCTGGAAGTAGAACAGAAGGAGTTCAGAAACGGAGACATGCCATCATCTAACAGGAAAAGAAAGCCTGTCTTTACTGCAAGCAACCGCTAGCTAAAGATACTGCAATTTCAAAACAGGAGAAAGAGTTCATTTTAAAAACTCAGCAGGCCAAGCATCATGGCTCATGGCTGTAATGCCAGCACTTTGGGAGGCTGAGGCAGAAGGATAACTTGAGTACAAGAGTTCAAGACCAGCCTTGGTAAAAATTTTTTAAAAATATTAGCCGAGTGTGGTGATGCACTTGTAGTCCCAGCTACTCAGGAAGCTGAGGTAGGATTGCTTGAGCCCAGGAGTTTGAGTCTACAGTGAGTTATGACTACACTCTGCACTCCAGCCTGAGTGATAGAGCAAGGCCTTGTTTCCAAAACAAATAAAAACAAAAATTAAAACAAAACAAAACTATCTCGGCACAACTCAGTGTATCTGACCTTTGGGCACTCCTGTCACCACAGGGCAAACAGCCTCATTTAGCCAGTCAGCACTCAGTGAGGGCCCACCATCGGCAAACACTGGGCTCACCATCGTGGGAGGCTCCTTGAAGACAGGGCAGGTTCCCGCTGCTGCTGGGAGATGCCGCTGAACTACAAATATCAGTTTGTTACAGCTCTTCAAGACACTAAGCTAAAAACAATTCAGTCCACTAGCTTAACAAGGAAACCTTAGAATGGGCATTGCGCTGCATCAGATGTGAGTATTCAGAACTGTGCTCCTTCTGCTCCTTCCCTGAGCCTTGCCCCGTCACTATGGGGACTCCGGCAGCCTGCACCATCTATCTGCAGCTGGGGCATTTGGGTTTTCAGATGCCAGCAGGGCTAACAGTGGTGTTTTCCTTAATCTTGGCTCACTAGCCAAAATCACCGAACAACATAATATGCACATTTCTACTTTGCTTCCAAAGATCTGAAAGTGACCACAGTGGGCACACTGACACACTCAGGCCAGTGTACACGTTCCAGGCTAACATGCATTTTTGTATTTTTACGGTGATGAAACCAGAAAGAGTGAGTCTCAGAAGGTAAATGCAAATAATTCTTTACTTCCTTACCCCAGTGAAACACAATTTTACTTGATGTTCATAGCCTACGTAAATGTGAACCATAGAGTTATTAAAGTAAGAAGGATGTGTGATTTCAACACATGCCATATTTTATTAAATCTGCCTTCACCTAGTACCTATCCTGACTGATGATACAGCAATCATACAGAGAAGTTCCCCACACCGTGTGTGTTTTGGTGAACTGTGAGCTGATCTGTGTCAAACATTCAGCACCTGAGTAACAATGAATAGTATTTTCTCTACTCATCTGTATATCCATGCAAAAGAAACATAATCAAATCTATATTAAAGGTAAGATCTAATGTGAGATGCAAGTGAATCCAGTTACTTAAATAGGAATATCTTTGATCATCGCTAACACATGTCAGCATGTTTAGGATATCACCGTTTCACTGCTGAGGGGTGCACAGAGGTTGACACTATCATATGCTATGGCGTACAAGTCATTTCAGTGTTACCGTATTCAATCTGTCTTGATGCTAATCAACGTCAGCCCTTCCTCCTGACACAGGTGCAGGAAACATACAGCAGATATTCTGACCTCAGCTATATTTCTCGGTACTTACTGTGACAGTTCACAAAGGGCTCAACAAGACTTGATTAGGCAAAGGGCACTGCATGGACACAGTCTGAATATGTATTGGTCTATCAGTGAATAGTAAGAGGCAAATATTTTTTTCTATTTCACTCTCACCGTCTGGAACTGAAGAACACACCAGACAAGAAGGGCACGAAGGAATAGGAGCAGCCAGGGGTGATGGGCTCAACTCACCCTGTGCTCCTTGATCCAGCGTTCCATGTCATTCTCAGTCAGGTAGTAGGCTTTGATGTAGGCTTCCACAAACTCCTTATCAGGAATGGGCCTGATGTCTGTGAGTTTCTCAAGTTTCATTAAGAACTGCTGAAAATCCAGCTGCATCAAGGCACGGCCCTCATTACTGCACTTCTTGACGTTGGCGAATCTGAGACACACAGTGATACAACACACACACACACACACACACACACACACACACACACACACACACACCCCAAGAAATCAGGGAAAAGCGTCAGGCATCGGGGCTTTCTCCAGCCTGTATTTGGACAGAGTCTCTAGGAATGAACAGTTACGGGAGAAGAGAGCACAAGCCTGAGTCAGAAGGCTGGCTTGTGTGCTGTCCTGTCATTTTATCTATCTGGACCTCAATTTTCAAAGCAAAGAGATCTAGTAACTCCAGGGATCTCTCTCTTTTTTTTTTTTTTTTTGCCTTACAGACCACAGTTCCTGCATTCAGTTAACACTGACTGCCTATGCAGAAGTTAATGTCTATAAGAAAGTATTACAGTTAACTTGGCTGCTGAGCTATTTCATCAAACTAAGCTTTGAACACTCCAAAGTAATCTCAGTTTTATAAACTGTTCGATATTATAACTACTCCATGCAAAAAAAAAACACACACAATCATCTCCCTGACCACTCAGCAAGCTGATGGCAAGCAGCACAAGAGCACAGAAAGCATGCGTGCCTCTTCCCTGACAGAAGAATCTGTAGTCCTTGTTCTGACATCCCAGCTACTGCCACACTGTGTGTTTGAGGTGGGTGGATACACTAGCCCTAACAGTACCCTGTATTACTCATCAGCCAGTGTCTCAGTCCTTCCACCAATCACAGAGCATGGAAAATTCAACCACAGTGAATGCGACACTTCCCCTAGGGACATTTGCAAGAAAATTAGGCTTAAATTACTTAGAGTGTTCAACTGTTTTTAATAAAAAGTATTTTACACAGAAACATAACATGTACTATTTACTTTTCTAGTTTAGTGAGCACATTGATTAAAAATGCTTTTTTTTTTTTTGGTTGCTGACATAGCTGTGCATCACTTACAGCACGCTGGTTTCCACACACAGTGCCAAGACCATCGTCAGCTGTCACTGTCATCTCCCCACCTTCTAGAACATTCTTTTATATCACAAATGAGAACTAAGATAAGTGAGACTAATGACAGTGTGCAAATTCAACTGATGTGCAATTCTGGATACAGCATGGCCTCTGAAACAGCTGTCTCCTTCCAGGGAGATGGTAAAAGGGCTCCAATTCTCTCTGCATTCTGGGTATTATGAGCAGAAGGAGCATCACTAAGAAGAAATGACTCCTGGAAGAGCTGCAGCTTAGCATGTCAAGCTTGCACAGCTCGAGCGGGACGGTGATGACAACGGTGACAGGCACAGATGCAGAGCTGGAAGGGCTGACTCCATCGCCAGAAAGCCAGAGGTCAACGCCTTCCCCCTTAAACACCGTGTCAACTCAGGCCAGTTACTTAACCTACTAACCCTTCATTTTCTCATTGATAAAACAGGACCAGCACCACCAAAGAGAGCTTATTTCAGGATTTGGTAACATAACCCTATAACATATGGATCAGTAAATGGCACACAGCACTCAAAAAATGCCAGGTATCAGCATCATCACCCTGTTATTAGGCATTAATAATTATCAGTTTAACTTTCAGGTCACCATTAGGTTCTGATGCCTCACTCATGTACAGGCTGGTTCTACATCACCAGCAAGAAAAGACAGCCAGAGAGAGAGAAACACTGTGGAGTTTCAGGTTTCTTCCCTAACTGCATCCCTAGCCTGTATGCTATCTACCCCTTATCTGTACCCATTATCTCCATCATTAGTGAGACCACACAACATTGTTCATACATTAGAATTTAAGAAGCAAACATGCTTTCATGAAAAACTTACCCTTCCACAACAGTTCTATTAGCCAATCGTATACAATGTTCCCAAAGTATATTAGATACAGGCAAGGGTATCCGAACTCGCTTAGAAACTTCATTCAGCCTCCGGTTAAACTGTTCAAATTCCTAAGAAGACAAAAATCATGGCCATACTTGAATATCATTATAATGCCACAATCCCATCCCACAAAATAGTAAAAAATAAAAAGATTTGGAAAGACTCAGAATCAAACCAAATAAAACAAAAAGAGATAATGCCAGAGATAACTTGGAATTACTGTGAAGGCTTTAAATACACACACACACACACACACACACACACAACACACACACACACACACACACACACACACACACACACACACACACACCCGCACCCCAATATGAATAAGTTACAGCACAGAGTACACTACATCTCATCTTAAATGAAATGTGTCATTAGCTGATTAAATAATGTCAACAATGTCCCAAAGTTCCTACATTTCAAAATTTTCTATGGTTGTCAGTAGGGATGAAAAGACCTGAATAATCTAGTTTGGCATTAAAAATATCTTCAAGCCATGTCTCAAGTTTTTGAAGCAGAATTAACTATGTGTACATTGTAGTTATATTCCTTAGACAGCAATCTGATCAACTATTCTTTCTCCTCCACATTCTTTAAAAGTAAATACATTATTATACAGTTTGAGTATCCCTTATTCAAAGCTTAGGACCCCTGAGATGTTTTTGAACTTTGGATTTTTTCATATTTTGGAATATTGGCATTATAACTTCCAGTTGAGCATCCCAATTCCAAAAATCTGAAATCCAAATTCTGAAATGTTCCAAGGAGCAATTCCTCTAAGGACCACATCAGTGCTCAAGAAGTTCTAGGTTTTGGAACATTTCAAATATTGGTATGCTCTGCCTGCATACCAAATAATTTGAAAGTCATGTTCAGTTGCAAATTTTTCAGTGCAAAGGAAAAAATAAAACATAAAATAGTTTCTACTACCTACAGAAATATTGGACATTTTATTGTCTATTAACTTTTATGACATGATTGTGCTAAAACTATAAACTAAATGTAACTAATTTAGACAACACCATAATCAGATGAAAGCAGCAGACGACTCATCCTTCAATAAATGAGCTTTTGGTATCTTTGGATGAAGATCATCCAAACACATCCACTTACCAAAGGAGATGCTGTCGATCTGTACCCGGCAATGTATTCCAAATAAACTTAAAAAGGGATAGCATAATGTTTTTCTTTAGTTTCCCGAGTAGAGAAGTGATATATGTTTAGCAAGACTGACACGTCTCTGCCAGTACCACACAGGAGAGTCTTACATGATCACCAGCCACACTGCCGTATAATGATAGCTGAGTTGTGCCTTGATCTTGGCTCTTGCTAAAACACAAGTTTTCTTGTGAATTTATTTTAACAGCCCCTTGCTTTTAATTGCCAAACAGAGGTGGACTGTCAACTCACTCAGTTTACCTCTGAAAATCAGGGTTAAACAATAACTGTCTTCATCTCTGGCCCAGGTCACAGATCTAGCAGACAGGAGTTATTTGTTGCTGCATGTATTAATTTACACATTCACTGGAACAAACTGCTTTGGACTTCAAGGGTCAAATTCAACATTTTTCATTAATATTTTATTTAAGGCCAGGCTCAGTGGCTCAGCCTATAATTCCAGCACTTTGGGAGGCGAGTGGATTGCCTGAGCCTGCGGGTTCAAGACCAGCCCGAGCAACTTGGGGAGACTTCATTTCTACAATAAATAAAAAATTATTCGGGTGTGGTAGCACGCCTATAGTTCCGGCTACTTGGAAGGCTGGAGGAGCCCAGCAGGTCAATGCTAGGGTGGCTGTGAGTGTGCCACTGGACTCTAGCCTGGGCGACAGAGTGAGACTCAACTCAAAAACACCCCAAAAAACAAACAAAATTTTAATTAAAAGTTAAAGCTATAAGCTGACCACAAAATGACATTCTACTGACTGCTAACGCCAATGTTCAGAAACGCTTGTTGTAAAATCAATAATAAAACCATTTCATTTTACTGACAACTCTTTTGGGGCAGCATAAGCAGACTGCTTTCACCTAACGCTTAGACACAGAAAAATAACAGGAAGAACAAAAGCTTTCACAGATAATTAACTGGTATGCTTAAAGAAGACCTTAAGGACATAAAAGCTGGGTTCAGGTTAAGAATCTGATTGACATTCGCTCTTATGATATTCATGTTTCTTGGAATTAAGAATGGCAGAAACAAGCAGCCTCTTCTAACCTGTAGGCCGGCTGAGTACAGAGGCCCTTCTTCCTGGCACCCTGATGAGCATGCTCTGAATGTCTGCATCCCTCCAAGTACATGTGTTGATATTCTAACTCCCAGGACGATGGTACTGGGAGGTGGGGCCTTTGGGAGGTGATTATACCATGAGGCTGGAACCCTCACGACTAAGATTGGTGCCCTTGTAAGAGACAAGAGATCAACTTTGCCTCTTTCAACAGGTAGGGATGCAGCAAGAAGGTGGCACCTATGAGAACTTGGCCCTCACCAGACAACGAGTTTGCCTGAGCCTTGATCCTGGAGAAATAACTTGTGTACAAGCCACCCCCCTCTACGGTATTTTGTTACAGCAGCCTGAATGGACTAAGACAGCATATCATGAAAAACAGAATCAACTTTTCAAAAACAGAATTAAAAAAAAAAAAAAAAAAGAAGGGTCTTATTATTTGTAAGTTTGACTGATCTCTTACATTCCAAATGAAAATGTGCCGTTAAAAGCTCCTACGTGCTCTGGACAGCAAGGTTCTTCCTTCAATGATCTCTGAATTTGAGTAGCAAATGCAGAGTGCCCTTGTGATCATCCCCTGATACCTCATGGAGACTCCCAGTCCCTGCCAACAGATATGGACATCCTCCGTTACTGCAGTCTGGAGTCAGCCTCACTGTCTTCCACCCAGGCCTCTGGAAGGCTCCGTATGTAGCGTGGGGGTCACCAGAGGAGCCTGCCACTGTTTCTCTCCTATGGCCTGTGACGCACTCTTCTCAGCTGGCTTACTTTCCTCCCCAGTACTGCTCATCACTTGACGTGACACCTCTGTGGATCAGTCGCCCACTACCCTGCACTGGCAAGCAAATTCCTGAGGACACTAAAGCTTCTGAATTCACTCTCACCAGCATGTGACCCGTGTCAGGTGATCCAACTATCTAATCATGCATAAATGAAAAGAACTACAACTCCTTCTGGGAAACTTATACATGCAGGTCACTGGCTGCAAAGAGCAGTTTGCATGACACACTGCAAAAATGATGCGATTTTTAGGAACATCAACTTGGAAGAATCAGGGACATGGCCCCGTCTCATGATATACACACTAAGTGACAAAAATAACTTCTAATGAAAGGAAATGCCTTCCTGTCATGAGAGACTGCTACTGAGATGGCACAATATGAACGTAAGCCACAGCATACAATCATCAAACTCTAACTCTAAATGGGAAACTGGTGAATTAAACCAAAAGATCTACACAGTATCTCAGCTCTGACAAAAAACAATGTTCAGAAAGTAAGTCTGGTCACTTTGGGGACATTAGCACCACAAGGCTACAGTACTCTTGCAGTGAGAGCCTGGTGACGGCGAGACATCCCTGGCAAAACACCTGCCTTCAGCAGTGCGTCCACGTAGACATTGTGCTGCGACATGATCTCCCTCACGTCCCACTTGACATTGGCCATCAGCAGCAGCATCTGTTCGTAATCAATGGCCTTCCCAGCAACAATCCAGTATATTGGCTTGCGCAGTTCACTGGCAGTTGAGACTGTCTGAAATGAATTCAGCAGAAATGAAAACAATTATGTTCTAAAAGCATCACAAACACAGAGAATATTTTGCCCTGTTCCTAGTATGCATCACATGTGAAAACTAAACACTATCAATTTGAGATTTAAATTATGAAAATTCTTCAAAATACGTGAAGGAGGGCAAAGGCCTCACACCAAACATGATGCTGAGACATTCAATAAACTTGGAGCCACTGGTACTGCCACCACAAGGACATGAGTGCTCAGGAAGACTGGCGGGGACGTCAGTAAACTCGGAGCCACTGGCGCTGTCACCATAAGGACATGACCACTCCACCTGGGACAGTCCCCTCGGCCCACTGCCCAGGGGGGCTCTTTCTAGAACACACCTGACACAGTGTGGTACCCTCAGCACACGACCTGCCCTGGCCCAGTCCAGCACCTTCTCAGCTTCAGCCCTCACTGCTGAGACAGGCAAGACCTCCAGGCTGCTCCCAGGTGCTGTGCCCTCATCTCCTAGGCTGCCCACGTCCCCCCTGTAGTGGGAACTCCTGCTGGCCTCTCCACAGGCCAGCTCAGCTCCCATATCACCTCCTCTAGGGTCTCTCCAGGTCACCTTCTCCCAGTTGCAGCCCCTCTAGTCAAGCACTTGCAAGCACAGGTTTTGGGGTTTTTTGTTTTTTTAAGAGATGGTGTCTCACTCATCACCCAGGCTGGAGTGCAGTGGTGCACATAGCTCACTGCAGCCTCTGGCTCCTGGGCTCAAGCGATCCTACCTCTCAGTCACCTGAGTGACTGGGGCTATGGGTATGCACCACCACGTCCAGCTAATTTTCTTTTGAGAGATGAGGTCTCACTATGTTGCCTGGGCTGGTCCTGAACTCCTGGCCTCAAGCAATCCTCCATCTTTGACTGCCCAAAGCTCTGAGATCACAGGTGTGAGCCACCATTCCTGTCCATCAATACAGTTTTAATTGGCTCTCTCCCTCACTAGTCTAAAAGTCACATGAGGTGCTCAGTACGTATGTACTTGGCACAGGGAATCATGCATGAATAAACGTATACTGCATCTGGCACTCCTGTTTGGAGACTGACTTCCAGTAACACAAAAACCAAAACCCAAATATCTGTGTCAGGCCCATCTCGCAAACAGGTGAGATTACACCTAAGTCGATCTCCAACCTGAGAATAGAACTGCTGCAGGAAGGGTTTCTTGACGGCAGGCATCACAGCATCCAGGTGGGGCTGCAGAGCTTCAAACTGCTCTGCCAGGAACACCCTGGGAAAAAAGGACCTGCCATGTAAACAGGCCTTGTAGACACCCCAGGGACACCTAGTCCACCATATAAACAAGGCATGTAGATACCCTGGAGACACACACCACACCTTGTAAACAAGCCATGTAGACACCCAGGGGACATACAACCCACCATGTAAACATGTCAAGTAGACCCCTTGGGGACACACAGCCCACTGTGTAAACAAACTGTGAAGACACCCTGGAGACACACAACCCACTGTGTAAACAAGTAGTGTAGACACCTGGAGACATACAACCCACCATGTAAACAAGCTGTGTACACACCCCGGTGACACACAGCCCACCCTGTAAACAAGCCCTGTAGATACCCTGGAGACACATAAATCACTGTGTAAACAAGTTGTGTAGTTTTCAGCCAGTTGATATTTCTGTGTTAGTCACGTTTTTAGAACTCTGAACAACTTTAACAATTCATATCATTCTCCACTTGCGTGAACCATCTTTTGCTACCACTTGACATGTTCATGTCCTGTCTACATGGTTATCAAGGCCAAGCTCATCACTGAATGGGGGTCCAGGTGAGAGAGTAGCCTCAGAGGCACTCCCAGGTTCCCACAAGGCCTAGTGTCAGACTGCCCTGCCTGTAGGACAGGACCCAACTGGCACAGCCGATGCGAAGGGGAACAGCCATGTGTCCTACAGGATATCACTCCTAGACCCCATCCAGTGATGCCCAGGGCCTGACTTCGCAGCTGCAGCCTCTGACACTTTCCGGGGTCACTGGAGCATACTCACAACAGGCAGCAGTGGCCCTCAGCCAGGCAAATAACGACCACATGTGCAGGAGGTCTCACAGTGGGAAGCCTCAGCTGGCAGCAGCAGGACAGTCCCAGAACATACACTGTGTTTCTGGGCTTTGCGTTATGTGCACTGAAGCCAAGTCACACCGAACTACACTTTACAGAAGAAGTTACATGCTTCAATTCTATGAACACATTTGGAGATGTATAAAGGTCACAAAGGGACCTTGCTGGTGTCAAGAATCAACTTGATTTCAGATGAAATTGATGCCGCCATAGCTTCCCTGGGCTCATGATTCGTCAACAGAAAATATAAAGAACACCTCAGCACATTCAGTTCTCTGTAAGGCCTGCGGCTAAAGATCGGAATGAACAGACTCCACTTCCACTTCTCTAATTAGGCAGGTGTGAATATCGATGGCTAAACGACACTGGGATCTACTTCTCAGATACAGAAGATTGCTGACAAGTGGCCTGCATGCAGCTACATATGACAGCCCAAAGCTTACTTTTATAAATTTTCCCAAATATCAACAACTTACAGGGACTCCGTGGCCACCACTCTTTCCGCCAAGCCATACAACGTGTCCCCAGATGTCAAAACCACCAAGTGACTGAGGTGTGGGCTCGGGACCTTCTCCTTCCTTTCTTCTGCAGCCGTGAGTGTGGCCGTAGGATCCGCGGAGACTTCCTGAAAACACAGCACACACAGCCTAAAGAGCAAATCTGCAGCGGCAAAGAACTACCGTGAAAATGCTCTAGGGCATTATCAACTACATCTAGGGCCAGTTCTTCCACTCCTGTGTTGCTTAGTGAGAATGATCCTCATCTGATCACCCAACTATGTGCCACCGTGTGTGCATGACCCAGAGTTTGCCAACACAAAGAACCTGGGAACTAACAGAAGTTCAGAGGCCACAGGGAGGTGTCCCTTGAGAATCTGTACATGAGGGACATGAGACTGCCCCTTGCAAGAATGGAAATGGGAACCCCTTGAGACCAAGCTGGGAAGTCCAAAACCATGGGTGGCTTAACCATCTCACTGAGGTAACCCTGGTATGATTGCCAGATGGCAGGACGAGCACATGGTAATAACTGGGCTAGAAGCTGCTGCGGCGTGCGCCACCTGAGGACAGACTCCTGCTGAGAAGGAGGCCAGTGAGCACAGTGGAAGGGATGCCAGAACGCCAGAACATAGGGTGTGCAGCCCTGGCAACATCCAGGGAGAGTCCCCAATGTGGCACAAGTCATACGACAGTGGGCTGGCACAGTCTACCTGGAACTCAGGAAAGCACAGATGCCTACAAGTTGTCTCATCCTCATCACTATCTGCCCTTTGGGTGTCCTACTCCAGACAGGGTGCTGGGACAGAAGTTGCATGCACACCCGTGTTGCAAACACACAGACTACAAAGGGAGAGTGCAGGCTATGCTCCCTGGGTCCCGCACAGCAGGATGCACAGTGAAGCATGCATGTGACCTCCCTGGGCCTCTCTGTCGGGAGGATGTGTGTGTTCCCAGGACTCCGGGAGGAGGGCCAACAGCAGGCATCAGCAAGTACTCCAGGACCTCAAGGAGACATGCCCAGAAACCATACTTTCTCTGTGAAGCTAATGGGAGTACCATGCAGGAGATCACCCACCCTCCAGCTACTGATATGGCGGCTGCATTCAGTATCAGAGACTTGTAATATTGTTCCGAGGTGGGGAGGACCCTAGGCAGCATGGCCCGGCAGCCAACACGGCCCCTGGGGTGGAAACACAGTGACAAGTCCAGAGCGCAGGCTGTGCTCCATCCCAGCAAAGCACACTCTGCAGGCTGAAGTGGGTAGGGCTGCAGGAGGGATGAGCAGCCTGTCATGGAGAGACTCCTGCACGAGCTACAGTCACCAGCACATGTCATAGCACAGAGGAGCCCCCTGCCAGGATGGCTAAGGAGAAACCTGGAGAGTCAGAGCCCAGGGCACGGCAGAGGCCCCTGAGCACCATCTTGCTCCCCTGGCACATCAGGAGGAAACAGGCCTGATCGGAACCTGCCAACAGCTCGCACAGACTCACACCGGCCAGGAGCTCCACAGACTCACTTGGCAGAGTCACCACCAAACACACGCCTCCAGGCACATCACCAGGGAGGCAGCACAGAGACAAAGCCATGGCTCTGAATTCACACAGGAACCAGTCACTGGGGTAGAAGAGGGAGGGGAGGGAGAGGGCAGCAAGAGAGGCACCAATGCAGCCTGAGGGGATAGTCACCAGAGTGACAGGGCCAACCACTCCCCTCCTTCCAGTGCCTCAGTTACACTGGTGTTGAAAAGGCCCAAGCATTCCCTCCCCTCCTCAGGGCCCCAACACAGGTGTTGGGTAGCCTCCCTAGGGCTACTTTATGGATTGGTTCTCAGGAGGCCACTTCACAAGGCTTTTACCGGGCTGCCTGCCTTTTTCCCCTGTGGACACTGGCATTTTAGGCATAAAAATTACGAGGATTATCTACATAAAGGCTGAAGTTCATGTTCTGGAAAATGCACTTATTGTGTACGTAAGGAGAAAAGTTGGCCGGATATGGTGGCTCATACCTGTAACCCCAACATTTTGGGAGACTGAGGAGGGATGATTGCTTGAGCTCAAGTAGTTCTAGGCCAGCCTAGGCAACATAGCAAGTCCTCATCTCTACAAAATTTAAAAAACAATCAGCTGGGCATGGTGGTGCATACCTGTAGTCCAAGCTACTCAGGAGGCTGAGGTAAGCGGATCACCTAAGCCCAGGAGGTCAATGCCCCAGTGAGCCATGATTGTGCCCCTTGACTCTAGCATAGTCAACAGAGTCAGACTCTGACTCAGAAAAGGAAAAAAAAAGGCTCTCATACTGGGCTGGTGTTTCAGTTTCACCAGGACAAGAACAAAGGACATAATAACCCTTTGAAGACTCTGAGGCACAAAATCTGAATCCATCTTTATTATTCTCACATGAAAGGCACATGTTTAGCCTTTCCTGCCACCAGTCTACTACTCTAAGGAGAATCCTCACATACTTTTCTGGATGAATTAAAAGACATTTTTATTGTCAAAGATTGAAAGTGGGCCAAAGGTCCTAAAGTACACACTCAGGTAGCACCTCTGGAGGGATAAACCCTGGCACACACATGGGCACCACCCCAACACCAGATCCTGCATCTCCTGTGCTAGACCCGACCTAGACTGTTCTTCCACAGGTCAAGCAGGTTTCTTTAGTTACACTGAATTCCTACTTTAATGATATCAGGTGGCATTTTTAAGATCACCATAATTCCATTTTGCTTTTTATAGCTTAAATAAAAGTAATAATTAAAATATACAGAGAGAAAAAATAAAATTCCCAAAAAAGTATTTATTTTTAACTGACATGTAGGAGAAATATAAGAAAAAATATTACTTCTGTCAAGTTGGTGCCAGGTTGATCAGGCTATAAGTTATTTTAATTGCCAAAGAATGTTTCGAGTAGCAAGAAAGCAATAAAGATTCTCAAGCAACAGAGATGCAAATTAATGAAATGAAGAAAATGGATACACCAGCTTAAAAAGCCCAGATCAAGGCCTAGTAAATGAGAAATGTATTTTTTAAAAATAAAACAAAACATAACAAAATGCTGTTGACTTGGTCACTTATTTCATACCCATGTGACAAAACCTGAAGCACAGCCCCTTAAGGGTACACCCTGTAAAGTGGTGTGACAGTCGTAAGCCAGTGACACAGGGAGGGTAGAGGAGGCTGGTGAATGCCATAGCCTCAGGTGACTCTTGGTTCAACAACCTCAGGGCTTCTAGCCAGAGCAAGAGAAACCAGCCATGGACAAGGGTCCCAAGCACAGGATCTGGGGTCCTGTTTATACTCAGCATCAGCCAAGGAGAGGCAGAATCGAATCCCAGAAAGCTGCCAATGGGGTTGAAAGCCCACAGATTTTATAAACAAAGACCATAAGTTAAATGAACACCCAAGCCAGGAGACCAAGCTAAGTTAAGCCGGGAAACAGGTAACTCAGGGGATGGAGCTCATTCATCTACTATGGGCACTTACTAAAGAAATGCTATGTGCCAAGGTAAGTGCTAGGAGCGTATTTTAAGAAAATTTTAAAGACGTCCTGGGTAGAAAGCTCTCCAAATGACAAGGGAGGAGGACAGCGCGTATCTCTCTGCCCACAGAGCCTGAAGGGTCTGCACGGGGTCACGGTACCCCGTCTCTGCCCAGAAACACCCCTTCCACCACTCTCTGCTTTGTTTCATCTTGGTGCTCGTCAGCATCTCATGCTAGAGTACACATTTATTTTCTCTCTGCTCCAATAAAATACCAGTTCCAGAAGACAGGAAGTATCTGTGCGTGGCATGTAACAATTATTTCAGTATTTCTTAAAAGAATGAATGATTTCATAGCTTTATAAAAATCTCATTGACAGAAAATGCACATAATAGAAGGTTTATGAAAAAAGAGGAAAATGATTGCTTGTTTAGGGAAGGATGAGGGAATACTGGGAAATTCCGGAAAAGCCCAAGGTTAATGTAGAGTGGAGAAACATTCTGAACACACATTTCTGGCTACAGTGACAAGTCACACAGTTTTTTTTTGGTCTTATTTTAAATGCTTATGTTAGCTTAAACATTACAGGAAGTCACCCCAGAGTTGCTATCTAACCTATCTTCAAGTATGCACTTCATCAGATGACACACACAGTCAAGAACGGGGGTAGGGGTCCCCTACTACATAGCAACTAAACCCATACTTTCTTTTTGAATTTCAATGCCATTATAATTTGGTCCCATACACTCTACAACCAAACCAGCATACACCAGAGCCCCAATCACAAGACCTGCCAAACTCTTGGCGGGCCTGGCTCTGCCTCAGGGCCCTTGCCCAGCCTCTGTACCTTAATTTGAATAGTGTTCTTCCTTTTCTGTCTGCTGACCCCACACCTGGTCTTCAAAGTCCAGCTTAAGATTCCTCCTTCAGTTGTTCTCTGCCATCGGTTTTTCACAGCCCCCTTTCCCCGCAATAAACTTGTGCTAGGCACACAGCGACATTGTTCTTTCATGTACATGAGCAGCCTCCTTTTCACTGCCTATGCATACTTGCTGTAACACTGAGAATTCAGCTACCCAACATGCAAATGGTCATATAAGCAAACGTTGCTGCCTGGATGGCTAATCTCTATGACCCGAAAGAACAAATTCCAATTCATCACTTACCAGATCAATAAGGCTTTCTTGTATTCTGTTTAGCGTTGTTCTTAGTCTACTACTACTAAGGCCAAGTCCTGTTGATTCCAACTGAAAAAGAAAAGAGCCTTGTTACACAGCCCTGGAGATGACCTTGCAACGTTATATCTTCAAATTAACCTAGGTGTTTGATGAGTTTTCACTCAGATATGTAGCCTTAACAGCCAAACTGCATTTAGAAATTCTAATACATCAAGCAAAGACTCAAGCCTCCGCCCTCAAGGGAACAAAGAATCACTTACCTGTGGGTACTTTCAGGCCACAATAACATCTTGAGCTTACAAATCATCAGGAGCAAGTTGACCTGAATTTCTTTCCCACAGGTTATTTTTAGTTACAAAACTTGAGATTTTCAGATATTTAAAAACAGTACCCTTAGTTGTATTTAAGGTATACTGTGTCGTGTTTATATAGAAGCAGAATAACATAAAGTGTTTCAAATTTTTTTATATACAATTTAGAGACAGCCTAAATCCTCATTCAAAAATCAACAAAATTCCCTACTAGGCTTAGTAAACACTTCACAATATAAAATTCTACTCATTACAACAAAGCCAAAGCATTTATAAAAACCTTCACACAAGAGCATAAATGACTTGACTTTTAAGACATAAAAGGTCAGTTAGTTAGTCAGGTCTTTGTGTGATAACTCAATTTAATTAAGAGGTAATCATAGATACTTACAGGCATTTGGAAAAATGCTGAAGTACTCTCTAAGAGTCAATAAATATAAAACATTATCACTGACAGTAAGCCATAAAATATGTACACATGAGCAAATTCCTAGAGCTATGTGACTGTGTGTGTCCACAAGCATCTCACACACGCAGTCCTCTTCCTCTCCCATCTGAGACACAAGAATAAGAAATAACTGACGTGAGTCAGAAAGTCTCACGCTAACATAGCTGTGATGACACTGTAGTTAAACATGAACTAATTTTATATGCTAATTTTAGAATACATTTTATTTTCTCTAGGTTTTATAAACTTCATTAATCTACTTTTCCTCTATTTTCATTAAGGTATCATTTATATATAAATTAAATTCAGTCATTTTAAGTATATCATGTGATGAATTTTAGTAACTGAATACAAGCTTGCAGACATCTCCACAATTAAGACAGACAAGAGTGCATGGCCATAGCATCCTGAATGCACCTGATCTCGTCTATGACGAAAGATAAGCAGGGTGGGATCTGGTAAGTATTTGGATGGGAGCCAAGAGTTCCCTCCCCATTTAGGAAGTTCCCCTGACCTTTACCCTTGTCCCTGTCCCCGTGGCACCATTCTGGTGGCTATGAGGTAGTGCTGCAATGTACACTTCTTAACTCTGACCTACTTTCTGTCACCAGTTTTTGTCTTTTCTAGTTTTTCATATAAATGGAATCACACATTATAAACTTTTGTATTTGACTTCTTCTACGCAGTATGCTTGTGAAATTCATTCATGTTGTGAGCCTTTATTTTGTGCTCTTTTATTGCTTAATAGTATTCAACAGGATGGATACAGCACAATGTATTTATAGATGCAGTTTACTTATTTGGCCAATTAAGCACTTGGGTTCTAGTTCTGGGCTATTTGAATAAAGCCACCATGAACATTCGTGTGTGTGTGTGTGTGTGTGTGTGTGTGTGTGTGTGTGTGTGTGTGTGTGTGTGTGTGTGTTTTGTCTGGACATACATTATTTTCACCTTTTTGGGTAAATAGCTAGAAGTAAAATTTCTAATCTGAATACTAAGTATCTTTTTGGCTGTATACGGTACTTCCACGCTGTTTTCTAAAGTGGCTGTACTGTTTCATTTCCACATGCAATGTATGTGGATTCTAGTTGCTCCACGTCATGGACTAAATGTTTGTGTCCTGCCAAAATTCACGATGAAAACCAAACCCTGGAGTGACAGCATTTGGAGATGGGGCCTTTAGTATATCCAGGGCAAGATGAGGCACCAGGTGGGAGCCTCCTGCTCCTTCCAGATGAGCAGAGGAAAAGGCATGTAACCACACAGTGAGAAGGCAGCCATCTGCAAGTTAGGAAGAGAGTCTTCACCAGAAGTGGACTGGTCAACACCCTGATCATGGATGCAACAGCCTCCAGAACTGTGAGGAATACATTTCTGTCATTTAATCAGTCCAGTCTGTGGTATTCTGTTCTGGCAGTTGGAGCAGATTGAAACATTCTACAACCTTGTCATCTCTTAGTATTGTCAGTCCTTTTAACTGTAGCCATTCTCGTGGCTGATGGTATTATTGCAAGGCACATTTCTCTGATGACCAGTGATGTAGACTATTTTCCCATATACTAAATAGCCATTCTCTACATCTTCTTTTAAAATGCATAAATCTGATCAAACTTCTGCCCATTTTTAAAGTGCATTGTGTTCTTACTGAGTCTGTAAGAGCTGTTTACACATTGTATAAACTTGTCTTTTCTCAATGAGATTTGCAAGATTTTCTCCCAGTCTGACCTGCCTTTTTATCTTTCAAAAAGTAAATATTGCTAACTATGAAATCCATTTTATCAATATATTATTTTACAGTTCATGCTTTTTTAATCTTTTTAAAGGAGGATATGCTTAACCCAAATGTCAAAAACTTTTTCTCCTAAGTTTTTTTCTAGCAATTCATAGTTTGGAATTCTACTGAAGACTTATAAACAATGTTTATTATATTCTTGTGCACAGTATGAGGAAAAAATTGAGATTTTATCTTTTCATACATATATACAAGTTGTTCCAGTATGACTTGTTGAAAGGACTGTTTCTCCAACAAATTACCTTGGTGTTTTTTCAAAAATCAGCTTAGCATATAAGTATGTGTATACTGATATACTCCATTCTGTTGCACTGGTCTATGTCTGGTCTGTCTCTCTCGCTAGGCCAATACCATATTGTCTCGATTACTGTAACTTTGGAGTAAGTCTTTAAAATCAAGAACATAAGCCCGTCGATTTTGTTTTTCAAAAATTTGGGGGCTATTTGGATCTTTTGCTTTTTGTATCAGTTTTAAAATAAGCTTTTCAATTTCTTCAAATAAACTTTTGTTTTCACTGGAATTGTACCGAATCTATAGACTTAGGGAGACTGCCACCTTCACATTTATAATATTGAGTTTTCTAATACATGAACATGGTACATCTTTTTACTATTTATTTACATAGTATTTAATTCCCTTTTAAATGTTTTAATTTTTTCAGTGTATAAGTCCATCAAATTACCTGTTAAACTTATTTCTAAAGGTTTTTTTAGGCAATTGTAAATAAAGCTGATTATATTAGCAATCTTTCTAAGGAACATTTTTCAAAATTAAGAACACAAGAAATTCAGATCCTATATTAAAGAATCATGTCTTTGACATGCATGTGATCACTGCAAGGTTGTACACAGTCATATGCTGAATGTAGTTATACATTAAGCTTTACACGTTTTTAGTATTATGAACCCGACGGTACGCTTTTACACAGAAAACTGTCAAACATTTAGGAAACCACATCATCATTTTCAAATAACAGATCAGTTACTTGCTTAATACTGTGTTATCCTCCATTAGGAGTAGAAAACAATAAACTCAACAAGAGCTTTGGAAACACAGAAATGAGGCACCTAAACATTAATTCAGTGGCAGGCAGATGGTTCAGTTCAAAGATTTTCAATTATTTTAACAAATATTTATCATTATCTCCTGAATGTAGTAGTGACTGCTAAGGGTGTTGGCCAATATTTAAAGTGTCTCATTTACTGTGCTGCAATTTATACATGGAGCCAGATTTAAATAAAGCAACCTGCACATTTTCATTGCCAAAATATGTCAAGGTTAGAAACATATGTTGCACTTTTTCTGCCAAAAATCCAAATAATATACAATATGTTTATCATACCAAAGCTTAAAATTAATATATAAATGAGACAATTAGGCAGACAGAAAGATGATATCAATAACTATATCTAACATGTAATTCTCAAATGTTATAAAGAATGAAAAACTTCACCTGATGTTTAAAAAATAAACAAATTTTAAAAGAAAAACATTTTCCCTCCAAAGGTGAACTTACTGAGTCATTCCGACCAAAAAAGGTATATATTGCATACAAGTAATAATCAAACAGCTGAGACATGAAATGGATAACGTCAAAGGCAATTGGTTTAAGAATGTTCATCATCTGCATATATTTCCCTGAAAAGAAAAAAAGAAGAAAAAGTTAGGTAGAACAAAACTAAAATCAGCTAGCTAATGAGTAGAATAAGACAACAAAACCACCATACTCAACATTTAAATAAAATGAAAACTGCACTCCTCAGTTGCACTCGCCACACTTGGACAGTGCAGGTTATGAGCAGCTCTGGCACTCAGAAAGTTATGCTGGGAAGCCGTGAATAAGTGACACCTATGATCACACTGCCCTCTGACTATAATTCACTGTTTCTCAGGTTTTTTGGAACTCTGCCACTCTTACAAATGATATCTACAAACACAACAATGCAGTTTCTCTTTTCTAGGAGATTGCATTTAAAATAATTTCCTCAGAAATGTTTAAGTTAAATAAAGTAAGATACAACATATTAGAGCAAAGGTGCTTCTTTCACAAGCTTCTATACCACAGCAAAAGTGAAAAAGGCGGGAGGAACAAGGGCACGTGGAGGGTCCTACCCAATCCCCGAGTCCCAGCCCTGGGAATCGGGGTCAGAGGCAAGAGCATCTCCCATCACAACACACTCAAAGAGCAAAGAACACCTCTCCTCATTCCTTCCTTGAGATGCCACGTTCCATCATCCTTCTTCCTCTGGACACACAACCAGGTAGAGTCTGCATTCACAGACTTCCACTACATTTGACAAGTTCATGAGAGCGGGGCTAAGCCAAACAAGAGTAACCATGAGCCCTAGTTGTTTCTTGTTTATGGAAAAATAGCAGGGAAAGAAGCATTTCCATTAAAAATGCCCTACACCTCTTCCTGCAGATGCTAACACAGACCACGTGCCTAAATTTCAAATGAGCAAACAATCCAAGCGCTGGCTCCACTTCAGGTACCCGCTAGGAATTTTAAATTGGTATCATTAAGACACCAGGATGCAACAGAAAACATACCAGTGCAGTACAAAAACGGCAAATCCACTCTCATGGAAGTATCGACTCTCAAATCCTTTCTTTATCTAAGAACTCAGTACATCTTTCTTAACTTATGTGAGCAAGGATTTTAAATAGAAGGTCAGGAAGAGAAACACAAACACCAGTATGCATCAAAGGAAAGTAAAAACCATTTCACTCAGATTCTACTTATTCCTATTTACAAGTCTGTTGTTTCAGAAGCATCTTTCACAATTATTTCACAAATTCAGACATATTTTAAAAATCACATTTGAAAAATATTTAAAATATGTGCTCCTAAGATATTCTGGATCAGTAGATAGATATTCCCTAGCAACAAAACATGCAATTACTTAAGCTGCACCTTGCTAACCATAGAATGTGTGACGTTGTGAAGAAAAAAATTTTTAAATGTTATATTAATCAGCAAAAGAAAAATGGAGATGACTAAGTCAAGTGAGGCGGAATGCAAATAAGGGGGCTGAAATTATCTAGAGTATAAAGTTCCTCTCCATTTTTGAGAAGACTAACCATTGTTCATATACTTAATCTTGAGAAAAGATACAAAAATGAAATATTCATAGGTTAAGGCTATTTTAAATGTGTATTCAGGAAAAGACTAGCTGCTCCTCACTCATCAGAAAAAAGAATTTCAAACACAAGCATATTCATTCACTCAACACACACTTTTTGAAGGCTAACTCTGTACTTGGCCTTGTGAGAGGGCACAAGGAATTGCACGGTCCCAGCTCTCGCATCTTGAAAGGTCTACCTCCTAAGCATCCATATCTGTGGCTGTTTCCTAGTCTCTCCACTCAGTCATCTTGTGTTTATACGCTTCTGTGTACTATGGGATAGAAGAGTGGTAGTGCTTCATGGTGACACAAGGCTCACCACAGGGCCACCTAATCTTCTGGTTTCAGTGCCAGGAACACACTGCCCCATTATTACAAGGGCACACATCCTCTTCTCAGACAATGAGAATGGGAAATTCGCTGTTCCTTCATCTTCCTTATGCCTATCAAGGAATTAAGTGCTGCTTCTGATGTCTACATTTAACGTGATATGGTAAAACATGATGACCCCCCCATTCTGTTTTAGCCTTACATTTTATTTGACTCTAACAAATATATGCCTTTTAGAATCAAAAGCACCATGACTACCTCTGTATCCTTTTAAACTGGTTTACTTCATTATTGGCTTTTCTCACTCTAAAGAAAGTGTGACTCCTAAAAAGCATTCTGCACATTTTATCCTATTCATTACTAAAGTTTAGAAAATATCTTAAAGAACACAAACCACTTCATCAGAGCTAAGATTACCCACACCAGGCAATATGTAAATACCTTCTCCATAAATGCCATCTCTATAAATAGAATACTGATTTTTTACAAGAAAACACTAAAATTCCTGACTGGTATAAATGAAAATTTAAGTGAGAAGACATCTCTATATGTGCCAAATATACAGACCTACTTGAGAGATGAGAAGGCTGAAAACATCAGATGTTGAAATATTGACTTTAAAAAAAACCCACATCATCCTCAAACCTGAATATTTAAAGTGTCATTCCATGTTGTTTGCCTTCTACAAAATCATCAATAAAGGTCTTATCTGTAATCAGAACAACACTTTCTATGATGTGAACACTTAGCTTGTAAACCCTTGTGGCTGAAAATGCCAGAGTCACTATTCACTCTGCCTACCTGACAGGAAAATCGTAAAGAAGTATGGCACAACTAAGCAGGAAAATGTTGTGTAAATGTGAAACTGGTACAACCATTATCCTGTGTGGACCTCTAGCTTCCTACAGAATTTTTGGCATGTTAACCAAAATATTTTAGAAAAATTAGAAGACACAAAGATGTAACAAATAGGAAGCTAAAAAAGAGAAACTGGCATTAGTATTAGTGTTATGCTATTTGAAACATTCAAGATGAGAAGCACTGAGGTACGATCATCTTAACTCCCTCACTGCAGGGATAGAGAGATTAACCACTTATTCATACAGTGACCATACAATGAAAACCCCAGGAAAATATCATTAAGAAACAAAAGTAGATTCATTTAACTGCTATATTTTTTTAAAACAGGTATAGCTACTTACCAACGAGTCTTATTACATTCAACGTTGTATTGGTTAGGATAGGCGCATTCACTTTATTTAGACTGTAATCCGATTTCTTCCTGCTTTTTAGGGTTTCTCGAGAAACACTTAATTTGGAAAAACAAAACAGAGTTGCAAGCAGGGTTGTCAAGTAATAAACCAATAAATCATTCAGTTTAGCCACCAGTCTTCACTCACTATTAAAGTCTTACTATGCAAAGGAATAAAGTATTATAATGAATTATTTGATTTCAAGACATTATCAACCATTAAAAAAGCGACATCACTTTAAAAAACAGATTTTCCTGGGAAGGTACACGCCTAGGTGCAAATGTTCCTGATTTCAAAACCTATAAACATAAAAAAATACCCTCCTTAGAATCTGAATTAAGTGTAGAGATGACGGCAGTGATAGGGTTAAGGAGCAGTGCCGGATTCAAAAGAAAAGTAACAGTTATATGGCAAGTGCAGAAAAAAAGCCAGTTGTGCAGCAGGATGGGGGTGGGGGGAGGGCGCTTGGAAAAGACCCCGCCTTAGCAGGGGCGGAGAGGGAAAAGGGGAGGGTGGTGAGGGCGGGTGGTGAGCAGAGACAGTCATAAAGCCATCCTCCCAGAGAGCAAGAACTCATCTCAAGGCAGTGGTGAGCCACCACAGGCTCTAGCAGGAGAACGGCATGGTAGAACTTGAATCTGAGAAAAAGTCCAAATTCATATCTGAGAGTGGACTGGAAGGGGCAGGTCAAAGACCAGAAGCTAAGGGCAGGGAGCAATTCAACAATTAGGCACAGAAACAGTTGGCATGGACCAGAAGAGTAGTGGTGAAATAAGAGAAACAGCAAAAAGCTTAAGAGATATGGAAGTAAGAATGGACAGGGACTACTGACTGGGTGGTTTCAGTTGCTGCTTCACATGACTCACTCTTCTCGGGGCAGGTCAGACACCTTGGGAGGCTGCGGTAACGCCACCAGAAACGGAGGCTCACACATGTGCTAGCAGAGAGCCCTCCCTGCTCATTTCACCTCAAACAGAGCTTTCCTTTGACCAAAATGCGCCCCACACGTCTAATAAAGAAGCTGAACAAAACAGCTCCATTTGGCTCCCGGTGGATCACACCTGTAGATTAAATATCATAAAATGCAGACACCGACAGAAGAAACTTTCCCAAATAAAATACCCACAACTATGTGAACTGTTCACTTCTGAAAGAGAAGTGTTTTAGTCAAGGTTTCAAGCTGATCAAACAGTACCTTGGAGTTAAAGAACGGGGAGTTAAAGAACGGGGAGGCGGATACTTGAATGTATCATTTTTAAAAAGTGTATCTGTAGTCACAAAATGTCTGGCAGTCAACGTACCAGAATCAGACCCTGGAAGAAGGTACTAAAGTTCTGATATAATTATAGTTTTGAAGAGGTCAGTTTGTCATAAAACAAAACTTGACAACTGCTAACAGGAAACTGCAACATAAGTTCAAATAGTAAACACAAATACAGGAAAAATAAGTGGGGACTTTCTGCGTTTACCAGAGAAAATAAGAGGGGACTGTGTTTACTAGACTGGGGCAAAAAACAAACGAATACTCTTTCCCTTGAGGTGTTCTAATCTGAGTACAACATAAACTGCCCCCAAGGCATCTTTGCTGCATAAATTTAAAGTTTTCTTCTACATAAACTGTTTATCTCTTTGTTTATGCCCAACATTTCATCAAGGTAATAAAGTAATTTTTAAAAGATTTGTAAGCATGACTAACTTAGTTACTCCATAAACAAAGGAACTAGAATCTTGCTACAAAGATGTGATCAAACAAGCTGTATACATCAAAGTGATTTAAAACTATAATTTCAAATAAATTTTTTAAATGGCCAAATCAATTTCTTTTTTTACAAAATAATATCCCAAACTTAGAGTTAAATGAATGGATCTGTGAAATGCCAATGAAGGTTTGCCAAGTAGAATTTTTCATATAACTATTTTATTTTTCCTGAAAACTTATCTGTTATGGACTGTTAGTTCTGCCATGTGACATTATAACCACCAAAACTATTAGTTTTGCTTTTTCTTAACCTTCAAAGGAAGTCCTATGACATGTTAAGAGCACCAGATAAAATGCCGAACGCACACAACCCAAGGACTGTCACCTTTTCACGGGAGCGTCGCCAGTCTGCTCATCCACATAGTCCCGTTTGAGCTCCTCAGGGACGTCACTGTCACTGTCGTACTCCTGGTAGGCACTCTTTTCTTGTTCATCAGATTCGTACTGAAGAGAACACAGGACATTCAACATGGGTATAAAGAGTCACCTTTCTTGGGTACACAATGAAGTACCCAATTTTATAAGAAATAGCTAAATATACAAAAATTCATACTAATTTAGCTTTAATTTTGCCACCATGAATCAGATTATCTTTTCATTGTCATTTTCATCATCCTACCTTAAGCAGCTCAAAAAGAAAAGAAAATATTATAACTACAAAAGTTTGTAAATGTCTAGCAAAATCAAGTATCTATAAACAAAAAGCAAAACAAACACTCCTCTAGGCATAAGAAAAAGAGCGTACATTTGATTTTCTTACTTAAAGTCTTCCACAGTTTTCATCCAAATTATTTAAGTTTTCTAATTCATTAAGAGACTGCATATCCAATTCTGGCTCTCTGGAGGCATTGGTTCAGTTTAGTAAACACATGTAACACACATGCTGACATTCTAGTTCATTATGATAAGATTTAATTCCCAGGTCAGCTTAGAAAATGAGGTCCAGCACCCAGGGCACTGCTGAGAGCAAGGACAAGAATGGTGGCCTTAGTCTTGAGAGGAAGGCTCTCTTACTAACATTTGTATCTTCTTTATGGCACCAGGTCCAATGCTGGTATGGAAAAGGACTGTGGAACCCACAGAGGCGGCATCATCATCTGTTCATGTTACAGAGTCACAGGATCCTATAAGAGCCAACACTCAGTTTTTTGTTGTTTTTTTTTTGTGTTGGAGTCTCACTCTGTCACCGAGGCTGGAGGGCAGTACCATGCTCATGGCCACTGTAGGCTTAACCTGCTGGGCTCAGGCAATCCTTCCATCTCAGCCTTCCAAGTAGCTGGAACTACAGGTGTGCACCACCACGCCAGGCTAATTTTTTGATTTATTGTAGAGATGAGGCCTCACCAAGTTACCCAGGCTGGTCTTGAATATGTGAGCTCAGGCAATCCTCTCACCTCAGTTTCCCAAAGTGCTGGAATTATAGGTGTGTGCCTCCATGCCCAGCCAACACTCAGTTTTTAAGTTTCATTGACTATTCATTTAATCTTACAAACAATTCTCAGGAAGTCTGATTCCCATACTACAGCTGAGGAAACTAGCATGATGACCACACGGAAAGAAGTTAGTTCCCACCTCTGCAATGCCTTTTTGAGAGTCTGTCAATAAGAGGCATTATGACAGGCTATATTTAGATGCGAACCTGGCTCCCAAAGACCTAAGTTGTACCTGGAAAGGCTGGATCACACATTAATAACTGCAAACAAGCATTCCATTTCTCCTATACATAGTGACCTGACAACATGCAGAAAGACTTCTACACACACTAGGGCTTCCTGATTATAACAACAGCCTTGTGACTCACAGCACAGTTAATACTCGATGAGAATTCAGTATTTGTAAATTTGCCTACTCACTAAAATCCTTACAATACTTCTGTGGTCATTATTAGACGTGTGCAGAACAGAGAAACATTGAGTCATCCAATATGCACGTTCCCGGCAGAGGGCCAACAAGGGGGCACCTGGCCATGTTGCTTAGGCTCTCACACTAGCATCAAACTTCCCTTTCAAGGTCTACCTAGTGTCACATGGTTTGCATTTCATGCCTTTTGTTGGTGACCTCACTGTTTTGCATGGCCCCCATGGGCAGGACTAAAGTGCTGCCCAGCGTGGCTGAGTGCAGGAAGGCTGTAATGTGCCTTACAAAGAGAATGTGTTTATCAGGTAAGCTCCATCTAGGCAAGGCTGATAGTGCTATTGGCCAAAAAACCAATGTTGATGAATCCACTAACAAAGGCATCTCTAAGCAGAAACACACACAAAATAAGACTACTTACTGATAGGCTGAATGAAAATGTTGGGACCAGAGTCACACAGGAACCTCAACCTATATTTCCCCTAGGAGTAATGGTTCAGAATTTGCTAATTTAGTGCTCATCACAGCTCCACAGAACACAACTGCTGCAAACAGTGAGACTCATGCTACATGAGTTTCCATTAACAAATCACTCTTACAACAGAACATACTATTTCAAAATAATCAGAATGACTTCTAATTCCTCTCAGTTTAGTCTACTTCACAGAGGAAAGTGTCACAAAGAATCACCGAATCATAGGTTCAAACATGGATGACTAGGAAATAATTTAAATAATACATGCCATGATAAAACATGACAATGTTATATTTTCATGGCAATATTTTTAAAAATATACCTTCACTAAACAAACAAAAAGAAAGTTTTAAAACTAAAATAAAAGTCAAGTCCTTCAAAAGATTTTTGGCAGATCTAAATAGTTTTCCCTTAACCTTCATCAAATCTAAAATGAAAATTATACTGAGTCACTCTAAAAATTATGAAGATCAGAAGGACCCATCAACATCCTAGGCCAAATGGAATACTGTGAAACAGCCTGTAGGTCACCATGAAGCAAGTGTTCCCTTCACTGTAAATCTGGGGAAACCGAGAGTCACAAAGTTAAAATAACTCACCAAGGGCCATAGAGCTAATAAATATAAAGGTGATATTCATTACCTGCTTTCAAACTTACCCATTAACTCACACTGCCTCTAGTTAAAGCTGTTTTTGATCTGCTCAAAGTACTGTTAATACATTGCACTTTTAAATTCTAAAAGCATCCCAGCCAGGCACCAAGCAAAATATTACTCTCTTAGGTAAAGAGACGTGGAAAATGACTACGTTACCAAGGAAGGAAGTCAAGAAAAAAGTGAGGATGATCCATTCCCTCGCTCATCTGTCTACAATAAATCACATAAACATTCAGTGAAAAAAGTATACTACTACTTGATCAGTAATCTGATGAGAACCTAAGAGAACACACAGCAAACATAACGTCTGTTACCGTTCAAGAGGACAGTTTCAACAGAGCACAAAGTGATGGGCTACACAAGTGACATCACAACTGCATCAACTATACAGGTAGGAGGGATGGTAGACAGAGAAGTCTAGTAAATGACTCTGCTCATTGAGTAGAACGCTGTCAAAAAAAGACCTCTCACATGTATCTCACAAGATGTACCACATACCCCATTAGAAGCCAAGACATCTTCTGTCTCCTCATCTTTGTGGTTGGCCTGGATTTCAAAAGGATTCCCACCACTACAGTATTGCTCAAACAAGGTCGCCGCTTCTGAAGATGTGGAAACCGGCTGCTTGCTAGGGGAGACTGATGGGGAACGAGACTGCTCCATGAACTTGAATTCCTAGACAGTGAAAAATGAGAAGATGCCTTTGAGCAGCAACAATAAAATTCAAATATATAATAAACATATTCCATAAATGTAAATGTAGAGTTAGTAGGGGAAAAAAACCTGTTCTTCAGATCATTCATTTTTAAATCTTGTAAGGTGTCTGAAAGCACAAACTTGGAAACACATGTTTAAACGTTTTCCTAAAGACAACTTAGTCAGTGATGTCACTTAAAACAATGCTATATTTGTTTTGGCTTACCTGGAAAATTTTTGAAAATAACTTAAGAAATTTAAATAATATCTTCTACAGCAAAATTCCTTTTAAAAAGTCATTTATAAAAACGAGTTGTTGTTAAACTACTTGCTTACTCACATGCTTGTACCATTTAAGACACTCTATGCAAATACATCAAGAACAAAGCATGAGGTCTCTATCTTCCTTTTTTATGCTGATTCCTACAAGCTTCCATTTGCTTTTCTTTTACACCAAGAAGCAGGAACACAACACATGCTGAGACCAGACTACATGTCTTCTTCCCTGACCTGCCATAACCCATGACATGCCTTCTACATGATGTTGGGAAAGTCACCTGGCCTCTGTGCCTCAATTATCCCAGCTATAAAACAGAGAATCAACCCAGACTAAAGAACTGCAAGTGCCGAAGCTAAAAAGTTGGAATACCTGGTCTAAACCATGCATTTGCCAGATGAGGAAACTTAGGCACTCTGGAGAGATTTGATGACAAGGCCAACACCACAGAGCTAACAAGAGGAAAAGCTGGAGTAATCGCTGAAGTTCCTCTGAATTACAAAGCTCTTCATTTGACAATAATCTCTGGAGTTCCTCTGAATTATAAAGTTCTTCATTTGACAATTTACCACAAAACTCAATAAACATTTTTCTTATAGCTAAAAAAACTAATTCCAAATTTAAATTTTTTCATATTCAATAATATTCTTAAATTCTTAAGAGGTATATTAGCTTGTTGTGTTAAGTGACGTGTTTGTTTTCTTTTTACCTTTCAGTGACACATTTAACCAGATACATCATACTGTCTAAGAATCATGCTATTATTTTTACAATTTAAACAAGGATTGAATATACATTCATGAGACAAACTTTTAAAGACCAAATCTACAGGACTAAAGGTGATAAGTGAACATGAGGCTGTGAATGGTTTTCAAGGTAGCTACTTTAGAGGAGAGAATGCTCACCTGTATACCTTTTAAAAAAGTTGTCTCATGCTTACACCAAGTAACACACAATCTGATGGTTAAATGAAAATTCAAATACAATTTCTGTATTAAAATACTGAGTTTATTTCACATATATATTTTTGTCTCCCCACCATTTCCATGTCTGACCACCACTACTACTATGTCCTATCATAATATTCCATACATACTTAAAACCAAGCAACAGGTGGAGTTCCATCTATAAAAAATAAACAGGCATTTTGGACAATACATTCTTGGCAATGGAACCTAGACAACATTTATCAAACACGGTAGGGAAAGTTCTCACTCTGCATTATAAAAAAGATAGATGTTAACTTCTATAGAAATGAAATAAGATGGAAAATTTTAACAAACTGTTTAAACTATTTTCTTAAAGAGATTTCCTTCACTGCCAGAGATCTTGATTAACCTCCTGGTCAGTCATCTGAAGCAATTCTTCACATAATTGATGAACTTGGCTTCCACCTTGGAAAGAGAATCACCATTTTCTTTTTTGTTTGTTTGTTTGTTTTTTGAGTTGGAGTCTAACTGTCGCCCAGACTGGAGTGCAGTGGCCGCTTCCGGCCACCGCAGCCTCGATCTGCTGGGCTCTGGTGATCCTTCCTCCTCAGCCTTCTGAGTAGCCGGAATTACAGGCATGCGCTACCACAGCCGGCTGATTTTTTGATTTATTGTAGAGATGAGGTCTCACTGCCCAGGCGGGTCTCGAACCCGCAGGTTCAGGCAATCCACTCACCTCAGCCTCCCAAAGGCACAGGATTACAGGCTGAGCCACCGAGCCCGGCATGAGAATCACCGTTTTCTATACTTGCTTGCATTTTTGCCTTAATGTCTTCTACAAAGCTAGGTCCTTTTGGTGTTTTAGGAGTTTTTTCCTGTTTTTTGATGGATTCTTGACCTTTTGATCTTGGTGTTGACGGTTTTGAGTCTTTTCCATTCCGGTTTGATTTCTGTGCATTTTTGGCTGGAGTGTCTCATACAGATTTCTTCACTGGAGCTTTTTCTTCAGTCTTCTAATCATCAAAATCATCGTAATCATCATCTTCATCTTCATCAGCAGCAACCTTTACTTTTTTTCTGAGGAACCCTGCTACCACCTCCAGGAGCAGATCTCTTTCCAGATATACTTAAGAGTTTTACATCCTCATCCTCTTCATCTTCTGACTCTGCATCTTCCACAGCTACTAAGTGCTGTCCACTAATATGCACAGGCCCTGAAACACACTTCAACTATAAGACCACGGGTGGTGTTACTTCAAAGCCCCCAAGGGAAACAGTTGGCTGCACAGACATCTTCAAAGTTGCCAGTGTTACTTTCATTGGGCTGCCTTCATAATTCATTGCTCTGCTTCAACAATATGCAACTCATCTTTTGCACCAGCCCCTAAACTGACCGCTCTTAAAGATAACTGGTGCTCATTTTCATCATTATCCATCTTAAAGTGATAATCTTTGTCGGCCTTTAGTTCACAACTGAAAAGATAGTTCTGGGGCCTCAGAGGGCTCATGTCCATGTCCATCAAATCCTCCATAGGGTGGTGGCGCACACTTAGGTGGGAGAGAAGGCAGATGGAGGTAAACGACTACTGCTCCAAAGAACAGCCGTGCAGGACGGAATCACACCAGGTATCAAATACCATTATTTAAATAGACATTCTAAAATTAATGTTAAACTTAGATTCCTAAATAATGTTAAGGAATTACCTTAGTTCTTTTAGAATTCTTAAATCCTATGTTAATTTAATGTTAATTATTTTGTTAATGCAAATTAAAATTAATGTTAATTTCACTGTCTTTAAAGTAGTCATAATAAAATCAACATGTTCCAGTGTTTTTTTTAACATTTCTGTTAGGAAAGCAATAAAATAAAACTGGATAAGAAGCTATTGTACCACCTGAGCATAAAGACAATCCCTATATCAAAGAAACTTCTCATCATATATTCTTTACATTTATCCAGAATAAGATAATTGCCTCTGAGAGCAATTCCTTCCAAAGGCAAAAACTAAACCCACTGTATTTTCTCAGCAGGAATCTAAACATACGGATTGCATCTTGACGTTTGGTATCTGTAGTATACAATCTTTCACACAAGAATGTTTATCTACAAAGCATTTCAACCAAAAGAAAGATCAAACCAATTAAAGATTTTTTCTTACAGATTGCATATTTGGTCTGTAAGGATTCAATGTATCAATTAACTAATAAAAATTAGTTAAGAGTATTTTTTATAAGTGCCTTTTTCATTTCTGAGACATTTTCTCATTACAGGCAAATTTAAGAATTGCAGCATAAATTAAGAACCTATTAAGTCCCTTTAAAAATGACAAAATATTCTACAAGTACAAATAAGCATTTTATTAAACATTATCAAAAAATAATTAATTTTCTGCCAAATTTAAATACAGCAATAAACTCTACTCTGAATTCAAAAGAATAATTTTAACTATGACGCTAAAGGCACGAGTTTCCCCAAAGTATGTAAACTGAATGCTGTAAAAGAAGACAGATTTTCACATCCACAAAAGGGTCATTCTTGTAAAAGAGGTTTGCTATTAACGACTTTCCAGGAAGGATGATAAGACACTATTCCTTAACTTATTTTATAAATGCTTTCATATACCTGTGGATTTTTTTGTTTCCAAAAACAAAGATCATTAAAAGACAGATTTCTTTGTTTTTAAGGGAGACACTTACATGAAGTTGCAAGATGCTGAAATTTGACTTAACAGGGCAAAGTTCCCAAGTCTCATTCTCTAAGAACATTCTCAGTTCATCAAGTCGTGTTCTAAAAAAAAAAAATCCAAAAAGGAAGAAGAAAAGTATGCTGTACACAAACTTGAGGATATAAAGTACAATACAATTATAGGATTATCATCAGCATGATAAATGTTAAGAACCCATTCAGATTAGCACAGTAAACACAAAAGTTTACTTTTACAAGCTAATATCTTCTCATCCTTAAGAGAAAAACCCTCAAATATTTAGTAAATTGAATATTTTGACTATATTGCAAAAATAATGAATGTGTAAGAAATGACATTCTTTTTAGGAGACTAAGTAAAAAGCTTATCACTAACTAAAACATCCTTAGCTAATCAATCATACATCAATGCCAAAACACAAATAAATTACAGATTACAGGAGATCACAGATACTAATAAATACTTTATGCTAAAGAGCACAGATCTTAACCATAACCACATACGAAGTCACAACAGCAAGATAATTATCCTTTCCAAAACATTTAGCTCAGTGTCTATCTTCACACCGCATTTGAGAATTAAATGAACAGGTAAGGCATGCATATCCCCGACCTTCCATTAAACACTTAGGTTACACAGGCCTCTTCTTTCTTTAATGCTATTGATCCTATTATCTAACCAAAGTAATCAGCATATGATACAGGCAGTCCCAGAAAAACAAGTCCTTACTTCCAGTTGACCACAGGACCAATGTCTGCCTTGTTCTTTCTCTTCCTACTACAAGCTGTTAATATCATACTAAAAAAAAAAGTCTAAATTTTTTAAAAACCCACAGGTTATAAAATAAAGAGGCAATAATAGGTGAATCAATGAAAACCAGAAACTGCTTCAAATCTGGGAGTTAGCAGACAAAGTCTTTAAGATAATTATTATAAGTTAATTAAAAAGAGAGAAAAATGCACAAAATGGATAGAAATGAAAATTTCAAGTAATCACAATAAAACAAATAACTAAATAGATATTCCAAAACTAAAAAATATAATACGTCCAATCAAAAACTGATTGGATAAGTTAAAACAGCAGTCTAAGATAGCTGAAGACAGATCAATAGAAAATACCCAAACTGAAGCAAAAATTGGAAAAAAAAATAGAAGCAACAGAAAAGAGCATAAATGAGCTATGAGACAGCCGAAGCACCTAGGAGGTACACAACGGGATGGAGAAAGTGGCAGAATCAATACCCGCAGCGGTAATGGCCAAGGCTCCCCAGAGTGACTGTGCCTGCTCCTCACATCATACACAAAACAATGCAAGTGGACCATAGATCTCATGTCACAACTAAAATTATAACACTTGATGATTCAACAACATAAAGACCAACAGCCCAATTAAATATGGACAAAGCTTTGAACAGACATTTCTGCAAATAAGCTATACAAATAGCCAATAAGCACATTAAAAGATGCTAAACACTCAGCGTCCTTAGAAAAATGCAAATCCAAGCCACAATAAGACACCACTTCACACCTACTAGGATAGCCACAATCTGAGATAGACAATAACAAACACAGACAAGGTTTTAGAGAACTGGGCCCCCCCCATACTGATGGGAACATAAAATGTGCAACCACTTTGGAAAAACAGTTTGACAGCTCCTCAAAAAGTTCCCCAGAGCGTTCCCATGGACCTAGTGATTCCACTCAGTACTAGTTTCCTGGGGCTGCTCTAACCAGCTGGGTGACTCAAACCAACAGAGGTGTTTTCCT
Source organism: Cephalopachus bancanus (assembly GCA_027257055.1). Taxonomy (NCBI): domain Eukaryota; kingdom Metazoa; phylum Chordata; class Mammalia; order Primates; family Tarsiidae; genus Cephalopachus; species Cephalopachus bancanus. The sequence continues at coordinate 8,255,462 of JAPVLO010000133.1, forward strand.
TCACAGTTCTGGAGGCCAGAAGTCCAAAGTCAGTATCACTGGGTTAAAACCAAGGTGCTGGCAGGGCTGTATTCTCTCTCTGGAGGCCCTAGGGACAATCCACTCCTTGCTACTACCACACTAGCTTGTGGTACTTATCCCACAGTAACATAAACGAATGCCATGAGAAGAGGTACCAATGCACAGATTGAAGGAGCTTGGTCAACCCCAAGCATAAAAATATACAGAAAATAATATATAAAGTAAGAAAAGATGACAAACTCCAAAAAGGGTAAGAGAAGGTCAGTGTAGTCACAAGGTTGGTCCTTGAATGATCTGGAAGCACACTCCCTAAGGCACACTGCAGCAGAACAGGAGAGCACACGGAAATGCCAGTGGTAACCACCACAAGGATAAACTTTAAAAGCTAACTGAGAAGAAAGCACGTAATACAAAAGCAGGAATATACATGATCAATCCAAGAGAAAGCAGGAAAAGAAAAATTACAGAAAAAAGTTTAACATTTTCAAACAACAAAGCAGCAATACAATGGGTTTAAACCTAACTATGCTAATAAATATATTAAGTGTAAAATGGAAAAACCAGTTCAATCAAAATGGAAAAAACAGTTAAAAAAAAATTGTCAGAACAAATTTAAAAGCAATATCAACAACAACAAAACAAGACCAGACTATATGCTGTTGACAAAGGGCATGCTTTAAATATAAGGCTATAATTACAATAAAAATAAAAACTTTACAAAAACACAATTGCTTAGCATCATGAACTAAATTAGAATTTTTATCAATTTTTTTCCCATCCATAATGTTTTTTCCTATAGTCTGTCAATTGGTTATCTTTGTTATTTAATTCTAGTTTAATTCCTCTGTGGTCAGAGACTATAATCTCTGTGATTTTAAGCCTTTGACACTTTCTTAAAAACTTGCTTTATGGTCCAGCAGATGATCAATTTTGGTAAACTTTCTTTGTGCCATTAAGAAATATGTACTCTGCAACTGTCAAGTGTTGGGTCTGTGTGTGTATTTCAATTAAACAAATTTTATTAACTATCTTGGTCGAACATATATCCTTAATTTTTTTTAATTTACTGCCATTATCAATTACTAGAAGTGATACACAAAAGTTTCCAACTATGTTTATAAATTTGTCTATTTCTCCTTTTAATTCTGAATATTTTTGCCTTATATATTTTGAAGTTATGTTAGTAGGGGCATACAAGTCTTCCTCCCCACCACCTGAGGCAAGGTAAAAGTTTTTCTCCCTAAAAAGATAAATTACTTCTCTTTTATAACACCAGACAGTGCACCTTCAGGATCCTTGAAACATTCTATAAGCCTTGATGACTAGAGTAATTACAAAATAAAATACACTCATTAGATAAAATGTTTTCACAATACACATTGCTACATAATGTATGTCATTATTGTTTAAACTAGAAGATCTGTACTTTGGGAAAATCTGCAGCATCTAACAGAAGAAAACTCTTTGGGCATATGCAAAGTTAGTACCCGAACCTAAAGAAATGTGGAGACGTAAAACTTACACTTTTGAATGATAACCCACAGTAACAGAGACTGTATTCCCTCATATGCTTATACAATTTGGCCCTAGAAAAAAAATAATGCCATGCAAGCTTTTTGATAACTACCTCAACAAATATGAATAAATAGAAGAAGTCCCACCAAAGAGAAAATGCTCCTATTTTTACCTTTGTAATATGCCAATAGCTTCAAACCAATAGTCTAAATGGACCCAAAGTAACAATAATCTGGTTCACTCACGTCTTCATTCTCAAGAGCTTTACTTGGCAGTAGAGGACCATGAAACAAACTGTATGCACATTTAAATACTTCTATTAGCAAAGTAAAAGCAATCTTGATCTATATTTTACCATGTCTCATACAGTTTTCAGTATTTATGTAGTAAGATTTGGTGAAGGGAATATAGCACATTTAGACTTATCACTGGCTAATGTAATGACTTTAGTCAATTCCATGTATGTACACTGGCATCATTTCTAACCTGCCTGTCAATTAATTCCATTGATGCACCAGAGAGAAAGGAATATTTCGAATCCTGACTCTCTCTGGTGCCAGTTAACAACAAAATGAGAACTTAATTATAAAAAGTAAAAGCTCAGTATAAAAAGTAAGATACAGCTCTACTCAAATGACTAAATACATAGAAGGGACGCAGCACAGCATCCACCTTATATCAAGAGAGGCCTGGTAAGTGCCAGCTCTCTCTCCGCCGAATTGAACGCTACTTTGAACACACAATCACATTGTGGTGTGAACACCCCTTCCGGCTCTCCTCCATTCCCCAAGCTACCCCTAGTCACCTTTTAAAGTTCACAGCGGTTGTTTTGCAAAGCAACGTAGTCCACAAACCTAGCTTCACAGTTGGATTCTGAATATTACACCCTCTCCTGGAGAAGCTTCTTACCCTGGAAGGTGTCTCTCATGCACCTCCTCACTAAAAACTGCCTCTGCTGACTTAACTTCCAAGAGAGCTCAAACTACACACATGCAGGCATGCAGCATGGGACAAATTCAATCTATGAATCTTGACGTACAATCATCGTCTATCCATAAGGAAATCAGTTCAATATTCAGTTCAATATTTTCAGCCCCTCAAGACAAAGAATGTATTAAGATTTACAATGACTACATAATGAGAACACTTTATTATATTTTGGTAAAAATCTTAATTATCCTCTAAAAAGCTACAAGTAACATATGCATTCAAATTCAAAAGTAATTGTCTTAAATCAATTAATGCTGTAAGATTAAGTGTTAGACAAAAATACTCTCATCACCTAAGCAAGTCTTCGTACTTTAGAGTTCTCACCTATGGTAGTTCTTGAAATAATTGACGCTCTGTTTTCTGATGGACTCCTGTAAAACTTCAGACTTGCTACCACAAAATTCTTCTCCAACTTGCATCAGCCTAGTTGGATAGAAAGGTTTATGTAAATTTCAGTCACATCCTTATAGAGAAAAAGTTGTCCAGGTTCTCTTTCTTCAAAGAAAACAAATCATAAAAATTTGGAAATTTGAAAAAAATCTAAAGACTGCAAACTCACTGTGGTACAAAGAGCAAAAATATTTAAATACATTAACACAAACCCAGCAGCAATTAGATTATGAATGTACAATTATCTTCATCTCCAAAAAGAAGTTATAGATAATTCACTAATTCATTATTCCTTTGATTACCATGGTAGAATGAATCAAACTAAAGAATAAAACAAGATCTCAAGCACTACCTGCTGATTATATCCAAAACAAAGATGAAATCATCATATTTGAATATAGACAAATCAGTTCCAAGTAAGTAGGTTTTTACTTTTAGTTGAACATCCTGTAAGACAAAAGAAAAAAAAATTCAAGCAAACCCAAAATATATAAAATAAATTATCAGAACCACCTATTCTTGAGTTCCAGTTTAAAATGAGGCAGGAATATATTTGTAAATTGATAAATAATATCTATTTAGGCCAATAGTCAACATCTTTAGGAGATCTAATAGAGACAATTCCATGAATATCAGCTACAAAACAGTCATGGCCACAATCATCACAGTAACTTAACAGTTGTACACATTTCTATCCAACGTAAAACACACAAACACACAAACATGCCCATACACATAAGATAAGGAAAATTATGTCTTCATACTGGATATGAAGATAAAAATCATTATTTATGTATGGCTTAGTTGGTTAGAAATTCCAAAATAATCAATTCAAAAATAATCAGAATTAATAAGATAACTACATGAAGTGGCTATGTACAAGACAATGCAAAGAAATTATACCTATTTCATATATACCTATTATAGCAACTAAAAATGGAGAAATTTATTCCACTTAAAATAGATACTAATAAAGAATAACTATAATAAGAAATATCAGACCTATAAGAAGAACTAATAGCTCTAATGAGATACACAAAGAAATTTAAAATTTCAATAAATTAAATCACAGGACTGGATGTGTAAAAATGTCCATTCTTCCAAATTAGTGTAGAGGTTCAATTAAATTCTAACCAAAATCACAACAAAAACTTTTCTTCTGAACAATTATTCTAAAATTTTCCTACAGACTGTGATATATTAAAAACTATTTTTTAAATTCTAGCAATATAACAACATACAGAGAAATCAACAGACTAGAAAAAATAACCCAGAAACAGTACATATAAATACATACACACACACACACACACACACACACACACACACACACACACACACACACACACCAGGGGTGCCAAAATACACAGACACATCTTAAGAGATGCCAGAAGTGTCTGGACACTGATGGTAACCACTTTGAGCATATCTTTGCAATTGCAGAAGTCAAATGTGATTTATATTCATCTTTTGTTCTTATACATTTTTTCCTTTCTTAAAATGTGTGTACATTTTTTTGGCACCCTACATATAATGTATGTATATACATACATTATATATACATATATATATATATACAGATATAATGGCTTAATAAACAGTAGATCTGACCACAGATTCTCCAATATCGACTATGTAAAACTGAAGTCTGTTGGAAGACTAACTCAGAAACAACTATGGGCAAGGGTGGACATTCAATGTGTATGAGACTTCCCCTCCTTTTATACATAATACTCAGAAAAAAGTTACTTCAAACCCACAATTAATGTTAAATTAAAATGTATCTAATTTTAATAAATATTTAATATGGTCATATAAGAAAATATAGAAGTTAAAACTCTTACAACTATCACATAAATATATTTTAAATATTAAAGTATAAATTCGCCGGGCTCAGTGGCTCAGCCTGTAATCACGCGCCTTTGGGAGGCTGAGGTGAGTGGATTGCCTGAGCCTGTGGGTTTGAGACCTGCTAGGGCAGCGAGACCTCATCTCTACAATAAATCAAAAAAAATCAGCTGGGCGTGATAGCGCATGCCTGTAATTCTGGCTACATGGAAGGCTGAGGCGAAGGATCGCCGGAGCCCAGCAGGTGGAGGCTGCGGTGGCCGGGAGCGGCCACTGCACTCCAGTCTGGGCAACAGAGTGAGACTCCAACTCAAAAAAATAAATAAATAAATAAAAACAAAGTATAAATTCAAATAGTGTATCTCATATAAAATTAGAAGAGCACTAAATTATAACTACTAAGTGATTCTTCAGAAAATTTATGTTTTCAGGATGTATTTACCTAAACAATTTCCTTCTAAAGAAATCCTATAAAAGATGGTCAAACTAAAAATCAGCATCATTAGAAAAATCAAAAATGCATTTTAAAAGATCATAACATGGTCAAAGGGTCTGTAGCCTACTGAGGTTCAAAGAAGTTCAAAAAGCACAAGTTATCTTCAAAGAAATTACACTTTGGTCTAAGAACTAATTTTAGCAAACAATCAAATTATAAACACTTGAACTACTAAATGGCAAAGAAAAGCTTAAGAAGACATTGCTATGATCTGAATGTTCATATCCACCCAACCCCCAAAGTGATGGTAACAGTAAGCACTGCCTTTGTGAGGTGATTAGGTCAAGAAGATAGGGCCTCATGAATGGAATGATGCCCTCATAAAGGAAGCCCAAAGCAAGCCCCATGTTCCTTCCATATGTGAGGACACAGCAAGGCCATGCCATCTGTGAACCAGGACTCGAACTCTCACCAGACACCCAGACTGTCAACATCTGGATCTTGAACTTGTCAGCCTCTCGAACTGAGAGAAATAAACTTCTGTTTTTAAGCCTCCAGTTTAGGGTATTTTGTTATAGCTGCCCGAATGCAATAAGACAGCTCTATTCAGCCAATAAGCATGAAGATTTCCTCAAGATACAAATACTGAGAAAAAAAATTCTTCACTCTGTACTAGACTCTGAGCCACACACGTCACCTACTCAGTTATTTTTTTCCTAAAATTAATAGAAAACAATGAAAATACAAATAAATTTTTTAAAAAAGAGAATCTCAATGAGGAATGCTAGTTTTTTTAGGAAAGCATAAATTTGCTAGGCCTCTAAAGCAAAAATAATATTTCCAATGGAAAGTTTCAAATCAAAATGCCAACTACATTACAGAAATTAAATTAAATAGCCTTTTCCCAAAAAACTGAATATAATTAAATTTGCAAATACAAATACAGAAAATTTAGAATTAAATTTCCAAAACAATTTTGACATGACATTCCTATTGCTTCTATGAAAAAGTAATTTTAAAAAACCAAACCTGCCATATTCGTGTAAGTCCATGTTCTAATTTCTTTTTTACGTAGCCACGGTCAAAATTAGTTTCTTCCATATTACTACCTTCTGAAAATAAAAGATGGTATACATTTTTAGATTTATTTAAATGTGTTCTGTTGTCCAAATAATATCTATTTGGTCTCTCATAAATTGTGAGCCTAAGTAAGATACAGAATACATGTTTAATATTTATATAATTAAAACAATGTAAAAAAATAAGTAGGATTAAACCCTTTGAGTAAGACAGACAAACTTAGACTATGAAATGGTTAATACACCTGAGACCGGTCAGATATGGGGCTTAGGCTGGGATGCCAATTCAGTCAGTGTGGTCCCAGAGACCAGATTCTCAGTGGCCATATACTGTGACTGAGAACCCCTATAATGGCACACAAAACCACTTAATCCAATTATTAAGTGATATGCACGCTAACAAGAGTACAGACTGCACAGCTGCTCAGACAGTGTGGTCCTGAGGCACATGTTTTATATTGTCATCATAAGAGTTTTATCCATCCCAGAGAACGAATCTAACAATGCCCAGTTCAACAGATGAGATCAATGACCTGCCTCAAAACAACTGAAAACACACATACATTTATATTCAAAAGATTCAGCTTTGCTGTGATCACCAGTGAGAAACAACTGAGTATATGATCACCCTGTCTTAGGTTAGCAAGGTATACACAGAGAACTAGGAAAAGGCCCTTACACGAGCCAGGCCCGAAATACATGACTGGTTTGTCTCTGAGCATTCCTGGAGCTCAAGCCCCTATACATATATACTGGGGGGAGCCACCAAAACAGGAATTATCCTTTGGCGGGCGGGCCCTTTGTAATACAGGCTTCCCCCGTTAGGTGAGTATTCTAGGAACCCATTGGCATCAGTATACCAGCTAGTGTTGTTGGAAGAGCCTGCTTCTGGCTTCAGTGAATTTTTATTTTTTGCAGATTCTTTCAATGTGACTGCTCATTTCAAGATGGGTTATTTACGAGCACACCTGCCCACACCATGCTGAGAGTTTAGCAGTTTTTGACCAAAAGCAGCATGACCCCCGTGTCCCACTCTCCCTAATTCATCCAATTTCGACCCAAGCAAGTTTTTTTTGTTTCCTCAGATAGAAAAAAAAAAACCTCAAAGGGAAACATTTTGCCAATGTGAAAGAGGTGAAACAAAAAATGGCAAAACCACTAAAAGGCATCAAAATTGATGAGTTCAAAAACTGTTTTGAGCAGTACAGAAAGCATCTCGATGGGTGAATTGCATCTAATAGAGAAGACTTCAAAGGGACTGAAGTTTAAACATGTAAGAATAAATGGGCAACTTTTCATAGATAAATTCGATTTTTTTTTGGGTCTCCCTCACACATATTCTGATTGCTACAGATCTAGCGGCCTAAGGCAGAACAAGTGTTAGGATACCAAATAGCATCAAATATTACCACCAGAGAGCTAAAGAAGATGAATTCTAGAGTCCTCTTCAGCTTTATGAAGTTCTGTGAGGTGTAATTTTCAAATTATTGATTTCTACAGTTTTATTCCTGAATATGAAAGGATTAATTTCAGGTGAAAATAACTTTTTAGAGTTCTAGAACTATCAGCTGTCTGCTAGACTAATCAGCATACCTGAACAGTCATAAAATAAACAGATTAGGTCAAGTAGTGTTAGCAAGGAGGACTAAGCAGATAAAGCTCAAAGAGAATTTTAAGTTTGACTCAGTCCTCCAATGAACATAAACTACTGCCTAAAGCAAAAAGCAAGCTTTTCCATGATGTCCCCTAAACTTTTATATCTAAAGCATATGTTAATTTGTTCCAAACTTTTCCTTTGGTTTCTTCTTAAATAACGTACTAGACAAGGAAAAAGAGTTGTTGAAGAGTCTTACTAGTGTCCAGGCATCTCATAATTATTGTAGTCACCTCTTGATGGCTTCCGCTATACTAAGGACTCCAGCATAAGCACCCTGCCCTCTCTCCAAGCCTCACAGCAACCCTGGGGGTGGACGTGCTACTGTGTGTGGCTGTTTTGATTGTTTTCAGCCAGTCATTTTAAGGAGCACACTAAGACTGGAAAGGAAAGCAGTGTCTTTCAATTCACACGTTTGGTGAACGTGGTGACAACGTAAAGCCTCTGGATAGAAGCCCCTTCCCCCGGAGGCAGGAAACCCAGAGTGTGAGGGTGGTGAGGTGGTCTGGCCTGAAACCACCGGCACCCATGTCCCCTCTGCATCCTCCTCCTTCCCTCCTCCATCCTGCCAACAGTACTTCTCAGTGGACGAAAATTCAGCCATAGAATTTTCTTCTCTGATTTTTTGTTTTCTTGTATTTATGAGTTTTCTTGTGAGACAAGACAAAGATTAAACATATGTCTTCAAAATACTAAAATCCTAAGCTTCATCAGTGAGATTTAGGTGTTCCCTCTACCCACACAAGAGAAACCAACAACTCAGAAACAGAATTTTACTAAAATAACTTGAATAGTTACATTAAATTGTATGTGCTACACAAAAATGTGTATGCTATAATTTATTTTGTCCATATTACACAAAATGCTGTAATATCATTTATGGTCTTTAAAAGTATTTTGAATACTTGAAGCAATTTAAACAAAATGCCTAATAAATGTAATAATTCCTCAAAGACTCGTTCTTTATTATTTAGCTGACTATACTACAATCACTTAAAGTTGCATATTTGCAACTTTATATTCTATAATATTCTATAAAATATGAATATTTTATAACATGATTTTTTTTTCATTTTTATTTTAGATTCAGGGGGTACACGTGCATGCTCATTACAGGGGCACACTGTGCATTGGTGGGCATTGGATCTCAGGTGGCCCATTCTCCAGATAGTGAACACAGTAGCCAGCAGATAATTTCTGAACCCTAAACATCCTCACCTCTCCCCTTATTGGTGTCCCCATTGTCTATTATTTCCATCTTTGTAGTCCCACATATTAGTGAAAACACATATAAATAAGAATACATACAAGTGAGAACACGTGGTATTTGGTTTTCTGTTTCTGAGTCAGTTTACTTAGGATAAAACATCATTTTGTAATGAAATTCTAAGACTTGCTGCATTTTCAGGAAGGAAAGTGTAAATACAATTATTAGCTCTTAGAACCTAGTTTTATTTGCATGACTTGAAAATTAGCAAAATAGATTAATTCTGGGCAGCCAGCATTAATTTCATAGTAAACTTGGACAGAACAATGCTTTACCTACTTTGCAACTAATTATTAAAGAAAATTTTTTTAAATGCTCTTTCCCAATAATTCCATCCTAAGTCCCTGAGCACACACTTCTGGAAACTGGTACCATTTGCCACTTAAAAAGCTCATTGGTCAGTTAGTCCCAAGGAGGCAGAGCTTTTACAGTAGCTGAACCACTTCGCTGAACATCTGGCCTCTGGTCCCTGGCAGCCCTGTCCTCACTCTCCTTCCCACTCCAGCCATGGCATGCTGACAGCACAGCCTTTAGCAGGCAGTCCCGCCAGCTCCTACCCGAGGTTGTGGCCGCATCCTCGCCATCGTGCTTCTCATGCCACCCCATGGTCCTATAGTAGCTGAGCATCACCTCCCACAGTGCTTTGCACAGGTCGGCCAGGCAAGGGATGTAGCTGTCAGGCGTGACGTGCTGCAAAAGATGAGAAAGGGTGACCCCCACATTACTATGTTCACTGTCACACAGTTACAATAAAACACTATGCTCTCAGGTAAGTGCACCCAAAAGCTAGGGGTGACTAAGAAAATGTCTTCAATGGACACATCTACAGAGAAAGTTCAATGGTGAGGATATTTTTTCAAGTAACTCCCATCTCAAAAGGGCTTTTCAGTACTCATCAAGATTATCAATCCAGTTGCGGTGAATCAAATTGTAGGCACTGAACCACAGAGTCTGCAAGAAGTTATTAAATTAGCAAGTGTTCTCATAAACAGTAGTGTAAACTTCCTGAAATGTATTTTTTCAAAGACATGGTTCCAAACATGCAAACACAGCGTTCTATATCCTCAGACCTGAGTCACAACTCATAGAATGAAGGCTGGATTTATAATTCAATAATTTTATTTGCATAAATTAACAACTTTGATGGTCTCTACATTCTTTAAATCATGTGGATATCCTATATCTGGCTACAACATTTTAAAGTAACGTTTTACATAAACAAGGCTATGAAATGATGTAGGCTGCCAAATTTTCTCCCCAATGGACATGATGAATGTTCTTCCCCCAATGCTTTGTGAAACAATGAGTCTGCCATTCTGCCCTTTTTTTCTGTTCCCTCTTGCATTTGTCATAATGCAGCAAGCATGCCATCACTTGAGATTTTTCTAGCATTTCTTTAGTTTGTGAGCGATTGATCCCAACTGGCCATGCTGATGGAACACTGAAGACAAGACTCTGATGTGAGTCAACACTCTAAGGCCAACAGCTGGCAGCTGCAAGCTACATCAACAGTGCTACGGTGTGGGGTGCCCCAGACACCTTTCTCTTGCTTTTCTCCACATCATGATCTCTCTCGCCTCTAAATTCCTCATTTACAAAAGCACCCATTTAGCAATTAATACAAATACTGGTCTGTAGTAGATAGGATTACGAAGGCCTACATGAGAAGCTAGAGTGAGTTTCTCCGGAAGAGTAAACCAAGACACAGAGAGTTTCCTCAGCACCCAGAGAGGAACAGATCCGGTGGCATGCCCACAAGTCTCCAAAGGAGTGATAATAACCACTTAGAGCAAATGAGAAAAAAATCCATCAACCTGGGCTGGAACTGGCCGAACTCTCTCCTGCACCCACAGTTCACCACAGCCCCTGGATGCAGTAGGGATTGTGAGTGACAGGAATTCAGGAGTTCTGTGCTCCTACCACGAACATGCAGGGCTCCCTGTGTCTTGTGGGACCCCAGGCCCTCAAGGGGAAACCCCCTTGCCCACAGCCATGCTTTGCCATGGAGTGGAGCAGGACAAAGCCTTGAGCAGAGCCAGCCGCCATTTCCCTGGAACTCAACACTTGCAGGTAGAGCAGCTGTTTTCCAGTCAGCTTAGGAGGGAATGGCCCCCAAGGGCAAACTCCATGGTGTACAAAGTTCCTGGCTGGGTGGGTTGTCTTAGGACACCTGAGGTCCTGAAGCCAGCTGACCTTGACATTCAGAGCATAGACACCTGAGTCCAAGGTACAGCCAGGTGGGACACACTGCCATAGCAACCTCTCTCTCCCCTCCTGAAATCTCCCAGCCTGCTCTGCGCCACAGCCTTACCTCAAGGGCCTGGGACTCCCTTGTAGTCCCAGCTGAGATGGGACAGCTGAGAGTGCACTTTGCGGGAGCTCCATCTCCTATCCCCTGCACTATCCAGAAGGCTCAAAACAGACTGAGAACTCAAGAAATACCTGGAGTCCCGCCCTTGGCCTAGGCTGGGCACATCCTTGGAGCAACACCCTCCAAGGAGAAACCCCACATCCAACATTGCAGCTGACTTTCTCCCACAAGCGCCACCTCCTGGCCTGTGGTCAACAGTACAGCCCACCACATCAGATCCAAAACCTCAGCTTTGGAAAGGGCCGATCCTAAAACACTTTCCGCGCCTTTCGGGACACTGTGAGCCAGTGCAGGTACCCAGCACAGGGCTGCCACATCTGGAAGTTGAGAAACTGATCACACCAAGACTGTATATAACCAAGAGAACTCTACAGTGCCAATGTCAGCCTCCAGTCAACCTCAAATAAGAAGAAATAGGCAACCTTCTGAGGTCCCTTCTGCTATGGGAGCCTTTCTGTCCTCTCAATAAATTCTGCTTTCAAAAAAAAAAAGAAGAAAAATAGTCTACCCAAATGAGAAGGAACCAGAAAAATAATTCTGACAATATGAAAAAACAGGGTTCTCCAATACTCCCCCAAAGTCTCATGAACTCTTCAACAACCAACCCTAACTAAAATGAAATTTTTGAAATTCCAGACAAAGAATTCAAAAGGTTGATGATAAAATTTATCAATGAACTTAAGGAGAAAACTGAAAACTAACATAAAGAAAAAAAAAAGATTCAGGACACGGATGAAAAATCTTCCAAAGAGATAGACCCCTTAAAAAAAAAAAAAGGCCAACCAGAAATTCAAGAACTGAATCATTCAGGGAAGTATAAAAATGCAGTGGAAAGTTTTAACAATAGACTAGAATAAGCAGAAGAAAAGATTTTGAACTAGAAAACAAAGCTTTTGAATTAACCAAATGAGACAATAACAAAGAAAAAGAATCAAGAGAATGGAACAAAGTCTCCAGGAAATGTTGGATTATGTAAAACAGCCAAACCTAAGAATCATAGGTATTCCTGAGGAAGAAGAGAAAGCAACAGGTTTGGAAAACCTATTTGAGAGAATAATTGAGGAAAATTTTCCTGATCTTGCCAGAAATCTAAACATCCAGATACAAAAAGCCCAAAGAACTCTCAGAAGATTCATTTCAAAAAAGGTCACCCCAAGGCATACAATCATCTGGCTATGCAAAGCTAATGTGAAGGAAATAATTTTAAGAGAAGTGAGACAAAAGCATCAAATAATTTACAAAGGTAAACGTATCAGACTAACAGCAGTCTTCTCAGAAGAAACCCTACAAGTCAGAAAGGATTGGGGTCCTGTCTTCAATCTCCTCAAACAATAACTGTCAGCCAAGAATTTCTGTATCCTACAAAACTAAATTTCATAAATGAAGGAAAAATGATGTCCTTCACAGACAAGAAATGCTGAGGGAATTTGTCACCACTACACCAGCTCTACAAGAAAGACTCAAAGGAGTTCTAAATGGTGAAACAAAAGGTTGAACACACTAGTAGAAAAACACTGAAAGTCATAAAGTTCACAGGCCTTATGGAACATTCACACACAAGAGAAAATAAATAAGTAAAGCAACCAGATAACAACCAGTATGACAGATGGAATAGGACCTTACAAATCATTATTAATTATGAACATAAATAGTCTCAATGCCCCACTAAAAAGATGCAGACTAGCAGGATGGATAAAAACATACAACCCAAATATCTGCTGCCTTTAAGAGATCCAATGAACTCACAAAGAATTCTATGGAGTCAAGGTAAAGGGGAAAATCATTCCACAAAAATGGAAACCAAAAACAAGTAGGAGTAGTCATTCTCAAATCAGATAAAGCACACTTTAAATTGACAACAGTAAAAAAAGATAAAGATGGCTATTATATAATGATAAAGAAATCAATCCAACATGAAGACAAGAGTCCCCAGTTTTGTAAAACAAATTCTACCCAGGCCTAAAGAAAGAGATAAACAGCAACACAATAATACTGGGAGACTTCAACACTCTGTCAGCAACAGACATATCAAGAAAGAAAGAAAGAGAGGAGTTAAACCAGACTCTAGAACTAACAGACATCTAAAGAATATCCCATCCCAAAACTACAGAATATACTTTTTTCTCATCAGCACATGGAATATTCCCCAAGACAGACAACATGATAGGTTACAAATCAAGTCTCAATAAATTTTTAAAAATCAGAATCATATCAAGCAACTTCTCAGATCACAGTGAAATAAAACTAGAGATTAACTCCAAGAAGAATTCAAGAAACCAAACAAAAGATGGAAGCTAAAAAATCTGCTCTTGAATGACCCTTGGTTTCAACAATGAAATCAGGATGGAAATTTTTTAATTCCTTGAAACAAATGACAACAACAAAACAAGTCATCAAAACCTCTGGGACACAACCAAAGCTGTACTCAGAGGAAAATTTATAACATTTAAGGCCTACACTAATAAGACTGAAAGATTGCATATCGGCAACCTAACATAGCACCCCAAGGAACTAGAAAAAACAAACCAAACAGAAGAAGAAAAGAACGAAGGTAAGAGCAAAATTGAATGAAACTGAAATTTAAAAAGCAATACAAAGTATCAATGAAACAAAGTTAATTATTTGAAAAGATAAAATTAATAGACTACTAGCTAGATTAATTAAGAAACAAAGAAAAAAGACTCAAGTTAGCATAATCAGAAATGAAAACAAAGACATTAAAGCTGTTACCACAGACATTTTTTTAAAAAACCATCCGAGACCATTATGAACAACTCTATGCAAACAAACTAGGCAATCCAGAGGAAATGAATAAATTATTGGAAAAACAACCCCCCAACCTTAAATCAGAAAGAAATAAAAACCCAGAGCAGATCAGTAACAATCAGCAAGACCTAAACAGTAATCTGAAGTCTCCCAACCAAAAGAGTCCAGAACCTGATGGACTCACTGATGAATTCTCCCAGACCTTCAAGGAAGAACTGGTACCAATTTTACTAAGGCTATTCCACAAGACTGAAGATGAGGGAATCCTCCCTAACTCATTCTACAAGGCCACTATCACTCTAATACCAAAGCCAAGAAAGGATACAACAACAACAAAAAAGAAGACTATAGACCAAAATCCTTTACAAACACAGATGCAAAAATACTCAACAAAATATTAGTAAACCGAATCCAACAGCAAATTAAAAAAAAAAAAACTACAATCAAGTAGGTTTTATCCTAGGGATATAAACACGGTTCCACATATGCAATAAATGTGATCCACTACATAAAAAGAATTAAAGACAAAGATTATATGATTTCAATAGATGCAGAAAAAGTATTTGACAAAATTCAGTGTCTCTTCATGATTAAAAAAAAACCCTCAGCAAAACAGGCACAGAGAGAACATTCCTCAAAATACTAAAAGCCATATATGTCAAACCCACAGCCATCCTGAACAAAGAAAAATTGAACACATCTCGCCTCAGAACTGGAACAAGGCAAGGATGCCCACTTTCACCACTCCTATTCAACACAGAACTGGAAGTCCTAGGAGAGCAATCAAGCAAGAGAAAGAAATAAAAGGTATCCAAATTGGAAAACAAACTAGCTCGCTCTGCATACTGATGATATGATCCTATACTTAGAAAATCATAAAGACTCCTCCAAAAGACTCCTGGACTTGATATTTGGTAAAGTCTTGGGATACTAAATCAACACACACAAATCAACACTCTATCAACAGTGACCAAGCTGAGAAAGTAAGAACTCAATACTATTTACAACAGCACCCTAAAAGCTACAAGATTTAGGAATATATTTAATCAAGGAGATGAAAGATCTCTACTAAGAAAACTACAAAACTCTGATGAAAGAAAATGTAGTAGACATAAACAAATGGAGAAACATCCCATGCTAATGTGTTGAAAGAATCAACATTGTTAAAATGACCATATTACCCGAAGTAATCAACAGATTCAATGTAATCCCTATCAAACTACCAATGTTATTTCACACAGAATTAGAAAAAACAATCCTAAAATCCATATGGAACCAAAAAAGAGCCTGAATAGCACAATTAATCCTAAACAAAAAAGAACAAAGCTGAAGGCACCACATGACCTGACTTCAAATTACACTACAAGGCTGCAGTTATCATACAGCGTGGTACTGGTACAAGAGCAGACATGAAAAAAAGACCCAGAAATAAACCAAAATACCTACAACCAACAGATCTTTGAAAAGCAGACAAAAACATAACTAGAGAAAGGACACACTATTCAACAAATGATGTTGAGAAAATCGGATAACTACAGGCAGAAAAACAAAACTTGATCCCTATCTCTCCCTATACACAACAATTAACTCAACATGGGTTAAAGACCAAAATGGCAGACCTGAAACCACAAAAATCCTAGAATAACCCCCCCCCAAAAAAAACTCTCCTGGACATTGGCCTAGGCAAAGAATTTATGGCAAAACCACCAAAGCAAATGCAATTAAAGCAAAAATGCAGTTGCCATAAGTGTGCCATGCACTCCAGCCTGGGAGACAAGAGTGAGACTCCAACTCAAAAATAAAATAAAATAAACAAGTAGAACTTAACTAAAAAGCTTCTGCACAGCAAAAAATAAATAATCAACAAAGCAAATAGGCAACCTACAGAATGGGAGAAGATATAACTATACAACTGATAAAGGATTGATATCCAGAATTTACAAAGAACTCAAATCAGCAAGGAAAAGGGAAATAACCCGATTAAAAAGTAGGCAAACGACAGGAACAGACATCTCTCAAAAAGAAGAAATGGCCAAAAGACATGTGAAAAAAATGTTCAACATCACTTATCATCAAGGAAATTAAAACCACCAAGAGATACCACCTTACACCAGTGAGAATGACCCTTATTAAAAAAAATCAAAAAATACCTTGAACAACTATCATAATACTATAAGAAAGGGATTAGCAGTAGTGGGAAACTGCCAGGAGAATTGGGGGACACCCTCATCAACAAGGGTACTTGTATAATGAATACTTGCATACCTAACCCTGAATTGTACCCCATATATTTAAAATAAAATTTAAAAATAGATGCTGGCCTGGCTGCAGAGAAAAGGGAACACTTATTCACTGTTGGGAGTGTAAATTAGTGCAACCTCTGTGGAAAGCAGTATGGAGATTTTTCAAACAACTAAGAGTAGATCTACCATTTAATCTAGCATTACATTAAAAAGACACCTGCACCCGCATGTTCATCACAACACAATTCACAATTGCAAAGACATGGAATCATCCTTATGCTCATCAATCGATAGGGAGATCATGAAAATGTGGTGTATATATACTATACACTATGGAATGTGATTCAGTTATCAAAAAGAATGAAATCACGTCCTTTGTAGCAACTTAGATGGAATTGGAGAACATCATCCTAAGCAAAGTAACTCAGGAACAGAAAACCAAACATCGCATGTTCTCCCTTAGAAGTGGGTGCTAAATTGAGGATCTGCAAAGACATAGAGATGGTGTCATGGACACTGGAGACTCAGAAGGGGAAGAAGGGGTGGTGGGACAAATATCATCTGTCGGGTACAGTGTGCACAGGGCAAGAGGGTGCTCTTAAAGTCCAGACCAAAAACTATTTGTCTCCCCCAAAGGTATTGAAATTTTTTAAAAAAACCAATACCAGCTTGTATGATTTGGTAAGCTTTTATGGACACATGTCAAACTTTGAAATTAAGCTGGAAAGTAAGTAAAGGAGCTAAGCTCTGGAGTCAGACTGCCCAAGGAGGGGTTATGCCAAGGAGGTGTATTTCCTTAAGATGAGAAAAATTCTAAGGTATAACCACTAGGTCATCAAATGAGCAAAGATGCCCACTCTCTCCACTACAGTTTAACAATGACCTGAACGCACGAGTCAATGCAAGCAGACTACAGAAAACAATTAGAGGGAAAGAATAGAAAAAGAAGAAATGACACTGTTTCTGTATGCTCATGATATTACACCTGGAACTCCTACAGAATCGATGATACAACTAACCCCAACATCACACACACTCTGCAGGCAAGGCTGCCAGGGCACAGGCATCGCGTGTGGTGCTGGAGGGATGCAGAACAGTACAATCCCAGGCAAATCTGGCATGACCTGCAGAACGACATGTGCATCTTCCCTTCAACCCAGCACCCAAACTTCTAAGAACCTGTCCTGAGGACACACCTCAAGCAAAGTGAAAACACAGGCATACAAGGTTATACATTAAAGAATCACCTGTCATTTCAAAATACTGAAATCTATCTCAATGTCCAAACACAGGTGGAATAAGTTATCATTCAGACACACAAAAGAGTTGTGAAAAGTAACTCTGGGTAAGTATTCATGCTCACTTCTTTAACAGTTGCTATCCTTATAATGAACCCGTTTTCATCTTTTCCTTGGTTTATTTTTTACTATGCACATTTAACGAAAGCCAATACTGACACATGCGGTCAGGAAAAGGCTAAAAGCCTTTCCTGGGGATAAGAGAGAGCAAAAATTCTAAAGTGTTCCCGGCTGCCACTCAGAAACTATTCACCTGAATGAAGGGACCCCACTACAAGTCAATTTCTCTAACGTTTATCAATTCAGCCTTTCATAAATTTATGTTTATATTATGCAAACAAATTTAAACTAAGTATATCTGAACAGTCCTTCTGGTAGATGAGAGAAACACGGTATTAGCCATATTCTTCCCAAAGAAAAATTATTACTATACAAATAATTATGTTAAAGTTCACAAATTAATTTCTATTATACTTGTCACAGTTTAACAAACCAGAAAATTAAAACCTAGACTACTACCATTTATTCTCCATCCAACCACTGTCCAGGTACATTATTTACCTATTTATTCAAGGAATAGGCAGTCCTTCAGTGTGTTATCTCTTATGGTTTTACTGATATTTAATGGGTTTGAATGAGATATATACAAGCAGATGCTTACATGATTTTTTTTAAAGTTGAAGTTGTACAGTGAAAACTAAACTGATTCAAGTGTAAATAATCCAGAGATCTAGTTAAGCCACTGCACATGCCTAAAAGTCTCCCTAAAGAACCCAAATTCTATTATCTCCAAATGCATTCATACATACAAGCATAAGACTATGATATACTCAGCACCACATAACAAGATGATTCTTGACCAAGTTTATGCTCCAAAATAGAAACAAATGTAGAGACCACTTTACTAAATACATATACAATAAATAGTTTAAGAGAAAAAGGCAAAGTGGGCTAGATTTTAAAAAACAACGTTAGCCAGGCCACACCCTTGCACATTTCAGTGAAGGCAAAACCCTCCATTTCAGACAAAATGAGAACTGCAGGTCAGCTAGCCAACTGCCACTCAAGGCATGTCTCTCCACAAGCACTCAGGAGTCCTGCTGCATGATCCCAACAACGGAGGTCATGGTGAGATCCCAACAGGCCATGCCACACAGCCATGGCTCCTTCCACCACACCATGCTCTCCTGCTCGTGGCATGACCTCACCATCCCTAGACCCACCATACACACATCACTGTGGTGCCTGCTGAAAACCAAGACCCAACTCAAAAGTAGCTATCTCCCCTTAACAATTATATGCAGGTTTTCATTTTCCTTAGAAGACTTAAAGAGCTGTTGTCCCCCTCTGACACTTTATGCTATTTGACCTTTTCTTATTCTACACCGCTGATCATAATTAATGTGACTTTAACTAGATTATAAACTCTTTAAAGCTTTATTTGCCCTTGCTAAGCTGAACTGATCACTGAGTAATAAAAGCTGAGTCATGGCAAGGGTACTGGTTTACACTTAGGAAATGAAGTCCTGTGTCTTCCATCAACATCCATGGAACATAACAAGGACAGCTCATTAGTCTGCAAGCAGAGTAACATTTCAGACCTCTCACAACACCTGGATATCTAGAGAGCAAATGGCAGGACAACAGGAAGAAATGGATAAATTTTCCTTACCTGTCTTGCAATCCTTAAGTTTTCATTGTAAAAAGTTATCAAATTTAATCTAGAAATCAATATATAAAATCATATACTAGAAAATTAGATAGGCAGTATATGTATGTGATAAGAATAAATCAACCAAGTGAATTCTTAGTTCTGCCTAAAACTGACCTGTGCAAGCCATCAAGTGAATATTACTTGAACTCAAAAGGTTTCTTTCTTCTACCAAATATTCAAATTTGTAGCATTCAGCAAGAAAGAAAAAGCCCATTCACTTATCCAACCAAATCAACAAGATTAACCTCAGTAATCAATTTAGTTTCCCTAACATCCCAAGTATGCCCAAATTACCCACTGGCATTTGACAACTAAGCTACTAAATAAGAACAATCAGCATCCATGTGTCCAGGGGAAAAGACAGAACCAGAGAATGCTGATGAGGAGGGTCAATCAAAACACACTTTCTAGAAGATGATTTTGGAAATACAAACCAAAAGTCTTTTTTTAAAATTCAAACCAAAAGTTTTTAAGACAGAAAGCCTTTGACAGGCAATGCAATTTCAATTTTTGTGATTCATCCTAAAGAAACAATTATTTATGTATTAAAGGATTTAGCATTAAGAATATTTACTGCAGTGCTGTTCACAGTGACAAAGACTGAAAAGAACATAGATATCCGAGAACAGGAAGCCAGCTAATTAATCCAGAGTGTCCCTTATGCTGAAATACTGTTTAGCCACAAAAGTTATGCACTGAGCATATTTACTGAAATGGAAATTGTTTACAGCATAGCAAATGTAAAAAAAGTTATAAAACTCTGTGCAGCTAATGTTAAAGCTATCTGCTCATATACACATGAAAAGAACCAGCTTCACATGCAGACATAATTTTTATTTTCTTTTCACTTATCTGTCTTTTCCACAGTTAATATGTTTTAGTGTACAATTAAAATATGCATATTAATAACTGCTTAATTTCAGCAACTACTTATGCAATTTATATTACACCTAATAATTAATACACCTAACCTATCAGACTCGAATTGCGTCAACACCACAGCAACCAGACAAAGATGGCAAGAAACATTTACTGACACCTCCAGTGTGTCAGACACTGTGAAAACACATACTGAAATGATGTCAAAGTTTATTCTAAAAGAAACACTAAACTCTTTCCCAAAGTATTACTACATTATCAAATGCATCATAAATAGAACTCAAAATTCATTAAGATCATCTGGAAATGAACAATTAAAAGACATAGTTGAGAAAACTTCAACCAGCTTAGCCAACTCTATTACCCTAAAATTAATCAATAACATCCTAATTAGCATCTTGAAATAAGCTATCCTGGGAAACATATCAGCCTGCCAAAGAAATGTTATTAAAAAAAGAAATACAAAAACAAAAACTGATTAATAAACTTTTAAATAATCCACAAAGCGTTTTTCCAAATGGTGTCTACAAATCTCTCCACAAATTGGTGTAGAAATGTAGGGTACATTAAAATATTAATGCAATCACAAACAAGGCTTAGTTTTTTAAGTAAATAAAATTGCCACTATGACCACTTTTCATTGTCCCTTTCCAGAAATGAGTGAGTGAATTCCCATTTGAAAATTTTGCTGCTAAGCATTAGCCACTTATGTGGGTTTCAAGATAAAGTACCTGTTTGTTTGTTTTTTTAAGGAACTTAAATGACTGCTCTGAAAACAGTAAGCCAATACATTCAAGGACAGCATGCAAACCAGACTGAAAGATAAACTATAAAAAGGAAAACCTTGCTTCCCATTAAGCCATTTGGAGAACATGGTTGAGGGGAAAAAAAGGTACATTCAATTGCAAAATGATTTTTAAAAGCCCAAAACCCACTAAGCTTTTACCCTCAGAGCAACATCAAGGAAACAACCAATTGCAGGAGCCTCTTCCCAGAGGCGGGTACCATGGCCTGAAAAAGGCAGAGGGCTGGGCATTCCCAGGGTCAACATGCAGCATGTTAACTGTTCCAGGTCTCTAAAATCCTCAAGGGACTCATAGGAATTGTGTTGCTCCAGCTCATGGAGGCCCACACCAGCGGGTTTAAAACGCTGCCCTACAGGGGGCAGGCGAGCCATGCTGGCTTCCCCTGAGAGAAGCAAGATGCCCCTGCTCATGAGAGCCTCCTGCCTACTCCAGACCACTCACTCCTTAATTTCCAATGTTAGTTTTAAGCTCTGTTTACCCATATGAGTAAGGGCGAACTTCCTTCAAAATATTGCTCCTGTAAAAAGGAAATAAACACTCAAAACACCGAGGCGCTTTCCTCTCACCTCCTAACACGCCAGCGCCCACCTCTTTATTGTCTTTCGAGGACACACTCACACTCATCCCACATGCAAGCTCACAGGAGCCCCTCGGTCATCGCCACAGGCTCCTTCCAATCCGAAGCTCAGTGCTTCCCCATCCCCATAGACTGAAACATCAAGACCCTGATATTCCCACACAAGGCTCCAACATGCATCACCTCCTCTGTCGGAGTCACACCACTCTGGAGCCTTGACATTTGTCCTCATGGGGGAAATGCTCGGATTTGAATTTCCTCCTCTCAGCTTATGTCTTCAATTTCTAAGGGCTCCCTCCACTCCTCCCCTCCTGGGCAAACCATCATCTTTACAGAACTCAAGTTACTAAAAGCTCACATCTTTTCACTGAACTAAATAGTAAATGAATAGAACCGGTGAGAAATGATTTCTTCCTAATCATACCTGGCTTAAACATGTCAAATATGACTCAATATTATGAAATAAGTTAACAGGTCTCAGAGCGATTTCTGCACCCCTGCCTACCTGTAATAGCACTGTCGAGAAATAATTTCTCAGAGGCCTGAAATAATTTCTAAATTTTCATAACTTTTCATTGAGAGTAGTGCCAAATAAAATGGGCTTTCTTATATGCATCACAATCTTCACTGTATTATGCTAGCTCCTTTCTTCAAAAGAAATCCCTTCATGAATCTCCTGCTAACATTTGCCATCATTCTCCCTACTTCCCAATGAAACCACTTCAACTATGTTGTCACAGGGTGAATATAAACCAAGAGTGCACCACTGTGTTAGATAAATAACAATGCATGTGCCTGCTGCTGTGTGTCCTATGATTAAGACTTAGCATATTAATAAGTCATCTGCTTTCTTGATACATACACCTCATCTACTATCATATGTGTATGGATAATTTTATAATAACGAAACAGAAGATTCTTGGGGTAATTTTAACAAGTCTTTACTCAAGATGCAATCAGGAGCCAGGCTCGGTGGCTCAGCCTGTAATCCTGCGCCTATGGGAGGCTGAGGTGAGTGGACTGCCCGAGCCCGCGGGTTTGAGACACGCCTGGGCAGGTGAGACCTCATCGCTACAATAAAGTCAAAAAAATTAGCCGGGCGTGGTAGCGCACGCCTGTAATTCCGGCTACTTGGAAGGCTGAGGCGGAAGGATCACCAGAGCCCAGCAGGTCGAGGCTGCGGTGGCCAGGAGCGGCCACTGCACTCCAGTCTGGGCAACAGAGTGAGACTCCAACCCAAAAAAAAAAAAAAAAAGGTGCAATCAGGAGGGATAAGCTATTTGTTATCTGATCATTTAAATATACACAGCTACTTTAAAAGATTATTTTACAAACAGCTTTTTTTTTAAGTAAAAGAAAATTTGGAAGAAACATAATGCTATGGTAAACAACTTGAGCACAAATTTTTCTTCCTAAAAATGTATAACCCAAGTACAGCTTTCAGTTCTATACTCTACACGTGCAGGGGGACTTTCTCAAGAAGGAGGAACACAAGATGTCTTTGCTGTTGTTGTTGTTTTTTGAGTTGGAATCTCACTCTGTGGCCCAGGCTGGAGTGCAGCGTTGACCTGCTGGGCTTCGGCAATCCTTTCACCTCAGCCTTCCAAGTAGCTGGAACTACAGACGAGTGCGACGACGCCCAGCTCATTTTTTGATTATAGAGATAAGGCTTCACCATGTTGCCCAGGCTGGTCTCGAACCCGTGGGCTCAGGCAATCCTCTCGGCCTTGGCCTCCCAAAGTGCTGGGATTACAGGCTTGAGCCATTGTGCCCAGTCACAAGATGTCTTTGACTTTTAAAAGCCTATGGAAGTAATAACAAACCGGGCTTGGTGGCTCAACCTGTAATCCCGCACCTTTGGGAGGCTGAGGTGAGTGGATTGCCTGAGCCCGCAGGTTCCAGACCGCCTGGGCAACTTGGCGAGAACTCATCTCTACAATAAATCAAAAATTAGCCGGGTGTGGTAGTGCGCGCCTGTAGTTCCAGCTACTTGGAAGGGTGAGGCGGAAGGATCGCCGGAGCCCAGCATGTCAAGGCTGCGGTGGCCAGGAGCGGCCACTGCACTCCAGTCCGGGTGACAGAGTGAGACTCCAACTCAAAAGAAAAAAAGAAAGTAGTAACAAAACACACACACACACACACACACATACGCGTGCGCACACACACACATACCCCAGATGTAACCAAAGAAAAGAAGGAAAGGACAGAAACCTAATTTGTTTAAAATGTTTGTTTTAATTTTTAAGAGTTATTTTCTGTTTTCACAGAAAAAGTGCTCACTTGTAATAAAGTGCTTTATCATTTACATCATCTACTTGCTATTCCAGTTTTGAGGTATGTGTGTATATCTCTGTGTATATGTGTTCAATTGTTTTTTGCATTGGTTTCTGCTTTGCATCATCATATAGAGTGGTGGTGGGGAGTGGGTCTCAGGGAACATATACCATAATCAGTGAACATTGTAATTTGCAAGTAGTTTCTGAATCCTAGCACTCCATCCCCTACTTTATCCGAATTTCAAAAACTACAAGAGACAGCAAAGCTTCCCATCCACTATCCTATTTCAAAATAGAACAAATCCAGAGCCTGGATCAGGGAAGAATGGAGAACTGATCAAACATCAAAAGGGAAAGACTCTTCCACTGACACTGAATAACAGAACTAAAGAGAAAAACAGATCTGTCACAAATGAGGAAAAACCAAAGGAAGACCTCAGGCAATTTCAAGTGTACCAAAGACAAAACTCCTAAAAAATCAGACTTTGGTGCTCAAACAATGGAAGTCAACAATGACTGACCCCAGAATATGACAGAGATTAAGGAATGAATGGAAAGAGTGAATAAGCCTCAAGAAAGACAAGATGCAACACAGAAAGAACTTGCAACAGAGATTTTTGGCAATAAAAAGTTTCATCCAGGAAATAAATAACAAGATGACAAGCATGGAAAGCAGAATTAATCTAGATGAAGAAAGAATCTCAGAACCTGAAGACCAGAACATGGAATTAACCTGATTCGTAAAAATCATAAAAAGAAGACTCAGAAAGAAAGAATAAATCATCTACTAGTGATAGCTATATTACTAGAATCAAAAAGTAAAGGTGATTGCTTGGGTATTTAATCTAAATATATATATTATCAACTTAAGAACATACGTAAATAAGAAAATACACAACACATTCCACAATTATTAAACTTTATCAAGTGATGGTCATCTTTAAAACTGGATATTTAAACATGCAATCATGCCACTATATTACACAAAGTCAATAATCATAAAATTTGTAAAACAGTTCTCATGGTTTATAAAATTACCTTTAAAAGATATTTTAGTGATATTAACAACCATCCACTGTCATTATTAACTTAGTCCTTAATATGTCATACATAATCATAACCTTCCAGAGTATTTGTTGTAGCTCAGGTAAGAAAATCTTGCCAGTCCCCAGAAAACATATAATCAGTACTTTGATGAAAAAACACACTGAAGGATGAAGATCAGCTTAATTTCACACTAATTCCTGGACATAACTACAAAAGAGAAGAAAGATTTCTTCTCTTTTCTACAACTGCTATAATTTCCTGAGCTGACATTAGAGAAAATTCAAGGATGTCTCTTGTGAGAGACATGGCATTCTTGGGCGAGAGTAAAAGAGACCGTGGCAAACATGGCCTCCATTCTGTCAAATGGTCAATCCTATCACATCTCTGCTCAGACTCCCGGCATCTGACCCTGGTTGGCACCCTATCCCTCTCAGAATATGTCCATCTTCCTCCTGTGGTGACAGCACCATCTCCTGGTTTCCTCCCACCCAGTCAGCTGCACCTTCTCACCTTTTTGTCTCTCCCACCATCTCCTCACTGAGCATCACAAGACCCAGGGCCGTCATGCCTTCTTTTCTCTCATCCAGTGCCAAGGTTTTAAATACAAGCAGATGCTGATAACTCGGACACCCATCACCTCAGCCCTGATCTCTCGAGGTGCCTCATGCACCTGAGTCCTCAACAAGTCACTCGAGTGCTTAGCAGGTGTCATGCAGAACTCGTGCTTCCCCACAGCAGTCCTGCCCTTCCTAGTCTTCCTGTAAATGCAAAGGACACAACCATTCTCCCAGCAGCTCATCATTTGCTCTTCCTCATACTCTTCATCAACTCGTCAGCAAGACTCACTATTAACAAAGAACCACTTTTAAGTCAGTCCACTTCTGCCTGTGGGGTCCCTAGGTTGCTTAGAAGCACCCCTGGTGCAATCCCAGGAGCAAATTCAGAAACTGAATTGAAGGGGTAGAAGAAGCTGTGAGACAGCAGAGCCAACTCAGAAGCAACCAAATGCCAGCCTCTCAGTGTCCTCCACCATTTGTGTGACTGCATCCTCCAGTCTCCTAGCAGGGAAAAAAGAGCACGGCAGAAAAACATTTGTTTTTATTTTAGTAGCAGCTTAAAGCAGGTGCAAAGAAAAGGAGAATGCAAATTCAAACTCTAAAAGAGAGACATATGGACAGTAATGAAGTCGCTACGTACTGTACAGAGGTCTTTATACTGCAGCTTTTGGAATTTTGTATCTGTATTTCCTGCACACAGTTCCACGTAACCAAGAACAACTTGAAACACGGTATTGTGAATGGCTTGAGTGAAGTGCATATGAAGCTGATCCATCGCTGTCTGTGGAAAGAAAAAGCACAACCTAATTTTCCATTACTACAATAAAAACATTCAACAAATTTGAAAAACACAGGGAAAATATCTTTACCAATCTTATTACAACACAAAGGCCATGACTATTCCTAGAATTATAACTGCAGTATAGATTATGTGTAAATAATCCGCCACATAACCACAGCATTCAAGGTAAATCTGAATTGTGGACACTGCTATACTGTGCTGTATTTACAACTTGCATTCATCTTGCTCTTTCTCAAAAACACTGTGCATGATCCCACTTCTGGACCCCTCTGCCACCAGCATACATCAATCAGTATGCTTCCCAACGGCTACCTTCTCAGGAACCTATCCTGACTCACCGATGCAGGTCAGTACTTTCTATCACAGTATCTGCTTGCCCTGAGTTGCATTTCTTTGTGGCACTTGAGACCACTGACATCATATTCACTTACAGGTATACCACACAGATAATGCAGGTTTGGGTCCAGACCATGATAACAAGGTGAATATCACAATAAAGTGAATGTTTTGCTTCTAAGTGCACATAAAAGTTATATTTACACTACAGTCTATTAAGTGTGCAAGAGCATTGTCTTTTAAAAAGCACATACCCTAATTTTAAAATATTGCAAAAATGTGTGAATGACCATCTAAGCCTTTAGTGAGTCAGAATCTTTTTGCCAGTAGAGGGTCTCTTTTCGATGTTGACAGTGCTAACTGAGCAGGCTGTTGACTCTTGAAGGCTGGGGTGGCTGTGGCAATTTCTTAATTTCTTAAGTCTGCCGCATCAAATGACTCTCTGTAGCACGCTGCGCTGTTTGATAGCATTTTACCACAGTAGAACTTATCTCAAAATTTGATCCCATCCTCTCAAACCCCGCTGCTGTTTTATCAACTAGGTTTAAGGAATATCCTAACTACTTTGTAGTCTTTTCAACCATGTTCACAGCATCTTTCACAGGAGTACAAGCAGTTCCTCATCCATGCACATTTTACGAGATGGCAGAAATTCAGTCACATCTTCAGGGTCTGCTTCTGATTCCAGCTCCCTTGCTGTTTCCACCACACCTTCAGACTTCCTCCACTCTCAAAGTCACTCATGAGGGCTGGAATCAGTTTCTTCCAAAACCCTGTTATATTGATATTTTGACCTCCTCTCATGATTCATGAACATTCTTAGTGGCATCTGGAATAGTAGAATCTTTTTCAAAAGGTTTTAATTTGCTGTGCTCAGATCCAAGGGAAGAATCACGAAAGCCTTTACAAAATGTATTCCTTAAATAATAAGACTTGAAAGTCAAAGTGACTCCTAGGGATGGAGGCTGCAGAATGGATATTGTGTTAGCAGGAATGAAAACTACATTCCTCTCCTTGAACATCTCCATCAGCACTCTTGGGTGACCAGGCAACAGGTACAGGTGACTGACCTATGGTACAGGTTAATTATCAGTAATATTTGGAAAGAAATCTTTTTTTTCCAAGCAGTAGGTCTCAATGGTGGACCTAAAGTTCAGTAAATGCAGATGTGCTGTCATCAGGCTTTGTTGTTCCATCTACTGTGCACAGGCAGAGTAGAATTAGCATGATTCTTAAGGGGCCTAAGATTTTCAGAATAGTAAGTGAACACTGGCTTCAACTTAAAGTCACCAGGTGCATTAGCCCCTAAAAAGCCTGTCCTTCGAAGCCTTGAAACCAGGCACGAGGCACTGATTTCTCTCTAGCTATGAAATTCCTAGATGGCACTTCTTCCAGTAGAAGGCTGTTTTGTCTATATTGAAAATCTGTTGCTGAGTGTAGCCACCCCCATCAACAGCCTTAGCCAGACCTTCTGGAGAACCTGCTGCAGCTTCTCCCTCAGCATGTGCTGCTTCATCTTGCTCTTGTAATGTTATGGAGCCAGTTTCTTGCCCTCAACCTCATGAACCAGCCTCTGCTGGCTCCCATTTTTCTTCTGTAGTTTTCTCAGCTCTCTCAACCTTCGGAGACTGAAGAATTAGGGTCTTGTCCTGGATGAGGCTTTGGCTTAAGGGAATTTTGTGACCACTCAGACTTTCTCCATATCAGAAATAAGGCTCTTTCCCTTCCTTATCATTCAGTGTTCACTTCAGTAATACGTTTAATTTCCTTCCAGAACTCTTTCTTTGCATCATAACGTGGCTGTTTGGTGCAAGAGGCCTAGCTTTTGGCCTGTCTCAGCTTTTGACCTGCCTTCCTCACTAAGCTTAATCATTTCTAGCTTTTAATTCCAAGTGAGAGGCATGCAAGTCTTCTTTTTGCTGGAACACTTGGAGGCCACTAGGGTTATTCATTGGCCTAACTTCAATATTGTGTCTCAGAGAATAGGCAGGTCCAGGAAGAGGAAGAGAAAAGGAGAAATGGCCTGTCAGTGCAGCAATCAGAACACACACATCTTATCTGGAGGTGGTTGGTGGGGCCCCAAAGCGATTACAATAGTGACATCAAAATCACTGGACAGAGATCACATCACAGATACAATGATAATAAAAAAGCATGAAATACTGCGAGAATTACCAAACTGTGACATAGAGATACGAAGTGAACACATGCTGTTGGGAAGATGGTGCCAGCAAATTTGCTTGACACAGGGTTGCCACAACCTTCAATTTCTAAAAAAATCACAATATTGGCAAAGCACAATAAAGCAAAGGGTGTGCAGCACAAGGTGCGCCTGTACCCTCCCTAGTCCCTGCAAGCAAGGCACACAGTCAGTGCCAAGAAATACTTTAGAAGAGCAAGCCTTAGTCTTATGGGGAAATGAGAAGTTATCACCCTATTTTGAAAGGACTTTAAGAGACCTCATCTCTACAATAAATCAAAAATCAGCCAGGCGTGGTAGCACGCGCCTGTAATTCCGGCTACTCGGAAGGCTGAGGTGGAAGGATCGCCAGAGCCCAGCGGGTTGAGACTGCGATGGCCGGGAGCGGCCACTGCACTCCAGTCTGGGCGACGGAGTGAAACTCCAACTCAAAAAAAAAAAAGATATCCCACATGCTTGCTTCTTGGATCTTTTCTTAGGCATACCTTAAGCCATGAAAATTAATAAAGTACATTAAACAGCCAAATTTCTTTTTCCATATTTTAAAATGCAAATAAAGTTTAAAAGGTTTGATAAATTTTTGTATTTCCTTCTAACAGAGGAGATAATTTAAGGGAAGAAAACATTTACATCTGTAATGTTAAATATTGCACAGATAACATGTCATTCTGTATACACAAAAGTTACAGTTAACTTCTAAACCCTGCCGCTTCAAGTTTTCCAAGGAAGCCCTTGAACGCTAAGATGAAAAACCATACATAATAAGAGAATTTATGACATTTAGGGGATCACAGAACCTTTGAAAATTCTAATAAATGTAATGTACCCATTTACATAAAAATGTGCACATGCACAAGTCTACATGCATCTTGAGAGAATCCTGAGCCCAAAGAGCTCCAATTAAGAAGCCCTGTTTCAGGACCAACATCCGAGCTAGGGAGACTACACAATAAGTGTTCTGATACTATAAAGAAAAACTATATTAAACTGCAAAAATATTAAATCTACTTCTGTAATGTTTTACTCATAATATATGCACTCTGTGTCAATGTGAACAACCATGTTACCACTGTTAATTCAGCATAAAAATATACTTCATCAAATGAAACATTTTAAGGATATTATATTAATAATAATCAGACTTAATTGTAAAGGTCAACAGATTCTGATTAAGGAAACACACAAACTTTTTTTGAAACAAACCTGTGTTTTTCCAAGAAGTCGATAAGCTTGCTGAACCTTGGTATAATGGTTAATATCAAAATTCTTGCAGATTTTAGAAAGAGCTACATCCAACTGTTCCTATGTAATTAAAAAAGGAAGCAAAAAACAGTCAAGGAATTATGTTTTCAAGGCAATGAGAAGAAACTATTAAGACTAATCTCTAATTTTTAATTAATATTTAAATACACTATCACACCAGAATTTAGAATACAAAAACAAATTTAAATAAATTATAATTGCAATTTATTTGCAACTATAATTAAGTTTATTAAAGTATTAATATATGAGTTTTTATGCCTTGAAGCCCATGTCTGATATTTCACAGGAAACAAAATAAATATAATCATTTCTTAATGAATCTTATTTTTGACTTTTACTTAACTTTATGTTTCCTCAGTACCTGCTAAATTCTTACAATTATACAAACTGAATTTGTAGGACTATTGAAAAACAATAACATAATCTTTCTGTAATCACTGAAAAGTAATTCTCAACAAGTCTATGTTGACTTTAAAAGTACACACCTGAGGTTTAAGTTTTTATATCTAAATGTGCTATATATCGTTTGTGGGTTTCTATTCCAATGATTTCATTTTTGAATAATTTTTTATTTTAGTATAGAACAATGTTACATATTGAGTGAAGAAATACTAAGCTCTCAATGGAAAGCCCTTATGAAAAATATTCAAGAAGCTGTTCACTTAAGGGATACAAAGAGGTTGTTTTGTAATTATCAGCTAAACTGACATACTCACAATTAGCAAATCATTGCATGTATAAGCAAAAACTACTTTCACAAAAGATCATTTCAAAGTCCCACCTCAATTTGTATAAGTACCAAGAAAACAATAAAAGACTATAAGAAACCAAATAATTCTTATTTATTAAAATGAACATCCTCCTTTGCAAAGACTGCTGAGGAAAAAGGTGAACTCTGAATATGTGTAGGAGGAAAAACAAACTTCCTCTCACAATGACATGTCTTTTCCTTTCCAGTTTCTACATTTTTGATAAACTATATAAGATGTCATTATGAGGTTAAGGAATTGTGGAGGGTTTTCATTGGTCAATTTACTCACAAGTAAATTACCTCACTGAACTAAAAAATAGAAGTAGTGGGTAATCAAAATATAGTAATTAGTACTTGGAAAGTATCTGGACCCCTATATAATTTACATGAGAACTTACCTATGACTAACAGCTTGGAAAGTTTTCTAAAGATGATGATCTTTTCAAATACTGTTTTGAGATGCCATAATTCCAAATGTATTATTGAGTTTACAAGTGGATTTACACTAACCTGACTATGATATTCCAAATGAAAAACAACAAATAAAGAATAGTGATCTAGAACACTAGTAATAACACAAAAGTCAAAAGGTAATGTTGCACCTATGTTATTAAAAAGAAAAGGCCATTTATCTTATGATCTAACCCTTCTTACCTCGATTTGTTCCAAAGTATCTTGTAGCTTTGAGTTAAGTTCACTATAAATAAAACAGAGAATTAGATGAGTCTATTTTTTAAAGAGACAAATGGAATGCTAATTAAATAACACTAGCTGAATAGGTAACTAGCAAATTCAAAGATCAACAGTATGGGCAGAGAGACATGCTGCTGATTCTACAATAGGATAAGGCAAGAAAAAGAAATAAAAAGAGAAGAACTGAAAGAAAAGAAAAAACAGAGCCACTACTAACAACAGCGGGATTGTGTGAGTAGAAAATCATAAAGAATCTGCAGACAAACTAAGAGCTTAAGAATTGAAAACTGATAGCAACTTTTATGAGGCTGGCATGCAGTCTACCATACTGAGGAAGCAGGTTGGTAGCAATTTTTAAAGATAAAAAGTGTAATTTAAATCGAAAGCAAAACTTCAAAACTACAGTTAATTTCCACATACTAGGAACAAAGAAAATAAAATTTTTAAGAATACCACTAATAAAAACCAAATACTTGACAACAAGTCTAATAAAAAAAACAGAATACTAAGATAAATTAGACTTAAATACATGGAGATATACACCGTGCTAATATGTTAAAACCTTCAATATAGTTCCCATCAAAATGACCTCCCAGAAGAACTAAAATTCTAATCAAAATCACAGAGGTAAGGATAGCCAAGGGGCTCTCAAAGAACAATATTAAAGGACTAAAGCAGGGAAAGGCCTTACGGAAAGTGAGTGCAGTAGGATGGCAGTGCTGACGTAAGCAAGACCCAGAACAGAATAAAATGAGGGCAGAGGGGTTCAGCAGGTCATCGACAAGGGGTGCCGCACTGGCTCATGGGCACAGCGACAGGCATGCAAGCCCACTTGCTCTTCAGGAAATGCAAAGTTAAAATACAAAATCACTGGAACAAATGGCCAGAATGGCTAAAAATATTTTTTAAAGGTTAAAAATGGCATTGCCAGATGGTAGTAAGGAGGGGAGCACACGGAACACTCAGCCGTTCCACGCTAGCGCACGGGAAACTGAACGGCCTTCCCCTCAGAAACCTGAGGCATCTCCTGTAACTCAGCACACACCTGACACCCCAGCAGCTCTAGTTCTGGATGTTATTCTAACAGAAATGCACACAATCCCTGCAGCAGTCTGTGCCACAGGCAAGTCTTGAAGCAACACACTGTCTATGAATAATCAAATGGATAAGCAAAGCGATTTCACTGACACAATGAAATCCTACAGCAGCCGGGCTCGGTGGTTCAGCCTATAATCCCGCGCCTTTGGGGGGCTGAGGTGAGTGGATTGCCTGAGCCCGCAGGTTCGAGACCCGCCTGGGCAGGCGAGACCTCATCTCTACAATAAATCAAAAAAATTAGCCGGGTGTGGTAGCACACGCCTGTAGTTCCAGCTACTTGGAAGGGTGAGGCGGAAGGATCGCCAGAGCCCAGCAGGCGAGGCTGCGGTGGCCGGGAGCGGCCACTGCACTCCAGTCTGGGCGACAGTGAGACTCCAACTCAAAAAAAAAAAAAAAGAAATCCTACAGCAATGAAAATTTATCATGTGGACCTCAAAAACATAACACTGGGTAAAAGAAGTCAGTTAAAAGAATATATACTATATGATTCCATGTATTTGAAGTCCTAAACATACAAATCTAGCTTAGGTGACAGACCCAGCCAGTGGCTTTACCTTGGGAGAATGGCTCAGAGGAGGCCTGAGAGACATTTCTAGAAATGTCCTGTTTCTATTTCTGGGTGGTAATGACACAGCTATGTTAACTTCCTAAAAAGTTACTGAGTTACACTCATATAATACGTTAAAATATGTGCTGAACCTGGATTTATTTCCCCTTTAATTCTTACTAGGTCTGGGGAAAAAAAGCAACAGAATTAACATTATTTAAATTATTTTATGTCATTACTAAAAAAGATTTGTGATATCTACAAAATAAATGTAATCACAGAGAAAATATTTTAACAAAAAAATTAAAATGCAATTGCTTTTAAAACAGTAAGAATACGTGAAAGATATAATTCAAGACACCACTGCCATACATGGTTTTTAACAACTGTCTACTGATTACAGATTTGACTCTCAAATGCCTGGCAGCCGAAGTAGATAGGAAGGGCCACAGTGCACAACCCGGTGTCCATGCATAGGAAAATGCCAGTAACTCAGGAAGGAAAAATCAAAACAAACAAAAATCACTGTTGCTGGCATGAAGTTGAGAAAAAATGGGGCCAGAGTCTTGATAAAGGGCACGTTCTACCTCCCAAGGCCAACAGCCCTGACAACGCCCTACAGCACACTCAGCAAAGAGCTGTGCAGTGCAAGCTGAAGCAGTGACGGCAAAGCAAGAGAGAGGCAGAGCAGCAGATGGAAAGCCATTCGTTACGAAAGGAAAAGCTGTAAGACAAGTGGTCAGTATTCAGTGTCTCAGGAGTAAGTGGTGGCTCAGCCTGTAATCCCGCGCCTTTGGGAGGCTGAGGTGAGTGGATT
Source organism: Cephalopachus bancanus (assembly GCA_027257055.1). Lineage (NCBI taxonomy): Eukaryota > Metazoa > Chordata > Mammalia > Primates > Tarsiidae > Cephalopachus > Cephalopachus bancanus. The sequence continues at coordinate 8,289,703 of JAPVLO010000133.1, forward strand.
GCCTGAGCCTGCGGGTTCGAGACCCGCCTGGGCAGCGAGACCTCATCTCTACAATAAATCAAAAAATCAGCCGGGCGTGGTAGCGCGTGCCTGTAATTCCAGCTACTGGAAGGTTGAGGAGGAAGGATCACCGGAGCCCAGCAGGCGAGGCTGCAGTGGCCGGGAACGGCCACTGCACTCCAGTCCGGGCGACAGAGTGAGACTACAACTCAAAAAAAAAAAAACATCTAGAAGAATAGAGTCACTTGCTACAAATAGTATTTATCACGCACATGCTTTGAACAGAAGTTGAGGACTGGAGAGTATATTCTCTAGTACAAACTGATGGAGAAACCATATCCTTGACAGTCAACAGTGTAGGATCGACACCTTATTAGAATGACTAAGACCTCTAACCAGGATTTATGCCTGAAATATAGTTTGATCCACAGATACGGCTGAAAGGAACATTTAAAGGCAGGACAAAGATTTTCCTTAAAAAAGATAATTCTAGGGTAATTAATGCCTAAAAAATAAGGAACGAATGAACAAATGAAAAATGAGAACTATTATCCCCAAAATAATACCCACAAAAGGACAGTCATGTTATTGCCTAAGGCACCACGCTTCCACTACACGGAGTTTAAAGCTTCACATGCCCTCCACAGAGAGTTCAAGGCTCCTCACACTCTCCACAGGCAGTTCAAGGCTCCAAGTGCCCTCCACACGGAATTCAAGGCTCCACACACCCTCCACACGGAGTTCAAGTCTCCACGTGCCCTCCACATGGAGTTCAAGTCTCTACACACCCCACACATGGAGTTCAAGGCTTTACACGCCCTCCACACGAAGTTCAAGTCTCCACACACCCTCCACATGAAGTGCAAGTCTCCAAGAGTCCACCATATGAAGTGCAAGGCTCCATGCACCCTCCACACGGAGTTCAAGGCTCCACACGGAGTTCAAAGCTCCACACACCCTCCACACAGAGTTCAAGACAACACATGCCCTCCACACAGGGTTCAAGGCTCCAAACACCCTCTACACGGAGTTCAAGGCTCTACTCATAGACATGGATTGAACCTGGATTCAAAGCTCACCACAGTTGAGTCCAAGACAGGCACAAAGAGACAAAGACAAATGGAAAAATGAGGCATACAGACCAGGACACATTCTTTTAGAGAAATTTTTGAGTTGGAAAAAAAAGAAGTATATCTTAGTTCATGCACAGGTAAGAGTAATGATTTCTCTAGTTTCTTCCTCCAAAAAACTGGGCTTTAATGGAATTATCATAAATCTAGATATTTTTACTGCTTTTATTATCTAAAGTTAAATGATTCCATATTCTATGTACTGAGATTTAATGCAAATATGGTTACGTAAATAGCATGTAGAAGATTGTAAACACAAAAGCTATAAATTGAAAAATTTGGTTTTATTTACAACGCTTTCCAAGTCTACAATTACAATTGGATAATAATCTACTACTACTTAAAATACATATACAAAAATTATGTGATTAAGAAAGGGATATTAGCCGGGCTCCGTGGCTCAGCCTGTAATCCTGCGCCTTTGGGAGGCTGAGGTGAGTGGATTGCCTGAGCCCGCGGGTTTGAGACCCGCCTGGGCAGTGAGACCTCATCTCTACAATAAATCAAAAAATCAGCCGGGCATGGTAGCGCATGCCTGTAATTCCAGCTACTTGGAAGGCTGAGGTGGAAGGATCGCCGGAGCCCAGCAGGTTAAGGCTGCGGTGGCCGGGAGTGGCCACTGCACTCCAGTCTGGGCAACAGAGTGAGACTCCAACTCAAAAAAAAAAAAAAAGGGATATTAACTGTACAGCTTTTAAAGAAGCCCTTCCTTAGACATCTTTTAGAACCATAAACTCAAGCCATTTCAGTCAATTAATCAAAGTATGTTAAAAGGATCTATTCATAAATATTTTGATAAATAAAAGCTACATTATGGTCAAAAAATTACTTGTTCTAATATGGAAGGCTAAAAGCTTCTAAAAGCTATCTGCAAGCTAAATGGAATGAATCAATCAATTCTGCAAGTATTTTTACCATCACTACAGAAAATATTAAAGATAACATATCCAAAAGAACTAATTATTAGTGTTCTTTTAAATAGCTGGTCTATGAAACACAGTCACAAGAATGAGTCCTAGAAAGGCTGTATATAAATCAAGGTTTTGAGCAAATCTGACCATACAAAAAAAAAAAGAAATGGTACAGAGATAATCAGTATCTTAATGCTCTTTCCCTGGTCTGTTATTTTAACAAGTCACATGCTTTAACTCAAGTACCTTAACATCTCTGGGCATTAGCTGCCTACATAAAGATGAGAGAGACTGAAGGGGTTGGCTGTTTCCAGCTCTAATGCTTCATGATTCTATTATATGCTGAGCACCAGTTGCCCAAAGACCACATCTTTGTACAAGGTTCAGTAAAGTTATAAAACCTGCAGATGAACTTAAGTAGACAAACTTCCATGTTTACAGTGTATATCTCTCGCCCCTCCCAGGACATTCCAGTCTGTTTAGCTCGGAGCCTATTCCAGAGCTTTCAATCTACTTACAAGAAGCAGAGAATCCATTGCAGACCTCAGAGAAATTCTGATTTTCAGACACACTGAAGCTAAACCCATGACCCTGAAGAACCATGAAGTATCTATGTGAAACATCAGACCAGATATGACCAGATTAGAGCAGAACTCCTAAGGTCACTTCGGATCTAAATGGAGCTTGGTCTCCATGATGTTCAACTTGGTGCAGAAATCTTGCTTCCTAAAATACAATCACTTACCACAAAGCTCAGAGTCCACGATGAAGACACTAAGTGCTCAAAGCATCTCCAAACTTTATGAGCAGAGGTCAGAGCCCACAGGCCAAACCCAACTAGTAGCCCATATTTCTAAAGAAAGTTTCATGAGAACACAGCCACATCCATGTGTTCACATTTTGCCTGCTTTAGGACTACGAGGACAGAGTTACAGAGTTGCAAAAGAGACCTATGGCATGCAAAACCTACAATATCATTAGGCTTTTTAAAGGCAGGGTTTGCCGAGCCTGTACTGGAGTTCAGCAGAAGACTTTTTAGTTGGTCAGCTGACCAAAGTTAAAACAGGAAGAGAGTGTGTGTGTGCGTGTGTGTGTGTGTGTGTGTGTGGTGTGTGTGTGTGTATTTACCAAAGTTAAAACAGGAAAACATATATGTAACACACATATATATACACTCACACATACATGTGTATGTTTCCATCTTTACTGAATATTTCACATAAAATTGTAAAATGTACTTTATTCATTCATCTTTTGATTTAAGATCTTTCCTTTGATTGGCGTTTTAACTTCTTAGTCTCACATGAGCCAAATCACAAATAAATTGTCTGCAATTTCAAGTTTCAACTTCTCTTAAACGAAGCAGGAACTAAAAGACAAACTCATTTTTGACAATATCTTTTGTCTTTCCAACTCTTTCAACTTACTTTCAAAAACAAACTGAAATTCCTAATTCCTTCTTAGGTTGCTCAAATTTTGGCATTTTAGCAAAATTGATGATAATCAGGCACAATGTTTTACAATAAAACCTGCTATTTAAAGAAAAACCTTTTTCATTAGTCAGTTTACTAAAACATAAATACAGTAACAAACACAACTGACAAAACAGGTTTATGAAAAAATACAATTATTAACTCTCGCAGGTACACAGCTCAGTTCATGAAGCAGAATAACACAGCCTGGCCCAGAGTCACTGGCTCCCACTGCATGCAGAAGTGAGGTTGTTCGCAGACAACACAGCACAGCAGTTAACAGCACGAGCTCTGCATTGCAGCAGACCCCAGTTTTAATGATAGCTCTGCCACTTACTTGACAAAGCATCAATTTCCTCATCTAAAAAACAGAGACACCACCAACATCTCTGAGGAATATTTTGTGAATACTAAATAAAATAAGGAAAAAGATTAGTACAATACTTGGCATAGGTCAAAAGCCAAAATATTCCAAATGCTATCCTACTACCATCACTATCACTGTATCGATTTCATTTTTAAAAGCTAAATAGTAACTCTGAGAAAACATGTCTAAAACCTAACAGGGAATCACTGTAGAGTTGGTGCGGCTGCGGTCAGCGGTGCCTGGCTTCTGCTCCCACTCGTGTCTTAGGCTTCCCACCTCTGCAGGGGAATGGGATGAGCCCTTCAGAACGTGGTCTTCTGGTTGTGTACTCTGCTTTTTACTAGCACAGTATCCCACGGCCGCAGCATGTTACAACAAGTTCAAAAGTACAAATAAACCTCAAAAGTGCTTGGTATAATATGTGACCCAGCATCTCAGGTATATTTGACCCACTATCCAGAAGAACGTGACACAGATGACTTTTCCAAGTGACAAGTAAAATTTTAGAATGCCAAGACAAAAAGAGAAAAAACCCAAAAATTTTCTAAAGAAAAGACACCATTTATGATAGAATGTGAAAAACAACAGCATCCATCTTCTGCCTCACAAAATAGAAGGCTAGAAAACAACTGAGCAATGCTTTTCATTGTTCTGAGGGGAAAAAATGTGTAATGGACTAAATTAAGATAATTCTAAAATCTAAAAGTTTACCTCCCAGGTACCCCATAGCAACCAAAAAAGAAAGACCTTATAAAAAGTGAAAACTGCTCAACAGAAATTAAATAAATGCTAATGGCCCTTGATTTTCATCTAGAGATAAAGGACTACATTTCCTCTTCTATATCCAATCACTCTGATTGGTGTTGCATATATTTATATAATCATAACACAGTCAATGATTTCTATTAGGTTAATTTTCTAAAGTAAGCTATTGCAAAACCACAGAAGACTTAATTCTAGTTGCAAAAAGAATATGTATTATAAAATTCACCAAGTAAAAATAATAGTACCACTAACAAAACCAGGAAGGTGAGGAAGGGAAGAGAAGTGAAGGAAATCTACCCACCTCCAATCTCTCGTTGATATTTTGTTATGGGGAGTAAACAGATGTGGCATCAGCACACATCACCTATACATAGTGACACACCAGAAAAAAATATCTTAGTGTGGTATTTCAAACTGCAATGAGAGCTACTAAGAAAAGCATTAATAAGCTGTAAACTGGTTTACTCCAGGGAGCAAAGAAGAGAATGGTGACTAGAGCAGAAAGAAAGACCTGTACCTTTTATTTGAAATTATTTGATTGTGTTTTTTATTCATAATGTTTTTGCTCATATAATCTGACATTGTTTTAGAACGGCATAGCATGAGGGGAAAAGGCAGAGAAAAGCAGGTCAAAATACAAGATACAGCATGTAGGCCATGCCACAGTAGCACAGCCCGTGTGACATGGTCCAGCAGACCAGGCAACAAGGACTCAGCATCTCTAGCAGATCTAGCTGAAAGGCCTGCTGGCCCACCAGCAACACTCAGTGCTCAGGCCTTACTAAGGCAGGGCTCCTGCTGGTCCCAATCTGGGTCTATAAAGAGGAAAGCAGACACAGCTTGCCAAAAGGAAAACCAGAGCCCTAGGGAAGGAAAGTCCCTAGTGCTGCTGTATTTGCTGATAAAATCTGCGTCCCATCACGGTGTGATGTAAAGTACTTATATAATCTACAAATTTCACTAAACTGCCAAGCTCATATTTTGAGAAAAAAATAAAAGGACATTTTAACAATTATGGGCAATTAAACATACCTGTCTATGTTAAAGTACAGGATTCAACAAACTAGCTCTGATTATACACAAACTTTTCAGTACATAATACAGAATGCTCTCCGGTTCCCTCAAGTAGTTTCTTACAAATGAAATAAAAATGACAAAGCCGGGCTCAGTGGCTCAGCCTGTAATCCCGTGCCTTTGGGAGGCTGAGGTGAGTGGATTGCCTGAGCCCGCGGGTTCGAGACCCGCCTGGGCAGCGAGACCTCATCTCTACAATAAATCAAAAAAAATCAGCCGGGCGTGGTAGCGCATGCCTGTAATTCCGGCCACTCGGAAGGCTGAGGCGGAAGGATCGCCGGAGCCCAGCAGGTCGAGGCTGCGGTGGCCGGGAGCGGCCACTGCACTCCAGTCTGGGCGACAGAGTGAGACTCCAACTCAAAAAAAAAAAAAATGACAAAGCAAGCCGGGTTCCGTGGCTCAGCTGTAATCCCCCGCTTTGGGAGGCTGAGGTGAGTGGATGGCCTGAGCCCACGGGTTCGAGACCCGCCTGGGCAACTTGGTGAGACCTCATCTCTACAATAAGTCAAAAATTTAGCCGGGCGTGGCAGCACGTGCCTGTAGTTCCAGCTACTCGGAAGGCTGAGGCGGAAGGATCGCCAGAGGCCAGCAGTTCGAGGCTGCGGTGGCCGGGAGCGGCCACTGCACTCCAGTCTGGGTGATAGAGTGAGACTCCAACTCAAAAAAAAAAAAAAAAAATGACAAAGCAGTTTTGACTTTAAAAGTAACTTTTTTGAAACTAAGTCAGATAAAATTTAAGTGAAAAAGAAATTAAATGTTTAATTCACAGACACACTTTAACATAAACACATTCTGATTCTTATTCTCAATAAATCACCACTATATGACTCTATCAACTCAGGAAATGTCAAATAATGTAAAAATGTTCTCTGTCAGTTATAAAAGTGAACACTGGTGTTCCAGTATCTGTTATTAAAGCTGCTGAAACAGAGCACATCTCAAGAAAGACATAAGGTACAGAAGTAGTTCCAGTTTCCCTGCATTTTCAATGAACAAGATACACCATGATCTCTCAGTGGCTCCTCAGTATCTACGGGGACTGTTCCAGGATCCCCACAGATATCACAGCCCACGGATGCTCAAACCCCTGATAGAAAATGGTGCACTATTTGCATATAACCTATGCACATCCCCCTTTATGCTTTACATCATCTCTAGATCACACTGTTGGTAGGAGTGTAAACTAGTACAATCCCTCTGCTCTGGAAAACAGTGTGGCGATTTCTGAAAGATCTAAAAATTGACCTTCCATACAACCCAGCAATCCCTCTTCTGGGAATATACCCAGAGGAACTCAAATCACTATAAAAAAGATATCTGCACATGCACGTTTATTGCAGCACTATTCACAAACCAAAAACACGGCACCAACCATGCTGCCCATCAAAAGTGGACTGGATAAAGAAAATGTGGTACATATACATGATGGAATAATATGCAGCTATTTAGAAGGACAACATTATGGACTTTGCAGCAAGTTGGGTGGATTTAGAGTCGATAATACTCAGTGATCTATCACAGAAACAAAAAACTGAGTATCACATGTTCTCACTCATAAGTGCACCCTGAACATTTATCATAATACTATAAGAAAGGGATTGGCAGTAATGGGACACTGCTGGGGGTGGGGGGAACCACAGAACATCAATAAGGGTACCCAGACTTTACATGTGTGATGACCACTTATGTACCTAACCCTAAATTGTACCCTATATTGTCAAAATAAAAATAATAAAAAAAGAAAAATCCCTAAATCACTTATAATACCTTATACAGTGTAAGTTCATGTAAATTGTTGTTATATTGTATTGTTTTTATTTGTATTATTTTAAATCACTATATTGTTATTTTTTGTCATATTGTTATTTTTATTGTTTTTCTTTCCAAATGTTTCTCCATCTGCAGTTGGTCAAATTCAAAGACATAGAACACATGGACACAGAGGGCCAATTATACTCAGCACTTCATATGTTAAATCACCTAGCCATCTAATCTGAGGTTTACTAGACACATAATCAGCACAGCTTTACGCAGAAGGAAGTATGTTTGAATTCTGTTTTCCTACTTTCAGAAACAGGG